>JAPQWN010000008.1:1207500-2407500 GCA_028538565.1 Umbellularia californica | reverse complement strand
AAACTTGTGATTTGGGTTGTTTGGTCGGTGCCTGAGTGTCACGCAGCAGCAGATCTAGGGAAGGAAGGAATCCACGTTGGTGTTAGCATTACATTACAATTTCCTTACACATGAGACTGTGATGGAAAAGCTGCCACGACAGTAGACAGCGTTTTGGACGCAATGGCACGGCCCATGATCATCATCACCATCATCATCCCTGTCCATGGCTGCCTTTCTGAATCCACATTTTCTACTTGTCGGCCATCAACTATACCAAATTCCAATCACCCCTCCCCTATTATGTGACTACTTGTAGGTGTAGACCTTCTACTTGGTGGGACCCACTGATAGACACATACCCATACCATACATCTATCATTTGTTTACTCCCAATTTATCTGTTTGTAGTTTGCAGTAACAATCCTGCTCGTCTATGTTAGAGTGGACTCGGGAAATTCTCCTTTGGGAGCTCAATGTGAAAAAATAAAATAAAAATCTTGGGATGGGGCAAATGTAAAACAAAACCATTAATTTTCAAAATTTACAAGGAATTCTTAAAGATTTTTTACTATACGCATTTTTATGAGTCCGGATCATGAACTCTAGTATTGAGCCCACGTATTGTGAAAATCCAAACTTCTCGAAGTATATGCCCTCCCTTATATGATATGTTTCTAGATTTTGACTTAAGAATAATAGTTGAATTGCTGTAAAATTGAGAATGTATGTAATTAAAATGTGACCAACTCTGAATAGGAAGATGTGGGAACATATCATGTAAAGGGAGAGATTTCATTTTGGTTAATTTTGGATTTCAAGAAGGTAAGCCCCACAACAAAGTTTCACTCTTGTTTACTTCTTTCCAAATCATCACATGGACCTGTAGTAAAATAAAAGAGTTCAAAGGAGTAAAAGGCTAGTTGTGTCACATATAAACTTTACTTTTCACTTCCATTATTTCATCCAAACACTACTAAAGTAAAGTAGGAAGTTTTTATTTCATCCAATCTGCATTTGCCAATTGTGTAAAGTCTCTTTACTGATTTTCTTATTTTTGAGAGGGTGTATTAGCTGGTATAAGATTTTACACAATTAACGAATGCGGATTTGATGAAACAGTATCTTCCTATTACTACAAGATAGAGGATCCAAACTCCGAACTCCTCTATTTTCATATAAACAGCAATGAAATAAAAGGCAATATGCTCATTTCCACTTTTACCCTTTTGATTAACTAATAGGCCTTTATCAATTAGTACATTGCCTATTGCTACTCAGGTAATGTTAGTTTGTACATTGGTCCTTATAAAGCCCACTTGGATGCTTGTAATAGGGGGGGATTTGATTAAGACAGTAGACTTGTCAAATATCAATCAAATCAGATGATATTAACCTTTAGATTGGAGACATCACATATTAATGCCTTTGATGGATCATCATCATCATGCCGAACTGTCTTTGTAAGTCATTTTCTTTTCTTGTGGCTAACGAAGGGTTTCAATTCTTTGGGTTGGACTAGTCCCTCCGAACCCAGAAAAAAGCCAGATAAAATTCATGTGGCCTCAATGTGGTAGTACTAGTGGAGGATTTGATTAAGACAAGAAATTCGTCAAATATCAATCAAATCAGATGATATTAACCATTTGAATGTAGACATCACATATTAATGCCTTTGATCAATCATCATCATTTTCTATTCTTTTTTGCTAATGGAGGGATCTCAACCATTTTGGTTGGACTAGCTCCTCCGGGCCCAAAGAGAAGCCAAATAAAACCCCGATGGCCCCTAGGTGAAGGGGCCTAAAGAGAAGCCAGATAAAACCCCTATGGCCTCCAGGTGGTAGCACTAGTAGACTCAATATTCGGTTTCTAAAGAGTGAGGAACTGGAGATCGATAACATGACCTCTAGCTTTGGAAGAGAGATAAATCATAGTCCTAACCACTCGGCCAACCCTTGTCAGTCAATTCAATCATTGATATCTATTGGTGTTGAACACAAAAACACCCCCTCCACGAGTGAAGAAAGCATGAGTTCCAAACCGCACCCTTGGAATTTTGAGTCATGATTCTAGCCACCTGCACTATAACTCGAAATAAAAAAATAAAAAGAATGATCTCAAGTGGGACTCCTTTTTGGGAGTGGCCCACTTTTCATCATGCTTTTTCATTGAAGTTTTTGAGTGACCCTTCCATCTCCAATGCTAATGGAAGAGAATTTCCAAGCTCCGACCACGCCATTGGCACGAAATGATCTGCTGACAGCAGCCGTATCTCGTCCGCTGAGCTTTATAGTGGGGCCCACCAATCCCTCTTTCATAAAAGAATAAAAAAAATTAAAAATATGATATTATATATTATTTTTTCACTGCCAAACGTTGCTCTCTGCTCTGATCCCTAGAAATATCTAATAAAGCATCAGTTTTTTTTTAATGGATTGGGTACTCTTGCTGAGCACGTGGATCCACAAGCATGTGAGTGACATGCCTGCCCTTCTCTTAAATCACTTTGTTTCAATCACATTTAAAAGATCTTTATTTCAATCACTTTTTGGTGGTGAAGTGAAATTTAAAGATATCCTAAAGCCATATTGTGATATTTGTTTTAGCGGCTAAAATCAACGGCAGATCGAGGACTTTTATTTGGGTGGTGTAGACAATGGTCAAGTGAAAAAAATAAATAAAAAATATAAAAATTATAGTATTATTTAAAAAATTTCTCGAAGAATCTCGCGGGTGCGGTCACGTTTGCCGAGTTACATATAGGTTCGCTCCTGGCTAAAACATTCAATTGATGAGTTGATAGAGTTTCAATTGTTGGGCTCGAGATTTCTAAGAGGATTTAGACTCAAAGCTCGCTTCTTGTTGTTTGTATGAAGGGATCATTTATTATAATTTGAGATCTTCCAGACATGCAGCTAACTAGTGAATCGACATTCATCTAATCTAACAATGATCTTTAACAACTTTGATTTGAATTATATATACTTAGAAAAAGGTTAAGTATAATTTGATTCAGATTAAGATTTGAGTAAATAATGTGAAAATCTATATAGACCCACTGGCCACGAGTATATTGGTGTGCCTGATTGTTTTCCTTTTTTTAGCAACACATGATTTATCATCTTCATCATCCTCCAACCGTGGGTTAAAACATCTGCTCCCACACACAATAAAGGGGGGAAATAAAGCCCTAACTATGGGAAAAGAAACCTGCTCCGTAGGAGCAAACTAAAAGTGGAGTACCCAATAAGCCAGGCAACCCCTTGCTCTTGTCACCCCCCTTTATTAAGATAGGTTTAAAAATCCAAATATACTTGTTAAAAGTACATCCTAATTTACATGATATGGACTTGAGTGTTCGGCAATAAGAATATAATAGTATAATATATAAATGGAGGCCTCGTAGAATTTTATTACGGTAAGGGGAATTTTCTCCTAGGAGGGGATTGGATCTAAAGATCAACTTAGTGAGGTTCACGGTCCACCGTTGATCAATGCAGCCCCTTTCGCATTTTTATTCTCCTACAATGTTGCATCATGCCCAATCTTATACTTAACAAATCTTTATTCACCATTAGATTGAATATAAAAAAATTTATTGTTAAAAGACCATTAGATTTTAAGGCTGATGAATCAAAGGTTAGAAATATTATAATAATTTGATGGGGCTTTTTTGTTTTTCGTGTAAAAAGACCTTTCCACCTATCATACCCCAAATGATAGAAATACATTCAAATCGGCCCCGCGAACTCCGCTCGTAGGTGAAGATTTCTCTTCTAATCAAATCACCTTAATTTTAAATTAGGAATTTAAATTTGAATGGCTTTATAAATCCATCTTTTTATTACGAGTCAATGCATGGGATGGCTGGTGATTCACAAGATAGGTGTGTTTTTGGAGCTTAGAATTGATCACAAGGAGGGGTTCATTGCCACCAATAAAAAAAATAGTGGAATAAAGAGCATGCAGGGCCCTTGTTGACCCATGTGCCAATGAGCCGTTTGGTTTGCTTTGGCAGGGGCCTACTGCTAATGAGAGATTGATACTCTTTTAATCTCTCCGGGCCCAAATGTCAAACCATCCCTTTCTCACTTTTTCTTTTTGCCTTTCATGGGCTGTTTTTGTCCATTTGAATTTGCCCTGTCCACTCCAATAAACCCCCACTCTGTTTATTTATAGTCTAGAGAGAGAGAGAGTTGCCAGCAAGTTGTGAAAGTGAGGACACCAAGAACAGCCTTCACAGCGTCCTCATTGGCCTTTTCCATTTCCTTCCATTTCCAGCAAATCTTTCCTGAAAAAATTGCATAAGAATCAGGTATGCTGATTGAGCAATGATGAGGTATAACGGGAAGAGTGGGGTTTTCCTGTCTTGATTTGTTGGGTATTTTTCCTTTTTGTATTTTTGGATGATTTGGTCATTGGGTCCTGAGAAGGAGAGAAGTAGAAGCTGAAAATTGAGGAATAATCTGAGGCAGTTCAGAGCCTATGACTGTAAACAACTGCTGCTGCTTTTTTTTGTTTTGATATCCGAAGTGAAAGTGGGAGAGGATCTCTAATTTGATTTGGGTTTAGGAAACCATGAAGAGATTGAGTAGCTCTGATTCCTTGGCTGCTGTGCTTACTATCCGTCCATCATCTACAGGTAACTTTTGAATACCCCATCAAATGCTCTTCTTTCATCAGATAAGGAAACTGGTGAAGAGAGAAAGGGGAAATTAAGAAGTTCTAGATAGCTCTGGTCTTCTTGGATAGAACCCATTAGTGTTCAAACCTCTCTCTCTCTCTCTCTCTCTCTCTCTCTCTCTCTCTCTTTTGAGGAGGATGGTTTCAGTGGGAATTTGCTGAAGGGTGTGGTTTTGTATGTACCCCAGTCCCCAAATCACAAGTGGCACAGATCTACAGATCTATTCGGCGTTGCATTTGTGGATTGGACTGTGGACTCCAAACCAACAAATGGGGTCACTGGCTTTCTGCCTTCCTAAGATTGAACAGTGAAAGTCATCCTACCTTGGAAACCTCCTGCATTTTTTCATAGAAGGTACAAAAGAGTGACCATCTATTTGGCCAAATACTCAAAACTGATTGCCATTTGTATCACACCCAAAGGCAATTTCAATCCATAGATTTTAAGCAAGTTTCTTCTTTTAGATTCTTTATTACATTGGGATTTGTTTTTCCATGGAATCTTGGATGGATGTTAGTCTATATTCTCTCATCTTTTCCTTCCCACTATTTTAGAGGGCAAATCTTCAGAAGGCAACAGTGGATTTAAATCAATCTTAGATGGCCTGGAGGATGAAGAATACATTGAAGAATCCGGTCAGCCTTCTGAGAAGAAACGTCGTCTTACTAATGATCAGGTGAAGGCCTTGGAGAAGACCTTCGAGGTCGAAAACAAGCTCGAACCAGAACGGAAGGTGAAGCTGGCGCAAGAACTAGGCTTGCAGCCTCGGCAGGTTGCTGTGTGGTTCCAAAACCGCAGAGCCCGTTGGAAAACCAAGCAATTGGAGAAAGAATACGGCCTACTCAAGGCCAATTACGACGCTCTCAAGCTCAACTACGATTCTCTTCATCAAGATAAAGAAGCTCTATTAGCTGAGGTGAGATGGGATTCCTGTAATTTCATTGAAAACCAAGTAAAATTGTATTTCTATGTCGAAATATTAAGTTTTCACCGCTAACCAATCCTATCAAAACCTCAAAAGGCTTTAGTAGAGGTAGTGGCAGAAAGACTTTACTTTTCACCAGTGAATGGCTTTTCTTGAATTGGGTCTTGTTTTTCTCAGCTGTTTTCTTTTGGTTTTTGCAGATTGGAGAGCTGAAAGTGAAACAACAAAGAGAAGAAAAAAGAACAGATAGCAGTTTCCCAATTAAAAAAGAGGAAATGGTCCTCTCAGAATCCCAAAACAGAGACCCAGAATTGAATCAGGTCTCTGGAGCATCCAAAGGATCAGAGAAGGAAACCAACCATGACCCAGATCATTCCTACTTCAGGGCTTTAATCTGCAAAGACTTGAAAGACAGGTCCTCGGACAGTGATTGCAGTGTCATCTTAAACGAGGAAAACAGCCCAAACGGTGCTATTTCCTTGGAAAATTTTCCTCAGCAGATGGTAGGGGTGTCTCCATTTACATCGTCTTTCAGATCGGATTGCTGCTATTCCATGTCGTCTTCTTCTTTCAATTGCATGCCATTCGAGGATTCGAAGGTTCTTATGAACACCCAGAAAGCCTGTCATCAGTTCTTGAAGATGGAAGAGAATAGTAATTATTTTAATGCAGAGGAGCCCTGCAGTTTCTTTTCGGATGAAGAGGCTTCAATCATGTCATGGTACTCTTCAGAGCAGTGGACTTGAAGAGGGGAATGAGGAAATGGGTAACTTGTTTAAAATCACAAGTGAATGTAACTTTTGTCTCAGTAATAAATAACTTTCCAATGCTGGGAGTGGAGAGTGGAGAGTGGAGAGACTATCGAGAATAAGATTTGTTAAGGAGAAGGAAAACAAGAATACATGGAATTTCCATTCCAAATCCCACATGGATAGCAATCCTTCAGTCTTTTCGGAGGCATTGCTATAGTAATCCTTAAAGGGAGTCCAGCAAAATTTCTGAAAACTTATCAAACAGTATCTCTTTGTTTCAATGAAATAGGAGATTTGGACTTGATCCCGTGAGTTTCTCACTGTGATTGTAATTGGTCCGCTCAAGGTCACTATGGGAAATCTCATCAGATGATCCACTTTCAGTTAGAGCAGGGATACCCATATGATAAAAAAAGAATATTATCAGGGCATAAATTATATGCTTCAACACACTTTTTTATATATCAACTAGCAACAATACCCTGTGTTTAGCCCGTGGTAAAAAGTAAGATATTAAAATTTTAATTTATGAGATATTAAAATTAATTATAAATATATAAAAATATATTCATACATATTTTATAAAAACAGTCAACACATTTTCAATCATAAATACAAGTGTTATCATCACATAGGCTAATGGTCATTTCAATCCCTTTAGACAAATTTCTTGTCTACCTCTTTGAAGTAGTACCAATACCATTTTAGAATCGATTAAACCGTTTTTTAGCTCTAAATTTTAAAAAAAAAAATGTATAAACATCTTAACTTTAAAAGCCATAAATTATGAGACTTGAAAACCACATACTAGTGTTATTTGATCCCAATAATAATTGGCCGACCATGGATCAATGTAAATATCTCTTAATTATGAGTCCATATGGGCCTACGGAAGTATAATTATGGTGGGGCAAACTTTGAGTCATTTGTCTATATAATTAGATCATAAAAAGATGCCTATAAGATTCGATAAAAAAAAATCCAACCTCAGAACATTTTTTTCACAAGCCCATATATGAGGTGATCGACCAGAAGGTCGGGTTTGATTTTCGTTCATGTGTGACAATCTCTGAATAAAGTAAAGCTCTATTTGGAAACTAAAATAAAATGATATTTTTAATAAAAAAACTTATCAGTGTAGATTGTTGAAAGGTGGGCTCTAAATATTAAAATAAAAAAATGAAAATCTTAAGAGGATGGAAGATAGATGGTATTGAGAGAGAGAATAATCCATAATCCATATTGACCTAGAAAACTGATATCTATGCATAATCCATGGCGGGTCCCATTGCAGAAATAAGTTAAATGTGCGGGGCCCACTCATTGATTTGCATCAATTAAGAAACTAGACAACGGCCAATAGGCTTGCCTCCCTCCATCAGTGGGGCCCACTCTTTGAATAAAGGGATTAAGAGAAGGTCATTAGGATTTTATCCAATACTAGAGTCCAATCTTGAAATATATTTAATACGAACTGGTGCCCACTACTGGATCCATTCATTTAAGGAAAAAAAATGAAAGGAGAGTATAGGAACAACAGTTTGGATTTCAATAATAGGTAGGGCCCACAAAACATATTTAACATGGGACCCATTGATGATTGAAGATCTAAGAAAAAGAAAATAAACAGACCGTAAAGATTTGCTTATAATTTGGATAATGGCAAGAAATAAGACTTAAATTCAAATGTTCATAAAAATCTCTTATTAGAGAAGTTTTAAGAGAGAAAGAGTAACCCTCTTTGACAAGAGAGACTTTTTAGAGATGATGTGGCACCCCTCATAGCCCACCTTCTCCCTTTGCTTTAATATATATAATTTACAAAATCACCAATGATTGTTATCATCTACCCAAAAACTATAGTATAAGTACCTATATATGCAACCAAATATGCGCGCGCGCACACACACACTCATATATGTAAAAAAGAGAGGAATGCTAGAAGACTCTCAGGGTGGCTTTTTTTTTTTTTTTTTCAAAAAACGCTCTCTTAGTTGTGCTCCCTGTTATATATGAAAACCATGAAATGCCATTGGATGGAAACATATGAATAAGACCTATATATATTTAGAAGCTCAACCTGATTAGATCATCATAACATCTTGATAATATAAAGTTTAATGGTTTCAGAGACATGATTTTCTTAAGATTCCAATCAAATGGTGAGCAAAAATTAGATTATCGTCAAATTTTAACTTATGATAAATTTATCGGAAGAGTGTGCGTGAAAAGATTGTATTGGCTCAAAATTGGCTACATGTCATTGAAAATTGGGAAAGCAAAAAAGAAGAGTTTTTAAGATGAGGAGTTTATGGTAATAAAAAAAAAGATGAGGAGTTTATGAGAAGAGTTCTCTTTATATGTAAGAAAAGACCAACTCATCATATAGATTCCGGAAATTAAAGGTGAAACAGCTCTACAAGCTCTTTATTGAAACATGTGTGTTTGACTTTAGAGCTCATCTTCCTCCTAAAGAAAAGAAACCACATTTTTCAGTGTCTCAGAGTACGAACATCAGATTCCTTTCTCAAAAACAAAAGGACTTAAAAGTCCCACGAGTTGATTCCAGCTCTTGAGCCCTCCCAAGTGTGAAAGCGTGGAAAGAGTGTGCACACACAAAGATGTTGAGAAATTTAGATTAAGACACTGGTCTCAAAAGGCCTCCACGTGATTGGAAGTTTGCAGCCCAAGTGATTGGAAGTTTTTCTGGTCTTTTTAAATATAAAATACTAGTTATTTGAGCACACCTAAAAATCTAATTCCACAAAGAAAAGCACCTTTAGTAGAATTTGTAAAATGAAAAAAGAAAGTGCCTCATATGTTTCTTGTTTGTTACCTTTTTCTTAAAATATGATCTCTGTTCTTTCATGGTTCTTTAGCTTTTTTAAACAACATTCATCTTTTGAAAATGACAGGAACAATGATGATTAATAGGGATTATATGGTAAGCAGGTGGGCTCATTAGTCACATCATAAAATATGATAGTAAATAAGAACAATGAATTTAAAATAATTGAGCGAATTTATATTATAAAAAAGTAATTTACTAAATGTCTTTTTTATGATGATGTAAGTGGGCCTCTTGGAATGAAACTTAACAAGGACTGGCTAAGTATTTGGTAAGCGCTGTGATTAAATTAAATGCTTGTGAGCTTGAGTCTGAAGTTGAGCTAAAAAATTTAGAACCCAAGTTGGGGCTTTTAAGTATAAAAATCATATATATTATGTAAATTGTATGTTATACATAACAACATTGAATTGTAAAAAGTCGGGGGTAATGTTTTATGGGTCTCTGAGCTATACAATTGCTAGCCTAGCCATTAGATAAAGTGAGATTAGTGCAGGAACTGCATGATTCAATGTAATGACATGAAAAAATTAAATGAGTGTCAAACTTGGATAAGTGCTAAATCAAAGTAAGTAATGAGTGAAAGGATTTCAATTGATCTTTAGGATAGGTGGGACTCAGGCTAAGCAGTCCAATGCTCAAGGTTGGTCATCATCAAAAGTTTCGTAGAACTTTTTATTTATTTATTTGCAAAAGAAAAGTTTCATAGATATACTATCCTTATTTATGATGAGATCCATGGGCCCCACCTACATGTTATGAAACTTGTATAGAAGTGTACTTATTTCTAATTATATATTGTGGATCAAAATTGGAGGGTTTGCAAAGGAGGACCACACAAAAAATACATGACTCTCTGTTCGAAGTCACCTTACACATCTATTGCTCTAACAAGAGCTTGTAATATGTAGATCTTCATTAACTCAAAAGTCTTACTTCTATCCAAGTGAGGGTCACAGCCAGCCACACCCAATGATGAGAAATATCCATTTCATGAGGAGGAAATCTTATCAGCGAGAAGAAAGAAAGGAGATAATAAAAATGATCTCATGTAGGTCACAGTATGACATCAACAACTGCATATAGATATTTAGTATGTATAAAGCATACCATTATTTGATCCAAATCACTAGATCTTGAGCAGGTCACAATATCATGTCAAGAACTGCATACAAATTTAGCATACCAATGTTTGATCCATATGCTGCTGATATGCGCGCCTGTATTTTGCCACAAACTCAAATTCACTTTAAATTAGAGTGAAATGCACCATTGAAGTAATCTTACATAAGACATGAAGCTATATTTTCAATACATGATCAATCCAATGGTAGTAGAGCTCATCATAACAAGAGTTTTAACTTTTAAGGGATCCAACTTACTGCCGCAAATCAGTCCATATTAATCGTTAGACCTGGATCAATGGTCATTAAATGAAATCAAAGTTTTTTATTTTTTCTATATTTCAACTATTCATCTCATGCTCTGTATATATGCATTCAAGTTCAAAGACAAGAAATCTTACAGTATTTGTCTACAGCCCCAAGTGCCGGATATATCCGAATATGTCTTTTACAGCGTCTGTATGCGTTTGACAAAGACAAAAAAAAAAGCTCATATTTATAGTACGATCTGCAGGGATTGGAATTGAGAGTGGAGAGAATTGAGAGCGACTGGTACAGAGCGATCACATGGGCGTTTGTTGTATTGTACCTGCACTGTATGGGCTTGTGAAAGAGATTCCCTGTTGCTTTCTTTCGTGATGGGATGGTGGGCCCTACTGTACCATGTGGGGCCTCCTCCATCTTTACCATCTGATCCCTATGTGGGTCCCTACAGCATTATCATTTTCTATGTACATAGAGGAGGAGAGGAGAATCATCAGGAGCGTGTGCATTTGTTCAATAGCTTACTGTGGCATGGATGATGGATCCTACCCTGAAAGAGATATATTAGATATTTGGTGAGACTCCAAGCAGCGGCGGATCCAGGATTCAAACTCACTGGAGGCACGATTAAGTAGTGGGGGTCCGGGGGCAACGCCCTCAGAATTTTTTTTTTTTTTGAGTTATTTATATAGGACGAATATAATGTAATAGTTTCAAGCAATAAAACAAAGAAATCTTTATTTATCACAATTGTTCCCTAAAAATTTTCATATTCTAAAAAAGTTCTATTACAATATCATTAGTAATAGTTCCAAGCAACTCTTTTTTTATAAAACATACAAGACAATCATTCATAAATTGATCACTCATTCGATTGCGCAAATATAAGAATGGGCCTAATATTTTTTACTGGGGGCATGGTTACATGAATGGGCCTGGTTACAAGACAAACATACAAGAATGGGCCTAATATTTTTTACTGGGAGCCTGGTCACATGTCATTGGGGGCCTGGTTACATTATGTCTAACTTAGTATGTATAATTTTTTTTCTTTTTTCCAAAAATTCACTGGGGGCCAAGCCCCCCAGTGAAATTGAACTGGATCCGCCTGTGTCTCCAAGTGCCACCCATCATATCCACTGACTCATTCAGAGCTGCTGTGCAGGAATTTCAATCTGAACCTCCATTTTAAAAAGGTTTTTGACCTTACAATGATGATGATGATGGGGTGGATCAAATGCACCACCTGTGGTTGGAAAATTTGGGATGACAATGAACCTCTTATTCCCAGCTAATCCAAGGACCTGACCCCAAAAACAAAATTGATAGTGTGTTTCGGGTCCATACTCTTTTGGCCCATTTAATAACGGGTGCAGTCCATTTCCATATCCGTCTGGTATTGGGGCATGGTGGATGGTGAATGGTGAATCTGAGAACCCAGAACTGCTCAGCCAATAAGGCTTATAACCTTTTTTAGAGTTAGATTAGTATAATTTCATGAACCATTGTAGGTTTTTATGCTAGCGATGAGATTGACACCCTCAGGACCAGCCTGGGAAACATTTAGGGACCTTATTCCAACCCTAACAGGCTCATTGAAATCGGTAGCTATAAGGTCCAGCACACTATAAGATCTGAACTTGGGGTGAGTCCTTGTTGGAAAAAATGGATAGGGAATCCATTATTATTAGTCATCTTTGAGCCAAAATAAAAGTGAGACCCACTTATCCTTTTAGGTGGGAATATATGAGAATGTGATATACTCCATGAGTAGATTAAGGATATGTATTGGGTTGCTCTAGTCCATTAAGGAGTGAATGAGAAATTGCCTCCTATACACCACTCCTTGAGCATGTTAAACATGGAAACAAAAGGAAGCGGTGAACTTGCATCCTACATTGCTTGAGAGCAAAACATTCTTTGGGTATAAATATGTTTACCTTAGTAGTATAGGATGAGCCCCAAGGGGCATTCCACTTTTGTGGATAAAGGGAAGACCTATACGAAGGTAGGGTCACTACCACGCGCGCGTGCCCCGCACATGCCCAATTCACCAAGCAACTCCAAATAAGGCCAACAGATACCAATTTCTTTGGCTCCAGTTTGACATCGACAGATACGACGGGCTTTACGGTGGGTATTGGTGATGGTGAGGTGGAGAAAAGAGCGTGGCAAGAGAATGATGTCATGTGGGATGTCCTTCTATTTGAAGCTATTGTTTTGCATCTCCTTGTTTTTAAGGTACTGTTATTTGAAGTTGTTGTTTTGCATCTCCTTGTTTTTAATGTGTTTAGAAGGTTGTTGTTTCGTAGCTCTGAAAATTTTGTTTTGTAGCTCTTAAGTTGTTTTATAGCTCTTCGTTGTTTTTAATGAAATCAACGTTATTACAAGCATGCATGTGAGTGATTTCTCCCGTCTTCACCGTGGACGTAGGCCAAAAGCCTAATCACGTAAATCTCTGTGTTTTTCTTATGCGTGATTGATCTCTTCTCGTAGGCCTTAGATCACAATAAACTGGTATCAAAACGATTTGGCATGATTGGAAGAAATCCGACGGATCAGATTTGAGAGGGTTGATTGAAGACGAGAAATAGAGGATCCGTTTGTGCCCACTGAAATAGAGGATCAGCGAGAGATCTTGATCGAAGATCTTGACCGGAGAGGAAGAGGATCTGGGCTTCTCAGCTTTGCTGGTTGCTGATCTACTGGGTGTCGCCTAAGGTTTTGCGTCGTCGGTGTTCTTAGTTAAGTGTCGCCATTGCCGGAGAAGAGAAATCCTAGAGGAGAAATCACAGCAAAAGATTTGCCGCGATTTGGGTGTTTTTTCGTCTAACCCAAGTCACCGCAGAGGACAGCACGTCACGCGTGAGCCTTCTAAAGAAAGGCGTATATTCGAGTATTAGATACCGCGGCGTATAGAGAAGTATAAAAGGCACACGTCATAGGCTTTTATTCTAGTTTTTTAGGCGTGAGAGGCTCTATTCCTCTCCTCAGGGGTAGGGTTCAACTCTTCCCTGATTGATCAATGAAACATCCTTCTTAACCCACCCAACCCACCGGCTCAGGAGAATAATATGAAGTGACCACCTAAAGCAGGGGTGCCATCCCCTTCTTCAAGATGCAAAGGTGACCTTTGTGTTTGTTATGGAAGTCGTGTATGTTTTTATCGCTCTGCTTTGAGTGCAGCGGTTTTGTTATCTCTCCCTCTGCTGTGCTGGCAGTAGTGGAATCCCTCTTCCCCTGCTTCTCGCTTGGCTCGTTCAATCGGTGCTGGTCATTCTTGTATGTTTCTCTTTTCGAGGGGAAGGAGTTCCCTTGTGTAAAGTGAGGAACGGTAGGATAGGGGAGAGGAGAGTCCCTTGGCACCTAAACGAGAGGGGAGTCCCAGGGCACCTACAATAACTCTAGTAGAGGAACGAGGGTATAGCATTAATGAGATCGCTGATCATATCATTTATAATATATGCTGGAACTTTCTCGATGCTTTTGGGTGACTCACCAACCGACCCAGCAGTGATCGAAGACAGAATGGTACGAACAAATCAAAGTCATTGGATTTGGTAGTTCTCCATTGACTTCTCTCTTTACCCACCAAAGGCATTTGCATATGTTCCTTAATGGGTGTGCACCTCCAGGGGGCAGGGGCTGGCCTCCCACTCTCTTATGCAGCATTTATTAGCTTAGCTGGGTTGGGTGGATCGTGCAATAAGCCTCTCTCGACCCTCCGTTTCTCATACGTCTTTATGAAAGCCTCTTGCCTTTCGAGATTCGGTCCATCATCAACTCAGTCATATCTTCTTGTTTGCCCGCTCTTTTGAGGCTTCCTTTAACAGATTTGATTGGCATTTCGTGCCTGCAGCCTTGCGAAATTCGACCTTTTATCAGCTGGTTGGGTAGTTTAGTAAGGTTAGAGGCGCAGCTAGAAGAGCTGACCCTATATGTCTTTATCAATTCGATGGAAGTCTCCAAAATCCTTCTTGATCGATGGTCCCCATTAGCATTAGTGCCAATTAGTAGCCGTTTTTTTTTGGAATCGGAGCCATCGCCGAGCTCCGCATTCCGTCGCTGGTCCTGCTCGATCCCTTTGCCGATCCACGCGTTGCAGGTTTGTCTCCTCTGTTGCAGAACAGAAACGCTGACAAAGAAGAAAGGAGTTCTGAGTTAAGTCCAGACTCAGACCAGCTTGGTTTTTAGTCCAGGTCAGGTCGCCCCGACCCGTTTACAGAAACCCAGAACTAGTGCATAAAGGTGCTGGTACAGTCGCTGTCGTCAGCAACACGTCAGCATGGTACGGTCAAAGGCAGATTTGATCGATCGACGGCTGAAGTTGTTTTCGCGATATCTTGACAATCAGTAGTCTGATCTGAAATCCGTTTGAACATGCGGACTCGTCTCGAGGAGATCTTCGCATGTGTAGTGAAAGATTCGCGGAATGACTGCTAAATTTGAGATTGAGAAATTCGACGGAAACAATGACTTCGGTCTATGGCGTTTGAAGATGCGTGCTTTGTTGGTTCATAATGGATTGCAGAAAGCTTTGAAAGGAAAGAATGGTTTGTCTGACAAACTGTCAGATGCTGAGAATGATGAGTTGCCGGAGCAGGCGTTCGGTCAGATTCTGCTATTTTTTAACGATGGTGTACTGCGAAAGGTTACTCAGGAGAAAACTGCTGCTGTCATATGGCAGAAGTTGGAGAACTTGTACATTACGAAGTCACTCACAAATCGCTTGTATCTGAAGAAGCGATTGTTCACCTTACAAATGCAGGAAGGTACGTCTGTTTTAACTCACATTGATTCTTTTAAAAAAGCTGTTATGGATCTTGAAAACGTAAATGTTAAAATCGATGATGAGGACCAAGCCATCATGTTGCTATGCTTTTTACCACATTCATATGAGAACTTTGTTGGTACCGTGATGTATGGTAGAGAAACTATTTCTAAGGAAGATAATGAATCAGCCTTGAACTCTAAGGAGTTGAAAAAAAATGTTATAATTGAAAACAATGACAGTTTTGGTGAGGGTTTGGTAGCGCGTGGCAGAACAGAAGAGGCCGATTTAGGTCAATATAAAAAACTAGAAAATTAAAGTGCTTCAAATGTCACAAGGAATGACACTTTAGAAAAGATTATCCAGAGCGTAAAGGGAAGGAGAAATCTAATTCTAGAGAAATTTCCAGAGTTGCAACCGAAGTTGCAGAGAGTAATTCTGATGGTGCAGAAGTTCTTTCAGTTACTGTTGGTAGCTTAGCTATTGAGTGGATTCTTCATTCGGGGTGTTCCTATTATATGTGTACTTACAGAGATTGGTTTACCAATTATCAATATATTGATGGTGGTAAAGTGCTTATGGAAAATAATGCATCCTGTAAGGTTGTTGGGATAGGTGCAATCAAAATTAAGATGTATGACGGTATTGTGAGAACTTTGTCAAATGTTAGGCATGTTCCAGAATTGAAGAAAAATCAGATTTTCCTGATACGCTTGACTCCAACGGTTGTACCTACAAAGCTGGAGGTGGAGTTATAAGAGTCTCAAATTGTAGTGATGAAGGGATTGAAGCATAATGACCTTTACTTTTTTCAAGGTAGTACAATTACAAGTGCTGCAGTTGTGTCGTCCTCAGATTCAAATTCAAAAACTACCAAGTTATGGCATATGCAACTTGGGCATGTGAGTGAGAGGGGTATAGATGAGTTGACTAAACAGGGTTTGTTGTGTGGTCATAAATTAGGAAAGTTGGACTCTTGTGAGCATTGTGTCTTCGGAAAGCAGTGTAGGGTCAAATTCAGGACAACTGTGCATCGGACCAAAGGTACTTTGGATTACATTCACTCTGATCTTTGAGGTTCCTCTCGTGTTCCGTCTCTTGGTGGTGGTTTATATATGTTGACTTTTATTAATGACCATTCTCGGAAGGTCTGGGTGTATATCTTAACGTACAAACATGAAGCTTTTGCACAGCTCAAGCAATGGAAAGCTATGATTGAAAAGCAGACAGGTAAACAAATCAAGCGCTTGAGAATTGACAACGGCTTGAAATTTTGTAATAGTGCTTTTAATGAGTTTTGCAAGAATGAAAGGATTGTGGGACATTGCACAGTCAGAAATACACCGCAACAGAACGAAATTGTAGAATGGATGAACAAGACTATTCCAGAGAAGACCCGGTGCATTCTCTCTAATGCAGGGCTACCTAGGAAGTTCTGGGCGGAAGCTGGTAACACAGTTTGTTATCTGATTAACCGGTCTCCATCAACAGCTATCGAATGTAAAACTCTTGAAGAGGTATGGTCTGGATCTCCTGCTGATTACACCAACTTGCGGATATTTGGTTGTCCTACCTATGCTCATGTGAATGATAGAAAGCTTGAACCAAGGGTAAGAAAGTGCCTATTTATAGGATATGCAGATGATGTGAAAGGATATAGGCCGTGGTGCCTAGATGAGAAATCTCTCAAATGCATTATAAGCAGAGATGTGACATTTGATGAGTCTGCTATGTTCAAACTGAATGAGTGCCATGATGCTGGAAACGAAAATGAAGTCAGTAAAAAGGTGGAGGATAAAAACGGTGTCAGTAAACAGGTGGAGCTTGAGAATGAAGTTTCAAAAAACTTGCAAGATAAGGTGCAAGCAGATGTCCTAATTTGACAGGATGTAGAGAAGATGCAAAGCTCAAACGAAGAAACTGCAATTTCAAATGATTACATACTTACTAGGGACAGAGAGATGAGGCAGATTAAGCAACCTTAGAGATACGGGTATGAAGATATTGTTGCATATGCTTTTAATACAGCTGAGAGTATTGTGTCAAAGCCGGTTACATATCTGGATGTCGTCACTAGTAAAGAATCAGCAAGATAGGCTATAGTCATGGGTGAGGAGATTGAATCTCTTCACAAGAATCAAACTTGGGAGCTGGTGAAACCTCCGAAAAGCCAGAAGATTGTTGGTTGCAAATGAGTCTTCAAGAAAAAAGAAGGAACTCCAGAGGTGGAAGATGGTAGGTGCAAAGCACGACTGGTTGCAAAATGCTATACTAAGAAGAAAGGTATTTACTTCAATCAAGTGTTCTCTCTTGTGGTGAAGCATAATTCTATCCGGGTGCTACTTGCTATAGTTGCTAAATTGAATTTAGAGCTAGAGCAGCTTGATGTCAAGACAACATTTTTACGTGGCGAGCTAGATGAGCAGATTTATATGCATCAACCAGAGGGGTTTGAAATTCATGAAAAGGAAGACCACGTATGTTTGTTGAAGAAATCGTTGTATGGCCTGAAGCAGTCTCCTAGACAGTGGTATAAGCATTTCGATACCTTTATGGTTGGAAACGGTTCTCTCCTATGGCATACGACAGTTGTGTCTACAACAAGAAGCACTCAAATGACTCGTATGTCTATTTGCTGTTATATGTTGATGACATGTTGATTGCTGCAAATGACATGTCTGAGATCAACAGGTTAAAAGCTCAGTTAAATGGTGAATTTGAGATGAAGGACTTAGGTGCTGCGAAGAAAATTCTTGGAATGGAGATTCAAAGGGACCGGAAAGCGGGCAAATTGTCTTTGTCACAACAAGGGTACCTTGAGAAGGTTTTAGAGCACTTTGGTATGCAAAGTTCGAAACCCGTGAACACTCCATTGGCAGCTCATTTCAAACTTTCCGCTGCTTTGTCACCACAAACTGAGGAAGAGGTGGAGCTCATGTTTCGTGTTTCGTATGCTAGTGCAGTTGGGGTATCATGTATGTCATGGTTTGCACGAAGCCAGATATTTCTCATGCAGTTAGTGTAGTTAGCAGATATATGGATAACCCCGGGAAGGCCCATTGACAGGCAGTGAAATGGATACTCCGTTACTTGAAAGGTACTACTGATGTTGGGATAGTGTATGACAGAAGCAACAACACTTCTGAAAGTGTTGTTGGATATGTTGATTCAGATTTTACTGAAGATTTAGACAGAAGAAAGTCCTTAACAGGTTATGTCTTCACTTTTGTTGGCGGTGCTATTAGTTGGAAGGCAGCAATGCAATTCAAAGCTGTCTTGTCTACCACTGAAGCAGAATATATGGCAGCTACATAGGTAGTGAAGGAAGTCATTTGGCTGACAGGCTTGGTTGGAGATATCGGATTGGAGCAGAAGCTGACAACTGTTTTCTGTGACAGTCCAAGTGCGATCAATCTGACACACAGTCCTAAGTATCATGAAAAGACAAACCACATTCATGTTAGGGCACACTTCATTCAAGATGTCATCGCCGAGGGTGCTATTGCAATGATTAAGATTGCTATGGCGGAAAATCCAGCAAACATGATGACCAAGACTATTCCAGTAGACAAGTTCAAGCATTGCTTAGACTTGATCAATGTGGTCAGTACCTGAGTGCCCTCAAGGGCAGGTAGAGACGGTGAGACGTGTTATGTGCATGAGGATCAGCTTCAATGTTCGCCAAGGTGGATATTTGTTAATTTGTATGGCTCAATTGAAATTAACACTTTCATTCTACACAAATAGTTCGGGATCAATGCTTAGTTGTAGTGGTGAGGGTGAGTGGCTTGGGTGAATGTACATAGGTGAATATTTGCCAAAAGAAGAAAAAAAGGCATCCCACTTTAAAATTTATAATAATGTGCTTAAAGATTCAAAAAGCACTACCTTTAGTTGGTATGTCAGGAACTAGAGTTCTATCGCAAAACTTTGAATCAAGATCGATCCCAGTCCCAGCCAACGAGAGCCCATATTTAAAGTTTAACCAACACTTGTGAAGCCAATTAAAAGAAGAGGAGAAACCGCATAGTAAAGTAAGACAAAGAGCATGTTTGTATATACGCTTGTCTGCATAAAAAAAAAGTGTAGAAAAAGAAAAAAAAATTCAACACCAAGTAAAATTACATGGCCGCTTTTTCTAAGTGAAAAGGCACAAGAATGAGCTAAATATTTTGTAATTTCTTAGAAAGCCTTTTCTATATGGGGTCGGAAAATTTTCCCCTACAGAACTGACTTTTCGCCGACATACACCAACATATCCTTAGAATTTAGCATTGGCCAATGCAAAAATTGTGCCTGGACATTTCAAGTGGGTGATTGATGTTTCTGTTTCTTATGGCATGTTCTTTTAAGAAACAATTATTTTAAAAAATTCTAGAGATTAAAAAACTACAAAATCTTCATTGTTTTAAATTTATTTTAAGAGTTTTATAAATATAGACAAAAAGTATAAGATAAAGGTGGTGACAGCTTTAACACCTTTTTAGCTTCAGATTGCATTTCTTACTGATCCAAATCAATTATAGACAAACCTTCTAACCAAAATATTACATGGCTCATGCAACTCGACTATGGGAGAGTACTAGGTGCCATGAGAAAGACACATAAAGTACCATAGAAATCATGAAAAAAGGATGCATTCCTTTTAGGGTAGACAACAAACGGCAAACAATCAGACATTAACAACATTGTCCAAACGAAAAGGGAGAGTCGAGAGAATAGAAAACGTTGCCAACGTCTTAGAATTAGAGGGCAAGGACCCAAAAGAGTCCTCACAGGAGGGAAGAGTAACAAACCGAGGGATCGATCTTTAGATACTCAGATGATAACATGTGGAATTATCAACCAATTGACTAAAAGAAACTTCTTGTTCTCCAATTGATGTCTTTCTTATGGAGATGCAAGATAAGGAGGGTTTCTAATAATAAATATATATTTATTATTTTATTATTTTATTATTTAAAGAATATTTTTAAAAAAAATGAAGAAGAGCACATGTAGAATAATCCACTATTTTATAAAAAATATCCCTTTCCTCTTCTTTTACTCAGATTGTTATATCCAAGTGGGCACTGCTCATGGGTGTGTGAGTTCTAGTACCATACAAAGCAAAAAGGGAAAAAAAAAATCAGGATTAGCTTTGAAAGGAATTTGAAATTCCCAAAGAAGATCAATTCCACATTCATAAATTTAAAATGCTCAAAATCAAAATATCCCCATTTAATATTGACAGTCAAATTTCACTTGGATCATGATCAGATTTATCATATAAGAAATATATGATTCCCTCACTTTAATTTTGTGTTTGATCAGTTTTCTTTTTGCATGCAATATATCAATCTCATGGTATGACTTCTTCCCTAGGTACCCAAACCAAAGATAAAGATTTTGAGCAATTCAGATTAATGAAGGTGGACCCCATATGGGTGACCACTCTTAGCCACGATAGGTGCCACGTGGATGGCCAATTGAATTTAAAACGATAGGTACCACTCCTGTGATGAATCATAGTTCTATTCGGACGCTACTTGCTATAGTTGCTAAATTGAATTTAGAGCTGGAGCAACTTGATGTCAAGACAGTGTTTTTATATAGTGAGCTAGATGAACAGATTTATATGCATCAAATAGAGGAGTTTGAAATTCATGGAAAGGAAGACTACGTATGTTTGTTGAAAAAATCGTTGTATGGCCTAAAGCAGTCTCCTAGGCAATTATACAAACGTTTCGATACCTTTATGGTTGGATACGGTTATTGCAGGAGTGCATACGACAGTTGTGTCTACAATAAGAAGCACTCAAATGGCTCGAATGTCTATTTATTGTTATATGTTGATGATATGTTGATTGCTGCAAATGACATGTCTAAGATCAACAGGTTAAAAGCTCAGTTAAATGGTGAATTTGAGATGAAGGACTTAGGTGCAGCGAAAAAATTCTTGGAATGGAGATTCAAAGGGACCGGAAAGCGGGCAAATTGTCTTTGTCACAAAAGGGGTACCTTAAGAAGGTTCTGGAGCGCTTTGGTATGCAAAGTTTGAAACCTGTGAACACTCCATTGACAGCCCATTTCAAACTTTCCGCTACTTTGTCACCACAAACTGAGGAAGAGATAAGCACATGTCTCGTGTTCCGTATGCTAGTGCAGTTGGGAGTATCATGTATACCATGGTTTGTACGAGGCCAGATATTTCTCATGCGGTAACAGGGTTTTGGGCTGATATTATAAATAAAGACTCAGAGTCTCTAGGATGTATACCACTATTCTGATTGCATAGTGATTTCCCCCGTCTTTCTCCTAGATGTAGGCCAAAAGTCAAACTGCGTAAATCTCTTGTTCTTCTTGTGCATGATTGATCTCTTCTCGTAGGCCTTAGATTACAACATGTGTGTTATGTTTTTTTTTTTTTTTTGATACCGAGAAAGAGGGCTTGCAAGCAATGAGATGAGCTGTCATTTGGTCATGTGGCTGGAAAGAGATTCTCATGGCAGTCATTGACATAGAAACGAGGGAGATAGGCACTGCTATAATAGCTGTTGTATAGGAGCCAGACCCTACCGAGAAAGGGGGCTTGTAATGAGATGAGTTGTCACATGGTCATTGAGGTTCTTTCTCTCCCTCGGCTATTTACTATTTATCACATCGTATTTACCACTTATCACATCACATCACCATTAACATTCTTTTACCACTTATCACATCACATCACCATTAACATTCTTTTACCACTTATCATATCACATCACATCACACTCCCACCCTCCCACTCCCACTCCCTCTCCCACTCCCACTCCCACATTGGTGAGAAAACCTCCTTTCATGAATACTTGCAATATTTTAGCTTTACAGTTGACTATAAACATTCGAGAAATGAGTTAGTTGATTTTTCCATTGTAAACAGGTATTTAGGTTGTGAACCTGTCTTGCACTATTTTAGAAACATGCCATTTGGCATGCTCGTATTGTGTAATGTACTTACCATTGTAGGGGTCGATGCCTATTTTCTAATTATGGGATTCTTTATCATTCAATTCCAGGCACCAGGGAAGAAGGTAAAATAAATTGAAGAAACAATTGTGAGCTACCAAAAATGACCTTCAAATGATCTCTACTCTAATTGAAAATGAATACGAAGTGAGAAATGAGTAGTCATCCCCTATCCTAGTAATTCAAATCCAAGGAATGTGAGGGTTGCATTGACATCCCTATTTGATGCAGGAGTAAAATGATATATTTTAAATGTTTAAGCCTTAAATCAGGCCACAAAGTATTTAGATCTATTAATTTGATCAATCAAATATGATCTCGATCCACCTTTTTTGGGGCTTCATCAAGTAGAAAGACTCAAGATCCAAATGGGCAGTCAAGATGAGTGCAAAATAAATGTCAGGACCAATTATGATTGTTCTAAATTAATTGAGAAATCAAGTCAGATCAATTCTGACCAATTTAGATCAATTCAATTGGTTAATGCAGCTCCAAATAAGGCCAACATATCTATTGAAGTGGGTAGCAGGTTAGTGGATTTTGACCCACCCGAACTAAGCCCATATCAAGCCCAGAGAAGACGGGACAACTACCTATCAAGTCTTGTAAATACTATAAACACTACATGTGTGTGCTACTTTCTTCCCATTAAAAACAATTTCTTTCCAGCCAAGTTTACTTCCTTCCCGTTAAAAACCTCCTTCCTGTCACGATGATTACCGATTTCTTTAGCTCCATAGTCTTCCCTTGTTCCCTCGTCAACCTTGGTTCCAGTTTCACCACCCGTGGTTACAGTTCCTCCGTCGTCACCACAAAAAAGAAACACAACGACATTCTACTTAATCTTCAGAAGTCATGTTATACAACGAGATCTGGCGTGCTTAGAAGGAAAAAAAAAGAAAATTGACAAAACGAACCTCTTACAGATACCTAGACTGCTTCACAAGCAACGGCAGAATGGATTCCAAAAGGATTGTGGAAGCTGAAGACCGGGAGAATCCTTCCCGGTGCGTATTGGCGAGGGTGAGGTGGAGAAAAGTGTGTGGCGAGACAATGCTGTCGTGTATGATGTGCTTCACGAATTCCAGAAATATCTCCCACACTCCCACTCCCACTCCCTAAAATATCATAGGGCTGGGCTATAGTCAGGGCAGGCAAACGGGTCGGGTCGAAGGTGGACAACTTAGTTTTTACCCCAACCCGTAACTAACCCATTTTTTAGACGGATTGTGAACCTTCAGACTGCACCTGAACTAAGCCCCATATCAGACCCAGACAAGATGGGACAACCACCTAACAAGTCTCGTCAATACTATAAATACTATATGTGTGTGCTACTTCCTTCCCATTAAAAACAACTTCCTTCCAGCCAACCATACTTCCTTCCCGTTAAAATCCTCCTTCCTGCCACGATGAAGAAAGATTTCTTTGGCTCCAAAGTCTTCCCTCGTTCATTCGCAGCCCTGGTTCCAGTTTCACCACCCATGGTTACAGTTCCTCCACCCGTGGTTACAATTCCTCCTTCGTCACCGCAAAAAAGAAACACGACGACATTATGCTTAATCTTCGGATGTCACATTCCTACATATGCGATGAAATCAGGTGTCACTTAGAAGAAAAGAAAAAGAAAATGTACAAAACAAACCTCTTAACTTGGATAGCTTCACAAGCAATTGCAGAACCGGTTCAAAAGGATTGTGAAAGCTGAAGATCGGGAGAATCCTTCCCCGGTGCGTATTGGCGAGGGTGAGGTGCATAAAAGAGCGTGGCGGGAGAATACTATCGTGTGGGATGTGCTTCACGACTTCCAAAAATATCTCCCACACTCCCACTCCACTCCCACTCCTTAAAATATCACATCATAGGGCTGGGCTACAGTTAGGGCTCCACCCGAGGAGAAGTATTGAGGAGTGGGCTCCACCCGAGGGGAATATTGAAAAGTATTTCCACTGTATCTAGTAACGCCTCGAGGATTTGGTAGGAATGGTTAGTTAAAGATAATCTAGACTTCTTATTATCTGTTGAAATGAAAAAATATATATAATTTATCGTTGATCCATTTCACTGGTAAAAATCATGCATCATGGGCCTTTCAATTTCAATTGTATTTAGAAGGCAGAGAATTATGGAGTATGATTCTGGGTCAGATCCTAGACCTAGAGAGGATGGGAAGAAAAAAATTTTGGGAAAACAAAGGATGCAAAAATTAAAACATGGATCATTGGCACAGTTGAACCGCACCTTCTCTTGAACTTGAAACCCTATAAAGCTGCAAAGGGGGCACTACCTGAATAAGGTTTATCATAGAAGAAATTCAGCATGCCAATATCATATAGAATTCCTCTATCCAAGACTATGCCTCCAGTTTTCTTGCTTTATGGACTGATTATGATGAACTTAAAACATGCGGAAGTTTCAAATAATGTTTTCTACCACACTGGGGCCACAGGGGTTTTACCCATCTCCCCCTAACCCCGTAGAGATTATTTTAGCCCAAAGGGTTGGGACATCCTCCATTATAAAAATGTAGACAGAACCCCAACTGTTCAGGAAAAAAAAAAAAAAAAAAAAAGAAACCCCTTGGGCGACTGGGATTTTGTAGCAGGAATGAGGAAAACTTGTTGCAAATTTGTATTTTTCTCCGATCAGCCATCCCGGTTAGACTAGTGGCCTATTTTTGCAACTTCTGAAAAAGAATCCACTATATCGTTGGATTTGATTTCCAAGCATCAATTCTTATACTATTTCAGAAAACTGTCAAACCAAAGAGCCGGCGGAAGCACTGACCTATTGGGCTGATAAAATGCCAGAGAAATGTAGATAATTCCAAGGAATAATGGGCGAATCAGATGATGTAGTCTTCTGGAGATTCCACAATCTGGACGTGGGGCTCACTGCTTGATCATGTAGGCAGAAGGCTGTCGCCTGATTCAAAATATTGCCAGATATTTCTCCTTGCACATATAGAGTGGTTCTGAATGGCTGAGATGAAAGAGAGGAAGAAGGAATTATGAATTCTGCCGTGTCCCAGGATCGGGATCGACCATGTGTATTTATATCGACTGTTGCTTAATCAAAGGCTCTAATTACAATCTAATTTACACCTCATTATAACTGATTACAAGCTAGTAAGGAAAACCCAGATATGATCGGAGATTTTACAATCCTACAATTATGTACAGAATGTTGACCAGATCTCACAAAGATCCACACGTGAGCTCCTTTATGGGCCTTCATGGTGGCCCTGTGGAACTGTTGAATCTCTACATGACCCATCAAGGCTCGTGTTCAACGAAACCCACCTGCATATTAAAGCCCACCCTATTTGAATAAGAAATAGTCGGTCAAACATGTACAATTACTAGTTACTGTATTAGGAAGATTAGATGGCTGTATTATGCAAGATTATAGACCTAACAAAGAGAGGCGTATCTATAAAAACAGAAGTCGATCCTCCATCGGAGGCAACCAAAAATCATTCAGTATTCTTGTGTTCTGAATTTCATTGTGGATGATTGTGGAGTTGACAAATTAAAATTCGGAGCAAAGCAAAGATAGGAGAACTTAATGGATGAATCATGAATGGAAGGTCGACTTTGCCTTTGTTTCAGACCCAAGCCTAAAAATGTTAGGCAAAACTGGCCCATTGGTCACCCCATCATCCAAATCTATAAAAACAATGGTCGATCCTCCATGAGAGGCAACCAAAAATCATTCAATATTTTTGTGTTCTGAGTTTCATTGCGGATGATTGTGGAGTTGACAAACTAAAATCCGGAGAAAAGCAAAGGTAGGAAGAGCTTAAAGGTTGAAATATGGAAGGTCGACTTTGCCTTTGTTTCAGACCCAAGCATAAAAATGTTAGGCAAAACTGGCCCATTCGTCTCCCCATCATCTCACACCCCCTCTCCATCACTACTTCTCCCTCTGATGAAAATCACCCACATACATCACTTTTAAGTTGAAATGTTGTGTGTGTAGTTGGGATTTTATGAAAGCAACGGAATTCAGTGAATTGCTACGAGCATTTGTAGTTGTGATTGTGTTACAAGTAGAATATAACAGCTCCATTTCCAACATAAAATGCCATTTGAAAAGCATATATCTTGTGGATTGCAATAGAAAATAAAGCCTCCCGAGTCCCAACAGAGTTGCCATATTCTGTGTTACTAATCAATTGGTGTATCATCTACGCCTGCATGTTGACATGGGACATGATTGGGATGGTCACTTATCGACACTTTTGATGGCCCACTTACCAGGTGGGCACTGTGGTGCACATATTCCGAATGGCTGATGTGTATGTTAAATAACATTTTTGGGATGTGTGGGCAATGGGACATCTTCAAGGTGGATCACATTCACACCTAATATATACAATTTTATCTGAAACTCTAATCTAGTTTTGAGGTGTCATACTACATATAATCCGTGTCCAAGAAATTTGAATTTAACAGCTTTCTTGACTTCCATTTTCTGTATAATGCCAACTTCACAAAATATTTGGGTTTCTTATAAAAAAAAAAGTTTTATGCCTCTACCGTGAAGACGATCATATTATCATAAGATTAGCAATGGTACAATGTTAGGCGATCGAGCAAGATATATCAAATAGAATCAGAATGAAAGTAGAATATATATGCTAACCATACATCAACGTGGCACATTCACACAAGCTAGATACCGCAAGATATTATGTTACGGCCCTCCTATACTGTAAACAGTCGCGGCGGGAAAATAAAGTAACAATGTAAGGGATGACAAGCTCCGCCAATAATAACAACATCAATATTAACATCTTCACACTCAATAGATAGGAAACGGAATTGCACCGTCCGTCTAACTATAGCTCATCATAATAGCTCCAACCCACAACCATTGTAACTCTAACTAATGATGATCAGTTCAAAGGCTAAGCTTATAACAACTGAGTGAATGTTAATGCCGACTCGAGGAAACAAGTAAAGGTCCGTGTCTGTCTAGACTTGCCTTACGAGAGCAAGGTCCTATCAAGTCCATAAGAGGTCCCAAGTATAAGTCAAATCTATAACTACAATCCAAGTCCAAGTCCATCATCAAATCCATGCTAAGGTCCACCAATGCCGTGGCCTTAGTCTAAAACAATCCAAGTATAACATCCAAGTTTAGTCAAATAGTACTCAGTCCAATTCCATTCATAAATGGGTCATAGGTCCACAATATCTAACCTCTTAATTCTAAGGTATAACAACTATCCATTCTTAGACCATATGATGGCCAGGCCTGCCTAGCCACAGACACGGGTTATTAATCACCAATCCACAACATCAGGTCACCACTAGGTAATCCTAGGTTCAGGTCATCCAATTTTTATTTAATTAACAGGTATTAGCAATAGAAGGGATGCAAGAGTAACAACAATGAATTAAGCATATTGAATCTCCATAATCAGGTAAATCAAAGGAAAATAATAAAGGTCCAACCTATGTAATGGCCCCCTTTTCAAGTCTAGGTCCATATCAGTCAATTTAATTCCTAAATAAGGCCTAAGAAGCCAAGTATGATGTATTTTAGTCCTCCCGCTAATCCAATGAAACTGACCCGCAATATATATATATGAGTTGGACAAGGCTCAGAAAAAGCTAACCCGCATTTGAACAGGTCGGAACAGATTTTGTCACCCCCATACATAATAGATTTATGTACATTTTACACATTTGTAGTTTCAAAACCTACACACACCAAAAAACGACAAAACCCACCTGAGCTGTATGCAATCCTCTCAAGTCATTTTAAATATTTTATCATTGAAAAAATAATTATTTGTTTAAGATGTATATCCTAATAAAACTCTCTAAAAGATATTGAGTGTGTAAAGACAGTTCATAGTTCATGCCTCGTGGTCTTATTATATGGTACGTGTCCAACTAATCATCTAGTGACATGTTTTTGGCACCGAAAGAATTTGACCACCTTAAATTACCAATTTGAAAAATAAAACAATTATAGTCCCTTTTTTTTTTTTTAGTAAAACAAAAATAACAAAAAATTATTAAAGAGATAAGCAGTGAATGATTCAAGACAGAGATGTGGATGACATATCGACTTTACTAAGATTTGAAGTACTAAGTATGATTAGGCATTCATTTTCCCATCATACTTTGATTCATTTTCCACTGAAGGAAAATTTATTTGGTGTTTATTTTTTAATATTTAATTTTATTTCTTCGCTTTTAACTAAGTTAAAAGTACAATTAGTCCAATAGGAATTTAACTCCATGTAAGAGAGCAGGTCCTTTAGGGCAGATTTGTGTAGCTGATTTTCTGTGGAAAAAAGTAAGGATGTAGAATTGATTTTCCGCGATATTGTAAAATCCATATTTAGTGCGGTCAATTATTCTCGCGAAAAGCACAAAAATGGGCTAAATCTTTCCATGATTTCCTAGGAGGCTCGAAAAACTTTCTTTTCTGTTGATGAAGAAGATTCTCACAAAACCAATTTTCTACGGCTTCTCACCTAATATTACTTAAAACCAGAAAAGTGTTTCACCTAATGAATTCATTTGCATATTGAGAATGTATGATAGAAGATGTATTCCTAGGAGGACTTGCAAGTGCAATTTAGCACTATGAGCCCCATGTGGGTATATCTTTCATAAGTGCAGCCCCTTTAATAGTATTTTCATCTTATGATCGGGCTTTAATTTCAATTTTTCACCCACTAAACATTCACTCACTATTGGAATGATTCTCAAGAAAATCTAAAACTAAGATATCATTAAAATCTGAGTTTGTTAAATAAGGGCTCGGATAATCTTGGGGAGCTAATTTTCTTGGTCGTCTAATCTATAATGCTATGTTTGGGAAGGGAAGAGGGGAGGGAAAATTTTGAGGAGAAAAAAAATGAAGGGGGAGGGGAGGATTTTCCCTCCTCTTGTTCGTTTTTAGTTTGAGGAGGAGGGTAGGGGAGGGAAAAATTCCCCTCTTTGTCTCCCTCTTTCCCCCTCTTTCCTTTTATTTTTGAAGGAAAAATTTTGAAAATTTTACCCCCAAATTTTCCTCCCACACTTTCCCTTCCCCATTTCCAAACACCCTCTATTTTCACTTTCCGTTCACTTTGCTTTCTTTTCTTTCCTCCCCCTGATTTTATCCCCTTTCCCCAAACATAGTGTAAATGTCCCCCACTAATTGATTAACTTGCATATAAGCGAATCTCACCACATATAAGCTTTATGCATTAGTTGAACATTTCAATGTATATTTGCCCCTGCTAGTGAAGGAAGAAGGATTCCAAGAGAGAGAGAGAGAGAGATATGCCATTGGTTTCTTGTGGTCAGAAATTTGGAGACACCTAGGCACCGCCACGCGCAGCAGGATAAAGTCGCCCATGGCGGTCACGTCAAGGAGCAAGACACGTGCCCATGACTTTTTATCGCTCGAACAGTTTCCTTCCACGTGCGCGGCCGCCCTGCTTGTTGGCCTTTTACTTTCTATACAAAACTCCTCTGTTTACGCAACTCGGCGACTGGATATAATGGCCACAGAGAGGTTACTTCATCGAATTCTACAGCCCAACTTTTACAGAGTCCAAATCCTGTAGTAAGGCCTTTGATATTATTGAGAAATCCCAAGTTAAAAGTGTTGTCGATGTGGTAGGATTATAATTAAAGTTCAATATGGTTGCAAGCATTTGGACATATATTTTCTGTACAAAGGATTTGGAGAACTCCAAATATTGTATCCCAAAGTAAAATCCCAAAACACTCCAATGAAAAAAAGGCATTTAGAGATTGAGAATTCTAAAGATTCTACTTGCTAAAAGTGATTCTTTACTTGACAAGCTTAACACATTCTCACCATCTAAATTTAATCGAACAAGGTATTGAGAATTTTCAGTAGCAACAACTGCATCTCCATGAGGAATTCCCATCAAGAGGAATTCCTATCATTTCTTAACCAAACATGCCCTAACAAGTTGGTCCATCCGTTGCATTGACTTATTGATAATAAAAAAGAGTGATTAATCAATTATGGATAAGTACTCGAACATATTGAACAATTTAGGAGGAAGGGCAATTGCTTCTAAATACTAGACATTGAAAAGAAAAATAACAACTCATGTCCGTTTAAGGTGTTAGTCTTCTGTAAAGTAATTTCAAAAACCGGCAGTCAAAATAGAAAGTTTGCTGACAATTGATCACATGTATTTAAATTGAATAATCTGACAATTAATGAATTAACTCCTTTTAATGGTTAATCCTTCTAATTCACTTGGAGATGATGGCTAATGAGCTGCCATAAACTGTTCCACTTTTTTTATTTTAGAAAAAGGAGGAGATGGCTTCATATTCAATAGTCAATAAGCCATAAAAGATGAGGATTAATTATGTTGAAGGGTTGACGGAACTTTACAAGGGTGAATGTATGACATATGTAATGGGCCACTGGGTGACACACCATATCCTGAATAGCCCAACCTATTTATCATGCTGGCTTGGCTGAATTGTGCCACCTTTTTTAACCTTTAATCAAAATGGATCTAGATTGAAATGGCCCATGATTAACCGGCTTGGTCTGGGTTGGGATCTAATGAATTACATTATTTCTCCATTTGACTTGGGTCTGGGTCAACACTTACTGACCTAGATCTGACCTCTTTGCCATATCTGTACCATGAGAGAGAACCACAGTCATTCAGCCTTCGCCCTACAGTGGTCATGTTTGCTCACAGGAATTGAGGGAGTTCTTATTTTAGGGTTTTATGAATCTCCCAATTAATATCTTCCCACCCGGTTTCATAAATGCAACATTACAATGTAGTAGTTTGAAAGCTGAAACTCTGATAATTCTACAGGCCAAAACTGATGTTGCAAAGATTTTTTTTTTCTTTTTTTAACACAGGAAAGGGCTAGAACCGTGAGACTCATGACACAAATCAAACTTGTGAGATGATGGAAACTCATATATAAGAGGAGATATAGACACAACTCACGTATACAAGGAGAATAAACACAACTCACACATAACACTGGAAAGGGCTAGAACCGTGAGACTCATGATACAAATCAAACTTGTGAGATGATGGAAACTCATATATAAGAGGAGACATAGACACAACTCACATATATATAAGAAGAATAAACATAACTCACACATGCAAAGTAATAAAAACACACGTATGCAAAGAGGGGGGAGGCACATCACCTGTGACATGTGAAGTGATGGATAATTAAAAGAGTTAATTTATGAATTTCCAAAATGGACTTCAAATTTACTACAGGACAACAGTCATTGTCCGCACAAATTCCCAACACAATTCAAAATCCAATCGCAAACACCTTCAAACAACTGAAAAGGCCGGTCAAAATTATGGCACGGGCCACACACATAAGCCCCACCAAATAGACGTCCAAGATTGGCCAACATTTGATAGCACATCCGATTAGACTCTGGTTGTTTCGTGTGTCGTCAGTAATAAAAGGTGTGACCCCACCCCACCTTCCCTGCATTTGCATAGGCCTTTCTCAATTTCGGTGGTCTTCCACTCTCCAACCAAAACGAGCAAACGAAGAAAGCACGTGGAACCACTCCTCCTCCTTCCTTTCAAGACCATACATCCTCTCACTCTTGCTAGAACCATTGTATATATGCACATGCACAAGCATGCAAATCGCTAAAAAAAAAAATAGAGAGAGAGAGAGAGACATCTGAAAACATCAAAAAGAAAGAGATGGGTCGTTCAAAATCGGAGGCCAGGTGCAAAAAGCACCCCAATCACAAGCAATCTCCAGGAGTTTGCTCATCCTGCCTTAGAGAGAGGCTCTCTCAGCTTTCTTCATCTAAGAACACCATCACCACCTCTCGCTCTTCTTCTACTTCTTGTTCTTCTGCTTCTTCTTATTATTCTTCTCCTTCTTATTACTCTTCTGGGTCGATTTCTTCCTCTTCTTGTTCTTCTCCTGATCACTACCCTTCTTCAAGCAGCTTCCGGATATCATTTGGGCGCTTTGGAAGGAGCCGGTCGTCTGCGTTTGTTGCAGGATATCGTGTCGGAGATGATGGGATTGCTGGAGGGAGCATGAAGAAAGGAGGGTTCTGGTCGAAGCTGCTTAGGACCAGTGGCAAGAGGAGGGAGGGGGGTTTCAGTTATTGTAATACCTCAAACGAGATGGATGCTAACAGGATCTGTGTATAGTACTCGTTATGGATTGGAATTTGAAATGTAGATTGTAATTATATACATAGACTTGGTAGTAGAGAAATGGGATTTTTTTTATTCACTCTTGGGTTATTGGATACATAGAAATCAGAAAGAAATAGGAGTGGTGTGGATTATGGGCTACTTTGATTTTATTATAGAAGATTTATTATGTTATTTATTACACAAATTGAAATGGTTTAGTATGAAGATTTGCAGGTATTTTGAGATATTGATGGCATGAATAAGAGTTTTTATTTTTTTGTGACTTGCCGCATCTGCAGAGGGCATGTTTGTTTGCATAGAATTAAGTTTCTATGAATTTATATTGAAATAGGTCCGCTAAAGGATCATTAAGGAGGCAACAATGAAGAATATAAGATGGAGAATATGTAAATAAGAACTAGACTATCCTATGATTTGATCTACCAAGGTGCCCACTAAACCTATTTCCATTCAATGGAATATTATTTGATTGATATTTTGAATCCTTGTCTTTGTTCTTCAATTTATCCACCTTTAAAAATATATTTATTAGGACTTTTAAAATTAAATCTCATAGAAACAATAAGGGTTTTAGAACTCAAGTAAACCCCCTGAAGGCCAAATCCTTTAGCAAAGTTTCTGATAGGAATTTGTGATGCTTGGGATTTCTTATCTAATCATTGATTTGGTGGTTGTCTTCTTGCCATTTTCAAATCCCATGTTTCTAGATAAAATTCTAAATTCCAACCACCTGAATAGTCACTTTTATCCTTTGAAATTTCCAAATTCCATTCGCCTCATGTATTTTTAGATGTTCTAGCAAAAAGGATGACTCAGGAATTCCACTGAGGGGCCGGATAGCTTGTGGAGAATTTACAAATCCCCATACATGAGTTCTGTTAGAGGATTGTTACGTTAATGGGCCTAAAGTTCAAGAACCTGAAAGTTAGAAGGGCCAGACCATTTAAGAAATATGAGCCCTTCTCTGCTAAATTTGTTGAGCAAGGACAAATATATAGTTATGAGTAATATATGTAAGCCTAAGGATAGCCAATTTAACGGACAGGCCAAGAGATAGGCGTGGGCCTAGGCCAGCTTAACGGCACAGTTGATCCACCCAAATTAAGCTTGGGCATGGGCAGAGCAAGGGTTAGGCCAATCTGAATGCCCCTGACTAAATACAACATGTCAAGAAGGGTCACTTACCTCACTGGTAAGTGGCAGTGGTTCTCTCCTGCATGCACCGCTGCATGCCACCTCTCCCAACGTCTACTTCCCTTGCCTGAGGGATTCATCACCAAACCCAAGGTCGACTACCCTCTCTTGAGGAGGGGTCCCGGCCCCCTCTAGCTCGGGTGAAACAAAGAAGATGAAATACAATGATGTCACTAGTTTGGTTCAAGGCCACATATATCGGCCATATTTTGAAAGGCTCATGATAATGGTACCCTGATAATACATGATGAGTTTTCAGGCAGCGAGGTCATGGTGGGCACCTTTAATTCGGGCAGTCTAAGTCTTCTCACAAGACCCCTGGCTTCACTAACAGTCGGTCATCTGCATGGAGATATTCCCATCGGAAAAAATTTCGCAATGATACGCCTTCTAAAATATGTATTCCCCTCAGCAACATTGCTTATTTTTGAAATATCACCCCAAAGTGAAAATATCACTGGAAAATCATGAGAGAATTTTATTGAAGAGAGGAGAAAGTCAAGAAAATCTACAAAATAATTTTAACAGTATTTTATTCTGATTTTTATTTATTTGTTAATCTTGATTATTTGAGATGTTTTATATTCTACCAGTTTTCTAATAACGTCTAAAAAACGTCCATGAACATTGTCTATATACCATCATTTTCATAAGAGAAAATCACAAAAATGATTGCTCCCTCATATTCTCGACTCCCAATTAACTGTGTCAGCATCTTTGCACTGTATGCATGGTGTTTTCGAAGTTTCCTGTGAACGCCAAAAGGTCTCAAATGGCAGCTGTTGAAGATCTTGGGGTAACTGGTAATTGCCATTGGCTTACACAACTTGGCCGTTCAATTGTTAAGAATCTTTCTAGGAATTGTACATTTCAATGCTCATATTTGCAGTAATCAAACTCACTTACCCGGCATCTCAAACTATCAATGTCTGCCCCTCACCAAACCAAGCCTGTGAGCTAAGGAGCTGAATAGAAGCTACTGAGGTTTTGTAGGATCCCGGTCCCGTTATAATATTTTATTATATTTTAATTAAAATATTATTATTATTATTTTAATTAAATGTATTCTAATTATTTAAGTGGGTAGGATTAAGTGGGCCACACGATAGATTAGATTGCTTGGATCGGTGAGTTGGGTCAATGGGTAGATGAGCTGACCCGTAGTTTGACCCAATAACTTAAGCCCATAAGAGATCCCCTTTTTAACCTAATCCATATTTTAAAGAACTACACGTTCTTATCTCCCCTCTTTCGTCTGCAACTTCTCCCGGTCTTCTTCCTCCTTCAACTTCTCAAACCATTCCAGCTTTAGGATCCAGCCATCAGAACCAAGATCAGAGGACAACACCATTATTGGTTCAACTTTCTCCTCTCAGATAACCTTCTCCTCAAATCATTAGGAGTAGATCTATATTCTTGGGTTTTATCTTTTTTTCTTTCTAATGGTAGATCTGGTTGAGAGAACCATAGATCTGATCACCTGGGTATTTCTTTCCCATCTCTTATGTCAGATTGGTGTTGGGATTGTGATCGAGCGCCATGGTAATCTCGGATTGGGTATTGATTAAGATCTGTCGTTTTCTTTTTCAACCCCGGTAAAAGGCAAGTACTTAATTATAATCTGTGAATTTAATACCTGTATTTTCGTTGATTTCATTGTTTTGCATATAGAAACCCTTCGATGCCTTTTGGTGATGATAATTGTTTTCTATAATAATATCGGAGATTGTCCATTTGATTTCTTTTTTTTATATATATTATTGTCACCCAACTTGTCACGGAAAACAGTGAGGTTTGGTTAATGTGGATTGGGTGTGGGGTCCATGTGGACCCCACTGATGATCGATCAAGACCGTAGATCCGGAAGAGGACCCACCAACAACCCTTGTGGCGCTGGTCCCATAGGCAGTGGACACCCCTGGCCCACCATACATTAGCTGGATCAGAGAAGGCATGATCGAGGGGAAAAGAGTTATTTTTGGCATCTGATGGTTGTGGGGCCCGTGGGATGATCGGATCAGAGATCTGGTCCGGGCATCCGGTCGTGTAGATGTGGGCGACCATATGTGTAGGGATGATCTTGAGGTTTGATCAATGGGACCCATAATTTTAGCAAGCTAAATGTGCTGGGCGAGAAGTCCATTTCATATCAGTAACGTTCTGTACTGAAGAGGGGCTTATGTGGGGGAAGAAGAGATGATGGGAATTGGTGGTCCGTGGGTGCATAGAAAATGACTTAAGAATTGTGTGAATGAGTGACAGAGAGTTGGGCAACATGGAGGACTTTTGTGTGTGTATTGTGACATGTGGATGAGTGGAAAGTAGATGGCAGTGATGGTGGTGTGTGAGATGAGTACATGTGCTGGGATAAGTAATATTGGAATGGTACTTTGTCTATTAGTTTTATGTTTTTAAATTAAATAAAGGCATTCATTGTTTATAAACTTTAACAAGACCCTTTGACTTATAGGTGAATGTGGACAATATTTTTGAATGGGTCCTTAGGTTTTTCTAAAATCATAAATTAAGGATTGTTACTTTTTATTATTATTTGCAAATTAACTTTAAATGGTATCTTTGATTTGAATGTGTTAAAATTATATTTTTGGACTTTATATTTGAATCAATGGACTTGAGTAAATACTGTCTGGACAAACGGTATCTTACTAATGTGGGGTTTAGTACTTAGTATAACCTCGGGAAAATTCTAATCGATTCGAGTTCAACCCATCTCTATTGGAAAACCCTTAATTGGGTCTATGCACCACTGATGGAGAAGAGATGCGTTGATCTTTTATATATTAGAAACTCATGTAGTTATTGGGTACGAGACCTTATGTTTGACCTTAAGATCGTTTTATATCTATGTCTTAACCTTCGCATGCATATATATGTTGGTTTAGGATGTGTATTCCTTTAGATACATACCCTATTGTGTGTTATGGATTATAAAGTGGCTTGGCAAATTTTGTATGACTATTCGATTATGATATGGAATGTGGAAAAGCCAGCACTTTACTTTGACTTAGGACTCTTGTGTCGGAGCTTTATTATTCAAGTCTATTATGTTTATATGTTTATGTTTATGTGGGTCATTTATGGACGACTGCAGATCGATATATGGACGGTTGATCACCGATGTGACCGGATCACTTATAATCCGCTATGAATGTGAACAGGTTATCCTGATATTTGTTTTATTTGATCGGTTTATGACAACTGACGTTGTGGACGGGCTTTCCTTATTTATTTAGGGCTGACCACCCGAAACGGGGACACTTATCTTCGTGTGAATCATATTGCTCCATTTGCTTTATTTGGATTATTCTATACGTTCTTTTGTCATTGTCATTGTCATTACTTCGATATGATCACAATTGTCTATATTTTCTCGTTATCGTATTAAATTTCGAATTATGATTATGTTCTTGCTATTTACTTTGTAATAATTGGTGCATAGGTACCGAGCCCTACTTTACTCAGGAGACGGAGGAGGATCAAGCGTTTCAAACGTTTGAGCCAACTGACGAACCCGAATAGGATGCCAGAGATGGCTTTGGAGCCGTCTGAGCCAACAAACGAGATAACGTCATCTTAGAAATTCCCTTTGAATAAACTTTCTTTTAGTATTGAGACCCTTTTAGAAATTATTGAATTCATTCTAAAACTTTAATTATTAATGTTTATCTGATTTTTATGTTGGGTTTCATTTATGAGTCTTTAATAACAATTGAATAAAGCTTCCGTTGCATTTAATGAAATTTATTTTCACTCACCACAGGTTGAAATTTTTTGTGGGTCCACTTTTGGAAGATTGTGTTGTATTAAATACAGGAAATTTGAATTTGTTTTTAATTTTTCATGTTTTCCCAATTCTTATTTTGGGGGACGTGACAGGTTTAGTGCACTTCGACCCACCCTGATAAAGATACATCGGCGGCTACTATTTACTCACCATAATTTTCATTGGGGGAGTAGTGTGTATTCTAGGCGCCTTTGATTTTTCTCATAGAAATTCAATCATTTTCCTTATTATACATACTGCAATGGTCTTAGCTTAAATGATTTGCAGGTATTTTGAGATTTGATGGTATGAATACGTCTCAGGGCCAGTTTGTTTTCATGGAATTTGATTTCATATAAAATGGGTCCAACAAAGATTATTATTAAGGAGGCCGGGCCCCGGGGCGAAGGAAGGACATACGAATAATAAGATGGAGATGAAGATAAGAACTTTACTATCCTACCATTTGATATATATAGAGCAATGGTTGGGTATTCATTTTCTATCTCCCGGCCCCTTGAATAATTTTCCATTGAATGGGTCATTATTTGATTGTCACCTGCTAATCTTTACCTTTGTACTTCAAGGTATCCACTTTTGAAAATACATTTATTCGGAATTTGTAGAATTGAGTTTAATACAAACAGGTCTAAGAACTGGAGTAAACCCCACTGCAGGAAGAATTTACCATTCGCAGTTTGGATGATTGTTTGGTTATATAGCTTACGGTTCAGAAGGTTTTCTCTATATTGGCCTTAAGGTTAGAAGGGCCCAGACCCATTCGGCCCCATAAGAAAGTGTATTAGATGAGCACCAGTGCTCAGTAGAGGGGTCCATTTAAAATAATTTATTCTCAACCATTTTCCCAATAATGTCTCAAAAAGCATATGGGTGCAACACCATTTTTTTTTTTTTTTTGTGGAAAAGCTATGAAAAAAGAAGGGATTTTTCTATTATTTAGCACGGCACTATTTCCACAAGAAAAAAAATGGCAAAAATCAACTAATTTTTGCTATTCCATGTTAAGCCTTTTTCAATGGGGAGGGTCGAAATCACTTTCCCCCATAAGAAAAGGCGAAAGTTCGTGAAATCACTTTTTCATGGAATTATAACAAACATGCCCTATCCTAGGAGAGAATTTTGTGATCCTGGAATTTCTATTTCCAAGGGAGAGGAATCCTATGTTCCTACTTCTGCCATAGGAAATCGAAATTCTCTTTGTCAAAGGAAACTTAGTTTGTTCTTTTGCTTTCTCTATAAAAAAAAAAGGTGGTGTTGTGCGAAATGCTGTAGGAATGGGCTGCTAGGAAAATCAGAATAATTTTCCTCTTTATCGAGGAAGCCTCATTGCACGAACATACCCTAAATTTCAAAACAATTATTGAGTGGAGACATGCACATCCGGCACAATACACTGATCTTTCAACTAGGGCAAAGTGTCCTACAAAATAGTAAAGATGATTAGACCGAGACAAAGGCAGGTTGGAGTGTTGGACTAACATCTAAACTATATGATCACAATTCACAACCAGTTACATACAGCAGCACATTTCATTTGTACATGCGAACCTACACTATTCCACTGAGAATGCTCAGAACCCCTGCTGAATTCTATAAAAGTGATGCTTTTACCAATCCAGGCAAGTGGATCTACAATTCGACAAACGAGTTCATCCATACCAAAACAAGAACGTGTCCATATATGTTAAGGATCACAGATGACAAATGCCAGACCTCCATGGAAGGATCTAACTACTTGGACTTCACATGATTCACTTTTCCATGGATGTGATGGCAAAAGAGGGAAAATTATTTGTGTGCAAGAAGGCCCAAGATAAACAAAATATACAAAGCACATTCACATCCTTATCATGTTGATGGATTGCTAGCAAAAGTAGCAATTTTTGCTGATAAGGAGGCCTTGTAAGCATCAGCAATAGCTCCAGCAGTTTCTGATAGCTCACCCTTCATTTGCGAGATTGTTGATTCCGTGTACTCTTTGTACTTAGAGACTGCATCAATCAGTGCCAAAAGCTCACCTATGCACATTTGGGTTTCTTCTTCATTCTGTCTAATCACGTCCTGTAAATTGTGTTCACAACGCTGTATAAAATAAGTAGATTAGAGACTGCTAAATCCATTCCACCATTCTAGAATAACTAGTATGACCCTTGACCAACCTGAGCATACGCATGAATAATTACAAGTAGGCAACAAGGTCCAATGATTCAAATCACTGACCTCATAACCCCACTGGTAATGGACCATGACCCAAGATCGTGGGGACACTTTCGTCTAACTCCTTAATCCATGGTCCCCAAATAGACAGATGGCATGGCAACTATCCACACTTAACATTGCAAGGGCAAATATCAGGTGACTTGATTTTTCAGTATGGATGTTATGGGCATGATCTATACACTCTGTGGCCCATCTGATATTTTTTCTTTTAAATAATCTTTGATCAACAAACAATGGACCCCAAATATGCAAAATCAAGGACAGAAATGCTAGATAAAAGAGTATAAATGGAAAGAAGTCAGGCTTCTAAACAGTAGAAAAAGACAGAGACCAGGAAAATACCTTCAGGTACTCTTCTGCTTCCTTTTCAGTGAGATCCAAGTTGTGTTCTCTTCTCTCAGCATCTTTACGTAGTCTTTCAGCTTCTGCCATACAACTGGCTGCCTGATCTTGGATCTCCTTCTTCAACATTGTTGATCGTGCTTCAATCTGACATAAATGAGAGAAAATTAAGTTGGTTAAGTATTTTCAGCAAAAGTGTTCTCAAATTGGAAGGATTTGGAGGTAAGATGTTATAACATTCTTGCAATGTAGACAGATCAGAAATGTGAACTGGAGACTTGAAAATTCTGATGCAGATAAAAAGAAAATTCCGAATAATCTGATTTATGTCTAATCTTGAAGGTCTGTAACTCAATATCTGCACTGGTGTTTTGGCAGACCAGATATATGTCCAAGCAGGCAAGCAGTATGCATTTAGGGTGGTAAAGGAACTGAAGCACAATATTGCAGAATGTAATATTTATGACAAGTATCCCAAATAAACATTTGGCATATTTTAGAATCAGACTTGGAAACAATAACAAAACTTGATTTGGACGGGAAAGCATCATGCTCTCCTGTTTCCCCAAGCATTTCTTTATCTCGTGGTCCAATTTATATTCATCTACTTGCCAGATAAAGTCAATGATGAAAGCCAAACTAGCCAGTAAATGAGAGAAGGAAAGGAAACACTGATGGTGAGGGGTGTGTGTTTACCAGAGGAACCAAAATTGAAATAGAATCTAGCATAGTCACAAGTCACAAATAAAAGATTCAAATACTTTAGAGAAGTAAAATTTCAAGGGTTTTTGATAAAAGATTTCAATGTTTCATGACTGCATCCACTGATCTCAATCAATAGATTTTATATTATCCTCTCCTCCTTCCATGTCATCATCTTCGGAACTGCCACCTTCCTTAGCATATTTTTCACCTTCTTCAACATATTTTTCACCTTGTTTGTTTCTTCTTCATCCACTGACTCAAAATGGGCTCATTTAGCCTATATAAAATCATGGGAACCAAAACTAGATGGAGTATTCACACAGTCATTATGGACGTCCGGCCTTTGGAATCATTCAACAATGGCAACCTAAGGAGTCTTTATATTAGGGGAAACACTTCCTCAATTTAATCACACTAGTGAGAAGGGAAGAATAATTTTCCATTCAATTCACAGAGAAAACAAGGGAACTTATAGAGGATGGGATGGCAGTCCTGCCTATGAAAGATCCTAGGTTGGATTTGCTTTCCTATCTATTATATGATACAGGCCAATCTCTTTTTTCTTCAAGTAGGATTTCCTTTCTTCTCCGTCATGGACCACAAGCTAATCAGCCATCATGCTAGATCTAGGAAATCTATTAGGGTTTTTGAAACTGACAATGCAGATCTAGCAAAGCTTCTCGAAAATTTACTTAGGCTAGTTCCAATGGGCCAGCCCACTATCAGTTATGCCAAATGAGTTGGACAACTCTGAGCTTATTATTCGACCTCTCTTCGTAGTCTAAGGCCCATGGCTACATCATCTCTCTCCAACTTAAAAACACTCTACTATGAAAAGTAGGTAGCCCGGTACTTCCTGTAGAGATCCAAATTTAGCTTCTTAAAATATTCAATGGTGATCCATGTGTTCTCAGAGCTTGGTCTACCTTTACACTTAACAAGGAACTAGAGAAGAAATCATTATCTAGGACATCTTCGATTTCCTCTTCAATGTTTGGAAAAGAGAGAGTCTCATGACGTGTTCCATGTAGCTCTCTCTTGCATAATGTCCATGATATAAGGTCTTCCACATCAAATGTCAGACTAACATTCCCATCTGTCGGTAGATCAAAACATAAGTGTTAAAACATTTTTTTTAAGAACTTTGAATGGATCATCACTTCCATGACTAAAAGGTTTTGGACTTTCCCATTGGGAATCGTTAGGACGAATTTGCATGATAACTAAATGACCCTCATTGAAGGCTTTGCATATATTCAATGCACATCAGTACATTCCTCACTCTTTCTGTTACTCAAAAGGCAATTTCCACATCCATCTACACAGCAATAACATGGTTGTGATGTAAATAAAAGGATGGGTTGATCAAAATTACTCAAGTCTTAGTTAACTTCAAAATGACTTGGTTCAAATCCAATCAATCCCAAATTCTCCAATTAATATTCTGCCACCGAATGTGGAGTACATCTAGTTGGTGACATAAAGAAGGTGGGTTCCACACAATCCATTTTGACAATACAAACAAGACCAGCAGTAGAATCAACGTGCAAGCTGATGGGACTTTAGTAAGCAGCTTTCTAAGTGGGTCGATGATATAACTCTTGCAAACCACTCGCAAGATGTAAACTCGACTCATTAACAAATTAGCAAGCCCACTGCCTCATGTAAATAATATATGGCAGGTTCCCAGCTGTAGCACAGCTGGATAAGGACAAGGGTGTGAGTCAGAGAGAGCATAAGTTTGAGAAGTTTGAGTTCTCCATCCAAAGAAAAGAAAAGGGGGTGCAGGGGGGTGGGGGGGGCAGAGAGAGCAACCATGAGAAAATAAGCTCTTATTAAGGGAAGAGAAGGATGACTTATTGGCGTTGCCAGAGTTCAAAAACCAGCATCCACCAGAATAACTCAAAACATTTTAAGGTTAAGATCAACTGAACGCACATATGGCCTAAGAAACAGTGCAGTGGCCAAAAGGGATTAACAAATGGAATTATTGAGTAATCAATCGCTTGTTCGGTAAAGAGTAATTACAAATTGAAGAACCCAATCCAGTTACGTGCTTGGGCCAAGACTAGAGTAGAGGGTCGCAAAAAACGAAAACAATGCTTTCAGACATCCATGTTATTCAACAGAAAGCAAAAATGATGGTAGCTATAACTCCTTACCTCTTCAAGCCTGGACTGAAGAGCAGCCAAATGGGTTTTCTTAGCCTCATGTTTTGCAGCATTTTCTCGCGACTGTTGTTGCAGTAAAATCAACTCCTCCAATTTCGCCATAGAACTTTTCTTAGCCTCATCAGCCAAAGCAGTTAATGTGGGTTTAAGTGTAGCTTTGTAGTCAACACCCAGAACCTCAGCTGGTGTCGATCCTTCGGCATTCAGCACATATTGGAAATCATTTCCAAGCTTCAGCCTGGAAACCATCCACCCATTAACATGGTCTCCAACTCAATTTAGATACATGATAATCACATAAAAGAAAAGAAAAAAAAAAGAGGCCTTTCTATCAAACAGGTGTTGGGCATAGTTCAACAGATCAATTAGCAATGCAATTCAGGTTGGAAAATTGATTCTTGAAGTCATGGCAGTAGCTAAATTCAAAGACTTTGAGAATTACTTTCGGATTGTCTGATTGGATTCGGTGATGAGCCCCTCGAGCTCCTTGATATTCTGCCCTGCAGTAGCCTCAAGATCCCACATCTTCTCCTCCCACGCATTCCTCTCCGTCTCCGCATCAGCAATATCCCGCTCCACCGCCTGCAGCTCCCTCTTCATCCTCTCCACGTCCCTCACATTCACCGCCTGCGAATCAATCTGCCTCTTCAACTCCTCATTCTCCTCGCAGATCCTCCGGTTCTCGTCCACCTTCGCGCTCAGCTCCTTCTCCCTCTCCTCCAGCGCCTTCTCCTTGGCAGCCACTTTACTCTCAAAATTCTCAACCACGGCATTGAATTTCCTCGCATCCTCAACGAGCTCAGCCTTCTCCTTCTCCAGCAGCTCGCGAGAGGACGGCGTGGATCTGGCGGCCAGGAGGCGAGATTCGAGGTCGAGGGCCTCCTGGCGGAGAGAATTGACAGCGGACTCGGTGTCGTCGACCTGGTGCTGCAATCTCTGATCATATTCGGCATCGAGGGAGGCGAGAGAATCATCGTCGCCGCGGATGAAGAAGGAGTATGAGTGGACGGCGTGGAGGAGGTGGTGGTTGGACGGGGAGAAGAAGGGGGAGGGATTGGAGGAGAGGTGGTCGTGGTAGCGGGCGATCTGGACCATCCAATGGAGGACGGCGACGACGGAGGGGGCTTTGAGGGCGGATTTCTTGAGGGGGAAGGGGCAGCGGAGGTGGGAGAGGAGGAGGGGGAGGTCGTCTTCCACCTTGCCGGACGGGGACGGGTCCCACCGGAGGCGGGATAGGAGGAGGCGGAAGGCGTCGAGGATGTCTTTGGCGGAGGGGAGAGGAGGGCGGAGGTGGATGGGGGAGGAGATGGAGGAGAGGTATGAGTTGATGGAGCGGAGGGCGGCGGATTGGTAGGAGCGGTCGGTGGTAGAGGGGAGGTTGGAGATGGAGGAGGGGCGGCCGGTGCCGACGGAGGAAGGGCGGCTGCTGCAGATGCTGGCGTCGGAGTCTCGAGACGGGAGGAATTTGGCCGGAACGGGTCGTTCCGGGAACGGTTTCGTCTGCCTGCGTCCTTTCATCTCTCTCGCTCTGTACTTGTGTTTCTGTTCTCAAGGAAGGAAGGGTTTTTGTTTTAAGTTTTGTATTTCCCGCCCAAAATGTGGTGGGCCGTTTGGAATAAAACCCTAGATTTCATATGGCCTTGTATCTATGATTTTTCAAATTCTAGAGGTCTAATAAGTAACGGAGGGAATTTTAACGATGGAATCAAAATCACATCGCTAGAAAGTCCGAGTCAGGATTTTCAGGGGCTTTGATGAGGTCAAGCTTGGCAATCAAATAATGAGGGATTTTATTATACACTTTTTTCACATGAGTTGTGGGAATGTAACATTTGAGAATTATGATTTTTGAAAATTTGTGTCCTTGGAAATTCTTATTTTTCATGATTTTCAGGTTACACCCATTTTTATGGAATTTGAAAATCCTTACGTTTATAGATTTGGCATGCCAGTCGGAAGAGCCGGGATGGGATATATGGAGTGTAAAGATTTTCTAACTCTATTAGAGTAATCTTGAATCATGCATGGCCCTCGAGTTCAATAGTTTTAGAAAGCAACATTATTATAGGATTTTAAGTGGGTTGAGTGTGAAAATTGTTTATTTAGGACTTCTAACTAATTCACTATGAGTAAGAATTGGATTGATCATAAGGGCCCCGCGTGGGGGAAAAAAAAAGGCTCTACGCTAATGGTAGCTATGTCTACATCCACACAAGAGCCTCAACCAATTAATAATGCTTCAAAAATTATGATGCATGATGCAGAGTATCACACGTTCAACTCTAAACTCATCCGAAGAAAGTAGGCCAATTAATAATTGACAAATTAGTCACCTTCTGTGTTAGCTGTTTTTTCACCAAGACTACACCAAGACTAACACTGAAAAGTGACTCCCAATCACGAAGCAGAATCAAACTACGGAATCAGCATATCCACTTAAAGACTTCTTGAAAACAATTGGAATCCACTCCATAGATTTGTTTCTTAAAAAGAGTAGTGTGTACGGACTTGACCGAGAGAGCCCAAGAAATGGAGAGCTCACAAGTATGGAGCCAACCGAACCAAACCCCTTTACTTTTCGGGTTGGAAATGTCAAAATAATGACACAATCCCACCTGGGAATAAAAAGGGGTCTAAAAGGTGCTGTCCCCTGGTTGGATTGAGGTAAACTGAGGAATTTCCAATCCTCCTCTATGGGATTAGATTTTTTAGCAGGTTTTGTACTTTTAACATATAAAATTATGAAATTACACGGGTACATTTGTGAGAATATTTCTGCATGCATCACATGCAACTAACAAACGTGTAAACAAATTGTAAATGGTTGGGCTAGTGCAAGGCAGCAAAAACCTAAACTTGTCACAGCTCAAACTCGTAGAATATGAAAAAGGCCGGTTTTGGGAGCAAAGTTGCGAATACCACTTTTCCTCTGCTGTTAGAGGAGGAAAACTGGCACATGCAGTTTTACCGCCGTAACCATCCGCGGTAAAGTAAAAATGCCAGATTTCCTCCTCTCAAAGAGGAGGAAATCTGAAATATCAAGTTTACCACCGTTCTCATCAGCGGTAAAAAGGGAACTCAACTTTTCCCCTTCTTTGCGGAGGAAAAGTTGTAAATCGCCCATATTATGGGAGGCCAAGCCTTCCCCACAAAGGGATGGGCCCATAGGGACGCGAATATGAAAAATGACCCTTATTAGATAAAAGGGTTGAATCCATGCTTCAAATTTGTATTGATATAGGCTTCCAAGCTTTGCTCGACCTTGGAACATTCAATTGAACAATTTTGATTGTAGCATAGTTAGATTTGGAAGATAGGGACTTGGACTGAATGAGGCAGGATTAAGCCCATTTATAGCCCTAGAAAATGACTTGCAACTGGGGGTGTCAATGGACCATAATTACTGGGCATGTATTTTGGGCAAGACTCATAATTGGGTCCTGGTCCATTGTCTAGGCCTAGTTAACAAGCGGTTCAAGCCAAACGGATTTGCAACCGAACCTTGTACATATTTATACAGGAACTTGTTCATTGCCCTCCGCCTTTTGGCTTAATTCGAAAAATCCCCATAGTTTTCATAATTATGTTTGAGTCCTTAACTTCTTTAATTTATAATAGTGGATTCCTTTTACTCAAATTCCTTTTAGCAAATGATAGAAATACCCTGCATTATGACAGAAGCTCAATCTTTTGATGGTATTTTTATTTTTATTTCTTTTCTTAAAAAGCTGTTTTCTAATTGTTGCTATTATAAAATGGCTTGGTAGGCAAGTTAGGAAGTGCCAATTCCAAGCCTGATGCACCAGCCTAACCCAAATTTGATCCTGCAATTCAGGGTTTGGGCTGACACCAATGAGCCCATCGGCATTCATTTTCAGGAGTAGAAAGAACATTGGAAAGTGGATTGGAATTGATGTTGGGTCCATTTGTAGTATTCAGTCTTCCAAACTCATGCCAAAATGAATAAGCTCAACCAGAACCTTGCCTATTTGATTGACATAATTGGAAATGTTGGCCCCAATTGAACCTAAGTAAATGAGTGAGCCACGCTTGACCACACTCAAACTCAAGCTTGTACCTAGGTATCCGAAGTTAGAGGAGCTCAGCTCCAACTCAAGCTAAAGCTTGAGAAGCCAAACTCGAGCTCAACTTGATATTTCCAAAATACTATTGTTTGTAATGTTCGTATATTATAGATAAAACTTATTAATATTTTTAGATGCATTTTATCACATGGGATCCACATGAAAATATTGCTCCACCTGCAGAAGTTTCTCACGAGCGACAACATTCAAACTCCCTTTTTAACCACGTGGGACCCATAAATTAATCCAACCCCCTTACAATTAGGGTTGCAAACGGGACGGTTCCGAATCGGAACCATAGTGGACCCGAACCCGGACCCGATTTTAAATAACGGTTCTGGTTCTGCATCCGGTTTTGAATCGGAACCACTTATGTTGGTTCCGAACCCAGTTTCGATAAGAAAACCCGGATCTGGTTTCGAAACCGAGTCCACCTAGAGGACTTAAATCTATCTCCAAAATCGATTCTAAGTACATCAGGTCTACAACATCTAGTATTATCAGGGCCGGCTCGAGACAATTCGAGGCCTAAAACGACAATCTTAAATGAGGCATTTTCTATGTTTTAATATTTTTATAAATATTTTTTTTTGAAAATTTATTTTCCTTTTTTTTGTGATGCAAAATTACTAATTAAGTTTTTATATTCAAAGTTTAGCTAACCTATCTTAAGTCCACCTCCAAAACCCAAATGAAAACTCACATGGAAGTCTTGGATCACAAAATCCAACCACCTATTTGGCTCCAAACCCACCCCCACCAAAGCAAAAATCCAAGATGGACTTCAGAGGTCTGCCTCGTATGCACTGTAGGCAAGTGAATAAATTCCGATGGGGGCCCATTGTCTATCTTAGATTTTAAGATTTATTATTATAGCTGAAATCCCAAGCCATGGATCTATTACAACATCATAGATAAAATCTGAGTGGGCCCCTATTGACATAGATACACAAAAATAATGAGAAAGGCTCATGAAGCAAGTTCATGATTGAGATTTCTAAAATCAATTGGACTCCTAGCAACAGAAATATAATATAAGGGGCATAATTGCAAGTATAATAGGCCGTAAATGACACTTTAAGGCTCGCGAAAATCTTGGTAGGATCTTCTCAAGAGAGAGTTATTATGGGCCTTATATTTTGCGGAGAAAAAAAGAATGGCAGTTGACAAATTTTCTTTTTTGGAATTTCAAAACGTGTCAGCTGCTATTATGGGGCCTTTTTTTGGACCATATTTTTTGGGGCTTAAAGCAATGGCTTTGTTGGCCTAACGGTACAACCGGCCCTGAGTATTATACATAAGAATCCTAAAAAAGAATTGGTTTTAAAGTAAAAATTGCAATATCAAAGACTCATATGCTGGGTCCCGGGTCCACAGGTCGGAATGTATAAGGACTCGAAACTGAACCCTTTTATTAATGGGAACCTAAATTAGGTTCCCGACCCAGACCCGTTTCTGAATCGGAACGTAAAATAGGTTCCAGACCCGGTATTTTGCGGGTCGGAACTTCCGGGTAATCGGAGAATTGGACACCCATGTGCAGCCCAATTTACAGCCCCCCCTCTTTCTCCAATTGAATCAGCACAAGCCCGAAACTCTAGCACAAGCACGTGGGCATGACCATTTTGTGCTTTGACATAGAGATATCCAATGCCGTGCCAGATGGAGTGGAACGCCACAGTGGGGCCCTATTATTGGAAATCCGGGTTGAAGCTAAATCTATTTATTTTAATATTATATGCATTTTCAAATTTTACTTCTATGAAAGTTGGCCGCCGCGTAAGATTGTCGGTTAGATTAAAAAAATCGGATATTCTTCCCACGTGTTTAACATGCAAATGATTATAGCTCCACCTTGGAACACATATGACGGTAACTCGGACCTTTCAACCTGAATCTCATCCTCTACAATTAGCACAATCTAATTTACTATTGATCAAAAGAGCTTAAACCCTTTATCGATCATATGCACAATCTAGTAGTGGGACAATCTCCTATTGAGGTGAGATTCGTAGACAAGTCACCAGAAAGGATCGAATTCTAGTTGAATGGTTTGAATTATCATCATGTGGGCCCCATGGAAGAGTACAGAGCTTCTATTATTCTGGCTGGGGATCCAAACTCGATAAAAATACTAACTCAATCTTATGCACTGTTTTTATTAGTCCCTTTCGTTTCATCAAATGGTAAATGTTACAATGGGGTCAACTTCTAATAGGGTAACATTTGAGACTATCGATGCGCATGAAGGGAACTTAGTTTGAGTGGATTGGATTAAAATAGGTGGGGCTCACTGTGGAGTATAACTACTTCAACTTTGGATTTTTCTTAGTCAAAGACTCTGACGATCGGAGAGCTGTGTTCCTAGATCCAAGCGGTTGATTTGATGGGGATCATATCTCTTAATGTTTTGGCCAAATGTGATGAAGTACTTTAAATTGAAACTAGTACTCAAATCTTTTTTAAAATTCTTAATGACCATCCAAATTTTATTTTTCAAGTAATTGTTGAAATTAAATAAACACTTATTTGATACTTTTGCTCAAACAAATATTTTTTTCTTCTGGAATTTGTTATCATTTAATCTATCGATTTATTTTGGTTCTTAGTTCGTCAAGTATTCAATAGAGACATGAAAAAAGTTGCTGGTGGAATATAGCACAAGGTGTGACTTGCCAGGGCATAAAGATTGGTAGAAAACAATGTAACAAGAGGGATGGTAGAATTAAAATCTAGCAAACCATCTTCGTCACCAAAGCCTATCCGACCCACTCATATTATATTTGCCTGTGTATGCAAACTAGCCTCATTTTAACATAATTTGGAGCGACATATGCCATTGGGTTTTTTTCTTTTGGCAAAGAGAAAAGATTCCGTTGAAAGAGAAAAAGAAGAGAACACGAGAACAAAACATGCCCCCAAAACACAAATAAGGGAGAGCATCAAAAGGAACCTCCCCCAACAACAAATTGTAATACCTGCGAGCACAGTCATGTGCAATCCTATTAATAGTCCTAAACACATGATAAAACTAAGATAATCCAAGCGGCAATTTAAAACTTGGCCGGGGTTGGGCGGCGTGGGGTTGAGAGTGTTTTGTAGTTTGCTACATAACGAGAGATTGGAGGGCTCCGATAAGGCCGTAACAAATTAATTGGATATACATCCACGCTGTAGCATATTAAGCTACTGCGTCGCTGCATGGAAGCGTGCCCCGTCAGTCACTCCCAATTAGCTGTGCCCACGCCGGCCTGCAACCTGCATGCACGTCTTTAAACATGAAAAGGCATCAACTGGCAGGCAGTCGAAGATCTTAGTAATTGCCATCTTCTAGGCTGACACAAACTTGACCGTTCAATTGTTAAAATTTTTTACAGGGAAAACTGTATATTTCAATAAACTCATGTTGCAGTAAACTAGGTTCCCCGACATCTCAAACTGCAAATGACAACTGCAAACCATCCATGATAATCATCTGATGTATCATTGCCAAAATTTAGGAATTACAAATTTCTCTAAAATACAAATGTTTTGTTTTGTGTCACTTCACATGGTCCCCTGAGACCTACATGGTATAATTTCACTCTTCTGAATAGCTGTTTATACATGTATTCAGGTTTTTGTATGGCAGAACCCCCTGAAGTGATTGAGGAGATCCAAAGCTAAAGAACGAGTCCGGAGCAATCCCTCCCTGAAATCTGTACATTTCCTGTGGGCTTTACAAAGGCCAAAGCAATTGTCACATGCCCATTTCACCAATAAAAAGGATTCAAATTATTTTATTTTGTGAATGGAAGGTATCATCTGGTTGGCCCCAATTTTCTGATATCAATTTCCTCATCATCACTAAAATCCCCATTCCGATCTCCATTTGGATGCTGTTTTAACCTTTGAAATATATCATCTAGGGACTGAGAGGAAGCGTCTCGAGAATTAACAGACGCTTCTGGGACCTGACGGAGAGGGAGGAATTTCTTTGCCTCAATGTTGGTTTTAAAATTTTGGAAACCAGCTTTCATTGATTCCCATGTCGATGATATTTTGGCGGATGGGCCACCCATTGTGTTAGCAGAAGTATACTGAGTCGGAGCGCTGCCTCCTTCAAGCAAAGAGACAGAGGTCGATGTAACTTTGCTTTTCTGCGCTGATGCTGAAGGTGAAGAATGCCTGCCTTGCTGATCTCTTATGGCAGCATACTTACTCTCTATGGCATCTCTGCTGTTGCCGTATTTCCAGTTCTCTTCTTTCAAAGCTTTAGGTTGAGTTGCCTTTCCTCCCTCCTTGGATAAACCAGACGCCACTTTCATTTCAACCACATCCTTGTCCTGAATAATCAATAACAATTAATTCTGAACAAGAGAGAAACTGAATATTTTATACATATATAAATCCATTTTAACTAAAAATCCAATTCAATAAACATCGGATTCAGAGTCATGCCAACCAAATATTTAATTTAATGAATAGTTGGCTAAGTCATCCAATCTCAACCTCTTCTCATTGTCTTTCAAACACCCTTTCTTCTTAAAAGAAAAGGTACACTGTTATTTCTCTAGTTTTCCATTATAAAGTATTACACCCAAGACAGTCAAATCCGGTTCTAGATTTTTTTTTTGTTGTTTTTTTGAGCTGTAGATAAGTGACATCAAATAATAAATGACCAAAAAATAGTTTCCATTTTTTTATTGGTAACTAAAATAACAGTACTTCCAAGGCATTAACAAATCGATAAGAGGAGAAATAACTTACTAGGGATGAGCTACTAGATTCAACATCTGCAGTTGTATTGTAAAAATTTCTTGCCAATGGGATAACATGCTCGCCAACTTTACTCCCTTGTTCAAGCCATGATCGCTCTGAAAAATAATAAATATATATATGTTTTTATATGAAGACCCAAAAGATTGGATAAATCAAATAAAAACCTACTATGTACCACAAAAAATGAGAAGAAAAGACATCTAATGACGCACCTTTTTGCAGGATAATCATTCCTGATGGATCAAATCCATCCATATTATCTGTCTCCTTTTGGATCCTCAGCCTTTTCCAGCTTCCAAAAAAATCAATAACTCGATCAAAGAAATTGCTTGCAACCAGCAAGGTGTAAACAACCATTATAAGAGGATAGATTTTGTTAAACCCTTCTCCAAAAAAAGGAACGGCATCATCAATATTCCCCATTTTCTGCACATGAAATTAGACAATCACTTGCACTGATTAGAGCCAGTAAAGGAAGCTATATTGTCAAATTTCAAGATTCAAAGCAAATGGTTAGTTATTGGGGATATAGGATATAATATTCTAGCCTTCTAGGTACCAGTTTTGTACACAGAGGGTTGAGATATACAATAAACACACAAAGATTGTGAGCTTTTAGTCACTCTTAGTCACTTTACTAGAGTTGAAGAAACAGTAAAAATAGTAAAAATAAAAGCATAGCAAAATTTACATGATTCAGCAATGTGCATACATCCACGGTGAAAAGAAAGCAAAAATTTTCACTACCTCAAATATATTAGGGCTGCAATTCATGGGGTTTTCACTCTCCTCACACCTCTCAGATTTAACTGATTTCCATAAGCCGAAACAACTCTCTTAGAGAAAATTCATTCTTGGTACAAATTACCAAAAGATCAGTCACCTCAGAATACAAGATATTTATCACAACCATCAATAGTGAATTTGTAATCATTTATCACAACCACCAATAGTGGATTTGTAATGATGTGATTATATTTCATGTTCAACAAAGAATGATATATCTTGTTCATTTTCATTTACTTTCCAAGGCATAGTGCAAAATAAGAAATTGAAGTACAAGAATAAGGTAATGCACATTAACAGAACCATAGCATGATTAATTTGCTTTCTATATTTGAGATCCAATATATAAATCATGCTCCATCACTTGCAATCTATTTTTTACAACATAACTGGAATACACAATGTTTTAATCATAGGGCTTTGAATGGGCCAGCACAGGCCCAGGATTAGAACAGAATTATTGAAAATAGGCCTGGCCCATCAACCCAGCCCAACAGTTCCAAATCTCAGGTGCAGCTTATTGACAGCCCTAATCGGCTGAGATATGATACATGCATTTCATATGCTCCCTTAGTTTATTGCGACAAGAAAACTGATAGCAAAAAAATAAGATCAGAAAGAAGCCACACCTTTTCAAAGAGAGTTTCGGCATTCCCTTTAAGACGAATGAGATTGAGGTAGTTGTAAGAAATCGGAGGTGCATACCGTGCAACCATCCTATAAAAGATATGTTAGATTGATGTCCATCAACTGTGAAGTAAATTCATAAAACTCAATGCACACTTAGTCACAAAGCTAATGACTTACGAGCATATCATAAGCAAGCTGACTGAGCTTGTTTGTCTTGGAGTTAATGAGTAAAACATCAGCATCCCAATCTTGAACAGGGAATAATAAGTTCCAACGCACATGTACATCAGAGGAAGCAAAGAAGCTATCTGCAAAAGGTATGACGTAATTTATATGAATGTTTAGCAGAAAGATTCCAAACAGAAAAAGAAATTTGACGTTGCCAACAGCTTTTATAATCAGAAAAGCAATAAGGGTAAAAAGGTTATACTATTTAAAGAGCAAATAACCACAATAACAATAAACTATAGGACGAAGAACAGAAAAATCAAGTACAATATATTATGTATTCAGAGACACAATGCCTAGCACATTTTCCTGCAATTTTAACTTTCCCGGATCTTGTTCCTGCCCCTACTTTCCACAACTAAGATATAGACACTTGTTTGCCGAGCATACAACACCAGCCACTATAGAATCATTACTCTAATACTTCCCAATCAACCCCTAGCCTGAATAGATTCAATTACTGATATGGACAAAAAAAAAAGGTCAATATACCCAGCATCAAATGAGAATAGGGCTAAACCTAACCCTCCTCAGAAGGTCAGCAAACTTTGGCCAATCCCATCATGGGTAATATCCTTCATATAATGCCATTCACTGTCCCTTCATTTCCATATTCCACTAGCAAAATAAACATGCAAACTCCTCTTGACATGATACGAATTCCAGCAACCATTTCACCAGCAAAGATATATTCGCAACTCACTCAAAAACCCCTTTGATCTTTGGCTTGCAAGTATCCTCTGGGTCTATGCATGTTTATTTGGTGACTCCAAGGAATGAATCTTCTAGGGGTCTCAGCCCCTTAGCTGGGATAACCAAAAAAAAAAACAGAATGAATCTTCTTTCCATCTTGTTTACTGGTTTTTGTTAAGAGTTCTGGACAAGGCAAGCATGATTTTTGTTTTTTTTTTTTTTTTATCAGTGACAAGGTTCCATTTCCATTAAGAGAAATGTATGTAAAAAAATGCAATCACCCTCCCTCTTCAAGAAAACAGAAGGCAAACATTCTCCAACCAAAAATTGGTCATCCCTCGAAAAAGAAAATAATCATGTGAAAAAGTTTTTAACTCTAATCCATAGACTCTCTATCGACCGTTTTTTATCCCACTCACTTACAGAGCATAGCTGCATACTTAGGGTCATAAATTGTGTCACTTTCCCTCATCCTTTTTTTCATTTTTCCTCTTTCTTTTTAAGTGATAATAAAGACTTCATTCACATACAAAAAATGGATGAGAAATTTCTCTTGGAAATCTTCGGGTACAAGGTGATTCCATGAATCGCACTGATCTCAGCAGAAGACTACTCATCTTCTGAAAAAGGAGGAAAAAATGGAAGAAAAGAATTCAATTCAATATCCCAGATCTGGACATCATCCACAATAACTTCTCACTGTTCAACTCCAAGTGAACAGCAAAGAAGATGGCCAAGCCTTGGGAGATGTATCATCCTTATTTACAATTTTCGAACTTTTTCCTTTTGCTGTCAAAGAGTATGCAGAGCCCTCTTTTAATGCACTCCATATCCTTCTTAGTACAAACTCCTCATTTTTTCCAGCAGCACATCACAGTGCACGAGGGATATAAGCAAGAAATGACTGCAAAGTGAAATCTGTAGCTTTGTGAAATGAAGCTATTATTGCGTTTGCTTGAATCGATTCATACTCCCACATGAAGAGGTTTTACATGCTAAGCAGTTAAACAGAAATATCCTTGAAAAAGATGCTATGCTTGAAAGAAAGAAAAAAGTAATATACTATGTCAACAATAGGACTGTTGCAAAATAAATAAATAGAGTGAAATTGGAATAACTCTAAATGAAAAGATTATACATTATAGTACAAGTAAAACCCAAAGGCAAATCTTTGCCGAACGATCAGATTAATAAATGTATAATAAATAAAAATAAATTGTTTATTAATGCTAAGCTCTCTGCGAATTTCTAAAATTACACCTTGCTACATAGATTAAAATTAGAAGAAACTATTGCATCCTTATGAACTAAAATTGCAAACACCTCCCTCAACAGCATGAATTTAAACACGAGCACAAACTCCATGCATGAATTAAAATACAAGCCAGACACCACATCATAACTCTCTCCCTCTCTGACTGCTGACGCCTCTTTGCCACTGGGCTGTAAGGCAACATGCTCAATTACTTGGCTTCAAAACAAATCAGGTAACTCTCTGTTTGTCAAGGTACCATGGAAAAAGGAAATCCAAAATGATCCTAAAAATCCAGTCAATGAACATTGTGAAACATCTAGGTTGGAGACCTACTAGATGAACTTTGCGGATCATCTAAACTGCCTTCCCCCATTTAAATCGAGTGCAGACAGGACAATAGATATGTATGCATGAATGTATGTATAATTGTATATTGATTGGTAACATGATTTGAACCTGCAGGCTGCAACCCATTGGTTGTAACAATGAGCACCTTCCAAGTCATTTCTTAGTTGTAAAGAGAGGGCAATAAATTATTGACATGAGAAAGAGACTTAGTTGTAATTTTGTTTCTTCCTAGGGAGTCAGATCAATGAGTTCTGAATGAATATAGGACAAACAATACCTGCACAAGCACCTCCTCCTTTCCTACGGCATTAATGAGAATGGAGAAAAGAGACAAGTTGACTCCACTTGGTAATAGAGTAGCCTCTGCTAAAAGAATAGCAACTGACATGCAACCAAGGATGATGGCTAGAAGTTTCTCAAGCTGTTTCCTGAGTATACAACGCCAGAACAACTCTGCAGGATCAATAATACTTTTCAGTGTCATTTGTTTTCACCATTCAGTAAACTTATCTTCATGTCCCAGTGAAGGTCACACACTGAAAAATGTCAATTTGAAGTTTCATCCATCTAAAATTATCCATCCATAAAATAAAATAAAATAACTGCCCTATCGATTGAGCATGTTTTAAGAAGATAAATGGGAATGCAAGAAACAGAGGAGATAAAAAAAAATACCCATCATATCGAAAAGTGGTCCTACTGTGCCACTTCGACTGCCTCTGAAACTTGAAACATATTTCCTGCAACAATTAGTTTGCCAAGAAACAATATTGTTACAAATAGGTACAATCCAGAATTACATTCCTAAGTGATGAAAATAATTGATAATGTTTGTTAAACGTTGATATCGAGATTATAAGCATTTGATATCATGTTTATATATATATATATATATATATATATGAATGGTAACCTGTATTAATCAAAGACTTAAAAGTACAAAAGGGATATACTAGAAAATTTTGAAAAATAATAAAAAAAAAAGGAACGCCATTTAAAAAGGAATAAAAAAAAAAGGGAGGACAAAAGAAGTCCCCAAGCTGAGAGGCCTCAAAACTATATACAGAAAAAAGGGCACAAGGCACCTCCCCAAAAAAAATTAAGAGGTCACCTCCCTCCAGTTATGCATAATGACATCTATAGGCACTCTCCAAGAATCCAAAGGGATTGAAACCCAAGAGGGAGCAAGGAATCTTGATCTGGAGATAACAGAAGCAGTAGAGGAGAATTTTCCTTCAAAACATCTCTTGTTCCTTCCCTTCCAAATGGCCCAAATAATCGCAAAAATTGAAGCACGCCATAAGCAACTTCCAAAATTGGAAAAGGTCATGAATAGACAAAGGAAGAACCCAAGTATTATTAAAACAACTAAGAAGTGAGTTCCAAATTGTTTCGGCCACGGCACAATGAAGAAGAAGATGATCCATTGATTCCTCGGCTAAAAGACAAAAAGGACAAGCATTGACCACCAACACTTTACACCAGCATAGGTTATCCAATGTGAGAATATTGCCTCAAAGCACTAGCCACCCAAAAGCTAAGACACCAGGCAACACTTTAGACTTCCAAAGGAACTCAAACACATTATCCATATTAAGGGAAATCGATATGCAGCGGCAGAACCAGAAAATATGCCTTGGAGGGGCCACAAAATATAGAATTTCTTAGGGCCAATGTGGAAATTTTAAGAAATTCCCACTAATAATAGGTTTTTGAAATTTCAGGGGGGCTTAGGTCTGCCCCTGTCGATATGGCCAGTGGCCAAGGAGGAAACCAGGAAATTAAAGTAAATCACAAAAATAGGCAACTTGAAATAGATGAGTTAGGCTATGCTGTAGATCTCTTGATCTTTGGTCTTTTCTCCACTCTCACGCGCGCGCGCGCAGAGAGAGAGATCAATGCGGCAAGGGTAAGATGAATGATAGTGGTAGGCTAGTGGTGATGACAGTGAAAATTTTCACATAAGATGCGCGCGCGCAGAGAGAGAGAGATCAATGCGGCAAGGCTAAGATGAATGATAGTGGTAGGCTAGTGGTGATGACGGTGAAATTTTTCACATAAGATCAAACAGATTATTCATCCCTTGGGACAAGGCTAAAGATTGATCATAATAATAATAATAATAATAACAATAATAATAATAATAATAATAATATAAAAGGGAACCAAGATATTCAATTTAAGGAATAATATTCAACATATGTAATTTTACCAATCTGGGGTAAAAATGGTGATCTGCACATGTATGAAGAACAAACAGAGTGCAGAAGACGGAAAGTTTTGCTTATGCACCCTAAGTGGGCTACAAGAAATCTGATCAACTTGGAAGTACGCAGCAGAAAGTAACTCAAGTGACATCATCTTGCCTCCCATTTGATTAATTTTCATTGATGCTCATTCAATGTTAGAAACAACCAAAAATAAAAATCTATACTAAATTTTTGGAAAAAACATTGAACATTAATATTTTGATTGATGGGAGATATTGTTTAGGATTGATTACTCAAAACAGGATAGAGAACTAACTAGGACACATGCTATCCAGTCCAAAAAAAAAAAAAAAACCTAGGACACATGTTAAGGCAAAAAGGGAATGGAACAGAAGAGGAAAAATAATATACATAGGATAAGAACAAACCATCCATTCAAACCGCGGCGATCATAGTTCTTGATAGTATCTTCCAGCTCAAGAGCCTCCATGACATAGGTCATGTATTCACTGTAAAAGGATAAGAAAATTGATTAAACACTACAAAATTTTGTTACCCTTAAGGAAATGGCTTTCACTTTTAATCGCTCAAGTAAATCTTCGGCTTAACACTCTTTTTTTCTCAATGTTATCAAAGTAAGAACAATTTGACAAGCTTGACAAATCAATTTATAAAACTCATAGAATGACAGGATTGGTCCAATAGGATATTGTCCACAAATTAGTATTTGAAAGCACACGAGAATATATGCAACCAAGAGTGGAAATGATGGTTCACTGTCTGGATTCTAGAACTTTCACTGGATTTAAACTAATTGTAAATTTTTAGTAATGGAATGATTGACCCTACTTGAAGGAAATGTCTACATGACCAGCAAATACAGAAAGAAATTATCAGTGTGGAAATTTAATTGATTGGGCTGTGATGGAGAAAAAAGAGTATAGTTATTAAATACAAAACATGCATGTGCATGCATGCACACACAGTGTCGGGGGGCGGGGGGGAGGGAGTTCAATCAATGAAACAGAAAATTTTCAGTAGTGATGCAAGGGACTGGAACTGTCCACACAGGAAATTTAAAGTATGGTTATAATGACAGTCATTGTTTATTTGATGCAAAATCCTCAAATAAACATTTTTAATTTTAGACATAGTAGTCTCAAATGTCATCAGATATTTCAAGTACAAGCAATTCTCACTCATACTTCTTCAATTACTATGGCCCTTAAAAATTACCCATCTCAATAGATCACACTGAAATGTGATGAATTAACTAGGACATTAAATGTTAACTCATATCCATTCTCATTCCAACCAATAAAATGCTTCCTAAGGATTTAAACAATATATCTGTTGTCGTTTCGTTGTTTCCATGACAGTAATAAGCATCTTCAATCAATACCTTTTGCACCGGTAGTACTCCTCCCGAGCTCTCCTAAGTTGACGTCTAAGTGTTGCCATCGATTTCTCATCCGTATCATAGTCCATATCATTTTCCCCCAATCTGCCCCCTGATGGTTTGAAGGATGGATCTTCTTTGAGCTAAAAGAGAAAAAATTGAAATGGTGAGAATTAACCAAAAAAATAAAAGAAACGTTTATTAGAAAAAACAACTTTCATATTACAATGTTTTAAAATTATTCTTTAACTCCAACTACAAGAAGAAAGCATACCATTTGAAGTAACATGTTGTCAATAACATCCATGTAGGGTCTTAAAGGATCACGCTTTGACATCTGATTGGAAGTTGCTTGGGTAACCTAATTATAAATATCAGTACCACAAAGATGTGAGACATGACTAAAGAGCAAAGTTACAAATGAAATGCATAGGGACTGTATGTTCGCATTATAATACATAGGAATTGAATATGTAGAATTCATACGATTACTAGTTCAAAATGAAGATCAAAGTTGATTTTTTTTTTTTTAAATGAGCATCAAATAACCTTTCTTTTTAGGAAAAATAGAATGAAGAGTAGATGGGAAATGAACTACTTATATGTATTCAATTCCTATGTATTATAATGCAAACAAACAGGCCCATAAAAATTTTAAATAAAGAACATTTTGTTTGTCGCTTGATTTGTTTATAAGAAGTTACTAGATAGTATCTTGAATAACATGCAACAAGTTTCTCCCCAAACATTCTCGAATAATGTAGAAGCATCTAAAGAACATTGCTAATAAACATCAGTGATTGTTGGCAATATAAGTTACTAGATAGTATCTTGAATAACATGCAACAAGTTTCTCCCCAAACATTCTCGAATAATGTAGAAGCATCTAAAGAACATTGCTAATAAACAACAGTGATTGTTGGCAATATAAGTAAATATTAGGTCTACAATTGCTCTTCATAGAGGTAAAAGAACATGGATTGAAAATGGAAAGATAATAGGCTAATTTTGAACACAACTGAATAGATATAAATGTTAAAAGCTTCTTCTAATCTTAATGGGAATGTGCTTACAACAATTGCATTAGAAAGTTCTTGATGAGCGTCATCAAGTTTCACAGCCATTTGAGCAACCTTATGAGAAAGCACTTTCTGGCGATTGTTCCAATCTGCATTTCTCCAAATGCTCTTTGGAATTTCACTCAGACCAAAGCCAAGAAGAAATGCACCTGTTACAAGTCCAAATGTATTTGAGCACGCCATGGCTAAGCCCACAACATTTCTACTCCTGCCAATTAAAAAAGAAAAAAGGGACTTGAGAAAAAGTAATTGAAGAAAGAGAATAAAAAAGGTTAGAAGTGAATGGAAGTGTGAAAGGTCTGTTAGAAATGATATCTTCAATAACAGTATGCAATAAATATTTGAGTGATCTTTAATAAATGTGAGGTTTGAACAGACAAGTCATCTTCTGTATGTAATTTAGCTTATAAGATCAAGAGCCACGTTATTATCTAAAAGTCAAGAGCATTTGATTGAAGGTCATGAAAGTCTCAAAGAAATGACGACATCTTGAAGGTTTACAGATTGTAGACAATGCAGAATACTTTGATCTACCTTATAATATGAAATAGATGGTCCACATAAATTTTTGGAAAAAAAAAGGAGTTGAAATTAGACTAAGAGCAAACCAGTTTCTGCGCATAATAATGAGGAGAATAAGTCCAAAAAGGCCAATAGCTCCGATGATTATATAGAAGACCAAGTTCCCCCGAATACTAGTCCTCAATCGTTCTGTAACTGTGAAATCCCCAGCATCTTCATAACCCTGGATGGTAGGCACCACAGCCCTGCTTAGAAACAACGTAAGACTAACAATGAGGATATGACTACGTATGAACATCAATGCGTTGCAAAACATTATAACATTTCATAAACGTCAAATGACTCTCAAACAAGGCATCCACGCAGCCAAAAAAAAATCATACAGAATAATGTAAAGTTATATGTTTTCGGAATGAAAAAAACTCAAATCACGATAGATCTGTTGCTTTCAAATATCTTATATACAAGAAATATGTGGTGGACATTAGTCAAATAAATGAATTGAGGTTATAACAATTAACAACTGTGACAATTATATGTTACACAAGCATGCATGCTTCTTTTTTTCTCTTCTTTTTTTGCATTGGTCAGTACACACACACACACACACACACACACACACACACACACACACACACACAGAGAGAGAGAGAGAGAGAGAGAGAGAGAGAGAGAGAACAAAAAAAAATATCACTCAATATCAAGAGAACAACATACAAGGATCCTACTTTACATATAACATACTGCAATAGAGGCATGGGAACTGAAATTAAATGACTGAAACTATGATAATCTAATTATTCAAATCAATCTCCATGCTTATCTACATTTTAAATAGTTGCTCAAGATATAATGATAAAAAACCATATATAGATATCAACCTATGATGCACAGATACGGCAAGGACACGTCATAGACACGGATTTTATACATAAAAAGTGAAGTATCGGATACGATACGACACGATACGTTGCCCATTTTGAAGTATCCATGCATCATAGATATCAACTTCATTTGTACAGTACCATGTAAGTGCAAAAGTACTCCAATATGACAAGCTCCAAAAGAAGGCAATTCCTCCCTTCTGATGTCCAATTATAGTCTGCAAAAACACAAAGGAATCCAATTATAATTTGCTAAATTAGATCAATCAATTTAACAATAAAGTTCAACCTCCATAGGTTAAGTATGGTTCATTCTAAAATATTAATAACAAGGGTCAAAAGCATCTAAAGTATTATTTGACAGAAAAAAAAAAAAATTAGTGGGTTCAGCGTTGTGTTACATGATCCTTGACCCATCATTATATCACACTAATGATTTTGCACCATTCAAATGCAACGCTCAACAAGGGGTGTTCTCTCTTGCTGTCAAAGGCAATCCAAAATCCAATTTGCTCCAACAAAAACATGTTGGGGTTATTTTCTGTGCTGACCAAAACACTGTTGGAAATGGTAAAGAAATGTTTTCCAGTCAATAATATACAGTTTTATGGTACATCCAAACCGACCCAACAACAACTTGAATCTGAAAGTCAGAAATTACAATCCACAATAAGTTGTGGCAGACAAGACTAAAGTAAACACTTAATAGCTTCTGAAAACTAAACCCACCCAATTCACAAATCCTTAAATAAATAACCGTCTGAATTCTTCAATCAAATCCGATACATTCCTATCTCCTATAACTATTCTAAAAACCCATCAATTCAACTCATAGACTCAGCTGAATCGATCCCAATTCATCTCCCATCCCATTTCTAATTCACACAAAACCATGATCAACACCTATTAACCATCAATCAAGGAAACCCAAAAAAAAAAAAACAAGGGATCATGAGAAAAATACCAAATCATAGATCGTATATGAGATCATGAAGAGGAGATCAATGAAAATGACGAGGATGAATTTGAGATTTGGATCTGAGAAAAGGGGGGAGGGGGGAATTGGATTACCGTCCAAATGTCGGCTGGGACGAGGGCAATGATGGAAAGAGAGCAGAACCAGGTGTATCCGACGGTGAAGAGGACGTAGCGAGGGACGTCAGGGCCGGCGAAATAGCGGAGGGTGATGGTCACCATGCCCAGCGTCAGGGGCAGAGAAATCAAGTAGAAAACCCACATCTCTCCCTCTCTCTCTCTCTGTGTTTTCTCTCCCTCTTACCTCCTCCTCCTCCTCCTCCTCCTCCTCCTCCTTGTTTTCTATGGAATCGTCTTTCCTTTTCTTCTTGAGAGGGAATTTGGGGAAGAAAAGGGAGACGAAGAAAAGAGAAAAGAAGGTCTGCGTGCAATGAATTAATAGAGAGATTGAGTCAAGCGAATCCAAGAGCGAGAGATTTGGAATGGCTGCAGGGAGAGAGAGAATGAGAGAGAGAGAGACAAAAAAAAAGCAATTAAAAGACGAAGATGGAGTCTGACTCTTCCCCCAACCCGACGTTTTCAAGTTTCTTTTTCTTTCTTTGTTTTTGTCCATGTTGGCCTTTGGGCCGGATATGGGCCTGCGCTTTTTAAAGTCAGTTTTAGTCTTGATAAGCCTCAACCCGGCCCAGAATGATTGATCCCATGCAGGTAAGTTCAGATAATCCTGCTTGGCAGGAAAAAACTAGAGAGAGTGAAGTGCATGCTCGGCAGGTCTGATATTTCCCTCTATTTTTCTCAATCTCTATTTCTCTATAATTGATAGAGGTTTGAAAAAACAAAGTGTTTGGCATCACCTTCCGGCCTCTACTAATTTTAGAGAAGTAGAGGCAATGCCTCTACTTTCCACGGCCCCCTTGATGTGGTAGTTAAGAAATAGAGGGAAAAAAATTAAGAGGGGGCGCTACAGTGTTTTGTACTTAACCACGCCCAGTCTCATTTTTTTTTTTTTTTTAGTTTTTCGCCAAATCTGAAGGGAAAATCAAGATCCAAACCGTTGAAAATGTCCACAAGGTCAAATACGGCCATACATCCAAATTTCAGCCGTTGAACCATCACCAGTCTTGAAATATGTGTCAAAAATCGTGAGCCATTGGATATAATTTGTTATGATTTATGGGCCCAAACACAAGATCAAAACTGTTGGGTATGTTTGGAAGGCTGAAAATGGCTATGTGGTCAATTTTGATCACATAATGCCTCGTGAATCTCGAGATATGTGCAAAACAAAAATAACCATTGATGTATTATGCTCAATATTGCATTTGTCCATGAACAGTAAACTGTTTCAATTATTTTTATTATTTAGAGGCATGTAAAATAAAATATAAACTGTTAGTAATGTTCACAATATCAAACATGACCATGAGACAAAATTTCACTCGTTAGATCATCACCAATCTCTAGATATGTGCAAAAAAGTGAGCCGTTAGATATAATTTTGTGGAGGGCCCCAAATACAAGATCCAAGCTTTAATATCTCTTTGGAAGGTTGAGCACGTTCATGTGGTCAATTCTCATGGCCTAATACCTTGTGGATTTCAAGAAATATATAAAAAAAACTCTCAACCAATGATATAAAAATATCTATTAGCATATACCATTGCATAACCAAACACCTCCTTTTATTTTGGCCTCTTTTTTGTATGGGTCTATTTTGAATGGTCTTTAAAAAATAGACTAGACCTCCCAAACAGCTCCTTTGTAAAAAAAAATGATTATGTAATAATCACCCTAGTAAATAAAATATAAAAGGACTTCATCTACATCTACATCTCCACTTTATGTCCTTCACTTATCACCTATTTAGAACTTTCTCATTGGAACAATTTTATTGTATCCTAGAAAAATAAATCAAAGTGGGCAAAGAAAACTTATCCTAGAAAAATAAATCAAAGTGGGCAAAGAAAACCTTACTAAACATGTTGAGTTGAAGTTGAGATGGGAGGCCCTGGTACAATTAGTCGGGTTGGTACGGGTTGGACAGATCCAGAAGACAGCCATTTAATTAATCAGACAAACAACTTGAACCCTGAAAACTATCAGGTTAATTCCAGGTCGAGTTGGTGCATTGGGTCAAATTTGCCATCCTTCAGTGTAGACCCAAGAACGCACCACTATGACAGGAGTAAGAGTCAGGCAAAGGTCTGCTAAGATTACATTTTGGGATCTTGATCCGGTGAAATAAGAGTCTCTCTCTCAAAAATGGGAGGCTATGGCAGATAGGGTTGGACCCAGGACCATTTACATAGCTAACCATCAATTGCTAGGAGGTGCTGAGCACAAAATCTACCATACCTCTTTCCAGTTTCCAGCCCAACTTTCATTTTTATACAGCCCAGCCATGTTGGCTTGTGGTTGGCCCGGTCCAAGTTGAATCCATAATAATTTCTAGTGGGCCGATTTACATTGTGCTAATCGCATGTTACGGCCAAGGCATGTGGATGCCTAATTAGAACACAATTCATGTGGATGCCTAATTAGAACACAAGTAATCTTAAGGATGTCAATGGGCTGGGCAGGTTGTCGCTGAGCCATGCTTTTGATCAACTCTTGATGGATGTGGGCTGGAACTGGCCAGAGTTTCTACCCAATGGGCTGGACCCATGTCTTTTTAGTCCATTGCCTAGAACATCCTGACCAGTTATTATGTTCTAAAGTCATTTAAGGAATGTGTTTAAATAGTTGAAATATCAATGAACCCTTCTTGATGTGATGACCTTATTAACAATCTCACTCACTTTTGGGGCATTATAGCTACCATTATTTGCGGTGATTGATTAGATAAAAAGTTTTACTTTTAGAAATTTATAGACATCAGATGTGATCGCTTACGTCTTGGTATTTGAAAATGCTTTCTTTGGGTCATACAGTTTCAAATTCCAATCACCTCAACAAATAGCTTTGGAGTTCTCAAATTCCTCACTCGTTGGCATTTGCAAATCTTTCGCGCAAGAGGACCATTTTAAAATGTACAAGTTCTTGAAACATGAGATCTTTATCTCTCAACCCCCATCATATTTATTCTTTTAATTTGTCCTTTAATTTTATTCACCTCTATCCCTTGTGACGTGCTCAAATTGCATATGACTAAAATATCATATTAACCTCTTTGTAAACCAACAGTGTCTTAGAATTGAAAAGGTAACAGTAATGCACAGAATCATACAAAGGGTTCATTTGTTTTCATGAAATTAAATTATTATTTTTCTGTGAGAAAAAAATGCATTTTTGAAAGTGGCTAAGATTGAGGATATAAAAGTGAATATCCATAAATATATATCAACTAATCTCTCAATATGAAGTGAATTAAGGGGAGGTGGAAATGAGAATCTAGTAATTCATTTTCAATCCCCCCTTCATTTGTGTTTCAATGAAGAGGAGATTACTTGATAATGGCCTATGTATATTCACATTCATCGTTTTAATTTTGGTCACTTTTAGAAATACTTCTCTTAAAATACATAGGAATTCAATTACATGAAACAAATGAACCTATAATGTTTTCTGAACCTAGAGAATCCAAACTCAAATATTATAAAAACAGTATTTCATTTAAAAAAATAATAGTCACTATTTTCTTTCAGGTTATTCTCTCTTTTTACTTCATATTTGTACTTTTAGTAATTATGTTCTTAATTAATATTAATTTTCACTGACACTGTTATATATAACAATACAATTCACCTTGACCTCCTAAGAAGAAATTTTCTGTTCCATCCCTACTTAACACACAGAAACTTGGCATCAGCTAAAACTTTAGAAATTCGAAAACGCGTCGATTCCAACCAAGTTCAAAATTAAAAATATGAACTATTTTATTTATAGTAAAAGAGAAAATTTAGCCGATATCAGCTGTTTCCAATCTGGCCCATACAGATACAATGTCCAAATTTGTATTCTAAAATCACTGGTACGTGGTCCTTTTAACCACTAGATGAAGGGGACCGCATTACATGCATTGCATTTACAGCTCTATACCTTTGGATTGAACAAATGGAATGTAACTCTGCAAAAGTATTCAGCTGGAGGCAGAAAAAAAAAATGAAGTGGAAAGCATGCACTCATGCACAAAAAAGACAACAGTCTTGCTTTGATTTAGAAGTGATCCAATTTGTTTTTCATTGGGTCTGGGTGACTCCTAAATTTCTTCATGCTCATTCCAGGTTAGAATCACCATTTATTAAAATAAGAATTCCCTTCCTTACATTATTTCACTTCCAGTGCATTGCTACATTTAATCACTTCAACGGCCTGCATTCAATGTAGCAGTCAAGACAGGCTAGGAAATGACCAGCATTACACACAGGAAAAACTTATTGAATTGTAAGGATGCATGACACCCCTCAACCTGCTCCAATTAGGGGCGGATTTGATAGTAGATCTGTCTGATTTTGAGCGTGAATATGGATTTTCAGACCTTAACTCGATTGGATTCAGAGCCAGTTCAAATTTTGATAAACATTGACTTGCAACTTGAACCTGCCGGGAGGGTTTAGGGCATGAGTTATTCATGTTGAGTTCTAAAGGTTAGGTTGACTTCTATCAAATCCAAATAATTGCCATCTTTGTTGAGGTCCCTTTAGCTATGATGCACAGGTACTTTAAAATGGGGCAACGTATCGTGTCGTATCGCATCCGATACTTCACTTTCTATGTGTAAAATTTATGTCCTTACAGTGTCCATCGCGTGTCTTTGCCGTATCCATGTCGTAGATGGCCTGTTAGTTTAGAGGATACATGAGAATTTCTATATAATGGATATGTGAGAATTCCAAATGTTGACCCCAACTAGATCTAGAAGTGCTCTATAACCTTTGAGCATTTTTAAAAGCTAAACATTTGAAAATTTGAAGAAAAACGTAGAAATCCAATGGGGATATCTAAATAATGGGGAACGATGACTAATATATCGGTCAGAAATTCTCATCAACATGATATCCCCTCACATGTTCTTGTGAACAAATGCCTCCTAAATCTGATTAGAGGATGCTATCTCAATATCCATACTGTTACAGCCATGGAGCTGTCTTGCAAGTGAAACTCCATGGGGCTAAGGTGAACAATGAACGAATCAAGTAAAGTGAGCAAAATTGCAGCTACTTCTGTTTCAAGAATTGAGTGTGTGTGTGTGTGAACGGTTTAATATTTAAACACTGTCATTCAGGATTCACAGTTGAATCTCCAAAACCATTTACATCAATGATGGCAGTTCACCTTAACTTGGTATCATTTAAGGCAAGTGTTATTTACTGCAAAGATGCCTTTGCACCCACCCATTGCTATTGCAAACCCATTTCTGTTATCATTCCAATCAAACTGGATTGATTGTCACTTTGTAGAGTGTGTTTTTTTTTTTTTTAAGTGTAAATGGATTGGATTTGTCAAAATTGGTCCTGCTATGCAAAATATGAAAGGATGGAAAAGGCCGTTTAGATTAATAAGAAAGGATTGTCATTAGGAGACTCTTGTTCTTGCCCTTGATTCACTTTCCATTGAGGGAGGTTATTTGATGGTCATTTTTGTGTATTTACCTTAAATCTTTATTTTTAAGCACTTATGATATCAATTCCAATGTATTCTACGCAAACAAACAAACATGCACTAAAAAAATAGGATTTATCAGCTCGCTGGTTTATTATCATTTTTCACAATTAAATTATTAGCAGCAAATAGAGTGGAATTCATCTTCTAGAGGACCACCTCATTAGGTGCTCCTGTTGGATACTGAAAAACTCATAAGCCTTCCATAGTTCCATTTCCAAGCCCTGTGCCATAATGGGATCATCTAATTCACTGTGATGGGATCATCCTCATCAGAACAAAATTGCAGCTGCCACCTCTACGAATGCTTTTGTGCAGTGCCTAGGATTTCTCGTGGCATATCAAAGCTCCAAGCTTTGAATTTTCGATGTTTATAATTTTTCTTTCATTTAGTGCAGTATTTTTATATGTAAAAAAAGAAAAAAAAGAAAAAAAGAGAACACAACTATTTTTCAAATCCCTACAGAAAATCATTTTCAAATCCCTCAATGTGCCACAAAATATTGATGTTGTGCGAGCACATCAGCATAAGATAGCATATTTGGATTACTTACTTGTACAGTACATTGAAGTGATTGATCACTTTAAAAGATAAGAAAAGAAGAAGGGTCTTGTTAAAAAAAAAATTCAAAATTTCAAAAACTACCTCTTCTTCTTCTGTTTTTTTGTCATGGTAGTTGCCCTCTGCATACATTGCCAGGGTATCAAAATCTCTGAAATCTGAATAATCTAACCAAAGTGGGGTTCAGCAATGAGTTCACAACTATGTTCACTAGAAGCCATCCACTTCCTGTCAGCAGCCAACCAAAGTGGGGTCCACAACTAGAATTTTTGGATCTTCATCCAATGTGTCACATGCTCACAGCTATGTAACCTGAGAATTAATTGACATTAGAATGTTACCTTCTAATAAACAATCACATGGAGTCATAGTTAGATCATTAATTTTGAAGATGCCTCCACATTGTAGAAATCATATACAGCAGGTTTATTTTCTCTTTGAGCCCATTTTTTTACCGGTTGAAACTCATCGGCCGTCATCACCGTTTAAAAGGCACAGGCTTCATTTGTCTCCACTAGAATGTGAATAAAATAAACATCAACAAAAGGCACCTGCTCGTTGTTGGCATTTGTGATGGGCCTACTTGTGTTTATACGTGGGTGGGCGGTGGACCCCACTCACAAAGAAACACCCCTACTAAGGAATCTCATAGTGATATGAATAAGAATAGTTTGAGTTTTATCCAACTCTCTATCCTTATTATATCTCCATTTGAATTCAAATTGAGAGAGTTTGATCCAACCTATTATCCATATCATCTCTCAATTCGAATTTGAATGGAGATCTTATCACCCATTAGCCAAAGAACTATATATAGACATGAGAATAATAGTTGGAACCAACTTTTCAATAATTCATCTCTCTTCCTTTAGATCTACTATTGTTCTCTCATCATCTTCTATATCCTTGCCCTTGGATCTTGAAGAGTGAATCACATGTGACTGATCTCTTGTAGACAGTCAATATTTCCTCAACCAGTGCTTGATTCAAGCCGACACGGTCATTGTCGTGTTTGTAGCAGCAAGCTCATTTAGATCCGTGCTTCCGCTGCATATTCGTCCTTCACTTGTTTTTTTTCAATTCTCACAGTCAAGTCCGCTGCATATTTGTCCTTCACTTGTTTATTTTCAATTCTCACAGTCAAGTTAAAGTAACTACTAACTAGTAAGTAAATCCCAAAATATAGCAGAGTTGGTTATGACAGTACAACTATGGTTCAAAAATTAGAGGTTGTGATTTTGAATTCGTATTCTCTCCCAGAGGCCACTTATAAAAAAAAAAAAAAAAAAACCTACTAACTAGTGAGGAAGTAGCTTTCATCCATACAGGACCACGTGATCTAGTACTCCGGTTGGATCTACAAATGGAAAGCAAAGGCTTTTGTTAATGATAAATGAATTAAAGGTGTCAGATGAAAAGGAGCGACCAAAACAAAGGTTTCAAAATGAATGAACGGGAAACGTTTTGGAGAGGGAGAAAAGGGAATTGGATGTTAATAATATTTGCAAAAAGCTCTGGGTTGCGTTTGTGTGACAAGAGACCTCACGGTTAGAAGGAGAATTTTGTTTAATTCTTCTAGAGATATAAATGGATCCCCGATTCTCCGATTACCTGAGGGTTCCGACCCATTAAAAATCGGGTCTGGATCCTTATTTAGGCTCTGATGAGTAAATGGGTCCGGGTCTAGATCCACCTTGGTTCGGACTTATGGACTTGAGGCCCGACATGTTACCTCAATTTTCGAAAATCTCTCATAAAAATCATGTTTTTTTTTTTATAATATCATTCTCTACTTAGACCCGGACCCTGATCGAGACCCTTCCCATATATGGTTCCGGTTCCGGTTCCGCCGAAGCGATTCCGGGTCCGGATCTAGTTCCACCTTCTCCTTAACAGTTCCAGTTCCGAGTCCACCATGGACTCGGACTAGAACTGACCCTTTTACAACCCTACTTAAAACAAACCATTCCATTGTTTGGCACAACACATCTTCTTTGCAAAAAGATAAATAATAATAACTAATTCTCCTTTATAATAAGGACTTCGATTTCCCATGGGAGGGGTAGACATGCAGAACTCCTCTCCCACGAAAAAGTATGGAATAGATTTTGTTTTGCCTAAAAAATTGAAAGTCCGCGAACATCTACTTTCCTAGAGGTTAAATAAACATGCCATGTTTGTTTAGAAGAATTGTGAGGATTCTTGTCGGGAAGAATTCTAAGAATTCCAAATGCTGCCCCTAAAGTAGAATTCTAAATGCCCAACCCCGCTCCAATATTTGAAATGCTGGAATTCTGTTATAGGCAAATTAGGCTAGGCACGCTCTTGGTGTGAAATAATATTTGGTTTTCCATGTTTTCTTTTCACTATTAATCCTAATTCATTTTCCCAGTGGGAGGATGCTCCCCTCCCCATCAGTGCTTGGTCGGTACCAAGGGTCGATCCCTGGCACTTTGGGTGCGATACGCTACTCGTGACCTCACTCTTCTCTATCTGGTTTCCAACTTGTTCTACTTGTGAGATAGAGTGAAAAAAAACTTACTTTCGAAAATTAAGATGGCATGGATTCAACTAGTTTCGAAAAGAAAATTAAGATGGTCATGGATTCAACTGATTTCAAAAAGAGAGGCCAAGAGTAGTGACGAAGTCATGATTTTCTCTTACAGCGGTGTTTGGGTGGGGTGGGGGGCAAAAGTTTGTCTTAGCGAGGAGTTTGAGAAAGAATTAGATATTTTATTACGCTATACTTCAAAACTGTTATTACATTATTATAAAGGGGTATAAAAAGTTATAGACTAGTTATTGCATTATACCCAAAAGATATTTAAAAAATAGATGAATTTAGATTGCTCTTTATATCCGACAATTATTATATATGAAGCAAAGTGGATTCGATTTCCAATTTCACTGTCAATTTTAAATTTGATTTTGACTCTTCTCATGTTGACCTCCTATTAATATCACTCATTAATCCTCCTACTAATATTAGCCCTATTAATAACGTTTTTTTTACTAATCCAATGTTACATAAACTCTTTCCTCTTCTCTCTGTATTTCTATTCACGTCTCTATATTTCTCACTTTTAAACGCCACAAGCCCTTTCCTCTTCTCCATCATCCTTAATAAATAACTCATTGATTTTTTTATTAGGGTTACACTTTAAACTATTTCTATCGATTTTTTATTTTAGACATTTACATTATAACTACCACTAATTGAGCACGGGGGGCTTTCGCTAGTTATAATATATGAAGCGAAGTGAATCCAATTGCAAATTTGTGGCGATTTCCAAATTTGATCTTGACCTTCTTCAATTCTGATTGACCTTATACTAATAGCAGTCATTAATTGACCTTCCACTAATATCAGATATCAATAGAACCGTTTTCCTGGATTCAATTTCCAATTTCACTGTCAATTACAAATTTGATTTTGACTCTTTTCATGTTGACCTCCTACTAATATCACTCATTAATCCTCCTATTAATATTAGCCTTATTAATAACTGATGAGTGTTAAATATTGCATATTTTACCCCTCATTAGTTTGAATTTTATTGGCATCTCATATGCATATAATTTGCTTTATACAGAGATTTTATCATTCTATCACATTAACGGATTATCGGATTATCTTGCATAAATCTGATTATTTGTAGCGAATTTTTATGTTATTTCTCTTGTGTAGGTGGACCCCGTGATTATTCCAACCTTCCATCTAATGTCCCGAAGCATCAAGAAGAGATTTCAAATAAAGAAGTTACATGAAGAAATCTTGGTGAAGTGTTAAAGAATTCCAAAACAAGAGGAGAAGACTTTAAGGATAAAAGAAGTTTTGTGTCATTTTCTAACACAAATGAGTCGTTAGTTTATTGGTTAGAGCTTGAGTTGGTATGAAATAGGTTATGAGTTCAAATCCCAACAAATGCATATTATTATTTTTTTTTACCTATAAAATATTTCATCCAACTCACCTCACATTTCCACCAATCAAAGCTTGCCATGTCACAAATCCATGTGAAATGATATGAGTCAATCAAAAGAAGGACCACATAAAGCAAAAGGCACATATGCTTTTGGAAGGAAAGTTTGTTGCAACCAATCACATTGAAGCTATCCATGTGAAAGCAAAAGAGTCAATAAAAAGCCTCCAAATCAAATTTAAGCAATCCATGTGAAGGCAAATGAGCCAATCAAAAGCCTTCAAGTTGCAACCAATCAAGTGGAAGCAATCCTTATGAAATGAAATAAGCCAATCAAATGTCTTCAATGTTCCTATAAATTGGAATGTGTTTGTAGAGTGAAGGGATCCTTTGGCAAGTTAGTCTTTTTGTATTTTTATTTTTAGATTGTATTTAGGAGCTTCTTTGTAACTAATCTATAGAGAGTGTGTAATTGAAGATCATTAATGAAATTTTGGAGCTCTTTATAGATGTTTAGTGGCTAAAGCTTTTGGATTAGGCTCTTCTTTTGAAGCTAAGTAATGTGATTAGTTCATTTACATGCATGTTTTAGTTTAAATTCCCTATTTGTGCCTTGATTATTTAGTAGATTTTAGATCTAATTGTGCTAATCTCTCTCATTTCTCATGCTCTATCTCTACACTTGATGCTTGGATAATCTCAATTGATGCTTTGTAGTTTGATTAAGTTCTCTCACATAGCATACTCTAGAGCCCTTATCTTTGATCGTTTGTAGCTTGATTTTGATAATTAATTGTTAGGATGGTTAGGTTATGATCTAAGATCTTGGCTTTTTATTTTCTTTACTTTAATCTTCATTGCTATATCATTCAATCCAATTAGGCAAGAGATTGCTCATTGGATTGTAGATTTGGGAATTGAATTAGAACATGCATTGTTAGAATTAATTACTTACTTAGTGGATTTAGGATTACCTAATCTCTTCTTTGTATTGTAGTTAATTTAAAATCTTTGTTTAATTTGTTATTTTTACTTTTAGATTGTTAGATCCACATTTCAAATCACTTGTTTTAAAATCCTACACATTTCACACCACATCTTCACCTTAAATCTTCTATTTCCATCACCATTCATCCACTACTTTAGTGTAGTTTGTTAGATTAGCTTAGATCTCATTCATTTCATACTTTATATTGTTAATTAGAGTAGTTTTGATTTTGTTTCACATTTCAATTTATTTAATTTCATTTTTCACATATAGTTTAATAGTTTTAATTGTTCACTTCAATTGTCTTTATTAGCTATATCTTAGTTCAACTCTCACTTAAATTGGATTCATTGTTTTCTCCATCATTTCCTCGTGGGATCGATAATCCGGACTCTTAAGTCCTTTACTACTTGATGACACCGTAGTCTTGCAGTTAAATGTAGCATATTTAAGTGTCGATCAATAACGTTTTTTTAACTAATCCAATGTTACATAAACTCTTTCCTTTTCTCTCTATGTTTCTATTCACGTCTCTACATTTCCCACCTTTAAACGCCACAAGCCATTTCCTCTTCTCCATCCTCTATAATAAATAACTCATTGATTTTTTTATTAGGGTTATACTCTAAACTATTTCTATCGATTTTTTATTTTAGACCTTTACATTATAATTACCACTAATTACATTGACCATGCTTAGCACGGGAGGCTTTCACTAGTGATAAAAATGGGTAAGAAAGACGAGAGAGGAATTGTAAATTGAGTAATTAATTTTAGCATTTTTCCTCATGAGCACGTGATTTTAATTAAAAAACTCTCTAGATCATAATATAGGGTTAACATTTATAAAAAGTCTTTATCTTTGGTCCATTGTTTAGAGCCCAGATCCTTTATAAAACTTTAATAAAACCACTAACCTTGATGGAACATTTGACATATAATTAGTATAAAAAATATATTTAAGCACCTCTATTTGTACCAACCTTAAATTCCATAATTAAAAATTAAATTAGATTTAATTTAATCCAGATTTTGGAGTAAAATATTAAAAATTCAAGATTTGATAATAAATAAAATGAGGTGTGCTGATTATTGATTTCAACTTTTGAAAGGATTAAGATTTTAGGCTCAATAATGGGCAACAAAAAGAAAGAATAAAGGAAGAAAAATCATATCATAATGTATGCGGTACTAGTAACAACGCCCCGTGCTTAGCCGGGGCAAAAAGTAAGATATTACCTTTTGAATTTACGAGATATCAAAATCAATTATAAACATATAAGAATATATTCATGCATATTTATATAAAAACAGTTAATACATTTTCAATCGCAAATACAAGTGGTCAACATCAACAATAAACTGTTACAGATAAACTAAACAATCCATTCAACAACAACATAAAAATAATAATAACACCAATAATTACTAAAGAAGATATAGAAAATCGAATTCTGTTAATATATATAATATTAGTAATAAGAAATGCATTCAAGTTTTTGTTACCCATTGATAATTTTAAAGCCTAATAAAACAAGGCCACCCCATTTGGATTGTTTGTGCAACAAGAGGATTCTAATTTATGCAGATTTTTACTTCCTCATGAGAATGAAATTTTGTATTTCGTAGAAAATCAAAGCCTCTCTATTAAGAAAAAATGATTCATTTTTTTCTTCTATGCAAGGAAAATACATCACACCAAACAACATAATATTGTGAACTAAGAAAATCATAAAAATGTGCAATCCTCTCGTTGCCCTAATGCAACATTTGAAGTAGCACCAATGCCAATTAGGCCAATGGTCATTTCAATCTCTCCACACAAATTTCTTCTTTACCCCTTTGAAGTAGCATCAATACCATTTTAGAACTGATCAAACTGTTTTTTAACTTTAGATTTAGAAAAAAATGTATAAACATCTTAACTTTAAAAGTTATAAATTATGAGACTTTAAAATCATAGGCTAGTGTTATTTGATCCCATTAATAATTGGCTTACCTTGAATCAATGTATATATCTCTTAATTATGAGTCCTTGTGGGCTTACGAAAGTGTAATTTATGGTGGGCCAAACTTATGGTTATATGTCTATATAATAAGATTCAACAAAAAAACTCCAACCTCAAAACCTTTTTATCACAAGCCCATCTATGAGGTGGTTTGCCAGAAGGTCGGGTTTGATTTTTGTTCACAAGTGACAGGTGGTCTACTAGAAGGTCAGGTCTGATTTTTGTTCACATGTGACGATCTTTGAATAGAGTAGAGCTCTATTTGGAAACTAAAAGAAAATGATATTTTTAATGAAAAATTTATCAATGTGAATTGTAGAAAGGTGGGCCCAAATATTAAAATAAAAAGATGACAATCTTGAGAAGATGGAAGATAGATGGTGTTGAGAGAGAGAATAACTGTAGCAAAATTGAGAGATTTTAGGGGATATTAATAGAGAGACTTTAGAAGATAGATGATATGGATAAAGAGATTTTTTTGGAGAAGAAATTGTAGCATGTGGTAACATGGCACTCTGAAGAACTCAATGTTTTTTCTTCATATTTATTTGAAAGGAGAATTATTAGGTTGCTGAGATGGCACCCCCATAGCCCACCTCCCCGTTTGCTTTAATTATTATATATATTAAAGCAAAGGAGGAGGTGGGCTGTGAGGGGTGCCACCTCATCCCTAAAAAGTCTCTTTGGGCTGTGAGAGGTGCCACATCATCCCCAAAAAGTCTCTCTTTTTAAAGAGGGCTACTATTTCTCTCCTAAAATCTCTTTAATAAGAGATTTTTATGAACATTTGAATTTGAGTCATATTTCTTGCTATTATCCAAATTATAAGTAGATCTTTACAGTTAGTTTGTTTTCTTTTCATTTAATCTTCAATCATCAAATGTTTGTTTTCTTTTCCTTAGATCTTCAATCATCAATGGGTCCCATGTTAGATATGTTTTGTAGTCTTATGTTAAATATGATTGAAATCCAAACTGTTGCTCCTTTACTCTCTTTTCAGTTTTTTTCCCTAAATGGATAGATCCAGTAGTGGGCACCAGTTCGTATTGCATATATTTCAAGATTGGAATCCAGTATTTAATGAAATTCTAATGGCCTTCTCTTAACCCTTTATTTCTAAGAGTGGGCCTCACTGATGGAGGGAGGCAAGCCTATTGGCCGTTATCTGGTTTCTTAATAGATGTAAATCAATTAGTGAGCCTTGTACATTTAACTTATTTCTGCATTGGGGACCCACTCATGGATTATGCATAGATACTAGTTTTCTAGGTCAATATGGATTATGGATTTTTCTCTCTCTCTCAACACCATCTATCTTCCATCATCTCAGGATTGTCATCTTTTTATTTTAATATTTGGAGCCTGCCTTTCAACAATTCACACTGATAAATTTTTTATTAAAAATATCATTTTTTTTAGCTTCCAAATAGAGCTATACTTATTCAGAGATTGTCACACGTGAACAAAAATCAGACCTGACCTTTTGGTAGACCACCTCATAGATGGGCTTGTGACCCGATCTTCTGGCAGACCACTTCATGGATGGGCTTGTGATGAAAATGTTTTGAGGTTGGAGTTTTTTTTATTGAATCTTATAGGCATCATTTTCTAATCTGATTATATAGACAAATGACCCTAAGTTTGCCCCACTATAATCACACTTTCGTGGGCCCACATGGACTTATAATTAAGAGATATATACATTGATCAAAGGTGGGCCAATTATTACTGTGATCAAATAACACTAGCCTGTGGTTTTAAAGTCTCATAATTTATGACTTTTAAAGTTAAGATGTTTATACATTTTTTTATAAAAATCTAGAGCTAAAAAACGGTTTGATATATTCTAAAATGGTATTGGTGCTACTTCAAAGGGGTAGAGAAGAGATTTGTGTGGAGGGATTGAAATGACCATTGGCATATGTGAAGATAACATTTTTATTAATGATTGAAGATGTGTTGACTGTTTTTATATAAATATGTATAAATATATTCATATATGTTTATAATTAATTTCAATATCTCATAAATCAAAATGTAATGTTTTACTTTTTGCCCTAGGCTAAGTACGGGGCGTTATTGTTAGTATATATATAATATATAATTGGTGATCTGATGAGTTGCCTTTTTCATCATGAGTAGAAGACCAAAATCCCCTGGTGTATTTTAAAACTTCCATTCTTTACTAAGGATACGGGGCGTTATTGTTAGTATATATATAATATATAATTGGTGATCTGATGAGTTGCCTTTTTCATCATGAGTAGAAGACCAAAATCCCCTGGTGTATTTTAAAACTTCCATTCTTTACTAAGGAAGATGGGGAAAAAAGATTGTGGAGGGGCAATTATGAGAAGCAAAAAATGAGAAGGGAAAATGGATAAGATCTAAATATATCCATCACTATCTTTCTCCCTATTTAAAGGGAAGGAACAATGGAACAATTGAGAGGGGGCAAGAGGAAAATAGAATTAGACCGAATGATCCTCACACACAGTCCTTAATTTTGGGGGAATTGGAGCACGCCCATGATACATTGATTGCTCTTTCCTCTTTTATATGAAGAAAGATGAAGAGATGATCCTCATATGCCATACATTACATGGTTTGACTCGACCATTGGAATCGAATCCAGAGTGCCGGATTCGCTAGGGAAGAAGCTCTGGAAACATTCCTGGAATGCCCACTCCAACCACTCCAAGCCACTTCGCCAGTTCATCTCGAATTAGTAATCACCCTTCTCCCTCGATCTCTCTCGATCGCATCGCACGTGGTCTTTCTTAAAAGATGCGACTAAACAAAGCATCCAAGGACGTGCGCTTTTTGTTACAGGAGTCGTGTCTCCGTTTACGGTTTTTTTTATTTTTTTATTTGAGCTTTTTACAAAAACAGACTCTATATTTCAAAAAACCTCAAAAGGCCCCTGCTTTTATATTTTTACAAAAGGCCCTCAATTTGACTATATCAGATCTTACTTTTAGGTAACATGTGAAAACTCTAATCTAATTAATAATAGTTGATTAGATTAAGATCTAAAGTGAAAGCTCCGACTTTTAAATTCTAACTTATAGTTAGTGTGTTTGATAAAATTATAAAAAAAAACACTCTTATTTTATGAGGTAACTGGGGCCCACCTTTAGGAATTGTGGTAATTGAAGATCACATTTTCAGAATCACTATGTATAATCCTCTATGTGCATCATTTTTAAAATTTATGAGATTATTTTCAATAAAAACATATCAATTTTGTATTGTACAACTCTACCCATTTTACCTAAAAAGCTCTAAAATTAAGTAGCCTTTCTTAGTTTTTTTTTCTTTTTTCTAAGCAAATGCTCTAATTTTTAAATAAACTCTAAAACAAAAAAAAAATATAATTTAAGCATAATTATAGGTTTACCAAATGCTCTAATATGTGAATAAGCTCTAAATCACAAAATAAAAGCTTACTTTTAGAGTTACTAAACGAGTCCTTAGTATTTTTTAAATAAAGGTAAAAAAACATCATTTGCTTAAGTTTAACAAATCTTACTAATCCAGATTGCTTTTAATATAGCCCCACTTGAATGCATAATGACGAAGGAAGCTAATAGAAAAAGGCTTTGATATAAATCATAAAAACAAGCAAATTCTAATAATCCCATCCTTTGATTTTAGGAATTCAAAGTAGTTTTAAAAGGGCAAACTCTCTTTCTATCTTCTAACTCAAAAGATGAGTTATTTGAGTCTTTCTTAAGAGCAAATCCGCCAATTTTTTTATTCTTTATTTTCACAGTTGGACCCTTTGCTAGTTTGGCACTTTATTAGCATGGTAAAAGTCAAGTAACGCTTCCATTTTTTAGACAAGATATTATATCAAAAGCATTTTAATTCAAAATTCCGTCCATCTTTTTCAAAAAAAGGTAAAAAAAGCAACCACTTTTATCCACTAAAATATTAAAAAACTCCACTTTTCTATACAAAAAGTTAAAAAGATTTCATAACAAACAACTAAAAATAAAATACCATCATAACTTATTTATATCTTATTCTTTTTTTTATTAAATTAACTTTACTTCACTTGGCTCTATTAGTAGAGTTGCCAAACCGGCCACTTTAGGAAGGTCGAGTAAAAAACAGAAATACAGGGCTTATTGAGATTTTGTGAAAATACAGGGGCTTTTTTATCTTTTGTTAAAAAACGCTCTCTTATTTTTGGTAAATGTCCGTGTCACTCTGTTGATGAATGCATTTGCCTGCCTCCCTAACAAAAACAGACACCAAGAAGCAAAAGCCAAAAGTAACCGCACAAGCAAAACAGTAACCAGTCAGTGACCACCGACTCTTCTCTCTCTCTCTCTCTCTCTCTCTCTCTCTCATCAGTAGCAGTAGAGAAAAGAAAGTGTTAGGGTCTGAGGAGTTGTAGCGAGAGAGACGGAGCTTCTTCTCTTCTTCGCTCTCCATTTTTTGTTTCTCTGCTTGGGAAGAAGAGATGCAGAAGCGCAGGTTAAGGCATGTGAGCAGGCTATTCCTCCTGCGGTTGCTGCTAATGTGCGCCTTGGGCGCAATAGCCCTCGCGGCGCTGCTAGCGGCGCACGTTTTCCCTTCCTCGAAGATCCAGCTCCCCAAGGTACTTAGTCTAACTGATTACATTTTTAGCTCTTTAGTTTTGATTGTTTACTAGAACTTGAAGTTTGTTAAAATCTCTTGAAGCTCTCTTCCTTTACCTTTCTCTATATGCTACTTCTAGGTTTTTTTTTTTTTTTCTTATATATAATTTTTCTTGAACCAGAAATGAATTTAAATCCACTTTTTTCTATTTTGGTGTGATCTTGTTTGTTTAACTTTTTTGAAGATTTTTGGTTTTTGCTGTTTGATTCACAAATAGCAATTGCAGTATGATATTGGGTATCAAAGATGGAGTGGAGAGCAGAGCTGGATGCGGGAGTTTTCTCCGCCCTCGCTTTCCAAAATATCCCTGCAATCGCGGAAGGTGATTCGTTGTGGTTTTAGAAATTTTCACCATTGATTTTCCTTTTGACTTATGGAAAATGTAATTGGATTTGATTTGGGTGCAGTTCATAATTCACTATTATGGATTTCTAGTGCTTATTTGCTTACTTTGAGTTGGATAGCTTGGGATTCATGGTAAAGTGGGTTCTAATGATGGAGTGTTTTAGAGTTGTTAGTATAGAATCTAGAGTGTGTTAGATCTGATATTGTTTGTGATTCAAATCAAACACATGGATCTTGATCTATGCATCAACAATGAATAATCTAAAAGATTAAAAGTATACCTTGCGCCATGATCTTGGTGATGAGCGGAACTCTTTTCTCAAATGGGGTTTTCTCCGATCTCCCTTATCACCCACTCCAATATACGTGAAATTGATTTTCTACCATCAAAGAAATCTAATAAAAGTAAGTTTCCTTAATTCCCTCAAATTAGCCAACAAGAGTCCTATTTGATTTGGGCTTACTAAAATTGAATCCAAGATAAAATTAGTAAAATCAAAAACCAAAAGGGGAAAGTAACTTAAATTAGTGGGCTCAAACCGTGGGTCCCAACAGTGTTGCACATGTGGTCATGAGGACTACTCATGTCTAACAATCTCCTACTTGGTCTGAATGACCGCACATATGTGATTTCCCACTTGGTCATGATAACAACCAATATTCAATCCACCTTATATTTTTATTTTTATTTTAAAAACTATGTTTTATAAAATGATTCAACTTGGATTCAACGGATTTTAAAAAAAATCTCGATGAGTGGCCACTCATTTGTAAAAACAGCCAAATAATTCTTGTTTATGCTAATTCTTATATACTGTAACAAAATAAAACCAATAATGCGAGTCATGGCGGTCAAACATCAATTTTGCGACATAATTCCTTCCATATACCACAACATTAGTGATTCTATTTAGTCAAGTCATAAATCGAGGAAAATAATAGGAGTGGACTAAAATTCCTATTTATTGGTCCAACTGAAATTTATATTGCTTTTCAATAATGAATTAATTGTGCGCATACATAAATTAAGCAAGAGAACATAATCATTATTAATGAAAATTGATCAACAAAAAATGTCTAAGTAAATAGCAACAATCGTTTCAACCACATACATTACGGTAACACAATGAGACCCATTGCTTTAACATGATCATTATAAGCCTCTTCCAGTAATGGTTCGGTCATAGGATCTGTAATTATGAGCTTTGTACCGATTTGCTCTATAGACACTAAACCATCCCGATCCTTCTATTTAATGGCAAGATATTTTACCTGAAAGTTTTTTGCCGCGCTAGAACTCTTGTCGTTGTTAGAAAAGCGAACAGATGAGGTATTGTTACAATAAATTCTCAGCGGCTTAGAAATGGAATCCATGATCTAAAGCCCTGAAATAAAATTTCGCAGCCATATAGCTTGATTTGTGGCCTCAAAGCATGCCACAAATTCTACTTGAAATGTGGAAGAAGCAGTTATAGTCTGTTTAATACTTTTCCACGAAACAGCCCCACCAGCAAGGAGAAAAATGTATCCTGATGTAAATCTCCTTATGTCGAGATACCCAGCAAAATCTGAGTCTGAATATCCAATCACTTCCAAGTGATCTTATTTTCTATAAGTGAGCATATGTTCTTTAGTCCCTTGTAAATATCGCATGACCTTCTTTGCTGTTTTCCAATGTACCATGCCAGGGTTAGACTGATACCTTCCTAACATGCTAACTGCAAAACTGATGTCTGGACAGGTACAAGTCTGAGCATATAAAAGATTTCCTACAACGGAAGCATATAAAATATCTTGCATCTGTTTTATCTCGATGTCATTTCTTGGACATTGATCTTTGGAGAATATATCACCTCTTGATATAGGTGCTTTTCCTCCATAACAATTTTGCATATTGAATCTTTCAAGAACTCTATTGGTATATGCTTTCTGTGAAAGTCCTAGTAGTCCTCGAGATTTGTTTCTAATAATCTCGATTCCAAGCACAAAGGATGCTTCACCTATATCTTTCATTTCAAAATTCTCTGTGAGGTATTCTTTTGTTGCATGTAGTAGGCCAAGATCACTACTAGCAAGTAGAATGTCATCTACATATAGAACTAAAATAATGAACTTGCTCCCACTGATCTTCAGGTATATACATTGATCAACAATGTTTTCCTTAAACCTGAAGGAGGTAATGGTATCATGGAACTTAATATACCATTGCCTTGAAGCTTGTTTAAGTCCATAAATAGATTTCTTTAAATCTACAAACTAGTTTTTCTTTACCTTTTTCCTCAAATCCTTCTGGTTGTTTCATATATACCTCTCCAGATAAATTCCCATTTAAGAACGCTGTTTTCACATCCATTTGATGTAACTCTAAATTAAAATGAGCTACTAATGCCATTATGATTCGAAAAGAGTCATTAGAAGAAACTGGTGAAAATGTCGCTTTATAATCAATATTTTGCCTTTGAGTAAATCCCTTAGCTACAAGTCTGGCCTTAAATCGTTCGATTTTGCCCTTTGAGTCTCACTTGGTCTTAAAGATCCATTTACATCCTATAGTCGTAGACCCTTGAGGCAATTCGACGAGATCCCAGACTTTATTTAATGACATGGATTTTAACTCTTCTTGCATGGCATCAATCCATTTATTCGAATCATCTCCTTTAATGGCCTATGAAAATGTTACTGGATCCTCTTTAACACCCATATTAAAATCAGATTCTTGAAGATAAACAATATAGTCATCCGATATAGCAAACCTCTTAGATCTTTGGGATCTTCTTAAAGCTTCTGGTTTTGCTAAATTTTAATTCGGATGAATAATATCTTCAATCATATCATTATGAGTGACATTCTCATCTAGTGGTGCATCTGGTATGATAGGTTGTATTTCCATCGTATCGTTATGAACGAAGTCATTTGGAATACCAACTCTAATCTTTTCAATCGGTACTTGAATAGGTATCCAATGTTCTTCAAATACCACATTTCGTGGTGCATTGCTCCCACTAATGTCATCATTTTCTATGAATCTGGCATTTCCGGTTTCAACAATTCTAGTGGTATGAGTAGGACAGAAAAATCTAAAACCTTTGGACCTTTCGGGATATCCAATAAAATACCCACTGATAGTCCTAGGGTCCAACTTTTTCTCTTGTGGGTTATAAATTCTAGCTTCCACTGGACCACCCCAAACATGCAGATGTCCTAAACTTGGCTTCTTACCTGTCCATAACTCGTAAGGAGTTTTAGGAACAGCCTTAGTGGGTACACGGTTTAGGATATATGCAGTTGTTTTTAGGGCTTCTCCCCACATAGAGTAAGGTAATTTAGAGTTACTTAACATACTCCGTACCATTTCCATATGCGTTCTATTACGTCTTTCAGCCACACCATTTTGATGTGAGGAGCTAGGCAATGTATATTCAGTACGAATACCATGACTTTCCAGGAATTTCACAAATGGGCCAAGATTTTGACCCGATTCATCATACCTCCCATAATACTCTCCACCCTTATCAGATCTCACAACCTTTATTTTTCTGTCTAACTGTTTTTTCAAATAGGGTTTTCTCCTATCTCCCTTACCACCCACTCCAATATACGTGAAGTTGATGGCTACTTTTCAGACGTCGTAGGTTAAGAGAAGACCGGAAAACCATATATATATATATATAGATAAGTTATAAAGAGATTTCTTACCATCAAAGAAATCTAATAAAAGTAAGTTTCCTTAATTCCCTCAAATTAGCCAACAAGAGTCCTATTTGATTTGGGCTTACTAAAATTGAATCCAAGATAAAATTAGTAAAACCAAAAACCAAAAGGGGAAAGTAACTTAAATTAATGGGCTCAAACCATAGGTCCCAACAGTGTTGCACGTGTGGTCATGAGGACCACTCATGTCTAATAGAGTGGGGATGTAGATGAGGCTCAATTTTTCTAGGATTTAATTTACTAGGGTGATGGATGGTAATCAACTACTATCAAAGAGGACTTAATTTGATGGCTTACTTTAGTTCACCTTTAATCTTTCACTTTCAGCATTTTTGGTAGGAATGCATCGCGTAGGAAATCCTTGGAATTTGATTATGAGTAAACAAATGAGCCCTTAGTCAATTTGTGAATGAAATGCATTATAAGAGTAAATAATTGAATCTCAGTCATGGTTGTTGCCACTAAGAATGGTATTGGGAAATTCAGTGACTGTTGGTGGCAGCAGATGCTCTTAAAATGGTTGAGGTGTGGATGGTTGTTGACTGACTGTATTTGTCAATGCAAAGTTGTCATGCTTCTTTCATGTTTTCACTCTTCTAGACTTGACAGTTGGATGGCGCAAATGGGACGAAGGAGGAATTCAAGAAACTCTGGAAGCCACCCCCAAACCGTGGTTTTGTGCCTTGCGTAGAGCCTAGCGAACTGTATTCACGTAGGGGAGTTGGGATTGCATAGTATTTGGTTGTCAAGAATTTCCATCCGACAGTTTTGTAGGATCTTACATCCCATTAAGCTACCACTTATCCCAAAACCAATTGGTGATGAGAAACGACACAACAATGGTTTTATAGTGAGGGTTTGAGCTTGACAACAATTATGATCACTCAGGAGCGAGGGTGGACATTGACCTCAACAATCCCTCCCTCAAAGGCACACACCCGCCGCGACTTCTGCTGCGCAACTCGCAAAACGCGTGTCCCGTTGAACACCCGACCTACTAGGCTCTGATATCACTTGTAGGATATTACACCCCATTGAGCTACCACTTATCCCAAGATTGAATAGAGATCCCATGTACGATTAGATCTAGTCATCATATTTATGATTCAAAATAGTCAAAGGAAGTGACCTGTCCTGTTATTTGACTGGGTTGGTTTTGGGATAAGTGGTAGCTCAATGGGATGTGGTATAAGAGCCTGGTCGGTTGGGTGTTCGAGTCATGGGACACACGTTTTGCGAGTTGCGCAGCAAGAGTCGTGGCGGGTGTGCGGTTGAGGAAGGGATTGTTGAGGTCAACGTCCACTCTCGCTCTTGAGCGGTCAGAATTGTGGCTGAGTCCTCGCTCTCACCATAAAACCATTGTTGTGCCGTATTCCATCACCAGTTGGTTTTGGTATAAGTGGTAGCTCAACGGGTGTAAGATCCTGCAAGTTTGTATTTATGTGTTTTTTTTTAATCTTTTTATTTTTTTTATTTTTAATTTTTCTGTTATCCTGTTTTATGTGCTTCAGCTCCTAAAGAATCACGAGGTTACCTCCTTGTTAATACCAATGGTGGGCTTAACCAGATGCGGGCCGGGGTACTCTCTCTCTCCCCCTTGATGACATCAATGATATGAATTTTGTTAGAATCTTATTATGTAGAAAGAAAGGAAAAGAAGTGAAAATGCCGTTATGCTGCATAATTCATCAACCAAGCGTCTCTGTGATCAATATTGAATGATTTAAAACTCAGTTGATTGTACCCTAAAAGCAAACTTCATTTGCAATTGGGTTGGCACTTGGCAGTGCAAATTGGGGTTGATTCTCTTTTCCTGCCTCAATTTTATGGTCGGATAATAATGGTTGATAATTGTTCTGATCTCACATTAGTTCAATGGATGAATCCCATTCACTCCTGAAAAAGAGCTCCCAAACTCACAATGGAATAACATGTCCTTAAGATTTACATTTACCCCTTCCAAGCAGGTATCAAACAAGTGTTTCAGCCGTTTCAGGTCCTTCACTGTTCAGCCTAGACTGTTTTGCCTTCAACTGACTCAATGTTATCGATTAATTGAGGCTGGCCCCTATCATCTGATTACTGCATTCACCATAGCGAGATAATTTCCTCTTTATTAATACATGTATTCTGTTTCTGCCACAGTGAATCAAAGAAATTCTCTAGCTTCTGGAAATTGTACTTAGTACTAGTAGGCATGTCATGTGACCGTGATGTATCATCTTTCTGGACCCAGCACATTATCATCTACTCAGGCCCACTTTGCCTATGCCGAAGCCTAAATATATGGCTTTGTATACTCTTGTTCTGGTTCATCAATCTAGTTTGATCTGGGATATTTTACATATAGTATTTTTTTTTTTCAATGGTAATATTTTACATATAGTAGGAATATGATCTGTGGGATGGACCAATTCAAGGATGTGTATATCCAGGTAAAAGCTGTCCTGGTAAAGGACTTATCCATGTTTGATTCACCTGTATTCCAGACAGGCAGTAGAAGCTTGCTCCATCTCTGGGACTGCTTCTGTCTCACAAATTGACCATCACTCCTACTACTACAAGTCCAATTTCACCTCCGACTCTTTTTACCTACCACCTTTTTTTACTATGATCTGCTAAAAGTGTATCCTCTTGTTAACAACCACTAAAATCGTATTTTCATATACATTGCACTTAGGCATACTCTCTCGCATGGGTATCAGAAGCAAGCCCCATGGTTGGGCACTACCAGCTTGAAATTAGGTTAATGAGTTGAAACATGAATGCCCACCAAGAGACATGGTACTAGTATATATATTGTCTTGATTTTTTACTACTATACCTTAAACCTCAAATTTTGTTGTTGCACTCAGTCTGTTCTGTTGTACCATTTTAATCAATTGTGTTTAAGTGCATCCTTCTGAAGGTTTATTCTGTAGTATTTTTCTACAAAATATTCCAGCGGCAGATTGTTTTGAAGCTCAAGGCTGCCGTCATATTTAGTATGCTATCCTGATACAATAGTAGAATCAAGAGAATTTCCTGCTATTATATAAAGCTGAAAGGTAGCATCATCTTTGTCCGCCAGATATGCGACATGGTAGCAGTGGCCCGTATCATAAATGCTACTCTTGTTATCCCAGAACTTGATAAACAGTCATTTTGGCAAGATCCCAGGTATGGATATTACTCAGCTCTTTTATGATTATATCATACGTTATATGAATATATTTGCATTCATAAATTCACAAGAACATTCATATAGATATATGGACATAGCGTTTATATTTTTATGATCAGTATGCATTAAGATGACCCAGAATTGATGGGATCAAACTAAAATGATCATGATGATGTTATAATAGTAACTGCCTAAAATATTTCTTCTTCAAAATTGCAGCAATTTCTCAGATGTTTTTGATGAGGAACATTTTATAAGTACTTTGGCTAACGATGTTAAAGTCATAAAGAAAGTCCCCAATGAACTGGTAGCTGATACAAAGGCACTTAAGCATTTCCGAAGCTGGTCTGGAGTAGAATACTACCAAGAAGAAATTACTCAGATGTGGGATGATTATAAGGTGTGTGTCTAGATGGAATAATGGTTTAAAATTTATTTTTAACCCTCCAATTGAATTTTTCCCAATAAAACACTCAATTCTCATAGGTTATTCATGCGGCTAAATCTGATTCTCGTGTGGCAAATAATAATCTACCACCAGACATCCAAAAGCTGCGTTGTCGTGCATTTTATGATGCCCTTCGTTTCGCCCCTCCCATTGAGGCATTAGGCAAAGTATTACTCAAACTATATTAATCAGTTACTCTTATCTGATATATGGTTACCATGATTACCTTTACCTGAGTTCCAAGCAATCTACCCTGCAGTTATTAGTGAAGCGAATGAGGTCATATGGTCCTTATATTGCTTTGCATTTACGTTATGAGAAGGACATGCTTGCTTTCAGTGGATGCACACATGGTTTATCTGCTTCTGAAGCAAAGGAGCTAACAAAGATCAGGTAAAATTTTACAGGGAAGCTGATAAGAATCCAACTAGCCGTGTTCTCCATGGGTGTAACTATTCTCCCACAAAATATACCTATTTTACCTTGCATCTGTATTTTAAACCTGTTTTGTTAATAACTTCGCAGAGAGAACACTGCACATTGGAAGGTGAAGGACATTGATCCTCTGGAACAAAGGGCCAAGGGATATTGTCCTCTAACTCCCAAGGAGGTTGGAATCTTCCTCATCGCTCTTGGGTATCCATCAACAACTCCAATATTTATTGCTGCAGGGGACATATATGGTGGTGATTCTCGTATGGTTGATCTTGAATCCCGCTTTCCTATATTAATGAGCAAGGTAAACTGGTTTTCCTTTGCATCGATATTTTTGAGGTTTCTTTCTGTAACATTGTTTACAAGGTGAATGAAATATTGGATAAATTTGGTGATGAAGGATTTTCCAGATTTCTTTTATATATATAATGAGCATTATTTTCCCTTTGATGTGGTAGCTTTTATTATTCAATGGCATTGTTTGCTATAATAAATATAATCAAATATTTTGCCCAAGTTTCTTCTTCAATGACATCATCAAAGATATTTCTTAAGAGAGAGAGAGAGAGAGAGAGAGAGAGAGAGAGAGAGAGAGAGTTCAAAAAGATACCATCTAAGAACTAAACCATGCAACAATGGTTTCTTCAAACCAATCTCTGCTTTATCAATGTATCCATTTCTGCATTTTCTTCTCCTGGGACATGTCAAAAGCTGGAATTTTTGCATATTGATAGTGACTTGATTCCACAAGGATGTAATGGAACCACTAAGGCTCAATCATGCTGCCACTATCCCGAGAGATGGCTTTCCATGATTCATCATAATGCAGGATTTGCTTTGATATAATGGTATTGTTTCGGCATTAGTTGTCATCCCTATTATCATGAGTTCTGTTGGTGGTGGTGGTGGTAAGCTTATTAAATCATGTCTCATAACTATCTTGACAGGAAAAATTGGCATCAGTGGATGAGCTCGAACCGTTTGTGTGTCATGCATCTCAAATGGCTGCACTAGACTACATTGTCTCTGTAGAAAGTGATGTTTTCATTCCATCATACTCGGGTAACATGGCAAGGGCAGTGGAAGGTCACCGTCGTTTTTTGGGGCACAGGAAAACAATTTCTCCTGACAGGCAAGATAATTAAGTTTTTTTGGGATATATGGACTATGTTTTGATCCATCTCATACACAAACTCTAAATGGTTGAAGTCCTTTATTTTCTTCAATAGAAAAGCGCTTGTCCGTCTATTTAATAAAATTGATCGAGGTGTGCTTAAAGAAGGCAAAAAGCTATCATATCTGGTGGCAGACATCCATAGAAAGAGGTAAGTGGTTCTAAGGAACTACATTGATTTTTTTTTCTCTATTGGATGTGGACTTCACCTTATTGGTTGGACAGGCAAGGGGCCCCGCGGAAGAGGAAAGGGCCGGTTTCTGGAACAAGAGGGATGGATAGGTTCCGATCAGAAGAAGCATTTTATGAGAATCCTTTACCAGACTGTTTATGTCAGAAGGAAATGCCTTAAGGGAACATGTGGGATATAAAACATGGAAACATTTACTGTGGGTGGCAATTGAAGTCATCTTCTCTGCTGGCCCAGCCGTGGTCGTCGTTGCTTAAGGCCTTTGGATCTTCTTGTGTCGTGCTGCAAAGTGTATATGCGAGTCTGTATAAGCAGGAAGCAAATTAAAGTTTAGAGTAAAGATAATGGAGACAGCGGTGGTTAAGGTGGAGGAAAGAGCAACCCTACAGAGTGTTCCCAAGAAGGATGATCTATTTTTTAATTAGTTGGAAGGTCCTAATTCTTGGAGGGCTTTAGCAGCTGATGCTATAAGAAAGCCTGTTTTCCAATGTAATTATTTCATTTGATGGGTGTGTGTAATAATGAAGGAAATAAAAGATGGGGATATTCTTTCCCGCGTATTTCTACTTCCATATCTATACCTTTACCCAACAGTTTTCATGTACTGATTTCATTTACAGCACATTGTATTCTGTTTCCCATGCTAATTAACCTGATGCTCATGCATCTCAGATGGTTATGACAAGAGCCCCATAGAAAGATGTTTGGGTTCTTATTCCTTCAGCAGAGTTCCTTGTTTCTAACAGCAAACATGCCACTGAAACAGGGGAAGAAGGAAGGAAAGCCATCACACATGAGTTCATATTATTAAAGCACAAAAGGTAATATCTTCAAAAGTTGATTAAAAGAAGAGTTGTAAGCTCAAGCAAAAAAAAAGGATGTAATGTGCTTACTGTAGTTCTTTTGAGGGATTTGTTCATTTAGATTTTTTTTTTTAATTTATATCCATGTGAAAAGCTTCCCACAGTGATACTCATGGTGTCCATCTCTCTTTAACTGCTCTGACATCTTTCCCAGTTCCAGATCTTGCGGAGCATTGATGAAGAATGCAGAGAAAACAGTTTAAAGTGGTGATCGCTTTTAATTCAAGGGGTCTTGATCTTTTAAATTTTGCCTCGTAACAAATGGTACAAGTGTGCTTCTATATTGAATGACTGCCAATTTAGAAGGGGTGGGCTTCAGTAGTTGATCTCCCCTTAGCTGGGTTGATTCAGTGTTGGAAATCAAATGAGGGCACCCAATGCTTGGATCTCACTTGATAATGAAAGTACCCTCTTAGCTCATGCGAATACCAGATGGGGTCAACAATCAACATAGAGCGTTTTTGTGCATTTCAGATGGCCTTGATCACAAGAAATGTATGCAAATGCTTTGAGTGCTCTTATCAGATACTCCTTAGCCCCCCTAGGATTGAGATTCCTAATCACCAAAAGAAATTTGGATCACATTCAAATCCAAACTGTCCGGGGACACGACTTAAGACTTGGCATAAACACTGCAGGGGTTTGGAAATCCTAGTCCAATTAGTAAGAGTTAATTAGATTAAGGTGTCTAAAATAAGTGCTTTAATTGTTAAGTTTTAATTTACAACTAGTCTATCTAGTAAAATTATAAAAAATATTATTTAATGAGGTAATTGAGCTAAAAAAAAATGAGAAAAATTGAAAAGAAGTCATTACCCATTTTGGATCCAGATCCGGGTCTCCTGAACTAAGTTTGGAATCAACACAATAATACAATAGATTTCCAATCGGAACGGGACTCAAAACTAGAACCGTTATTTAAAAATGGATTTAGGTCCAAACCTAACATGATTTTCGAATCGAAATCATCCCATTTACATCCCTAATTTAGAGGATTAAAAAAAAAGAGATTAGGCTCACCTTTATAAAATAAAATAAACAGAATCCAGGAAAAAAAAAACAGAGCCTAACCCCTGATGGTAGACCTACCAATAGTACTAGGTAGACTGTCACATGGCTCTATTGATTTCCCTATGGAGCCCCATTGCACCCACGATCCAAACCACTCCACTCAAACAAATCTCATCCGTCCACGTAAGCCCAACGAAACACAGCGGGAGAGAGCTACTGCCGTCCGATCCCACAACTAGAAAAATACAGTCAGAGCGAATCTTCACCATACGATACGATCCAGAACGCGAATCCACCGTTGAAAAGGAAGCGTTTGTTAAATAGCGCGAGAAACTGTCTATAAATACGGCTTCTCTTCGTCCCCGATGACGTTTGTTGCTTTCGAAGCCTCCTGCCATCTTCCCACCGAAAAACGGAGAGAGAAAAAGAGGGGTAAGAAAATCTCTTTTTCTTCTCGTTTGTTTCTTCCAGATTTTTCTAGGGTTAGGTTTCGATCTTTCTTGTAGGCTCTGCAGAAGAATTAAGCTTTTCTGGTACTTTTGATTTCTTTCTGGTGCTTAGGGTTAGGGTTTCATTGTTTTAGGGCTTTTTTTTTAAATTTCTTTCTGTAATGGTGCTTGCTCTTGGGTTTGTAGTTATTGTGTTCTTGTTTGATCTATGAATCTTTTGGGGTTTGATTTCTTTGTGCTATTTGCGGCTTCGTGTACAATTTGAGGCATAACAAGTTTTTTTTTTTTTTTTTTATGTTTGTTGGTTTGGTTGATGGAATATCTTCATTTTGCCTGTAAGCATTGCAAAATTGCAACTTTGCAACGTGGTATTTTGTAGTTTCTTGTTTGGAATTGTCTCAATTCGAGAGACTTTGGAAAATTAGGGGATCCTGAAATCTTTTTAGTGGTTTTTTGTTCTCTTGGCGTATGACTGATCGATTGGAGTTTCATGTACAAGTTCAGGCGTGGTTTGGATATTTTGATTCTGTTTTTGTTGATGGAATTTCAACATGGAAGCTTTGACCAAATCCAATTTTGCAATACAATTTGTGCCTGCCTTTTTTTTTTGTGAGGTCGTTTAGCATTCTTTTGTGCTTTTGGTTTTCTAGGTTTTGACAGGAAAATTTATGTTGCTCATATGGTTTAGGTGATTGCATTGAGTCCAAAATCCCAATCCCTACTAGTGTTTTCTTGTCCACAGTCAAGTAAATGCATTGCAATCTTATCTTAGCAAATTAGCATGTTTACCTCTTATATGGTTTGAGGGTAAGCATGCAATTTTATGCAACCTCTTTCTTAGCAGAAGACAAAGACTTGTGACCAAAACGCCTAAGCTAGTGATCCAATTTAGCCTAAAAAAGAATTGAAAAAGAAAAAGGACTAGTTGTGCATGATTGAATACAGTGAACTGTTGGAGTGGGTGCATGTAATTCATGCAACTTCTTCCTCAACAAAAGACAGGATTGTATAGTAGAATTTATAAAAGGAGTGGTGAGCGTGAGTACATGTGGATGTTGAAGACCTGTGAATTGTGTACTTCTTGATGAATTCATGCATTGAATCTGTTGCAATTTCTGCACCTTTAGAAGGTGAGATGAGGATGATGGCTGTGTTGCACATCTTGTTTGAAAAATGTTGTTATGCTGTTGGCAAGTATGATACCTTTCATGTGTACATGATGGACCCACGTGTGTACTGTGAGAAAATAGCAGCACTAGTATTGCATGTGGTTTTTATAGCGTTATCTGCTCCAGTGCTCATCACCAACATTTATGGCAACTTTTTGTCAAACACCCCCCCCCCCCCCCCCCCCCACGCACGCACGCACGCACGCACACAAAACCACCACCACCACCACCACCACCACACACAAAAAAAAAAAGAAAAAAAAAAAAGAAGCAGTATATGTATTTACAACATTTTTCTCAATCAAAAGGGCATAGCTATGGGCTATTTGTAAGACATTTCATAAATTTGATTGAACACTCCAGTTATGCTCTTTAATATTTATTGGTACTTAAAAAAAATACTATTTTGAATTCTACTAAAGCTATCATTATTGGGGCTCGGAATTATAATAATAATATATCAAAGACAAGGGTTTTTGGATTGGATTTTGACTGCTGGTTATAATTTTGACTGGAAGTGATATCAACTGCCTGCTTTAACCCTTTATCATAATCACTCATAACTACACTCTGCCTTTTTTTTTTTTTTTTTTTTTCAAATAATTTGTTTCCATCCAACCTCTATATCATTCCCTTTCTACTCTAATTCTCCTTTTTTTTTTTTTTTTTTTTTTTTTTTTTTTTGTGCCACCAGCTCTTGGATTACATTATTAGGTACTCATACCCTTTTTTTTGGTTTATTTCTAAAAAACGTATGTATTTTTTATGCATTAATATTTAAATTGCAATATTTGCCATAAGCACGTGTAATTATGCTAGTTTGTTACTAAGCATTTTCCATTTGTTGCTATTTTTTATAATGTTGAAGCTGGACTAAGGACATATATTTATATTGATTCCACATGTTTTTTTTGCATGTTTGCTCTTTGTATGGAGCCGATCTTCTGGACATTGTGTGGTTTAGGTGTTCTTGTTTCTATATGGATAAGTAAATAGACTGTATCTTGTTGTTTGTTGCACAAGCAGATGGCTCGTACAAAGCAGACTGCCCGTAAATCCACAGGAGGAAAGGCGCCTAGGAAGCAGCTTGCCACCAAGGTTATCAGATCTTACATACGGTCTTTCTATCACGATTAATACTCTCTCTCTGTGCGTGTGTTTGTGTTTGTTTTTACCCAAACTCATATTGACTCAAATGTTTTTGTTTTTTTGTTTAAAATATCAGGCTGCCCGGAAGTCTGCCCCAACAACTGGAGGTGTAAAGAAGCCTCATAGATACCGCCCTGGAACTGTTGCTCTTCGGTATGTTATGGTGCTTTAATCTCTGATATTTTTTTGTGTTGATTCTGTCGTGGTTTCATTGTTGTATGCTTCTTCATTGAGGGTTTTCATGTCCTGATATTGATGGGTTCAATGTTTCTTCAATGCAGTGAGATTCGGAAATATCAGAAGAGCACGGAACTTTTGATTAGGAAACTGCCTTTCCAGAGGCTGGTCCGAGAAATTGCTCAGGATTTCAAGGTGAGATTGAATGTGGATTTTAGATGTTACACTGCCTCCTGCTGCTGCTGATCTTTATTATTATTAATTTAAAAAATATGTTGGGGGTACTCATATAGCTTTTGATAATGTTTCTGCTGGTTGTGGTGGTGTTGTATGCAGACGGATCTACGTTTCCAGAGTCATGCTGTGCTTGCACTGCAGGAGGCTGCCGAAGCATACCTGGTTGGGCTGTTTGAGGACACTAATCTGTGTGCAATCCATGCCAAGCGGGTGACCATCATGCCCAAAGATATCCAGCTGGCCAGGAGGATTCGGGGTGAGAGGGCTTGATTGACCATCCCACAAGGCTGTTGATCCATCTATGCTTATCATGCATGCTTAACCAACCCCCCTTCATATGAAGACTTTTATCTACCTCATCTTCTTAAGACTACTTTGGTAATGGACATTTGTGTGGAAAGAATCTCAATGTATTGTTGTTTTGCATTGACAGTAGAATAGTAGTAGTATTATAACTAAGTCGTGGAATGAGAACTTGGTATCAGAATGGTTACTTCTCTATATGCATCTAACTCGTGCATTTCTTCTGACGACTGATAGAATGAATCCATACTGTGGTATTGGTTCTTCAACCCCGGTAAAGACTTGGATGCAAGAATGAATGATAACAATCCCTTTTTCATGCTGTTTTAATTTGGGCGTGACTTCACTTGTATGTGGGTTTTTAGACAGATTTAACATTTTCCTACTATGACATAGATTGTGAGGTTATATTCTCTCGTCTGCATGGGTGCGGCCTCTTGAAAGAGTAGGGTGGCCCTCGTGCATTTGTGCGGCCTCCTGAAAGAGCAGTGTGTGCGTGACCTGACTCTGCTTCATGATATTAGTACTCATTGCTGGGCGGATTACACTTTCTCGTCGTGGGCTGACTACCTAAGTCGGTGGTGCAGATCACTTCTAGTTCACATGCTAATATATTACTTTGGGTCACTGGGCGAGGATGATTAGGCGTGGCGTTTGACAACTTTGCTAACCTTACTGGTAGCCCACTTCGCTGCAGGCATCACTGGGATATATGGGGTGTGACCGGATATGGTGTCCGAGAGGATTAGCTCTGTTGAGAGAAATCATTAGGACTTGGATAAAATGCTGAAATAAATCAATCTAATAATTGGGCCACCCTTTCTTTTTCCATTACATTTAAGGAATTAAGTGTGTTTGTGCCCATGCCACTGAAGAGGAATCATTGTTTCCGTGGCTCTTCAAATCCTACCTGTGATGTCGGAATGTGATTTCTGTCCCATTGCAGAAGAAAGGCAGAATATACCGCTTTCATTGCAGAAATGGATGTGCACACCCTTCCCAGTCTCCACAGCAATGTTGTTGCACAAATACGCAGTTACTCTGTAGCAAGAATCTAAGATCTTGGGTACCTGAGCATCAATGTTGAACACACTGAAGGTGTTTTCGAGTTGGAAGCTCGCGGCTTGGAATTTTCTTCACTTGGCCTAATTCGAGAATGGTTTTCTTGAACAACACTTGTACAAGGATGACATGAAATGATAAAAAGGACAATATTCAGCTAGTATACTTGGTGGCACTATCAAGTATAGATCATTAAACCATGGTCATGTGAAACTCTTAAAGAATAGTCATTTTAAAAAGATTGCATCAGTGTCTCTGGGTTATGCTCTAAGACGGAGTCTTTAGCAGTGGCCATAACAATGAAAATAACGAGCGAATTAACAGCAGTGCAATTGAGACACCCATGAACAATGAAAAGGATTTGCCCAATCGTTGTGGGAATGCAGACCGAGGAATCGGTTACATAACCCGTGCATGACATACCATTGAATACTGATGATTGTTGGGAAAATTCATGGAAAACCAGATTATTGAAAGTCCTTAGGCCCGGTTAGGAATATGTAGTGTGCGGTGCATGAACTCGAGTTTCTTGTAAAGGAGGGGGGAAAATCAAGACCCAATTTCTTCTTTAGAGTTGTCATCACGAGAGCTCTGATCTACATGTTGATCAACTGATGGCCGACTGCTTTCAAAAATTGGAGTGATGTTTAGGTTGCCCTTGCTAATGGTGAAGATATTCTCATTTAAGAACAATCTCGTTATTTTTCAATCACTTTCCATGTGCTTTGGGGTTGGGGTAATAATGGCCATTTCTTTACAAGTTACAGCACCTTTTTTTTTTCCGTTATTGTGTCTTTCAGTTTTTTTTTTTTTGGGTAATCAGTGCCTTTCAGTTGATAGAAATGTTACGGTGGACAACTCTGATTCCAAGCAGGTTTCAAGAAAAGAATCCTCTACTTAATACTTTTATTTACCTTTGGCTGTTGCAGCAGTTCTAATATTTCATTAACATGCAAAATTGTATGCAGCAGAAGATGATGCTCAAGCCGCTAAGGCTACAATGCCAGCAATACTTGGAATGGAAAACATTCACCTGCGAAGCATCTGGATTCTGGACCGTCCCAAAGGTAGGATCCACCACTGAATGCATGTGACAAACGGTCCAGATGCCTGGTGCTCAGGTGTGCAAAATATAAGAAATCAATTTTCCCATATTTAACAGAATATCATTACCCACCTTTCACTCTATGCAAGTGATTCATATGAATTTGATGGTCCCTTGTGAGATCCACCGTTTAACTGTTTACTGTTCATCCCTCTGACAAAAAGTTCCTTTCCTATAATTCAGTAAAACCACCATGTCCATCTATGCATGACAAAAATGGCCTATGCAACGCTTAAACAAATTGCAGCTGCCACCTTCCTGCTTGAACAGAGCAGCTCATGCCTGAACTGCTTATTCAAAATAGATAAGATCCTATTTTTTTAACAGGTAAGATCCTGATTTAAGGGAGCTTTGAATTTAGATAATTGATACAAAAAATTATTCTGCTTTCATGTCAAAACATTTCTCTTGATCAGTGTGGAGCAGTAAACACACCAAATTTTTTATTAGTAGAACAATATGCTCCTAGACGCGTAGAACACTTTGATGGTTCTCTCACCTGGTAAAACCATCTCATGATTTAGTAAAAATATCCAAGGCAATTGGCAGAAGTTCGTCAGCACTACTTGGCAAGAAAATTTTATAGAGGGCCAGGAAAGGTCCCATTCTCCCTTTGCTCGTTCCATCTGTCTATCTGCATGCAAGAATCAAGGCACATTAACCCTATCAGGGAGAGGATCTACTTTAAAAAGATTTCAAGCTAAACTAAGAGAGAAATAAAATAATAAAACAAGACAAACAATAACATCAAACATGTGTAGTAGAAACCAAATCTATGTGTGCATTCCTTAAAAGGATGGTCACAACATCCACATTAATCACACTGCTTCTATTGAGAATCCTCAGGATTCAGAAATTCCTTTGTTTGTCCTGAATACAACCCTAATCTAGAATGCAGCCATATCTCTCTTAGTCCCTACAGATTAAGGCATCAATAATAAGTATGAATTTGATGGAACCAATGGAGCTTTATCACATATAACAATGGAGCTTTATCACGTATTCTTTTATCAGAAAAAAAAAAAAAAAATCATCAAGAAACCAGACCGAGGTCAAAATTTATGGGTGGGAGCTTCCTATGCAGAGATTTGCATGATTCTTTTAACAATGTGGGATGATTATGGCCTATTTCCAAAAGATCTTGGTATACAAACCATAGAAACGTAGGTTAGCATCTTTTGATCAGAAACAGCTTAAGAGGGGAACATCAGTAGAAACCAAATCTGTGTTGTTCTTTAAAAAGGTTAAACCACAAATAGGATTTCAATGTGGCTAGTCTTCCCGGAACAGGATCAACCAAGAATAAAGCTAGGTAGAGCCTTTAACCAAAAAGAAAGAACCCAGATAGACAGGACAACAGATTGATGACAATGATGATGACAATTTAAGAATCGAACAAAGATATTCTCATAGAGGTAGTAGCTTTCACCATGGCTAATCTTTAAAAAAAAAGGGCAAGTGAAGCCATTGGATCAAGAAACCAGAGCCAATAATCCATATGACAAGTGGGCACCCTATCTTGAGCAGTGTCACTCAGGCTAGGGGCTCCCACATATATCTTGCCTAAAGCTTTTGTGTGAGGTAGCTAGATTGGACCCACCTAGGGCCCAACTAATGATTTTGGGTGTGTACGTGTGTGTTCAATCCCAAGCCTCTAACCCTTTAATATGTGTCCCAAAAGTTTAACGATTTTATATAAAAAAAAAAGAAGAAAACGATTCCTATTCAACGGCCCGCTCCATTTGGATGGGTGCAAACCCAACGGATCCGGTGTAAATAGGGGAGCTGGGGTTTTTGATGGTCCATTCAGATCAGTGCCTAGGTGGGCCCCACATGCTACCTAGCATGGAGTGCATGGTGAAAATATCGGAAAATTGGTACATATATATTTTTTGAATGGTATATATACATACACTACTAGACTATAGACTTTTGGCACTGCAAAACGCGGGCGGCCGCCTGGGGCGGTCGCAAAAAACACCATTAGCGACTGCCTTAGCGGCCACCAAAGGCGGTCGCTAAAAGCCTCGTTTCTTATTTCTTCCTTTCCTTCCCCCTGTTTTTTTCCCATCCCACCCTCTGCCCTCTTGCGCTTTTCCTTTCCTTTCCCCTGTTTTTTTCCCCTCCCGCCCTCTGCCCTCCCGCCCTCTGCCGTCCTGCGCTCTGCTCTCCTGCGCCCAAACTGTGCCCGCCCGCCACACTACCACTGCACCGTCGGAGCCACCACCGGCGCTCTCTCTCCCTCCCTCCCTCCCCCCCCCTCTCTCTCTCTGCACTGTGCCCTCCCGAGCACTCGAGCAGCCACCAGTCCTCTCTCTCTCTCCCTCCCTGCGCCGGAGCCGCCACCGGTTGTCTCTCTTTCCCTCCCTCTCCCCCTCCCCCTCTCTCTCTCTATTTCTCTCTTTCCCGATTTATATATGTATATACTTACAGAAGTTTTTTTGTTTCCATTCTCTTGCTCTTGCTTTTTTTGTGTATTGAGTGTAGGAAACCCTAGCTCGCACCAAGATTGTCGATTGTTACCTCTACACAAACTCTCTTCGGTTTCATCAGCTGCTGTTTGAACAAGGAACTAGTCCTTTTCCCCATTTGAAGGTATGCGTGTTTGATCTCCTTCATTTAATGAATGGTACACTCCTGTGCCATAAACATTTTGAGAAGCCAGAGATTTTGGTATGAATTCATTTTGGTGGTGTTTTGGTGGGTGATGTGCTATAATGTTGTTTTATATACAAATTAGTCAGTTGTATTGAATATAAAACAAAGGGATTTTCTTCTCTTTGTAATTTAGATGATTTGCTCCAAAGATCGCATTTTTATGTCTCTTAAGTAAGATTTCGAAGCGAGTATGTGATTTCTTGCTAGAATCGACTGCGTTTTTGTCGAAAAAGTCTGATCTGAAATGAATAAGATGTTAGATTTGTGTATAAATCGTTTTGGGAAAAGGGCATATGGGTTGTTGGAACCACTGAAAAATAGATAATGGTGTGTGTTTGTTCCTTTCTCTTTTCTTTGTTTTTTTGCTAACAATCTTGTTCTCATTACTAGTTTTTGCAATGTTGACACGTTTGTTAGTGGATGGAAACTATTAATTGAAATAAATTGAAATGCAAATGCTTGTGCTCTTTCTCTGTTCACCAAGCGATTTTTTTCGTTAATCGCTATCAAGATTTGGTTGAGCAATCTTGTTAATTTAATTAAATAAAGTGCACCATTTTGACCCAAATCTTTATTTTCTTTCATTCTATCCAAGAGAGACTTCTGGTCTAAGATTTTGTTGTTCACTCTCTGATTGGGTGAGACATTATCATTTTTTTCACTTCTAATCTTAGTATTCAGTAGCTATTTAAAATATGTTTACCATCTATTAATAAATAATAAATAACCATCTAGCTTCTAGTAATAATAACAGTGTGTATATGAGGGAAATTTACATATAACTACCTATATATTTTTTTAAATAATAAATAACCAACAACCTTTCAAGCGTTAAGTTAAAACTTAGTAAATTGGCTTCCAAGCGTCCAAATCGGGCAAACGGGCCCGTGAAATTGGACGGGCACGGGCCCATAGTCATTCATGACCTGCTGGAACTGACGGCTCGGGATTCCGACTCCCGGATTGCCCGTAGTGTCGAAATGTAGGTTTAAGTTAAAACGTTAAGTTAAAACTTAGTAAATTGGCTTCCAAGCGCCCAAACAGGGCAAACGGGCTCCGGTGCACGTGAAATTGGACAGGCACGGGCCAATAGTCATTCATGACCTGCTGGAACTGACGGCTCGGGATTCCGACTTCCGAGATGCCCGTAGTGTCGAAACGTAGGTTCAAGTTTAAAAGTTAAGTTAAAACTTAGTAAATGGGCCTCCGAGCGCCCAAACCATCCAAACGGGCTCTGGTGCCCGTGAAACTGGACGGGCACAGGTCCATAGTCATTCATGACCTGCTGGAACTGATGGCTTGGGATTCCGACTCCCGGAATGCCCGTAGTGTCGAAACGTAGGTTCAAGTTCAAAAGTTAAGTTAAAACTTAGTAAATGGGCCTCCGAGCGCCCAAACCGGCCAAACGGGCTCCGGTGCCCGTGAAACTAGACGGGCACGGGCCCATAGTCATTCATGACCTGTTGGAACTGACGGCTCGGGATTCCGACTCCCGGATTGCCCGTAGTGTCGAAACGTAGGTTTAAGTTAAAACTTAGTACATTAGCCTCCGAGCGCCCAAACCGGGCAAACGGGCTCCGGTGCCCGTGAAATTGGACGGGCATGGGCTTATAGTCATTCATGACCTGCTGGAACTGACGGCTCGGGATTCCGACTCCCGGATTGCCCGTAGTGTCGAAATGTAGGTTTAAGTTAAAATGTTAAGTTAAAACTTAGTAAATTGGCTTCCAAGCGCCCAAATCGGGCAAACGGGCTCCGGTGCCAGTGAAACTGGACGAGCACGGGCCGATAGTCATTCATGACCTGCTGGAACTGACGGCTCGGGATTCCGACTCCCGGATTGCCCGTAGTGTCGAAACGTAGGTTTAAGTTAAAACGTTAGTTAAAACATAGTAAATTGGCCTCCGAGCGTTCAAACCGGGCAAACGGGCTCCGGTACCCGTGAAACTGGACGGGCACAGGTCCATAGTTATTCATGACCTGCTGGAACTGACGGCTCGGGATTCCGATTCCCGGATTGCCCGTAGTGTCGAAGCGTAGGTTTAAGTTAAAACGTTAGTTAAAACATAGTAAATTGGCCTCCGAGCGTCCAAACCGGGCAAACGGGCTCTGGTACCCGTGAAACTGGACGGGCACAGGTCCATAGTCATTCATGACCTGCTGGAAATGACGGCTCGGGATTCCGACTCCCGGATTGCCCGTAGTGTCGAAACGTAGGTTTAAGTTAAAACTTAGTAAATTGGCCTCCGAGCGCCCAAACCGGGCAAACGGGCTCCGGTGCCCATGAAACTGGACGAGCACGGGCCTATAGTCATTCATGACCTGCTGGAACTGACGGCTCGGGATTCCGACTCCCGGGATGCCCGTAGTGTCGAAACGTAGGTTCAAGTTCAAAAGTTAAGTTAACACTTAGTAAATGGGCCTCCGAGCGCCCAAACCGGCCAAACGGGCTCCGGTGCCCATGAAACTGGACGGGCACGGATCCATAGTCATTCATGACCTGTTGGAACTGATGGCTCGGGATTCCGACTCCCGGATTGCCCGTAGTGTCGAAACGTAGGTTTAAGTTAAAACGATTGCCTGTAGTGTCGAAATGTAGGTTTAAGTTAAAACGTTAAGTTAAAACTTAGTAAATTGGCTTCCAAGCGCCCAAACCGGGCAAACGGGCTCCGGTGCCCGTGAAACTGGACGGGCACGGGCCCATAGTCATTCATGACTTTTGGCTCTCTTCCTTCTGGTTTTGCCCACTACAGTCTCTCATAGAGGTTTTTCCTGCCCAATTGTTGGGAGAATAAATATACTTTCATACCTTTGGAAAAATATAGGAATTTTTATATAAAAGAATAGCCTTAAACATTGTTTAGAAGAATTGATAATGAAAAATATAGAATTGATGGATTAAGGTGCAGTACATTTTGGATATTGTTATCCACCTAATACCCATTTGTATATATATTGCCCACCAAAACCAATTTTTAAGTTTCTCCATCTCAGTTTTCAATGAAGTTTATTTGAATATCGACGACCAAGGGAACAATTACATGCATCTGCTGCGACATTACACTTTTAAAAGGTTTATTCTCTTCACATCTCTTCTTCGCTAAATATTCTAATGTTAAGATGCTACTACTGTCTACTAGCTTTCTGCTTGCTCACAATGAAATGAAAACATTCTTTTTCCCAGGATCCTTGAGACTTTTGATAGTGGCTATTGTCATTGATCTTCCTCTACAATATCTCATAAGCCTGTTTTTGATCCCACTCTCTTTGGAAAAATTACCCAGTTATTGTTTATTAATGTTGAGATTAGCTAGTCTAAAATGCGTATGCCCGATGGTATTGTTAGAGCTAGTGGGCTTTCTGCCCCTCATCTTTATTTTGTATTTTCTCTTCCTTTGTCTTGCTTTTTATACATTTTTTTTCCAAGAAGAGTTGGATTTGTTGATGCGTTCATCCCTTTGAAGGTTGTATTTCTTCTTTTAGTCTTCGTTATTCAGAGGAGCTTCAATGAAAACCGAGATGGAGAACCTAAAACGCCCATCTTTGTGGGTGGGATATATGCAAATTGAGTGTCATACGGATAACGATATCATTATACAAGTACTAATATCATCATGAGGGTAATTTTGTCAAAAAATGTACTAAACCTTAATTCGTCAATTGTATGTTTTTCATAATCAAATTGTCTAATTTATGTTTAAAGCTAGTTTTTTTCAAAAAAAAAAAAAGCCCCAAAAATATAAGATGTTATTATTAATGTTATCTATAATGATATGTGGAATCCAAAATGACAGTTATTTATACAGTAATGGGTAGAATAAGGTGACTCTTTATTCTCTTAATGACAATCATTAAAGACAACGTTTCAAAATAAATAAATAAATAAATAAAATGAAAAGAAAGAAAGAAAGAGGAAATGAATTTGAAGATGAAAATCTCATTTTATTTTATACAATTTCAGCATCAACCAAAATACTTTTTAAAAGAGCCTGGATCTCCTGATTCTACAAATCAGGGAGATACTATTTCGTTCAATCAAAATTAGCGAACAGTTTAAAATCTCATGTTAGCTAATGCACACTCTCAATTGCTTCCTTGGAATTGAGAGAATCAATTGCTTCCAGGCTCTTTTTAAAAACCCATACATAAGGGTGTTGGTTAATTGTACAAGCTCAGCCCTAACTTCTATATATAGTGGAATTCTAGTAAATGCCCCCTTTTTGAAACACTCATCTTAAACCCTAGTTTTTGACCATGTTGACGGCTCGGGATTCCGACTTCCGGATTGCCCGTAGTGTCGAAATGTATGTTTATGTTAAAACGTTAAGTTAAAACTTAGTAAATTGGCTTCCAAGCGCCCAAACCGGGCAAACGGGCTCCGGTGCCCGTGAAACTGGACGGGCTCGGGCCCATAGTCATTCATGACCTGCTGGAACTGACGGCTCGGGATTCCGACTCCCGGATTGCCCGTATAGTTGAAACGTAGGTTTAACTTTCAAAATTTTATTTTAATTTTTCATTTTTTCATTTTTACTTTATATTGCCAATTTTTATAATTGACTATTAATATTTATTTTCCTTTTTCTCTTCAGGTTTGAGAGCATTGGATCAATCTCGTCAGCCTCCTCAGACAATTTGTTTATTTTTGTAATGAATATAATTTGTGGAAACTTTTGTAATTGTTGGACCTTTCGTAATGTTTTGAATATCATTAATATAAGACTTTGTTTTGGTTTTAGTATTTTTAATTGATTTTCGTAGTTTGATATAATATATTCATATACAGGTATATATTTATGTACATGTATAAAAAGCAGGAAAAATTAGCAAAATAATATATATATATTTAAAAAAAATGACTATTAGGCGGTCGCTAATGGTGAATTTAAAAAAAATAAAACTATTAGAGATCGCCATTGGCGGTCGCTAATGAGGATTTAGCGACCGCTAATCCATTATTAGCGACCGCTAATGGCGGTCGCTAATACCTTTAAAAATTAAAAGAAATTAAAATTTCTTTTGTTTGATTGTGGTCGCTGGTGGTTGCTAATAGTATTCGCGACCGCCACTAATACTATTAGCGACAAAGTTTCCGCGGCCCCTCCTTGGCGGTCGCTAAAGACTATTAGCGACCGCCAGTGGACTTTTAGCGACGGCTTTTGGCGGCCGCTAAAAGTCATTTTCCTAGTAGTGATAGTTATAATAGCTGGTAATCTATATTACTTGGTCTTTATTCTTGTGCTTATAGGCTGTACCTGAATATTTGTCTTTGTCAACTAATTCTAGATGGCTTCCTTTGACCATGCTTTTTGCATTGCTGTATTTAGACATACATGGGATACGAAAATGGGTTTTACATATATAAAGGTTCATATGCCAAACAAATTTTTTTTTTTCCCTTTTTGAATGGCTACTTTCATTAAAAGAGAGAAAACAGTACAAAAGAATTATCCTGACCACCACACCACAAGGTTATCACGTTTCACATGTTCGTTTGGAGGTACTATTTACACATAAGTAAATGAGAATATTGAGCAATTCTGATGTGCTAGCATTTTTCACATGTTTCCTCGAAATCTATATAGATTTATGATGTGAAACTAAATGTCTAGCTGTTTATAATTTTTATGAGAATATCGAACAGTTCAGGCCATGAATTAAGGGTCCACAAAACTATAGAAAATCAGATCTTTAGGTTGGGAACATCTTTGCATGTTTCATATAAATCTATGAAGATTTCAGCTCTGAAAGTCGATTCTTGGGGTTTATTAGTTTTATAGAAAAAAATGTTTGGTTCATGAAGTTTTGGGGTCCACATGGCTTAAAAAATGAAAGGTGATTGATGAGATTTGAACCAGTGACCTGTTGTAGATGGAAATCAGGGGGGGTTTTGTACTGCCGTTTTTTCACATGGGCGGTGTGTAATGATTAACCACCTCTTTCGGTGTGTAAATCTGGGGCTGAAAATGGCCTCTTAAACACTATATGTATGTGATTTGTAAATGAGAACAGAAAAATATGTGACTCCTACTTTCCTTGTATCTCTCGCATGTGAATAATTAGGTCTCTTAAAACCCCATGGGCCATGACACAAGACAAAGTAAAAAGGTTGAATCAAGAGATGAAATGGATAAAGAAGGGGAAATAGAAATCCCCATGGCCCACTTAACAAGCACCTTATTGACTCACTGCACAGCCAGACACCTGTTCCAATATCCCCTCCCTCCCAGAAAATGTCTGCTGCTGCTTCTGCTTCTGCTTCTTTACTTACTTCCTCTCTTCTCCCTCCATTTCCCCAATCTTCAAGAAAAAATCTCAGATTCCTCCTCTCCAAATCCTTCCTCCACAAAACCCCATTACCAATCCTTTCCCTCCTCAGCAACAATAACAACAGCAAAAACCCAGAAAAAGAAAACGATGTTTTCTCCGCTTCCCATGTCGATTCCTTCTTCATCTTCTGCGCCTCTGTTGCACTCTCCGTCTCTCTATTCGTCGCCGACGTCGACGCCGCTTCCGCCTTCGTTGTCACGCCGCCGAAGAAGCTCCAGTCGGACGAGCTCGCCACCGTCCGCCTCTTCCAAGAGAACACTCCCTCCGTCGTCTACATCACCAATCTCGCCGTCAGGTACCTGAGAATTTTCTAACTTGTTCAAGAGCTTGGGATTCTGCTGGATTTTGGCATTTCTAGTCGTGATTTGGATGTTGGTGTTTGTTTCTAATTCTAGGCAAGATGCGTTTACGCTTGATGTATTGGAGGTGCCACAAGGATCCGGATCCGGATTTGTCTGGGATAAAGATGGGCACATAGTCACAAATTATCATGTCATTCGTGGCGCATCTGATCTCAAGTGAGTGTTTTTATATATGGTAGATTGTATTAATCAAAGGCCTAGCAGAACCACAGTTTTTTAATATACTTTTGGTGTACTACTTTCAATGTTTCCACCTGGAAAGAAGAAATTCTAGAATCCATTCTCTCAAAATATTCCAAGTTACATGTGATTTGAGTTGGGTCTCTATGATTCTTACAGTTCTTGACGAGACTATTGGTACTCTATACAGCCCTGTTTGTTTGCGCATTAAAATACATAGTAATTAAATACAGATGGCGGTTAAAAATGAAGATCAAAGTTGATTTTCTAACATTTTCATTTTAGTTTGATTACTATGTATTCTGATGCGCGGACAAACAAGTCCTAGAGGTGCATTTGAAGGTGTTTATGCACTAAATGTTAGTATAAATGCATGATCTGTTTGGGTTGAAAATGGTGCCTGGCGTTGTACAGGGTCACTCTTTCTGATCAATCAACATATGATGCGGAAGTTGTTGGATTTGACCAAGATAAGGATGTGGCTGTGTTGCGTGTGGATGCGCCAGTAGAGAAACTAAGACCCATACCTGTTGGTATCTCTGCAGATTTGCTTGTTGGTCAGAAAGTATATGCCATTGGAAACCCTGTGAGTATGGTTTCTTCTTATGTCCTAGTATAATGTTGATTGATTAGATATATTTGCTGCCTTTTTCCTTTTGTTCTATTGATGAAACCTTATAAGTATGTCCCTGGGTCTTCTTGGTTAGATATCACTATGTGTATCTTATTATTAGGGATTAGTAAGATTTGGTATAAGGTACATGTATGATGCAAAATGATTGTTCAACAAACTAAATAGCTCTGTTTCATCTTTTCTTTCTCTAAACCAAATCAGTCCGACCAGAGATGTATCTTGGATCCTAATTTATCATGGTAGAAGGTTGGATCTGCAGTAGAAAATTGTAAAAAAGAAACCTGCAGAGGGGGGATACACTGTATCTGAATTCTGAATGGTCTTGATAATTTCTCATTCGAAGAATTTTAAACTCGTCACTAAATTATAATTTCATTTAGGATACTTTTTTTGGGTTGTTTAGTCAGAACACTGAAAAACTGTTTCCGTTTCATACTATTACTGTCACATCAATTCACTAGGAGTGAGGAAAAACTTAAATCAGGTTACTGCCATGGAATGGAAGAACTTTTCTTTGGGATTTTTGCTGTGGAAAAAGATTCCTGTTTAATAAAGGAATTTCCTGTACATGTTGTACAATAATATGCCTTTAGAGTAGATAAATTTTCTGTTTCTTCTTTTCAATATATTGATATTGTATTTGTAGCATATGGGCCACTATACAAGGACATGGGCGTTCCTTTCAATGTCCTTTTTATTTATTTATTTATTTTTAAGCACTCCAGATATTCTAGCGTTACATGAAATTTAAGAAATAAATTACCTCATGCCATTTTTCATGCTAAAAATAAAAAAGATTGATAAAATGGATGATAATTCGTATTTGTTTGTTGCTTATCCTGGTAAAGTAAAGTGATGTCTGAGATGATACTGAAGGATCGCTAAATTCTTGAGCTACTTGTTTGATTAGCTCCCTAATATATTAGGCCCCATGTGGAGTCCCTAGAGGGAAGGAGTTATGGACCTTGGTCATTTTGGCAGTCATATGGACTATTTGGAAGGAAAAGAACTCCAGATGATTTGAAGGGGTTGCAACTAGTGATAGCTGCTAGGCAGGGAAAGTAAAGTTCTTAGTTGCTCTTTGGGTGTCCATGAGTCCGTCTTTTAGAGGTTACTCCATTGAGCAGATTTTGTTACATTGGTAGGAGCCGGCCTTCTCATTTGCAGGGCCAATCTAGTTTTGTTTTAGGGGCTTTTCCTATTCTCTTTTGGGGTCTTTTTTGTTCCAGCTGGCCTTCTCCTGTACTGCCTGCTTTTCTAATTAAACTAACTATTCAAATATATATATATATATATATATAGGGAGCTGCTCCTATGAGAGATAATGGTGGGGGCCCTCATATTTGAGTTGTTGGCATTTGATATGGATGTGAGGGCCCCCACTTTATCTCTCGTATAAGGTGAGAGATATCTCTCACAGGAGCATCTCCCATAAATATATTGTACCACTTGTCAGTAAGTTGCATAAGCAACTTTCACTGATCCCTTTTCTGTTGGTTTTGGGCTTGGTTTACGCACATTCTCTAAATGTAAAAGGTTCCATGTTCATGATGATGATTAATATAGATTTGCATTATTAATTAGAGTGCTCATGCCTTTTTATTTATGTACAATTTTTCAGTTTGGCCTTGACCATACGCTCACAACTGGTGTTATCAGGTAAGAAATCACCTTCCTTTGATTGTTCACATTTCTTTTTGCTGGTAAAAATAACTGGAATCTTATGTTTGTGATATTTCCCAATCTTCCTTTCTACGTTTCATATTTGCTAGCTAAGAAATTTTGAATTTATCAAGTGATTAAAATATACTTTATATTGGAGTGTACCATGGATGGATGCAATATTTCCATTTTGTTGTCGCTATTTATTATCACTGGAATCAATTTCTTCATGCACTGGTTGATGGTGAATTAGCAGAAGTTTAATCTTCCTTTATGTAATTAATGAAGCATGTTTAACATGCAGTCAACATTTAGCATATTATGCTGCAAATCTCAATGCCCATTTCTTGTTTTACCTCCCAATTTTTGTACATCCAAATCCCATCATATTCCCCGAACCCAACAAAAAAAAAAAAGGAATAGAAAAAAACTTAACAACAGACTGCCTGTGCATTCTCTATTCGTAAGCGTCAGTTTTGAGACTACTGACTGAGGAGTTGGGTGAGGGTCTTGCAATATGGTATACATCTTCCATATACAGCAGAGCCCATCACATCATGTGGATTTTTCTTAATAGAAAAACTTATGATTTACTCTCATAGAATACGATTTGATCATATGCTTGATTCCCTTTTCTGGTAATTCAACAAAACCCAATCTTGTGACTCTTCCCTTTTCTAAGAATTTATTGAGACCAAATCTTGTGATTTCTTACTAAGCAAGCGCCATGATTTCAAGCAGCTTTAGTCTGTAGCTAATGGAATCATTTTCTTTTTGTCTTTTTTATTTTCTTTTTGCTTTTAAAATTTTTCTCAGGGTGTTCAAACCCAGCTGTCATCTTCTTTAATTTATATAAAGCAAACATCAAAAGCTTAATTTGTCTTGGTTTCAAACTAGCACCCACGCACACCCATACAAACACAAAAATAAAAAAGAGAGGGAGAGAAAAAGAAGGTTTACAAGGAATAATTTGTATCATTGGATGGGATGATGCTTAAGTTATTGTAATATTTAGAAGTTTAATGGTATTGCAATTTATGACTCACAATTTTAGCAGTCTTGCAATTTGATTATCAGAACATTGGTCACTCTAGATTACCAAACCTTGTGTGCTGCTGCATGTATTGGGAAATGCACTAACCTCTATGCTTGCTATGCACAAATTAGTAGTTGATATCATTCCTGTCTTACAAATATGTCCGAGTTCCAGTTCATGTCATTAAATGATAATTTTGAGATCTCATTAAAGCCTTTTCGTGTTTTCTGCAGTGGACTTCGTAGAGAAATCAGTTCTGCTGCTACAGGACGTCCAATACAGGATGTTATACAGACTGATGCGGCCATAAACCCTGGGAATAGTGGTGGGCCACTCCTTGATAGTTCAGGAAATTTAATTGGGATAAATACGGCAATTTACTCTCCGTCTGGAGCATCCTCAGGGGTTGGATTTTCAATTCCAGTCGATACGGTGTGTTGTGCATTAATTTTTGCCTTGCATTTAATGACATGCTGCTTTAAATCCTTTTCTTTGCCAACTATTTCTGAAATATCATTGACCTGATTTTTTTTTTCTCTCTTTCCTAGGTCAATGGCATTGTTGACCAATTGGTGAAATTTGGGAAAGTTACTAGACCTATTTTAGGGATAAAATTTGCACCCGATCAATCTGTTGAGCAATTAGGTGTCAGTGGGGTGCTCGTCCTAGATGCGCCAGCAAATGGTCCAGCTGGCAAAGCGGTAATACTTCATACTGTTTCTTGTATCCTTTTTATCAAGCTGTTTTTACTTCAACTTGCAAGAAATATGGATAGTTTAACTATTTATAATTTTATCTACCTCAGCGTTGAATTTCTTTTCTTTAATAATAATACTATTATTTTTAAAAGGCCATCAATTGTGACAACCATGATAAAAGGAAACGTCTATACTATTTAACTGTCTACACTAGTTAAAGTTGCATTTGGATGTACTTCAAATCGCCAGTGGGTGGTCTTTGGGCAGAACAAATAATTATCTGTTGCTTTGTGTTTGGGTGGTGCAAACAACCGAAAACTGTATTCTATGGGATATTTTTTCTTTCTTTCCTCTTACAAAATTAATGTTTGCTATTCAATTTCAACCTGAAATGTTTCCAGTGTAGGTTGGGATGGTGAGGGGAGTCTGCATTTTGCATTCTTAGGTGTAGATCACAATTTTTTTTCACACATGTTTTCATTTAGATGAGGAAATTCAGTTTAATTGCACTGATTTCAGTTCAAGCAACCATTCTTATCCCTGATGAATTGACTTTTCACAGGGTTTGCAACCCACCAAACGTGATGCCTATGGCCGACTTGTCCTTGGGGACATAATAACTTCTGTGAATGGAAAAAAGGTGACAAATGGAAGTGACCTGTACAGAATCCTTGACCAATGTAAAGTAGGTGACAAGGTACGCTTCCGATCCTTTTTCTGAACTTTGATTGTTTAGTTGTCCTTGGCTCCTTGCAATCGTGTGTAGCTGTTTTCTGACATTTGATTATCTGAAGATATTGTCCCTAATCATAAATGACCTGGATTATAACATCTAAGTCATATTATACTTAACAAGGACTCTGGATGTGTTTTAGGATTATGATCTTGCATCATATATAAGCAATAACTAGGTCTAGAGTCTAGACAGCCCACTTCTTTGGTATTTTTCCTTTTTTTTGTTCGCTTGCAAGTGTGTGGATGTGTAGACCCTACATGAAATTGGATGTGAATTTCTGGGCTTGATGCAAGGCATACCAGAATACTTAAAATGTTTCCTACTTGTCTATGATACAACACACACTCTGTGTGTGTGTGTGTGTTTTGCCTCTGAGTGTCCATGTGTGGGTGCAACGCCGTACCATGCCACTTAAGTTGGCACATGCTGGACCAGGGCATGGACCATGTGAAAATTGGCTCATAAGTGAGCTTTTAGCAATCTGGTTTATTCTTTGATCACTGGCTGCATCATGATCATTTTTTTTTTTTAGTCGATTGTTGTTATTACCATGGCAACATGTGATATGTGCCACAATTACTGACCGGTTTTAGAGATAGAATTAAGGTGAACTACTAGAAAATGTCAAATTTTCTAGTCTGAGTTTTGCTACTCAATTTAGGCATAGAAAAGTAATTTCCTTTTTACTTCCAAAATAATTTAGAAGTTGTCTCTAAGCTGCCGGGTTAACCTTTAGAGTGTTGGCCCAACTCCATGGCACTTCGGTGATACTTCACTTTGTGTCAATGAGGTTATCTTGTTAAGTTAAAGCATTAAGAGTACAGAATAGTGGAGGCACTGCGACTGAAGAAGGCCCGAATGGATGGAGGATCTGGGCACACCATTAATAAGACCAACTTTAGGACACTATCTTAAACAAATGGAAAAATAAACCTTGTTGGCTTTCCTTTACTTTGCGTGAAATTCGATATCTTATTTCAGAAAAGTATATTGCTTATATAGGGAAGAAAATGCAATGGTGGATACCTTGGAGATGGAACAAATTTAAAAGGAATATTGTTAGGAAGATTTATTTATTGTAACTGTGTAACAATGCATAGCAATTTTGCTGTGTTTGTTAGATTAGATATAGAACCACCCATGGTGATAGCTTTTGACTAAATCAGACAATTATTGTAGTAGCTGTTCTGAGTCTTCTGACCTTCCATAGATATAGGAGCCACCAGATCATGTACTCTATAAGTTCTTCCTTCTTCAAGTAATGACGTGTGTGGGTTTTCAGTTTTCAACAATTTACTCATGGTATAAAAGCACTAGGAGACCTCCCAGCCGCTACTTTTGTCGCCACTGGTTTCAGTTAATTGTTGATGTTTTGCTATTGTTTCCCAACTGTTGTTTGATGCAGGATTGACCCATGGTCCCCATGGATTGACCAGCCTATGGGCCCAGCCCACCTTCCAGCCTATCTATTTTATTTTATTTGGGGTTTATTTATTTTTAAGATTTTTTTTAAAGTTTAGATATTTTAATCTTGGTCATCAATGTGTTTGGATGGTCCAGATTAGTTCTAGGGGTTCCATTTCAGAAAAAAAAAAAAAAAAGATTAGTTCTAGGGGTTTCTTTTACTTTTACTTTTATATATATATATATAGACACACACACACACACACACCCCGTTCCGCATCGCTGTCTTTCCACAACAATACCCTTCTCTGTCACACTCACAGCAGCCACAAACAAAACAACTTCTTCTCATTTAAACTACAATGGTGGTTAATTCCAATCCAATGAACAACTCTTTTGCTACCGATTCCACAATGGATTCTAGTAATCCCTTGTATTTGTGTCACTCAGATAATCCAGGTATCATTCTTGTTTCTAAGACATTAAATGGTGACAATATGTATCTTGGAGTCGGGCCATTTGTATGGCACTTAGAGCTAATAGTTTAAGTCAGGCTTCAGAGTGGATCTATTTGTCGAACCAGATGTTTCTTCATTGGATATCCATTCTGGATTCGGTGTAATGAGTAACTATGGTTTCATCTCGACTCCTCAATGCCTTCAATTCAGATTTGGCACATGGCGTTCTTTGTATTGACTTCGCCTTTCAATCTGGGCTGATCTGAAGGTGCAATTTTCCTATAGTAATGAATTGTGGATATTTTAGTTCAAGTGATCTGTTTCTTCTCATTTTCAAGGCCAGACATATGGTGCTGTCTATTTCAACAAGTTAAAAGGTTATTGGGATGTTCTTGCATCCTGTCTCCTTGCCTGGCTGCAGTTGTGGAGCACTTGCGGCCGTTTTTCTAACATGAACATCAGGAAAAGGTCCTATAATTTCTAATGGGATCAAATGATTCCTAAGTAGCTGTTCTGGGACAAATTCTTCTCATGAGCCCCATTTTCCTCTTTGAATTCTTTGAGAAGAGAAACGACTAGAAATCACTACATTAGTTCCTACCATTGAAGCTGCAGCACTTCTTGTTAGTGCTGCAACCCGATTCACTTCCAGTGAATCTCGCAACAATGGTTGAGATTGTCCTACTTGTGAGCACTGTAGCTGGGTTGGCCACACCAAAGCCAGTTGCTACAAATTACATGATTATACAACACACCACGAACCAAAAAAAAAAAAAAAAAAAAAAAACAAATATGGTAGTAGTCCACTAAAGCAAGGCACCCCAAATGATGATTCTGTTAAATTGTTGTTTGTGCAGTTTCCTATCATCAATTAGTTTTGAGATTATTGACTAGCAACTCTGTCATGGTATTAGAGCCAGAGGCCTCAAGTTTGAAACCACGCAAGCCAAAAATGCCCCATGCCGCGTTGTGTGTTTGTGCGGGCGCAAGTGCGCAGGGCAAGGAGGCCCTATGTCGCGTTATAGTATTGTGCGGGAGTGTGCTTCAGATCCAGGCGGTGTCCCACCCAAAGGCGGGTATTAAATTGTTGTTTGTGCAGTTTCGTATCATTAATTGGTTTTGGAATTATTGGCTAGCAACTCTGTCAGATTCCACTTATACATCTTTCCACCAGCGAACTATCTATGGTCCCTTCCTTCATGCCTGAACAATATCGCCAACTCTTGTCCTTACTCAATCATGGCGATTTACTATTGTTCAATGAGAGTTTCTTTATATGCATCATGCCTTAGTATGACATCATCCTCCATTATGACCCCTATTGTTGGAAGAGCTGTAGTCTCAAGGGTATGTTTGTACGACAAGAGGAATCTATGCTAGAGAGGAAAATTGTTGTCATTCTCCATGCAACCCTTTTTTTTTTTTGTTCTCCCGGCCATTTGTTGCAATACATTTTCCTTGCAAAAAAGGAAAAAAATGATTTGATTTTCCTTGATGGAGAGGATTTTGATTTTCTGTGTGAAGGGTAGGAATGCGGATCCCTTTCTTTGTTTGAAGTGTTCTCCTGGCATAGGTCTCCTTTTATCCTCAAATAGTTCTCAACAGTTACAAGGATTTTGGTATTCAGATTGGGCAACTTGCCTCATGATGATTCGATGTTCTACAACTGGCTGTTGTACAATGCTTTGGGATTCTCCGCCCATGCAAAACAATGAAACATCGTCTTGTTCTCTACTCTTCAACAGAAGTGGAATATCGTGCCATAGCCACCACGAGTTGTGAACTCACATGGTTACTCTACCTTCTCCATGACTTTTAAAAGGGCTTGTTTGACAATTCTACTATTAGAGTCAAGTAAGGTAAAGCTCTATTCTCCCTTCCCTGCCCCCCCTCCCCCCCACAAAAAAAAAAACCCAAAAGCACTTTAATTCAAATTTCCCACCATATTTTTCCAAAAAAAGTCAAAAAGTAACCTCATTTCCCCACTAAAAGACAAAAAAACTCCACTTTTCAATAAAAAAAGTCAAAAAGATTCTATCACAAACAACTAATAACAAAATACCATCGTAACCCGCTTATATTTTATTATTTCTTCAAAATAACCTTTACTCCACTCAACTCCATTAGTAAAGCCCTCAAACAGAGGTGTTTCACATCTGCAACTTGTTATCTTGTTTTGTGAGAACCAAGCTCCTCTACACATTGCAGCCAATCCATTTTTTAAAAAATGAACGAAACATATAGAGCCTGACTTTCACATAATCCATGAAAAACTACAATCAGGATTGATTTATACAGGTTACTTTCCAACTACGCAGCTACTGGCATATGTTTTCATTAAGCCCCTTGGAAAAAGCACTATTTCATTTTCATCACCTTCTTTGCAAGTTGGATGTTCATGATTTTCACAGTTCAACTTGAGGGCTGAGTGTTAAGAAGCTTAACTCATTGTAACTGTGTAACAATGCATAACTATTTTTCCGGATTTGTTAGATTAGATATATGAACCACCCACTGTGATAGCTTTTGACTGAATCAGCCCATTATTGTAGTAGCTGTTGTAACCTTCCAAAGCAATAGGAACCACCAGATCATGTACTCTATAAATAATTCTTCAAGTAACTAAGTGTGTGGGTTTTCACCAATTTGCTTAAAAATGTTGGCTGGAAACTCATTTCTCTTGGTTTATTAGCACATAGGATGATACATCTCTGTGGCCTGTGCTCCAGTGTCCTTAAGAAGTGTACTGTATAATGTCTTTACTAAAACTTATCTTGTACATTCCCCTTATAGTGGTAAATGGTATTCTTATGATCCAGAAAAGGGGAAACAGCAGTGTGAAATTTGGGCTATGGTGATTGGTTTTCAATTAAATCTATATCAAGTTGAAATGGGTTGCTAAAAGTATCTTGTGTTCTCAACTCAGGTGACTGTGGAAGTCTTACGCGGTGATCACAAAGAGAAAATTCCTGTACTCCTTGAACCAAAGGCTGATGAATCATGATTTCCAGGTTAAAGATCATTGATGGTACCAAGGGGAAAATATGTTTCTTGTATTTTGTCATTGTATATCGGTATATATGTGGAATGTACAGTACACAATTTGTCTTGGTGTTGGTTTTTCATCATTCAGGTGGATGGGCCTGGATCTGACATTGACTTGCATCTATGACGCGCTCTTTCTTTGCTTAACTCTTTTGCTGCCAGTCATGTTTCTGCGTGTTTAAAAAATCTCATGTTGTTATAATGAGTGATTAAGGTATGCGTACTCGTCCCACCATTTTAGGTAAAAGAATAGCTAAATTTCATTGAGGGGGAACAGGGAGAATAAAACGTCTATATTCACGGAACAAAAGCAGTCTTGTTTGTCTCGTTTCTTATTCCCAGTATGTTTGGTTTTTACATTGTGTTAATACAAAAATGGAATGTTACAGATGCCCAGGACACAGGCAACTTCCACATCCCACCAAAATGAGCTACACAATACATGTTCCACCCATGTGGCCAGCCTGATGACCTGAGTCACAAGGCCCACACTGCCACAGGTGATTTGATGAGTTCAACTGCTTGCTCCACTGTAGGCATTGGTCATCTTGGGTGAGATTTGAATCATTCATTCATCAGGCATTGCCCTCAAGAAGCTATTGATTAGATCTCAGTGGTTATCATGGTCTGATGGATTTCTTCAAGGTAAGGTTGGTCCTCTAGATGCTTTATGAATGAGGACAGGGTCTATGTTAGCGCAAAAAATCAGTGTGATCACACGTTTCTCCATTGCTATTCTGAATAAATTTGCCAGAAGTGTCTAGGAGGGGGAGTCAAAAGGTTTTAATGCCATTTATCTGCATGTAATGGTCAAACAGAAGCATTACATATTTACATGTTGGGTAGAGTAGACAAACAAGAGGTCCTAACAACAAATATGTGTTCTGATGAATTCTTGTTTGTTTGCATTTGAACACATAGGGTGGTTAAAAGTGAAGATTAAATGTGAATCTTAAAAAATGAACATCAAATGAAATTTTCTTTTAGCAAAATAGAATCAAAAGACGACGCCATTTGATGCTCATTATTAGATATTCATCTTTAATCTTCATTTTTAATCATTCTATGTATTTGATTCCTATATATTTTTAATGTAAATGCAAACATTCACGGCACAGGGTACTACTTGGTGCTTAAGAAACTCCTTGGACAGTTGGACTGGAGTATGGCCCTTTGTCTTGATATCAAAAGATACAAGCTCCACTGAGAGAGAGAGAGAGAGAGAGAGAGAGAGAGAGAGAGATATCAGTGGACGCAACAATGGTAGAAGTACCAAAAAAAAAAGGGGTAGCTACTGAGAGAGAGATATCAGTGGACGCAACAATGGTAGAAGTACCAAAAAAAAAAAAAGGGGTAGCTACTGAAAGTTTGAAAGCATGGCTCAAGTTTTGCCTTAGATTCTAATTGAGGACAAAAAATATTATATTTTAAATTAGGCCTTAAGTTTTCCATTAACATTATGTGAGTTTTCCGGCGACTTATTCTTCTATTTTTTCAAAATATCCAAAATGCTCTTGGAAAAGATCTCTCATTTGGAAATTCTCATGTCTTGTTAAAGGCAACTAAATTGATATGATGAGTGTTGTCTGATGCTCTGAGTTGACGGTTTAAAAATATGAGATTTCTATTTGGAATATATAATTTTATTGGAACCAATTCCGACGTGGAAAAACTTGATCTTCAATATTGGGTAGCAATGTTTTTAAATGAAAAAATGTTAGACCTTATCATATGGGAGAACTTTTCAACTTGATGTTTGTCTGCACTCATGCAATCATTGTACAACATTCAATAACATGGAATTATAGGCTACAAAAAATGTCAATAAAATTGGATTAAATTTCACAAAATCAGAAAATCACAGGTTGCATTGACATGCAAAATAAATAACTAAATTTCTTGTAAAGAAAATTTCTTAAGAAATCTTGGGTCTCCTCCAAGTCTCTCCCAACATTAAAGGTGGAGCACGAAACGATTTTTCACACACAAAGTTTGGTGTGGACGTCCTCAAGAGAAAACCTCTTTCATTGTATATATTTTCAAGTGTTTCATCAAATTATCATGTTAAAAGGCTTAGTAAATAATGGAGATCCCCACTCCAAACCCACAAAGACCCTGAGTTTAATTCAAATTATCCATCTTGAATCTCCTTATAAAAATCATACAAATCTCAAACACCTATTGCTTACCAATCAGAAAATCAAACAAACTATTACAGGAACATAAAACCCTTTTTCTTTCTTTTAAAATCTTTAGCTCTGACTTACTAAAAAACTCACAGTTTAACTCTTCTCCTAAATCACCTAAGCTTGTTTTTGTAACGTTGCAGAATAGGGAATGAAAGTTTGATTGGAGAGATCCCCATGCCTAATCTTCTGTGGAAATGAAAGTAGGAGTTTTCCATCAAAAGTCCCGCTGCACTAAATAACAAAAAGAAAAAAGAAAGAAAGAAAGGGAAAAACAACTTTTAGTTCTACTGAAAAGACGTTACACAATCATACCCTAATTGTTGTCTTTTACTTCAAAGCAAACAATTACCTATAAAATCGAATGAAGAAAAATAGTTTCCTTCCCCAAAAACACCTCTTCCAAACTAATCACAAAACTCAACCTGCCTGTCTTGTGTATTTCTCCGCGTGTTTAGCAATTTACTGGTAAAATTAAAGTGGAGTAAAGCCTCCATTATGTAGACAAGAAAAGACAAGGGGTCATGTCAAAAGGACACAAATTTAAAATTCCCCCATTCTTTTAAAAAAAAAATAAAAAACAACTTTCTTTCTCTACTAAATGACAAACAAATATCCTCTTTTTACACAAAAGTAAAAATGATTCCCTATCAAGCAGCTAAAATTAAAAGACCATTATAACCCCCTATACTTTATTCTTTCTTGATTTGATGATTCACATCATTTTAATTCAATTCAACATACATCCAAAGAAGCCCAATTTTTGGTGGACGTGCATTTCTCCTCAAGTTAAAAATCTAGATGAGTGAATAGAAACTTACCACAAGGAAAAAAAAAAACCCTTTTGGTTATTGGAGTGAATCACATTGTCTTTGTTAGAAGCCTCAACTTTCATTTGATCTATTTAAAACAGCCCCCTAATTCCCTACTGATTCTGCCCCTGCACATTGAAATTAAGACTTCTTCCACTTAAAGTACATTAAATCACATGACAATACTTGGGGAGGTGGGGGAAGGGAGATGCTTTTCCACTGAAAATCATCTTTGAAAAAAAGAAATTTAGATATTCTTGTTTTATTTTAAAATCTTCGTGAAGGAAGCCCTAGTCTTTCCCAATTGAAAATGATTTCTTCTTGAATAGAAAATCCCAAGGATTTCCCACATTGGAGATCCATTTTTTTTTATGTTAAAAAACCTTAGAAGATTTTCCCATATGAAAAGTTCTATATTCCGGCATAGGAATCTCACTTATTCAAAATCAGCTCAACAAATTAAACTCAATTTAGTTGCATTTAGTAGAAGAGAATTTTAGATTTTCCACATTGGAGCGCTTTTCCATTGGAAAATGAAAGAAATGAAATTAAGGACATTTTCGTCCGAGCAATGTATACAAGCTTTAAAAAGGGATAATTTTAGAAAAATAATCTAAATTTTGAATTGAAAAACATGACACAAACTATTCCATCCATGGTCTTTAATGATTCGATCAAGAGATGGCCTGCAAGTCGATGGTTAAAGTGGCAATTTGATAGTGACTATTTCGTTTGGTCTTTGACACGAACTCTTGTTGTCTCATGATTATTGAACTTCACTCATTGTTGAATTGACTATAAAAAAAGGTCTATAGTATTTAAAAAGCCGCTAAATTTTGAGGCTGTTAAATCAGGACTTAAAGATAATGTGACGTCGCTGGTATTTTTGGCTCACCCTTATAATCAATGTAAGGATGAAGGAGACCTTTCCATCTGTCCTCCTACTATTGAAAAATATGCATCTTAGGAGACCCCGTGAGCTGGACCCCAATGAACAGTTGCTGCGTGATCGTTGGAGAGCATTTCCCACTATAAATGTGTCTGAATATGCATGGGAATGTGCTGAGAACCACATTGGACAATTGCTTGCAGGACTCTCTCTCTCTCTCTCTCTCTCTCCATCTATCTGTTATCTATCTTTCTATCTAGCTATCTACCTACAACTGTACCACCTTCAATGGAGAGACATCAATACAAGAAGAGACTATGGACAAAGGAGGAAGACCAGATTCTCATGGAATATTTAAGCGCCCATGGTAGAGGACCGTGGAACGACATTGCGAAGGCCGCAGGTGATTATGGGTCTATCTCATAGGATTTTGTGATGTGAGTCAAATTACTGTCATTTCAGTTTCTATACCTGTCTAGTTTGTTATCAAACATGTGGTACAGGTTTAAAAAGGTCCGGCAGGAGTTGCAGATCAAGATGGATGAACTATCTATGCCCGAATGTGAAGCATGGGGAGTTCTCAGTGGAGGAAGAAGAACTCATCATACGTCTGCATAATCTCCTTGGAAACAGGTCCCCTCTACCATTACCTTCTTCTCTGTTCTTAGTTCTTACTTCTTACCTTAAATTTTGCAAGCTCGCACCGAATGCAGTGCCTAACACATCTTTCTATATACCAATGCAAAGTCAATGGGACAATGCAATCAGACCATGGCCTACAACATGTAGAACCCAAAGAAGCTTAGAATCTTGTTTCTTATTTTATTTTTCTTAATGAGTTGTAATTAGGATTAGCTTTCTAATTTCAGTAGCAGTTTTTGTTTAGTTTTCTAGCCTAGTTAGGCGCCTTGGATATATCATTGTTAGAAGTTAGTCGAAGATTAATAGAAGTTCCGGTTCGAGGCTTTTTTTTTTTTTCCAATAAATTTTGAGATTCATTTCCTATTTGTGAGAGTCTAATTTTTTTTTTTTTTTTTTGAACAGTTTGTGAGAGTCTAATTGAGACATTATTTTATGTGTGCACGGGCGCTTACGATCCAAGCCCTTCCCTATGGTTTGCATCATATACATTCATCACAATCAATCATGATAGAATTAATTTCGATCAGCACAATGCAGGTGGTCTCTGATCGCAGGTCGAGTCCCTGGGCGAACGGACAGCCAAGTGAAGAACCATTGGAAAACCCACTTGGGTAAGAAATTCAAATCTAGAAACAATAATGAAGTTGGCCCTTCAACAACACTCTTTGGAGATGATGGCGGGCAAGAAGGGAAGTCATTGGAGCTGCTTGCCTCTGGTAATTCAACATCAAAACTTCCAAGCAACGATGGATATTGCAGTATAGTCACGAGACCCCAAGTGGCAGATGGCTTTCAAAAAGAAACCACCATGCCTTGTGCCCCACAAGAACAGACAATGAGCGAGTTTCCTTTGAATTCTTCTCCTAGTAATATTATCTCAGACCCAGATACCACTAGCTTAATGGAGTTTCTTGATGGGTTCTCTATAGATGTGGCCTTGTATGACTTTTAACTAGTCATTTTGGGATGTTTCAAGCCCTGGTCAGATGTACTTTTATCATTTCATGTGCCACATGGTTATTGTTGTGCTGTGTTCTTCCATAATCCTCCTCAACTGATGTTGAATTCATTAAATCATGATGATAATCATGAGATGAGAAGTACCCTTTCGAGATTTTGTTTGATGTAGTAATGAAGGCGATCATAAGATTGTGGTATAGGAGGGTTTTGTAAAGGTAGTTTGTCGTTTTGGCGCTACAGACTTTCATGGTTTCCTTTGTCAATGTCCATCACTTTTTAGGACCCAAAAGGACAAAGCAAGAGAGCACAAACTGCATGTTCAGTTCCAGGCATCATCGATCGCCCTTTTGAAAAGAAAATGAAGATGCCTCAGTATTCTCATTGCTCTTTGTTTTGGACTACCTTCTGATACCATTATAGTGTCAGTAGTATGGTTTCTTTTTTGTTGAAAGGTAGAAGAAAGGACTATATATGTATATGTGTAGTACTAACAATTCAAATGGTTCTTTTATAGCCCTGAAAGTAGTGGTCTTATTCCATTGCTAAAGAAATTGAATGATAGATGTCCTGTCATCAAGTCTATACTGTTGTTGGTTGGTCCACAAAATTTAAACAGGTCTGGGTCTGGGGCCATGTAGGGTCCAATTCAAGGATCCATATCTAGATTCAATTGGGCTTGGTCTGGGGCAGGCCCATGTGGAGACCAAGGGTTATAATCCTGGTAACATTCATATAAAGTAAAATATGCTAAGTCATTATTATTATGATTATGATTGAGTTGGGTAATCATCACAGTTTGAGGACTGATATTATGTTATTTATCCACTGATATTTAACTGGATTTATCTTGACTTAGAAATTTTTAGAGCATGTAAAGGTTGCCATGTTTGATGAACGAGCCTGACTGTGTCTGTGTTGTTCATTAGACTGGTTCTGACCTGCATTAGTTTAATGACCAATGATATGATGATGGGTCCACCGACCTCAAACTGAAAGAGGGGTGGGTCTACCAAAATGGTTTCATCTGTCATTCTTAGCCATGAGATTTGTGAGTTTGAGATAGATAGTCAAACTTAATAGGACTGGAAGGCTGTCAAGTATGCCTCAATGAGATCGAGTTGTTCTGTTGAAAACTTTTTCATCTTTCTCCCACTGCCTGCAGTCGCACTAATCCTAGGAAAGTTAGGTCCGCCATCTTATATCCTTCACTCCTCACCTCTTTAATAATCGTTTGTTGGCACACATTTATCCATGAATTCCTAAGAATTCAATTCTATGCAAACAAATGGGCCCAAAGTGATAGACCTTGAGATTAAGGGTGTATTGGCATGCATAGAATACATAGAAATTCATAGTCAAATGAGCTCCACCAAAATATTGTCAAAGAAGTGAGGGTGAGTGATATGAGACGAGGGGTAGAGGATGCAAGGTATCATGGCAAATGGGACCTTATCCTAGGATTTAAATTACTAGCTAGGGTGATGGTTGGGTATTCATTTTCCACCTTTTCTTGCTTCAGTTTTCATTACGGGGGATGTTATTTTATGGTTATTTTTATATTCTCATCTTTGATTATTCATTTTTCAACTAATAGAAATATATAATCTGATTCATAAGAATCCATGCTATAAATGGTTAAAAATGAAGATTTAGGGTGAATATATAAAAATGACCATCAAATAACCTTCCTTTAATAATTTAAGGGAAGATGGGAAATGAATACCGAGCCATCACCCTTGTATTAAATCCTAAGAAATTTAAGGTCCCATCTACTGTACTATTTTATTTCACTCACTCCTCACCTCATATCATTCACACTTCACCTCCTTAATAATTCTTCGGTAGAACTCATTTGACTATAAATTCCTATGTACTCTATTGGAAACAACAGGCCCTAAGTGTTTCTTGTGCCATGTCTGTCAACCCATATCTACCTTCCAAGTTCCAAGTTATAATCACCTGGTCATGTTTTCGTCTCCAGGAAAACAATCATGTAACAATAAAATAGCCTGGCCTTAGCTGGTTACCATTAGACCTGAATCGCCTAGGTGACTTGAGAGGACATCTAGCTGGTTAAGTAACTCAGGCTAGCTGAACAGAGTTTTTGACAGACTTGCTAAAACTCATCCAACTTATTGAGTAGCATTGAGTTTTTAAACTATAGATCAGTCAGTCCAAGTTCTCATTTACAATTGTTGATGGGCCTGTCCCGGAGCTACTCTGCATAAACGCTTGATCAGCCTGTACAGTACTTTCATGGCTTCCTATTCAGCCTGTTAAGTGAATGGGCTAGGCCTAGATATGCTTTTAGTAAACCCAGTTGCACTCATTCTAATGAGGTGCCAGAAGATGAAGCACAGATAGATTACCCTACTGTCTGAAAGGTTTTGTGGATTTGAAAATAAATAAAACCATACATAAGGCAGAGGTGTCCTAGTCTCAGTGGATTCATGGGAAAAGTCATGGGATGGGTGTCTAGATCAGAGCTATTGACTACAAATTCTTTCTGTCAATTTGGTTCTGATCTGCAGTTCTATTTAGAGCCTTACATGGATATGCAATGTTACACTAAAATCACAATTACAAATATCTCCACATGCATCTCACTGTAGAAAAATTCAGTTCATATATTTACTTCATTTACATGATGCAAAATTTCCTTGCAAGTATGAAATGACTCTGCAAGCATAGGTTCTCCTTTTATCCCTATTTGATACAACAGGCACAACAACTAGAATCATAGCAAAAAACAAATTACAAAAGAATTATCTCAAGAATGGATATAGCCATTTTCATGCAACATTTTTCGTATGCGCCGTAGGAGAGATTATTACCTGAGATAAGTTCTTCTCTTGAGCAGATCCCCAAATCTATAAAGTAGAGCTTTCTTCTTTCTTTGTCTTGTGGCTGAGCTTCTCTCAAACCCTGTGTCATCGAAATGATTTGCATCAAAATCATCAGCATCCAACATATCTCTTTCATCCATGAAGACTGATAACGCCTTGCGGTGGGTCATGGCGCTAAAGTTGGGGGTCATATCGTCTTCTGTCAAATTGAATATTGATCCCTTTAATATGTCGTCGGGATCATCATCATCATCATCATCCTTGGATCCATTTGAAGTGCTTGGGTTTTCATGTTCTGCATTGTTAATTTGCTCTTCTTTTGACTGTTCTGCTGGGAGTTTTTCTGTTTTCCTACTGTCCTTAGGTTCTTCAGCGGGCATGTTCGGTTTGTTGGACGCTTCGGATTCATTCTTTGGTGTTACATTTAACAGTCCCTTCAGTTCCTTCACTTGTTCAAGAGCTGCTGCTTCTTTGATCTTAAGCCTTCTGTTCTCTTTGGTCATGCTGTGCAGTGAACTTCCCAAGTCTGATAGGTTATCCTTCAGTTGAGAATTTTCGGCCCTAGCAAGTTCCACGGCTTCTTTTTCCACTGTAGCATCATTTACTGCTTGTCTGAGTATATCCCTCAACTTCCCTGTTTCTTCCCTTGCCTTGTTAGCTATTTCATCGGCTTTCAAAAGAGACTCGATCAATGTTCCACCCTCTTCTTTCATGTAGACTGTTTCTTCTCCATACATTTTCTTAAATTGAATAGGTCCAACTTCTTTGCCATTGCAAGCATCATGAAATTCCTCTGTCTTATCTGATTTCAATCTTTCAACTTCCTCTTTAGCCCGGTTGACCTCTCTTCTCGCATCGTCCATGAGTTCTTGAAACTTCTTTTCTTTTTTCTTTAGTGCAGTCTTCGTGTTCTCTATTTCTTTCTTTGCATTTTGCAGTTCAATTTTAGTTGGCTCGAGCTTCTCCTTTGCCTCTTGCAGTGTCTGTGCTAAACTGTCTATGGTTGCTTTGTCCTTCTCTTCCGCTTCTTTGGCTACCTTGAGCTCGTTCCGAAGAACATTTATCTCCTCGGCCAGTTTATGGGAATCTGACAATGCAAGTGCTTCTCTCTCTTGGGCATGACCCAAGTCTTCTCTTGCGGTTTGAAGCTCGAATTTGAGTGTCCTGATGACTTCCTTTACTGAGCGTGTATCAAGCTTCGCAATCTCAAGGCTCCGACGAGATACAGTGAGATCTTTACTACTCTGACCAATTGAGGTCTCTAAACTTCGAACGGTTTCATGCAGAGAAGAGACCTCGAATTTGGCTTCTTCAAGAGCCATCTTGGTTTTGTCCAATTGCTTTGTTTGGGCGACCAGAGACTCAGATGTTCTCATTTCTGATACCTTTACTTTCTCTAGTTCTTGTTCTGTAGTCTCAAGTCTAGTTCGAATTTCAGATAACTGATTCAACGCCTGAGCCTCTGCCTCTTTCGCATCCTTCACCTCCAGCTTCAAATTTTCTATCAAAGACTCTCTTTCAGCCAATTGCGCCTCCATATGTTTTTCCTTATTGAATTCATGCTTTAGTAACTCAATCATTGGAGCAGCTTCTTCGGGATCCAATTCCCCTTTTAAGTTGCTAGAATCTGAACTGATGGACTCTTTCATTAATTGGAGTTCCTTTGAGAGGTCATTGACTCGTTTGCGATTGGCCTCCGCAGAACGCTTTGCAACCACGGCCTCTTTAAGAGCATCATCTCTTGTCTTGAGAGCTATAGACAGTTCCTGGCCAATCCGAATGAGCTCTTGTTCGACTGATGAAAGAGTCTCCACATCCAATGCATGTTGCCTCTGAACAGCCTCGAGCTCGAGCTGCCATGCCTGATCCCTCTTCTGAGCCATTCCAATGCTTGCTAGCTCCAATTCCTGGGCACGAATCTTCTCAGCCTTCCAACCCTCCTCTGATTGCTTCTGAGCTGACAGAGCCTCGCTGAGCCTTAGATTTGCATCATCTGCCACCTTCTTCATCTCTTTGAGCTCATCCATAACAAGGAATTTCTCCTCCTCTGTAGCTGCCAATTGATCCTTTGCCTTCTTCAGGTCTTCTTGTGCCTGAACCAATTGATTTTGCATCTCCAATCCTCTTGCCAAGCGCCTCTGTATTGAATAACAGAATAAACATTCAAGTAGAAATATAAAAACTTAAAGGGCTTCTTATCTGAATTTGCACTTTGCAGCCATTTAAATCAATCAGCAGGACCACCTTATTAAATTCAAACTGCTCAATATAATACTCTCCCATAAATTGGCATTTGGCTAATGTTCAATCCAACTAGAGTTGGACACCCGTCTGATTGGTGACATGCAAATCACATGATTTTCATATGTTTCACTCCCTTTGGAATTTTTTTTTGTTCGGGTTTAAATTTTTAACTCCGCTCTTCACATGACCAATCTGATGAAGGCCTCACAAATTTCCAAGCACTCTCAAAACTTTCAATCAAAATTTAGTGATAACCAAATGTATCTGCATAGGTGGCACTTCACTTTTTTCTTTTTCTTTTTTGATGTTAAATTTGGGACTCGAACTCATGCACACCCACACCCACTCACACACCCATATCCCTAATCCCATCTGGAGCTTCACCTTTATATTATATGACCAAATTCCACCATATTTTTTTTATAACAAAATTCACCATATTTTTAATGCCATAAACCATATAATACTCATTATATTTCAAATTTGTGGTGTAGGAGAAATGACTGACATGTTTCGTATTGGCATTTGTTCAAATGGAAACAGAAAATTCTGCAATATTGTGAGACAGGTAATAATCTAAATTCAAAATAGTATAATGATCAATTACTTCCACTACATTGCACCTGAATAATCAAGTAAGTATCAGTTGAAAATGCTAACAACCCCAAAGACCAGCTTAGAAAAGGATTACCTCAGCCATAGCTGCAATCTTGGAGGACGAATTTCGTTCGAGAGACTTGGTGGATGATTGTACTTCATTATCTGCTATGATGATCACCCCCTTAGATGAGGTCCTAGTATGTGCGGAAGGTGGGATTTCCAAGGACAAAGATCTAAAATCCAAGAAATAGAAACAAACAGAAGCAATAAAATATATTAGAACTCTAATACAAATCTCACAACATTACATTACACCCACACTTGCTCAAAGAAATGACTAAAAAACAAAGACCCATAAAAGAAAAAACCATACAACAAAACAAGACCAACTAAGTGAAAGAAACACCCAAAACCCAAATCAGAAAACAGGATTTTTTATGGAAAAGAAGAATATTTAGATGATTCTAACAAAACCCAATAACAGAAAACAGACTGCAGATTACAAAAAGGAAGGAAACATGAAACCCAATTCAAGAAGCTATCAAACGAATACAATGTAAATAAATTCAAAAAAAAAAAAAAACCAGAAGAGGAAAAGAAAGAAGTTTTTTTTTCTTCTGAAAACTAAAATCTTGATTGAAAGAATCAAATGCAGTGGGATTTGAGTTGCCCGTGCCTTGTAGCCTGCATCTTTGATGACACCCAAGACAACAGATGTTTTCCGTGATTGTTAATGGGGATTCTTCTGCAACTTGTCCTTTTTTTCTCAATCAAAGACAAGGAAAAGACATGGAGAGAAAGAGAGAGAGAGGGAGGTTGAAATGGCTGATACCACACGACCGTTGACAAAACTGAGACATTTCCGGATCTCATTGACATTCAAACCTCACGACTCAAAGTCTAAAAATAGCAGCGTCCATTCCTGAGACCTTTTCGGGATATATCTGCGTGTGGCTACTTTTCGCGCCAAATCTATTCTCTGTAGAAATCTGAAAGTGAAGATTCCTGCTTGTATTGAAGTTTCTCAGTTTTCATAGCTAAAACATGCATTAGTATTATTAGCATGAAGCGCGGATGCACGGGTTAAGTCTCGCGTACCTGAATAATATATTAAAACTAATATTCTACTAGCATGCAGCCGTGTACGATGTAAAGGTTAAGTCTCGTGCTGCTCGAATAATATATTAAAACTAATATCATTTTCATATAAATCCATTTATAATAAAATAATAAAAAATTTTTATGAAAATCCAATCTTTATTGTCTTAATCCGTGTCAGCATACACGTTTCATCTTAAAAACAAAGGATTCGTATGAATTTCTGCTCATTTTGAATACTATATAAATACTTTGAAAATAACCTTAATTAATTTATAAAGTTGAAAGGCATCCTTTGAATTGGGTCACGTCCACCAAAATAGGCCCAAGAGACGCATTGTATTGAAAATGCACATATGTAGTTTTAAAAAGATACATTCACAAATGAGCTCTAAGAAGGGGTACATTTTATTGAAAATACACATGTATTTTTGGAAAGAAAAATTCACAAATGGGCTCCAAATTCACAAATGGGCTCCAAGAAACTTATGTTGCTTCTCCTAAAACTAAAATTGAGTTTTATTTTCCCCAACCGCTATACAGCTTTAAAGAGAGAGAATTTTATTTTGGAAAGTGTTTTCTCTCCTCTTGTGAAAAATGCACAACGACTTGTGTTTTCTTTTTAATTGGTAAATGACTTGTTTGTCGATATGATCGGATGGGCCTCTTGCTATTGGTTATGTGACAATGTGGACTAACAAATAATGAGCTCTACACATGGAAAGGACTAGTTGGAGGGATTTCTTTTTTAATTCACATAACCCGTGTGTCTATGCTCGCATCAATGAGCCTGTTGTGAGACCCACCTTGGTTATTTAATTTAAACCCACATACATCAATTGTAGTGTCATCAGTTTGAATTTGATCGTAAAATACCCAAAGCCCAACTCGGTGTTATTATCACATTGCATCCCACTTCAAACTATTTTGGGTTGATAAAAAAACAACAGGTCATAAAATCCTTTGGGCTGGACTAATCCCTCCAGGTCCAGAGGGAAGCCGGATAAACTACCCTATAGCCCCAGTGTGGTAGTGCATATTCGAACTTACAACCTCCGGATGCAAACCGTGGTCCTAAGCTAACTTGGGGTTGTAATTGAGTTGGTTTAGAAGACTTTTCTTTGGATATTGACATTTGTTCATTAACTTAAATGAAATTCATCAGTTTTATTTCTGAATTCATAAGATTCTCTTATAATTTTTCAGTGAGGATTCTAGAATTTCTTATTTCTGAGAGAGACATGCACCCATGGCACCACAGATCTATAGTTAAATTGTGGCCCATTGATCAAAGGGCTTATAACATTGAAAGGCTACACACACCTAATTTTATTGCCCCTACAAATGTCCCTAGTATCAAAGCCCATAGAAAATCTGAATTTTCTCTAAAGAACCAGTCCCTTGGCATCATCTCCTTCGCTGCTTATTTTTCTTATTCAGTTAAGACAAATTAAGAAATGGGGGCATGGCTATTCATGGATCCATCCATAATATTGAACGAAGGCTCTTTCCTTGGGTGAGCAAATCAAAAGCTTTGTTGATGTCTTGGAATCCCATCTGGTCTGTTATAAACTCATCCAAATGAAGTTCCTGTAAAATGATTACATTACATGCACAAGGTAAGTAATTGGACAGTTGATCAAACCAAAGACTGCATTTCTCTTGTGGGGCCCACTTCTCATATAGAAAGAGCTGGCTCTAGTGAATTGTGATTGGCCACTAATCTTTCAGATCAAGATGATATTCACCGTTGGACTAAAGCCATTATCTTTCTCAACCCAAGATGAAATTGAGAGATCATGATGTGAATCAAATTTAAAAGGGGTATCACTCTGATTTGGCTGATATAGAGGCCCAGCACAATTCAAGTGTTGAAGTTTTAATTTGATCTTATAGTGGTCTGCCTTGATTGATGAAAAGTTAGTGTGGGGATGAAAGTTCTAGTAAAGATTAAGATCAATCACCTTGTCCATGTACCGTTGGATGAGGACTGGAATGTCGGATTTGGGTTTGATTCCTCCAAGAGATGTACCTGTGAAGGTCCTACCCCATAAAATCTCGGCCGGGCTGAAGCTTATGGGCGAGCCATGCTTTTCTACTCCCAGAATGACTGTTTTTCCCCATCCCTGTATTCCAAATAAGATCCTATGTAAGTTGGAAGATAAAAAATTGGGATCATGACTGACCACTGCTTTGAGATCTGATATTTGCTCGAGAACGGTCCAAGTTTAAATATTTTGCGCAATCACACGGACGTAGGATATCGCACAAGATAATATATGGATATCGCACGAACAACTCTATAGAAAATACTTAAACTTGAACTGCTCAAAGGCGAATGTCAAGTGTTTTTGTAGCTTTACGGACAATATTCCTAAAAAATTGCTGGTATGAAAAGACCATCCATTTTAGTGTTTAAATTCTTTAGTTGAAGCATGTTTGTTTGGCAACCTTTATTTTCATAAAAATCCAACTTATTTTCGGTGTTTTTGAGGCTTACATGTTCATATAGTACATTTTTTGGCCCCCCTTTATGATGCCTACTTATTTGAATTTGTTTTTGGCATCTAGGCCCCTTGATCAAATAATCCCAATGGTTTATCGAGGACCTCCAAATCTGGTGGTTCTTGATGGGTGGTAGCATCATTGGGTCATCTAGGTAGGCACTAGGTCTAGTGATGCAAATGCGCTGGATCTAGGATGGAACCATGATGAATGAGGACCGGGCTCTGTGTTCATAGATCTGGATTCATCCAACATGGAACCTATATGTTGTATCCATGTTGGGCATCAACTGTAAAAAACAGATCCGATTATAAATACTGATCTGAAATAAGATGTAGAATGTTTTAGAATAATTAGATAAAGGGACTTTAAAATAAAATTTTATATATTAATAGTGCTATGAAATATTAATAGTGCTCGAGCTATGTAGACCCTTAAAGCTTATATATTTTTAATATATATGGGTGTAATCATCTTGAATCCGAATCCTTGGAACATACAAGGATTCTCATTTGGATCGAATGTTGTGGATCCTATGTGCTTGGATTCGGACCCGAATCTAAATATCTCTAAGATTCAAAAATAGATTTTATATGCTTTATTTTAAATCGGAGACTTTGAATATTCGGATAATCAGCAAAAGGGATCATTGTCTCAGCTGTTTCCAATCAAATGGTGCTTAGTTTTACCTTTCGGCAGCTATTGAAGGCGTCGCTCATCACAGAAGCCAACCCTATACATTCAAAGCAATAATCTGCACCTCCATCAGTCATTTCTTTAATCACCTGTTTATCAAACAAAAGCTGAACATGTTGGAAGGTTGGTCTTGGATTTGATCAGGAGAGAGAGATTTAACAGCATTTGGGTTTTTATTAAATGACCTCACTGATATTTTTGTCTTTACAATCTGCAGCTGGGTTTATGAAATCTGTGACTCCAAATTTCTTTCCTGCATGGATATTACACATATAATCATAGTAAAAAGAAGGTTTTGACAAGTGGATTTTGTTATGCCTATTTTTATGGGTTTTGAAGTTTAATGTGTTGAGGTTTCAGATAATCATCTGCATTTTATGAGTGCAGGAAACTCATAAATGGGCTAGGAAAACTAGGCTGGGAGGTCAGACTTGGAGAGGCCAAATGGCTTAACCTGAACTATACTACTCGCTACAATGACTTGCCTCTCCAAATTCTCTACCACTTTCTTTTTAAGGTAAAAATTCTCGGTCACACTTGAAGATGGAAACGGATTCCTGTTTAGACCAATCAGGGAGTGCCACATGGGGAAGATAAATTTTTTTATTCAATGGAGGAGATGAGATGTCAGCCGATTTGACATCATCTCCCAATGTGGCCTCGATTGGTCCAAACAGGGGATCCGGATCGCCTTAGGGTGGCCCACATGTCCCTATTTACAGGGTATATGCCCCTCATATTTCTTAGCATAGGGCCCATCAAGGTGGTCCCCGTAGGCAGGAACCAAGCTAGGGTGACAACAGAGGAGCAGAGAAATTTCTATTGCACTGCATGGCCCCTATTTTATATTGTAGTGACAGTGATGAAGAAAGACACTTTACCGATCTCGAATTTTTCAATATTTAAATCCACACCAATGATTCTGGAAGCCTTGTGGAGTCTTGCTCCCTCCGCAACCTGCAAATGGACAAACGTGAGAGAGATATTGATTTTTTTCTCTTAGTTGGGCTACTGGTTAAATATTTAAATTTGAGGATAAGGAACCTTAAGCATGCATGTGAACCTAGGTGCAAACATTGCTCAATCATGGTTTCGGGGGTTTGCTTGTTTTTACCATCAATGGGCAATTTATTTAAGGCATATTTGTGTAATGTCTAGCATAATTTTATATTCTTATTCCTCCAATCGAAAAAGTGAATTCCGATTGTATAGTGAATTTTATGAAAAAAAAACACTTAGGCAAGATGTGCAAGATACATTTATATTGAAAATCGAACTATTATACTTAAGACGTGAATTTTTAACCAATCACGATGCAGTTGATAAACAAATAAGATGAGAATGATAAATAAGATTTACATGATTTGATAATATCATTTTTACGGTGCATCCGCAACCATAGACTTATATAAGGACTACATAGATTTCAATAAACAGAGATAGGGCATATCCATAGTCAGGGGCATTTTCTCTTACAGAGCATTCACATGAGTCTGAGCTTAGCATTCGCGGTAAAAGAAAATTTCTCTGGTGTTAAAGCCCAAAAGGGATGATTTTTTCCTGCGAGCGACTGTATATTATTCATCTTCATTGTAGCTCAAGGACCTACTTAGATACATGTTTGTCAATACAGAGAAGATGTATGGAAATGTCTCCTTGATAAGGGTCAGCGAGAAAATCAGCCCCCATCAAGTTCTCCTATTCCTTGATTTACCAGCTTCAATGTCTAACAATGTCTAACCATAGATACTTTTTTCTGAAATTTAATCCAATGGTAAGTGCAGGTAACCATATCATGAGAAAACAAAAGTGTGAAAAGGACTACACCCATCAAAAGTGGGCCCTTCAGATCATTTTTGTTAGAAAGACAGTTTGCACGAGGCAAGTGGATTAAGGCAGAAAACGACTAATTTGGATCTCCCTCTTGATGAGGACAAGTCTGAAATGCAAAGCACTAGCCTAATAGGAACGGACACTGTGTCATACTTACTGCAAGGCCCACTGCTCCCAGACCGAAAATTGCGACAGTGGAACCTTCCTCCACTTGGGCTGCCTTCCAAACTGCACCCACTCCTAACATACAAAATTCCAAAATGTATTATTTGTTAGAAACTTTCTTTATTTTGTACAGATTCCTCTTATGCACCAAAGTTAATTTATACACTTTTCTTGTAGTTTGGCCGCATCCTAAAAAGTGAAAAAAGAAAAAATGTGGTAAAAATATAAAGTGCATTGATATTTGATCAAATGACTAAAGACAACCACAGAACATGTAATGTCCTTTTGCTTGTATTTGATTTGATGTTGACATTCTTCAGTTTTGTGGCCACAGGGGGAGCCGTGAAGGCCCGTGATCCTCCAAGGCTCTCACCCGACGAGAAAAATCAGTATTCTCTTTCTTAAGGTCAGTTTCTCTTTTATTGCTTTTTTTTAACACCAGCTACAGGGGGCTGAGGGCTGGAGCTGGACGTCTGGAACCCCCCTCGGGTGAAGGTTGTAGGCCTTGGGTACGTTGGTGGAGCCCACGGGTGAGGAAGTAGATTTGGTAAGAGGCCATCCGCTTTTTAAAGAACGTTTATTAAAAAATCTAAAAGATATAACCTCAAGGGGTTGGTCGAGTAGTCAGGACCATTGTTCATCCCTCTTTTGGAGGTAGAGGTCTTTTGGAGTTAGAGGTCTTGGTATAAACTCTCAGTTCACCTTTTTTGAGGAATCGAAGGTTGAGTCTGCTAGCGCTACAACTTGGGGCCACAGGGTGTTTATCCTATTTCTTTATGGATTCAGCCCAAAGGGTTGGGAATCCTTCTATCGCAATTAAAAAAAAAAAACAAATTTAAATGATAGGAAAACAATATCCCTACGTCTTATACGAGCAATGGTCAAATCTCACCATATTGTCTTATATGAGCAATGGTCAATTCTCACTGTATTAGGAGTTCGAGGCTACTATTAAATTGATCACGTGACACGTGAATAAATCTTCCTGGTAAGTCCAACTCCTCTTAGAGTTAAATTTGGCCAAGGCGCTTAGAGTAAATATATTTGGTTTAGTTTAGATTTTAATGAACAAGGACCCTAGAGAAGAGCCAAACACCAAAGGTGATCTTGGCTCTCAGCCTCTCCTCACTCCATGCATTTTTTTACCGACTGTCATTGGTGAAAATTTTGCCATCTAATTTTTTCCTGCGGACGTTTCACTCGTAGAACACTGTATAATTTTCTTTTATCATATTCATCCGTACCTGTTGTGACTCCACAGCTGAGCAAGCATGCCTTTTCTGGAGGGAAGCCGGCCTCGATTTTCACCAGATGAGAAACATCCACAACCGTATATTCACTAAAACTGGAAATAGCAAGAAAATTGTGGATAATCTCTCCTTTGGAATCCTTGAATATGCTCCTCCCATCCCTGGGCATCCCTGGAAAGAATCTGAATGGGACCTTTGTACACATATTGCTCTTCTTCGACTTGCAATCTCTGCATTCTTGGCAATTTGATATGAACACCGGAATAACCGTGTCCCCTTCTTTTACCTCTGTCACCTTCTCCCCCACGCTCTCCACAACCCTTTCATAATATGGCAGCATAAATATGTTATTTCTTAGTCAAATTCCAACAAAATTAAGCCCACGTCAAAACACAACATATACACTTCATAAAGTTTTTATGGCTAATTCATAATTACCCCACGGCTTCATGGCCAAAAATCTGAGGAAAAACGCCAATAGGAGCCTGTATTTGACAGCAGAAGGAAACCCAATTATATATGGTGGTGAGATGCGGAAGAAAAAACTATGGTGTTAAGTCACATCTGATCAAATGGTTAGGAATGGTTTGATTGGTATGATCAAGGTGGAGTCCCCAAAGATGAGAGTTGATTACCTTCAGTTTCCAGAACGTTACATCGCTGTGGCATATGGATGTGCAAAGGATTTTTATCCGGACTTCCCAATCTATGGGGAAAGCTACTTCTATCTCCTCTATTTCTAGAGGCTCTCCTGCAGTTCTGCTGACCGCAGCTGTAATTTTAGTCCCATAGAAAGAAGAGAAGATCAGTTGAAAGGAAAGGGAAAAGGGAAAGGAGAATCACCATCAGAAGGGAATTATAGAGTTGTGTTGATAACCTTTGCAACGAATAGGCTTTCCTGTATGTGGGCTTTTCTCCATCCTCCAGAGACTTAACTAATCTGTGGTCTTCTTCCTTTTTACTGTATCAGATGTTGGGTGTAGAGAGCAACCACTTGGACAATGCATTCACAACTCATACAGCATCACTCATTTTGTATTTTATTATATGGAGTGGGCACACTCCGTATAAAAAAAAACTTAAATCAATGAAAGAAAGTCACCTAAATTTTTGGAAGACTTCACGGATTGATGTTGGCCCACTTACGATAAAGGTATGACAATTGTGATAGGTGATCCGGACTCTTCATTGAAAGACTTGAACATGTGTAGGGAATAGAGGATTAGGTGCACAATTAAAGTTTGTAACTACTTGGAGGCCTGGGGTAGGGTCAATACTCAGTGGGCCATCAATCTCTCTCTTTGGCTTGGGGGCTTAGCTTGTCCTAACCCACAAAAGCCCGCAAAAGTAGGGGTTTTTTTCCTTGTCCAAAAGCTAGAGGGTAAGGCAGGGCCGATTTTGAAAAGCCCACACCATGAGGTCGAGGCTAGGAAAAGACCAAGTCCGGCCCGGCCCTTTGTTCATTAATATGTATAATAAATATATATTCGTGCAAATCCCTTTTGTCGACTACATATACGACACATACATACATATATATATATATATATTCCAATTCCATACGAACAAATGGGCCCATCCATCAACAAATTCTAATTTATTCCAATTCCATACAAATAGACGAGCCTATAGCTCTAAGCAAACAAATAGGTCCATTTAACAATAAATTCATTCTCATTTGCATGTAAACAAAGAAGCCCATTTGACAATGAATTTTCATATGTCTAATTTCATGCAAAACAACAGACCTATTTAATAATGCCCATGTAAATGCATGATAAAAAGGGAAAAGAATTGTATTTTCTTTTGGCCCTAGCCCTCGCCCTTGAAAGTACGGCCCCGTTTCTTTAATAGAATTCCTGACAGGAATCCAGGCTGTCTGGGAATTCAGAATTCATGTCAGGAATTCTGTGTTTTATTACCAGAATTTCTGGGCATTTGAAATTCTAGGTATTTGAAATCCCAAAAAATTCAGTATTTGAAAAACCACTTTAACAAGAAGGATTTGGAAATCTCACTTGGTACAGGAATTCTGGGAGAGGGACGACTGCATTTCGGGAGCTCAGGCAAACATTCAGGCCATAAATAAAACAACGAATTTAGAATTCTAGAATTTGGCAGCATTCCAAATATTAGCATTTGAAATTCGCAGACAACCACCAGCCATGAATTCTACGAATTATAGTAAAGAAACGGGACCTAAGATAAAGGCCTAGCTAATGCAAGCCCGCCAAGGGCTTTTGCACGTCCTAGGCCAACGCTTTGGGTAAGGTGCAAACCCCCGCCCTTTGGCAACCCAAGTTGTTGTGTTTAGTCTGGTTAGACCATTTATTAGTCAACTTATTCCATTTGCCATATATTTGTTTCATTTGTCCGACCAAGGATTTATAAAGTATGCTTATAAAGTATTCTCCAAGCGGTCAACTCCTTCCACATGTAATACAGTCCATGTCAGCTTTATGTTAGGTTCTTTAAATATGGATGTTGCTTTGCACTGAGATCACCGACAATGCCAATTCCAGGTGGTTGGAATAGGTGATGATTCCGGTGAGTTTTTCATATTAACCACTTTTAAAACTCAACCGTACGTGGTTGGCTCAACACAGTTTTCAGGTTATTAAGTTTATAGTTTTGTTTGGGGCTACACGAAAATTTACCCGGCTTTCCTCTGGGGCCCAGAGGGATTAGTCCAACCCAAAGAATTGGGAACCCTCCGATAGTAAAAAAAAAAAAGTTTATAGTTTTGTTGACGTATGACATTTTAGCTAATTCCACGAAGTTTTGTTATGGATTTAGTGGCCCTATACTCAGGCGGGATCAGGATAGAGGCCTTGGAGGGACTATTGTGATTTTTTTTTTTTGAGGCCATTGCCAGGATTTAAAAAATCATTTATCTAAAGGGGATTTTTTTTTTTGGAATTTAGTGGGGCTGGCAGGGTTCCACCCATGCCTATAATCAACGGTCCTTTCATAGTATTGTTGCTTTTAGGACATGTTTGTTTCCGAGAGAGATAGAGTAAGAGGAGTAATTCTTAGATTAAGAATAAAATTAAAGTGGAGTGTGTTGAAATAAAATGAGTATTGAATTACTTTACATGTGTTTGGTTTGTTGGAATAAAGTAAGATGAAAGTGAGGGATAACAACTTTCATGGAAAAGAAAGAAGATAAGGTAAAGTAAGCAAGTTATTCGGGTTGGCTGGAATGAAGTTTTGATTGAGGGGCGGTCCACCCGATAACTTTATTTCACTTGTTCCATGTGCTCAATCCAAACACACTTTGAGGTAAAAATCTCAACCGTTGCAACTTTTTTAACTCCTCTTCTATTCTATCCTATGGCAAACAAACATGCGACTATCATATGAAAGTAACATTAGAACAATAAAAACCATGAATTTGGGCCATGTAAAACAATGGTGAAGCGGAAGAAAAAGGGAGGGAATGAGAAGAAAAGAGAGAGGGTCAGTTTGCGCATTTTGAACAAATTAGGAAGAAAAGTTGCCCAAGAAGAGTGGAAAACTTAAGAAAGCTCTTTTTGAGATTCTCCCTTCATTAGTCATGTTAAAAATATTAAGTCTAGTACAACTTAGAAGTGAAAAGGGTCAATACCTTTTTTTTTTTTTTATATGACTTGGGAATCCATGTTGTCTTTGACCCAATATCATGAATTCCTTGGGTGGTGCCCACTAAACCCCACAAACTGCACTCGGGACAATTTTGGAGTGGGTGGGTTTGGAAGAGAAGACAAGGGGAGCAAACCTAAGCATTATACCACTCCGCTGACTCCACATAAGTATAAAAGGGTCAACTCAAACCATTATTTATGATCTATGAGATATGGTTTAATTTAAATTACCTCGTCCAGTCTTGTCACTTTTGCTTGTTACCAATGTTAACTACCTAAACAAATAAAAGTTAAAAATATTAAATAAAAAGATTTCTTACTACAAACATCAGCACCAAATACAGTTCCAATAAGAGCTGAAAATGCACAGTGGGGCCCTCCCACTATAAGCGGTGAGTCGTTTTTAATGCATGGTATACTGCTGCGGATGCCCCAAGTGAATAATCGTCTATTAAATGATATAGGGTTTTGACATATTAATTGTTATTTAACTCGGTTTTACTAATTTCATGACCGAAATTTCAATAACGTCACCAGTCATTTGGCTCGGGTCAACATTTTTAAAAGACTTTTTTCGCATCATATTCCATGATATAATGGAATTTATTGGTTTCTGTATCATATGCTTTTGCTACCACCAAGTGAATTCATTTTTATATAACACAAAAAATGGCCTTTTTGTGAAAAGTAAATATACATCTGACCACCATTTTTCAGGTTCTATCATTCGGAAAAACACTTTTCCTAAAATGTTGCATAAAATCTTTGACATCATGGGATAGTCTTATGATATCATGAGATTTATCAATTTCTTTCACATGCACTATTCCCATGCTATCATGGGATTTGGGGCAAAATAGTTTTTTTTTAAATGCTGACCAAAGTAGCTTCACTACTTTTGTGACGTTATCTAAATTTTAGTCATGAAGTTGTTAAAATCGGGTTTAAAGAGAACTAATATGTCAAAACCCCATTAATATAAGTTAAAACCAAACAAAGCTTCTAGTTTACATTGTTCTGACCAAGGTTTTGTTTACCAGTTTAGATGGATTTGACTAGTAATTTTTACCATTTGAAGGGACGTTTTAATGTGAATAAATCGCAGGGCAATATACAGAAATGCTAGAGTCTAATATTAGCTTATTTTCTTTTTCATCAAGAGACATTATTAAATGACTAATTTTTCTCGAAAAGTTATAAAGGTCTTCTATGCTTATATTGCTGTAATACTTGTTTTAGATTAAAATTTGCTTTAGTGGTTTCACCACTTATTTTAGAATATATGAAATTGAAATCTATCGGTAGCTCAGTTGGCCTACGACCACAGTTTGCACCTATAGGTTGTAGGTTCGAAACTCCACACTGCGGCTACAATGGAGTTTACCCGGCTTCTCTATGGACTCGGAAGGATTAGTCTAGCCCAAAGGGTTGGGCACCCTCCAATAGCGGAAAAAAAAAAAAAAGATTTGAATATTGGACCATGGTTATTGTAAATACAAATAAACAACACACAATAGCGTCAACTTGAGTCTGAAATTGTTTTCTTTCTCCCTCTTTATGTTTCTACCAAGATGCATAAAAATCAGGAAACTTTAAGGGGATAGAAAATGTGACTGCACGAGAATCAATCTCACTTGTTATCCTAATCCAGATCTTAAAGCCAAATCGTCAATTAAATCTGAGCTATACATTAGACCTCACATAAGATTGATGTAAACCCCTTGTACCCATCAATCTTCTCTTGAAAATGACACTGATCTTATTAGAATGTGATTTGTAACTTTTATCTTTGGATGAAGTTACTTCAAAAATTATTAAAAATTAAATGCATTAATCTATAACTAAGGATAGCCTTTTGTCACCAATTTGTCAAAAAAATAAAGGGGGATTTACGGGAAAAATCCCGAAATATAGCCATATGTCCCGAAGGGTCCTGGAAAAATATGTAGCATTGATTAGGTCCTTCAGTACTCATTTGTGTTTTTTTTTTTCAACTTTGATAGGAGCGATGCTAGCGTCGCCCTAGCGTCGCTCGTGTCTGACGAGGGCGACACTAGCGTCGCTCGTCAATGTCTAGTGTCGCTTGTCAGCGCATCTTTTAATGCCTAGCGTGCTCAAATATTGGGATGATAGTTCTTAGGACTTCAAATACATGAGACCATGAGACCTTGGTAGTCTCACAATTGGATTTGAGATCAAGGTGGCTGTTTTTGGAGGTCTCATATTTCCATCATTATCGATAACCAACAACATCTAAACCCTATTACGCCTTGTCTTGTCTCTTCTCTCTCTCTCATTTGATAATTTGATATGGATATGGAAGCACCCCTTGCTTTCTCTTTGATATGGGTATGGGATTCTTGTCGACTCGTCGTTTGTGAAGTCTGTCGACAGCTTTGCCTCTCTCTCTTGAGTAATCGTGTACGTGGCGTTGCAGCGGTTTTGCATTCTTTTGTATTATTCTATGTTCAAATCTATCTAACTATGAATGAGATTTTCTAGTGTAGTGCGGCCCCAAAATTCATTTTATGCCTTCAATTGGCCTTGATCCATGGCCTTTCGCTTTGTTAAAGCTTTAACCTCTCCTCTTTCTACAGAAAACATAATAATTAGATGAAGAGAGAATGTAGTGGTGTGCTATGGTCAAACAATGCAGTGGACGATCAGATGAAATTTAAGAAGAAATTAGATCTCTGCCTTGCCCGGCCCTCTTCTCCAAAAAAAAAAAAAAAACCCGACACCGATTACATCTCTTTTGTAGAATCCCTTCTTCTTTAAAATGGATCTTGGGTATAAGAGTTTTTAAAAAGGGCTGCCATTTCAAATCAGAGACTAACTTGGATGACGCCACGGTGAGAAAAAAAAATGTTCTCTAGTGTGATATGTGTCAATTGTAAAAGCATTGTATTTTGTTTTTTCAGTAGTATGAAAATGCTGGGATATCTATTGAGGTTGCATCATGGGTGTTAATAGACCTGTTAGTGGTACCTCCCTTCCCTATATTAGCCCGAGCCCAAATTTGGAACCTGCATATCTGGGTTCTCTGATGCTATGTTTATGGCTTGAAACATCAAGCCAGAGGTGGGCCATAACTTTGGGCCTTCTCTGATTTAGACCCTTGTCAGGCTCGAGCATTTATCTAGCGGGAGCGAATCTCCCATAAATTTTATAAGTGGCCTCAGGTCTAAAGCCAGGGTCTTGAGTCTGCCTCCGACTTGGACTAGGGCAACCTAATTTAAATTGAGCACAGACCAGACGTATGCCAATGTGGGTTCAGATTAAATCTAGCAAGTTGACAGAACCTTATTGTGCCCGTCCACTGCGAAAGGATTTGAACGTTTGGATTGAGGTGTGGCAGTAATTTAAAACAAGTTATGATTATAAGAGGGGTGATTCTAAATGCACCCACAGGTATTGCTGTACACACCCACTTTCCCTCACAAGGGAAAGTGGGTGTGTACAGCAATTAAAGGGGGTGTGTTTAGAATCACCCTTATAAGAGGGCTTAGCTTTGGCCAGGCCTGGTCGACTACAAAAATATTTTACAAAAAAAGGAAGACAAAGACATTTCATAGGAAAAGTTCAAACCATCACTTTATACATAGAGGAGTGGATTTTTAGATCCAATGCATCTATCATGATGGAAATATGAGACCTCCAAAAACAGCCACTTTGATCTCAAATCCAATTGTGAGACTACCAAGGGTCTCATGGTTTCTTGTATTTGAAGTCCTAGGAACTATCATCTCAATATTTGAGCACGCTAGGCATTAAAAGATGCGCTAACGAGCTACGCTAGCGTTGCCCTCGTCAGACATGAGCGACACTAGCGTTGTTTCTATCAAAGTTGAAAAAAAAAAAAAACCCAAATGAGTACTGAATGACCTAATCAGTGCTACATATTTTGCCAGGACCCTTCGAGACATATGACTATATTTTGGGATTTTTCCCGTAAAATCTTCAAAAATAAAATAAAAAATGCACATATATTGAGGCTTATTCAAACTTAAGACTGTGTAATACTTTTGATACCATCAAAATAACATCATTTATTTATTTATTTATTGAAAATTAGTTCAAAGAAAGTTGAAAAGGACTAGGGCATTGTTTCTCATAGAAGACCTCGTGCACCCAGTTTCCATGGAAGCGGAGAGGAAAGTCATTCTATTTTCCCGCAACCATCCTGTGTCTATTGCTTGGTGCAACATTATTTCATCTAGGAAAAGCAGAAAAAACCGTTAATTTTCTAAGGCGCAGAAGTTTGATTCCTATGCTGGAGGTAGGAACCACGTTTCCATATAAGGGAAATTGCAGTCGCTGCAAAAACAGGCTTACAAAAAAGAATGTTTGGCTAGGGCTGTATATCAAAAAAATTATAATTATCAATAAATATTTCAAACTCTTGGCTGATACTTTTGGATTATGGTTAATATTGGCTGATATTTGTGACAAAGATTACAACTCTACTGTATCTGTATTGACCGATGCTAATATGCACTGTGATAAAGAAAAGGAAGAATCTAGTCTTGTCAGGTTGAATGCTTAGAATATGGTTCCAAATATGATACAACTTCTGCAATAGATTTCTTTCTGTTAGTCAATCAGGCAAAACTTAATTCCTGTCAGATGATGAGAGCCATCTGACTTAAACGGGCAAAGCGAAGTCATACGGTCAAATTTAGAAGTCCATTCACGACTCAATTAGTTGGTTTAAGATGAAAGAGGTAAAATGAATTGAAAAAACAGATAGCTAATGCCCAAAGTTTCAGCAGGTATGAGACCATGGACGAGTCTAGATCCAGCCTTAGCTATTACATGGAACAGTAGAACAAATACTAGGATCTCCATCATAGATATAATCTAGACCATTTATGATGAATCCCATCCCCTCTATAAATATATTTTCAAGTTTTAGTCGAGTAGGAGTGGGTCCCATCATCTGATTGAGAATATTATGGAAACATGATTAATGCATGTACTTCAATTCCCGATCATGTTTTCAATCATGTGTTCGATGGTACAATGGGACCCACTCCTATTTTAGTGGAATCTGATGATATGTCACTGGAGTGGATGAGATTCATCTTGAACGGTCTGGATTATATCTATGAATGACCCACAATAGAGTTCCTTGCATGTGGGGTCCCATCATTCGATTAAGAACATGAAAAAGCATGAGTAGTTCCCCAGTCACGTTCTCAATCATGTGTTTAACATCCACCCCTATTAAAGTGAGATTTGAAGCTAGGATCCAGAATCTCTATGGATACATGTCCTGCCTCAGAACAAAGAATTCTCTTTTGAGAGTAGACCGCATTCTGAATTTTCAACTTTACATGTGGCTCCGACTTAACTTTAATTAGTACAACTCCTTTAACACTATTATCTCTATGTGCTTGGAGTCATGTTCAATTTTAAGTCAACTGAATCTTTAATCGCCATTGGGTTAAACTAAGGATAAATTTTTGAGGTCACAAATTCTTTTTTTTTTATAAAATAAATACTTTCATTGCAAACTAAATACATAATACATCATAGAATCGACAAGAACTTGTTGTCTAATAAAATCTAGTACTCGATCCCACCATACCCTCATGGCTTCTATAAATTTGACGTGTCTAGCAAGTTTATGAGGCGCTTAATTACCCTCTCTTCTCACATGAGCCACTTCATAGCTAGTGAAATGTTTCAAAAGTTATGTGATCTCATCAATCACGTTACCATGTTAAAAACTAGCTACTCTTCTGTATCAAAAATTTGGCATGCTTATAAGTGTTGTTTTTACCTTAAAACAAAGTGCAAAAATGAGCTAAATCTTTCGTGATCATGCAAAAATGCCTTTTTCTAAGAAAAAAAGGGAGGTAGGTAAGAAAATCTTGCTAATAGGAAAAAATAAAACATCTAATAAAAAATTTTCTGCGGATATTATACAAGCGTGCCCTCATAGTTAATACACTTTTAATACTCTTAAATAATGAGATAAGATAATCTTAAAAGCTGCTATTTAGCATGCACCAAGCCAAGAGAAAATCTTCCACTTTTGGACCATGCTGAAACCGCAGGGAATCCAAATCCTTATAAAAAAATCCCACAATCACAATGTTTTCGTCCCTCAATTTGTCCTTTTCCTCCCCCTTCTTTTTCGTCCTCTTGTCCCTTCCTTATTACGTCCTCCAAACGCATCCTTATCAACAACACATTTGACCAGTCAATACTCTCCCTCTCTCCCTCGGAACGCTCCAACCAAACAAAACCAAGACCGAAAACCCTCTTCCTTCTTCCACACTCAACACCAACACCACTCACAGCACTAGAAGAAGAAAAGAAAATGATGGACAAAACCTCTTCTTCCACAAATCAAAACACCACCGGCAGCAGCAGAAACCAAACCGATCATCTCCTCAAACAAGTCAACAAAACCTCTCACAAGATCTCCAAACCAAATCACCATCTCAACAAACAGATTTCTCAATCTTCATCTCAACACAACAACATCAACAACAACAACAACAACAACAACAGCAACATCAACAATCAGCAGCAACAGCAGCAGCAGCAGCAGCAGCAACAACAGCAGCCTCCTGTTTATAACATCAACAAGAACGATTTCCGAGACGTCGTGCAGAAGCTAACGGGATCTCCCGCTCACGATCGCTTATCGACTCCTCCACCGATCCATCCTCCAAAACCCCCCAGCTCCCGCCTCCAGCGCATACGACCTCCGCCCCTCGCGCACCTTAGCAACCGGCCGCCCCCTCCGATCACAGACGCCGGATCCGGTGCAGGAGCTTCTGGAATGTACGGCGGACGGCCGCGATCGCCGTTCTCTCCCCTGCCGCCCTTACCTGCTGTCAGTGCGGCGGCCGAATCGCCGATCTCTGCTTACATGAGATTTCTCCGCAACTCGATTCCGGTTGCCGGAGATCCCGATCTGAGGAGGATGCCGGGACTTTCGCCGCGGTGGAACGCTAATCCGACTTCTCTGCCGCCGGTTCCGATCCCGTCGCCGCCTCCGGGGATGAATTCGTTTCCGGCGGCGTCGTCGCAGCTGACGATGCCTGGTTCTCCGCTGGCGTTCGGACATATTCCGTCGCCGAGGTTTCAGTACCCGTTGCTGCCGCCGAGCTTTCTGTTCTCGCCGCCGTCACAGCTAGGGTTTCCGCAGCTGCCTGTGTCTCCGAGATTGCCTGTTCCGAGCCCTACATGGAAAGATCTGTGACGGTTTGGATTCGGATGAGAAAAGGTAAGGGAATTTTTTGTTTTCTCTCTCGTTTTTTTGGGTGTATATATAGGTTTTACTCATGGTCTTTAGTTGAAAGAGAGGTAGCTGTAAGTTGAAGACATAAACCCTAGATTTTGTTCTTTTTGGTTTTTTTGCACATCCTGCATTGTAATCTGAAGTGTTCTTTTCCTTGTATTAGTATTTTGTTGCTATTGTTCTTTTTGCTTAATGAATCATACTGTATTTCAAATAAATTGCAGTAAGAGGTTTTTTTAGGTTGATCCATTGAAATTCTCATTATCTGTGAGGTTCAGCATACATTTTGTTAAATAGTTGTTGAAGTCATTGTAGATACAGGAAAAAACTAATTAAAAAAAAAGAAAAAAGAAAAGAAAAGAGAGAGAAGAAGATTAAAATCAGAAGAGAAATGAATAAAGAAAGAGAAGAAGATTAAAATCAAAAGATAAAATGAATCTAGATTTATATAACTCTGTGGATGTAGATTTTCAAAAAAGATTGAATAGAAGAGGACAGTGTCCATCTCTGCATTCCAAAAGAAAAAGCGATCAATTTAGAAGCTAGAAGGACACAAAAAGAAGGGTATGAGAGCACTTCAACTACATAATTATCTTGGTGCTTGAAGAACTTCCTGTTCACTTCATGTCTATTGTGCTTGATCACCTTTGGCATTGAGTGTTAGTACACACATCCTTCACAGTGTCAAGGTATTAGAATGACAATTCTTGCCAAACATCCTATTGAATGCCATAAGCAGTGTCTCAAGGCAATCTCTATCGATTTCACTGCGCTTGATCTCAATTTCAGCATGTAAAAATCATTGGTTTACTCACAAGCTGTTTTTTACTCTTTTTTTCATGGTCAGTAACGAGTAATCGAGTATCAATATATATTTTTTTAATCATGAACAAGTATGCATGTCTTTAAATATGTACACTTTAAATATGTACAATAGAAGACAGACTATTCCATTTAGGAGATATATACTATATTTATGCACAAGTACAGATTCCATTAAAATGATATATGAAAAAATTAGAATTTCTAGGTGTATGAAAAGATAAGAAGGCATAAATTAGTTTTGTATGGCTTAAGAAAGTCTATGCTGCTCTTAGTTCAGATTCTCTTATTAATGTTTATTGTTTCCATGTGTATGATAAGATAAGAAGACATAAATTATTTCCAGGTGCATGAAAAGATAAGAAGACATAAATTAGTTTTGTATGGTTTAAGAAAGTCTATGCTGCTCTCAGTTCAGACTCTTCTCAGATTCCATACATCCAATACTCACAGGGTAGGGTATAGGGGGCCTTGAGGTTAATATTAGGTCAAATATCATGTTGATCAAATAATCTTAACGCTGAATTTTAAATCCACAATGAAAATTTTAAACTGCAGTTATTTTTGTGAATGAATCCAACAACAGTTAAAAATTGGATTCCTTAGGAGTGGCTTGAATTTGTCAAAGGTGGGCATCTCTTTAAGAAAGAGAGGCAGAAAGGGTGCCTAAAATACAAAGGGGATCATTTGGTTTTTCCTTTGATATAGTCCATACAAAGAGGGAAGATTTACAACCTATATACAAAAGATAGAGATGAATTAGAGATGAAACCTACGTACAGGAAGCGCTGATAAAAGTATAAAAGAATCCAATGATAGAGGGATGCATGATCCCCAAAAGAAACAAACATACTATTGGAGGACTTAGTGGCGGACCTAGGAATTTCTTTTGAACGTGACGGACCTAGGAATTTCTTTTGAACGTGGCAGACGGAAATTGCATGTAAATCAGCATGATCTGATGGCAAAACATGTGCAAAAGAGACAAACATATAAAGTGCTTCTCTAATTTTATATTTTTTCCCCTTCTTTGTTCTTTCTACAGTAAAGAAACCCAAAACTCACCTCATACCAACCCTATTCACAGATTTTCACAGAACAAAATTGCACCATATTTTCTTAAAAATTCAAAATGAAATGCTACATACCTGCCTTCTTCGCTTCTTCCTCTTCCTCCTGATGAACTTCATGTCTGAACTTCAGGACGACATCTATCGGTTTACAATAAGCTCAATGTTCACCTCGAACGACACTTTTCTTGATAGTCTTATCCAGGTATAGCTTATAATGTGTAACAAATTACGCCTTCCTAGGAGACATTTCTTCCTAGGAAATTGGAAACTAATTTTCCATTACTCTCTTGATTGTCTAATTTGAGTGGTGGAACTTTCCTTTCTATCTTCCTTGAGGGAATAAAACTCATGGAAGAAAACTCTTCTTGTGAAGATAAACGGCGGGCAATGAGACGAGAAGGAAGAGCTTCCGAAAGCGATTAGGGAGGTTTCGGGAGAAAAGGGAGATGGGCGGTCCAGACCCTCTCTGTTTAGGGTTTGGACGGGCGGTCCCCCTCTTCTCTCTAAATAGAGTGGGTCTGGACTGCCTGTCTTCTTCTCCCGAACCCTCCCTAATCGCTTTCGAAAGCTCTTCCCTCGTCGTCTCATTGCCCGCCGTTTATCTTTGCAAGAAGAGTTTTCTTTCATCGTCGGTTTATATACCAAAGCTGAGTTTTATTTCCTTGAAGATAGACGGGAAAGTTCCGCTGCTCAAATTAGAAAATCAAGAGAGTAATTATAAACTAATTTCGGACTTCCTGCAGAGGAAGAAACAGCTTCTAGGAAGTCGTAATCTGTTACTCGCGATCGGCTATACCTGTAGAAGACTGCTGAGAGAAAAGTGTCGAGGAAAGTTCGGGGTGAACATTGAGCTTATTGTAAACCGACAAATAGATGTCGTCCTGAATGTAGTGATGAAGTTCGTCAGGAGGAAGTGAAGAAGACAGGTATGGCTTAGCATTTCATTTTGCATTTCATTTTTTTTTAATTTTCAAGAAAATATTTTGCATTTTTGTTCTATGAAAATCTGTGAATAGAGTAGGTATGGGGTGAGTTTTAAGTTTCTTTTCAGTAGAAATAACGAAGAAATACATTCGATCCAGATTTTCTAGCGCCAAGTGGAAAAATGAAATGGAAAAAAAATTATAAAATTAGAAAAGCATTTTATCTCTATGTTTCTTTTGCTTACGTTTTGCCATATGCTGATTTACATGCAATTTCCGTTTGCCACGTTCAAAAGAAATTCCTGGGTCCGCCACTGAGTCCTCCAACAGTATGTTTGTTTCTTTTGCTGATCATGCATCCCTCTATCCTTGGATTCTTTGATACTTTTATCAGCGTTGATACTTTTATTAGCGCTTCTTGTACGTAGGGTTCATCCTAATTCATCTCTATCCTTTGTTTATAGCTTGCATTTTTGTTCTATGAAAATCTGTGAATAAGGTGGGTATGGGGTGGGTTTTGAGTTTCTTTTCGGTAGAAATAACGAAGAAAAGCATTCGATTCAGATTTTCTAGCACCAAGTGGAAAAATGTAGTGGGAAAAAAATATAAAATTAGAAAAGCACTTTATCTGTATGTCTCTTTTGCTCACGTTTTGCCATCAGATCATGCTGATTTACATGCAATTCCATCTGCCACGTTCAAAAGAAATTCCTGGGTCCGCCACTGAGTCCTCCAACAGTATGTTTGTTTCTTTTGCTGATCATGCATCCCTCCGTCCTTGGATTCTTTGATACTTTTATCAGCGCTTCCTGTACGTAGGGTTCGTGTCTAATTCCTCTCTATCCTTTGTTTATAGCTTGCATATCTTCTCTCTTTGTATGGACTGTATAAAAGGAAAAACCAAATGTTTGTATTTTAGGCACCCTTTTTGCCCCTCTTTCTTAAAGAGATGCCCACCTTTGACTGTAAAGAAACCCAAAACTCACCCCATACCAACCCTATTCACAGATTTTCACAGAACAAAAATGCACCATATTTTCTTGAAAATGCAAAATGAAATGCTACATACCTGCCTTCTTCGCCTCTTCCTCTTCCTCCTGATGAACTTCATGTCTGAACTTCAGGACGACATCTATTGATTTACAATAAGTTCAATGTTCACCCCGAACGACACTTTTCTTGGTAGTCTTCTCTAGGTATATAGCTTATCATGTGTAACAGATTATGCCTTCCTAGGAGACGTTTCTTCCTTGGAAATCAGAAACTAATTTTTGATTACTCTCTTGATTGTCTAATTTGAGTGGCGGAACTTTCATGTCTATCTTGAGGGAATAAAACTCGACTTTGGAATATAAATCGACGATGGAAGAAGCGGGCGATGAGACGAGAAGGAAGAGCTTCCGAAAGCGATTAGGGAGGTTTCGGGAGAAGAGGGAGACAGGTAGTCCAGACCCTCTTTGCTTACGGTTTGGACGGGTGGTCCCCTTTTTCTCCCTAAATAGAGAGGGTTTGGACCACCTGTGTCCTTCTCTCGAACCCTCGCTAATTGCTTTCGGAAGCTCTTCCCTCGTCGTCTCATTGCCCGCCGTTTCTCTTCGCAAGAAGAGTTTTCTTCCATCGTCGATTTATATTCCAAAGCTGAGTTTTATTTTCCTGAAGATAGATAGGAAAGTTCCGTCGCTCAAATTGGACGATCAAGATTGTAATCCGAAACTAATTTTGGACTTCCTGCAGAGGAAGAAACGACTCCTATGAAGGCGTAATCTGTTACTCACGATCGGCTATACCTGGAGAAGACTGCCGAGAGAAAAGTCCCACTAAAGCTATACCGAGTCCTAAGGACCCTGATTGTTACATACCAAGTTCGAGTCGACTCGGCCGAGTCAACTCGGACTCAGACGATTTTTAAAACCTTGGGATAGTGTTCATAAATCTAAAGTGATCTTGATGATTTGTGGAGCATTTAACCTATGTTTCTCTCTGTTGAAATAAGGCTACGGGCTTGTGCATCTTTTATGTGTTAATATGAACCTTCAGCTAACTACATGATGTGATCTCCTTAAAGTGCCTCATAAATTACGAGTTAACTTTTTTTTTTTTTATTCCTGGTAGTAAAATTACAAATTTACATATGTTAAAATGTATCTTAGTTTGTATTTGTATTTGGAAGGAAACATGCTGTTTCAGTTGTATTTGTATTTGGATTTTCTGGGGATAAGTTTTTTATTTTGCTTTTGCATTTATGGGTATGGATCTGTGGTGCTTGGAATTACAATTTTCTTAAGCTTGTTCTCTCTTTAGTTACTGTGCAAGAGTTCATTTGGTTGTGGGTGGTTATTCAATCTGGAACTTAATACATAAGGAAGTTGTGCTATGTTTGTTATACGATATAATGATAATACTACAATATGGGTATATCATGCAAGGATGGAATGAGAAAGTTTTTCTTTCAGGTCCACTATTTACATAGAAGTTTCAAAAACAATTTGTGTATATGTGGGTAAGGGGGTGGGTTGGTTCCAAAACAACCCCACCCCACCCCACCCCACCCCACCCCACCCCCCGGGTCGCTCCATTTGTCTGGTACAACCCCCACCCCACCCCACCCCCAAAACACACGCCCACCCACCCCAAAAATAAAACACCCTCAAAATTTTTGCTTTTAACTGTTGTAAGTGCAGTTAAGTAATAAAACCCACATTTGTGCTAAGAAATCTAGTAGATTGGAGGCATATGATCAACACAAGTGTCATTAAATGACAGCATGCTGATTCTGTTGTTATGTACACTGCCACACAATATTGACACAGAAAGGGGAACATGTGTCTTTTGCTGTTTTCGAAATTGAATCATTGTTATCATCAAAGCAGAGTGATAAAGAGTCCTATGATAAGTAGTGTTTTGCAGCTATCACTCCCTATCTCAATTCACTTGAAGCACTACTATCTTTGGGATTGCAGTCATGTGGAAAATGAGAAGTCATAGTAGGGCAAACCCATTCCCGCGGAGGTTCAATCTGCATGTTGTAAGACATGTGCAATCATCATTTGTATGTATATGTATATGTACGCAACAATGGGTTATGTTCCTGCTTCATTTCTCAATAATACTATAGTTGTAGCATAAAATTTTGATGTATGGAGTGGTTTTATCTAAAATGTGGAGCAGATTACATACCAAGGCAAATGAAAGATCTGCACTTGCATCGGATCTTAACTGTGGGGCCCACTTTAGTCTAAGGCAATTACTTGGATAGCATTCCCCCTCATGCCAAGTGGGTTTTCCAGGATACACTCCGATTTGAGCAATAGCAATTTGTTGGATTTAAGCAGGCAATTGGTCATGGTCCTCTTCCATATCCATTTTTGGCAGTGATTCATGGGGAAAGGCATTCCAATGGTGAAAACTTGGCAGTAATGATTGAAGGACTGGCATTTCCTTGCCCATAGTTGTATGCATTTTTGACATTGAATATCCTTGTGAATCCATGCGGAACTTCAATTTGAGAACTCTTGTGAAGTTGGTTTGTTCTAAAAGTTGACAAATGCATACTGTTTAGAAGCAATAGGTGGATCTAAAAACTTCTATAGTTTAGTTTCTTGACGGGCTAATATGAATAAGTTGATACGTTATAGTCTAGGGCATCATCTTTTGACACCTTACATGGCCTGTTTGAATTTAAAAGTATTTTTTTAATAGATGTCATGTTTAGTTTTTATCATAAATTGAATTTTTTTGAAAAGACAAGAAATGCCCTTGTAATAAACTCTTCTTTGTATGTTTACCAAATAAGGTTTATCAAATAGCTTCATTTGAAGCAGGTATACAGCATGTGTTATAAAATGGTCTATTTGTAAATGAGTATTTGAAATCGATCTATTTCACTCATCTATTTGAGCCAGATCAATTTCAAACAGACCAGATTTGTCAAACGAGCCCTTTATCTACATTTCAAAGTGCCCTGAAGATTCTCCTCTGTGATTCTTTACTATTCTGGACAATGCTTCTTTATGTGGGCCTCATAGAAGTTTCCTTAAGACCAGGGCAAACTACAAGATAAGAGCTGTCTTTAATGCACGGACCACTGATAAAGTGTAGCCATCATACATTCATACAAGTTTTAAATAGGATGGATTACAATTCGGCTTGTGGATTTGGGTGTTATTTATTATTTGTTTGTATTTATCAGGAAGTTTCAAATATAATTGTTCAAAGAAAAATGTTTACAAGATTGTTGAAATTCGGTATGCTGATCACCTGTTAAAAGAACACATGAGATACAAGGGACTGCACGAGTCCTACATTGAATACATTCAAGTCTAGAGCCCAGGTTTATATGTACTCATGGATTACCTCCTCCACAAGGTGTCTTTTGGAGGGTAAATGGTGATTAGATAGGCTATAACCTAGGGAGCAAAATCCTGGCCATTTAGGCAACAATAAGCAAAAAAGAGGAGTGTAGTAAAGATAAAAATGTTAACATGGATTCGGGGTAAAACTAGAAAAGATAGAATCAGATTCAGAAATGATTGTGCGTATAAATATAGAGGGGTAGCATCACAGTGATTAATTGGGAGACTACTTTGAGATGGATTGAACATGTACCATGCCAGCCAACAGTGGCGATTTTGGTTCATTGGAGTTCGATTGCCCTACTTGGTTGGTTGTGATTGCTTGATTGGTGATGGCAAAGAACAAAAAATAGTCATGAGTTGCATATAATAAGGGTTATCTAAACAGATGACCATAATTATGTGCGAACTAAGTTACTTAGCACTCGGCCTGAATAAGCCCAATAGCAAAATAAAAGTTAAGTTATAAGAACAAAACTTTGTAATTCAATTTCACGATGCATATAGTACATAATCATGCCATTTACTTCTGTGCATACTACACCTAGTGGGGCCTACTATATGATCAATCCAAATGGACCATCTAAACCTCTCTCCTATATTTCATGGATCCCATGGTGTCTGCACTGAACCAAATAAACTGGACCTTTGGATCTAGTGTTAAAACTCCTTTTTAATTTGAATCCGTCAAGATTGTGGACCACAGATTAAGGGTTTATGATTATTGGATTGATTAGAAATTTCATATTTGGGGTGGCCCCACTTGGATCTTTCAACCCCCCTTCCCATGATGTGTGGCCATAGGTAGGCCCAGGAAGTATTCTCTCAAGGGAAGGGAGAGTCGCGCACGGCACTGCCCTACAATAAAATGTTTAGAATCTAGAAAAAAAAAATCAGCATCAGAAATCAAGAAGAATCAGAGTAACAGAAGACATAACACAATCAGAGTACCAGAAGACATAATACCAGAAGAAAAAAAATCGCGCTAAAGGCTTCTGAATGCTGGTAGAGCTATGCCTTTGCAAAATGTCAACTGATTGATTTCCCTGTGTCCTAATCCAGTTCAGTCAACCAGCCTCCTTGAAGACTGCCCCCTTGAAGAAGTAATTTTAGCTCGTCTGCCTTTTCCTTTGGGTAACATGAATGTGACAATGAATTGTGCCACTTCAGTAGCCGAGATGTCTCTCTTTATGAGATTGATTTGCGGCCATACTTTTTCAATAGTCTAGCAAACAGTAAAACTGTTGAGAATTAGTGGCTCGTGTTGAAGTTGGATGAAATGTCTAAACAAGGCCCAAAGTCTTTTGACTTCCACATGGGTAACTACTTTCAGAAGCATTTGTGATTCTTCCATTTAAGATGACTTTGGTTGTCTTGGAGAAATGGTTGATACCTAAGTGTCCAGAGCTCGGAGTGGGAGTGGGAGCCGGAGCGTCGAAACACTAAATTTTAAAATAATTATATATCCGGAACGCTTATACAATATAGTGCTTGTGGGTTTATAAACAAATAACTAATGAGCACAAATATATCTTATCCATATATTCAAGTATAAAAAATGGAGAAAAAATTAACTTTTCAATTTGATCACATAAAATAGACAATAATTAATAAGTCAAAAGAATTTTCTTCATCCAAAAGATAAATATCAAGCTTACAGAAAAAGACAATGCACAAAAAAATAAAATTCTTCATGGTTCGCTCCATATTCGATTAAACCGCGCTCCGAAGACGGATCTGCGTTATCGAGAGGGCTGAGAGGAGGTTCCGGGCACTAAGGTTGATACGCATCTTATAAAGGTTACATTCAGAAAATTACATAAATCATAATGATGTCTTCAGAGGGCTCTTTGCAGCCCTCAAAGTTCGATAAAAACAAACGAGGGTGCAAACACTTTTCTCCATCTATAACTGAGTATTGAAACAATGCTATTGAGGTAAAGAATAACCTGGTAACAAGTGAGAATCCCCAACATTGGACCCCACTAGATGGAAGACCAATGAGAAAATCCCCAGCAACAATATTTTCTCCATCTATAACTGAATCCTTTCTTACTCTTCCAATGGCTCTGCACTCAAGGCCAAACATTGCATCATAAATGTCATGTGGATAAAAGGCCTACAAAACCCATTTAGTTAAAAATTGTGAGTTCCACATGATGACGCTCTCTTACAATAGTATAAAATATGCATCCATATTGAGATGACTCATATACACTTGCAAATCTTATGTTTGTATAGAGAGAAGAAGAAATTTTAGCAAGGGAAATTATCTATATAAAAAAAATCTGAATGTCTCCAATTGCACTTGGTTTAAACATATTCGAAGAAAGGATCTCATCAATGCACTAAAGAAAACAGAAATTTGCACAAAGATATATATATATATATATGGGAAATATTCATATGCATCTATTCCTTACCATTTTTGGTGAGGGACACCTCTTTTGGGGGTGTTTCAAGTACAAAAGGGAAGTACAAAGTACCCCTCTTGTACTTGAAACACCCCCAAAAGGGGTGTTCCTCACCATTTTTGGTGAGGGATAGATGCACATTAAGATTCCCATATATATATATATATATATATATTTCCTGCAGCAAACGTTTAGAACCACCACCACACTGATCTAAAAGACAAAGAAGGCCCCTAATCCATGGGACTCAGCTGTTATAAATTTGTAATTTTGATGATTAGAGCTATCACCATTAGTCCATCTAAAAAAGGATAAGAAGATCTGGTAAATGTATTTAAACAATAATTCTTTTAAATAGGTGATGCAGGCCAAATCCTTTGTCCGGTAGCCCAAGCCCATAAAAAGATCTTCAAATCATGCAAGAGTTTTATTTTTAGTATTAGCTGGATTTTAGGAATAATTGGGAGATTAGTGAGAAAGTTTCTATTATTTGATTTAGTACTTCTATTAACTAGAGTTGTTTCCAAGAATAAGTCAGAGTATAAATCTATATAAAGGATTGTAATCCCTTTTTATGGACAAGACATTGATTAATAAAATTTCTTCCTTTGTGAATTTCCCTTGTAGTTTCTTAACTATAAAAGTCTATAAAGTTAAAATTTAGAAGTTAGCACTTAGCCCACAAATCTGTGAACAACAATGTCATGATCTATGACATCTTTACCTGGTTAAGAATTGTAACTTGATGTTGCGGGTTATTTGTCATGATCTCTGACCTTTTTTTCAAGCCACGAAAAACTTCTTCATGGTTGGAAAAGTGTTTGCTATAGAAGCAGCTTGGGTTCAAGTAGTACGCTGCATGCTATGACGTCATTAAGTAATAAGTATTGACTATTGGATTCCAAAATAAACAGTAACTAGTTAGTATTTTTAGTAACCATAATAGTCAAGATTTACCTGCCGTGTGTATGTCTTGATACATATGGTTGTCCCATCGATTGTCAATGATTTTCCAAAGCATCTTATAATAAGTCTCATACTTTCCTCTGGACCTTTGCTCTATAGCCAACTTTGCTCTATCCATGGCATCATATACAAAGCCCATTGTGGGCTTCGTATCAGCATCCACTAGTTTCAAGACCAAGACAAGAGGCTTGAGTAAATCAGTAATTCGTTCTGCCCTGTTCCATAAATCCTCTCCAAGGACAATCTATTGTACACGGCGTGCCAAAGGTTGACATGAAAAATCTGATTTCACATATGCTGCACTCGTCCACATCTGCATTATGTTAGCCTTGGCACAACAAAGACTCTCAAAGGCCAAGAAGTGCATGGCAAAGCGTGTGATACCCGGCCTCAAAATCTCACGACCCTCATTCATTTCTCTTAGCAGATCGGTCATGAACTGATGGTTATAGATCAAAGATGCCACCATCTTTCCCTCATCAATAGTATCACGAACATCATCTAATTTGCCATTGTCCTCTAGCATGAGATCAATACAATGTGCCGCACCCGGTACCCAGATAATACTCCTATGCTTTTTAAGCAATTTCTTCACCGCGGCCTTAAAGTAAGCCACATTATCTGTCACAATTGCAACAACATATTTGTGTCGATTTCTAACCATACGCAAGGTATCATCAATTAAACTGTACAAATATTAGGCATCCATTCTATGCCCGCTTGTATCTACAGACCTGACAAAAACTATCCTTGTTACACAGTAAGCCATAAAATTAATAATGTGCCGCCTATTGTTGCTTGTCCACCCATCACACATAAGCGTACACCCATATTTCTCCCAAGTTTTGAAGTGATCTTCCAAGTATCTCCAATAATCGGAAACTTCCATGTCAAGATAGTTTCTGCCAATCTCATGAGTGGATGGAGGTTTAACTCCGGGCCCCACCTCAACTATAGTATCAACCATTGAGTGATAGTATGGTGAATTAGCGACATTCGGTGGAATCCGATTATAATGGACGAACTTTGAGATGGTTCTCCCCATTTTCATAGCTCTAACTTTTGATATCACCCATGATAGAGCTACTAATCTTTGGTTGTTTCGTACTTTGGGACTGATGTAAGAATGGAACCAATGTCCCTCTCCTCACTGTGTCCTGATAAGGGTCAGGAGGAGATCTTGAAGAACTGGCCCTAGCTCGTGTCTCATCCATACGAGCCTACTCAGAGCAAATTATTCACGACTCACTCTCATAGCCCTCCTTAACTCCCTCTCCTCAGCATCACCACCACCGTAAGAGTCATCCTCAAAAGTGTCAATCCTCTCCATATTTGCAACCCTCTCATCAAATTTTTTCTTCTTTTCTTTCTCATTCTTCTTTCCCTGCAAAATATCTCTCATTTGTTTCCTCACTTCAGTGGGGACATTTGCACATGGTTTAGCTTCCCCTTGTATACTTGCTAGGTGTTGTTTAAATCTGTGGATCCCACCACTGAAAATCTTATGACACCATTTGCATTTGACCTTATGACGGTCTCCTGCAACCATCTCCCCATGTTTCCATCCGGGGTCAACTTCTTTCTCTTTCTTTTTTTGGGGCCATTGTGATCTAATCTAAGTGATAGTAATCTGCAAAATCAAGAATGCAAGATTCTATACAATCAAATGTTTATACTTTAAGAATGTAGAAACAAAAAGAACATATTATTAATGCACACATACAAGCATAGATGATAGATCCATGTTGTAGACTGCTAATACACAATCAAAATAATAGTCTCTTAGTCTTACCATTTTCCAAAAACATAAATAAATAATGAAACTATTCTGATGTTTTAATATTTTAATAAATTTTTTTTCTCATAATCAAGAAAATCACATTCTTTTAAGTTTTAACCAAACAATAGTTGAAATATCATCTACAAACAACCCCCATATGTAATCATCTATTATACATAATTTAAGAATGTAAATAACAAACAAAGCATATTATTAATAATTAGTTTTACAAGAAAAGGTAAGGAAAATATTATTATTACACAAACAAGCATAGATCTAGAGTTAAAACCAATGTTAGATACACTCCCAAAATAATAGTCTCATACAAAAAACATAAGTAAATAATGCAAAAAAAATTTGGATTTTTTAATTAAAAAAAGACCCAAAAATTCAAAAAATTGCGTTTTTAGAACAAATAATCGTCCTCCAAACCATCTTCAAGCAATATCTTCATCTTAATTAGCATATTTCCTAAACCATATATCCATGTAGAATCAAGAAAAAATACCTCAAAGTTGAGAAATCAAAAACCCTCTTTGATATGAATAGTGGTTGGATTCTTTTGTAGGCTCGATCCTTCAAAATGGACGGATTTGAGGATTTTTGTTGCTAGAAAAGAGCTTTGGAGGCTGTTTTCTTCTACCTCCAACAAGTAGAAGCAAAGAAAATATATGGTTTTAGGGTTTACAAGGGCTTTGTAAAGCCCCCATGCTCGTCAGGCTTCCTAAGGACTTGGATTGTTACATACCAAGTCTGAGTCAACTTCTCCAAGTCGACTCGGCCAAGTCAACTCGGACTCGGACAATTTTTAAAACCTTGGGATAGTGTTCCTAAATCTAAAGTGATCTTGATGGTTTGTGGAGCATTTAACCTATGTTTCTCTCTGTTGAAATAAGGCTACGGGCTTGTGACTCTGTTTATGTGTTAATATGAACTTTCAGCTAACTACATGATGTGATCTCCTTAAAGTCTCATAAATTACAAGTTAATTTTTTTTTCGTTGGTAAAACTACAAATTTACTTATGTTAAAATGTATCTTAGTTTATATTTGTATTTGGAAGGAAACATACTGTTGCAGTTGTATTTGTATTTGGATTTTCTAGGGATAAGGTTTTTATTTTGCTTTTGCATTTATGGATATGGATCTGTGGTGCTTGGAATTACAATTTTCTTAAGCTTGTTCTCTCTTTAGTTACTGTGCGAGAGTTCATTTGGTTGTGGGTGGTTATTCAATCTGTAACTTATACATATGGAAGTTGTGCTACGTTTGTTATATGATATAATGATAATACTACAATATGGGAATATCATGCAAGGATGGAATGAGAAAGTTTTTCTTTCAGGGCCACTATTTACATAGAAGTTTCAAAAACAATTTGTGTATATATGTGTAAGGGGTTGGTCTGGTTCCAAAATGCACCGCCCCCTGCACCCCCCGTCTGGTTGCACCCATCTGGTTCTACACCCCCTCACGTCTGGTTCCCAAACCCCCTCCCCCGGCGTCCGGTTGCACTCATCTGGTTCTACACCCCCTCACGCCTGGTTCCCAAAACAAAACACCTCCCCCCCTCACGCCTGGTTCCCAAAACAAAACACCCCACCCCCCCCCCCCCCCAAACCATAAAATAAAATAAAATAAAATAAAAAAAAACCCCTCTAAATTGTTACTTTTGACTGTTATAAGTGCAGTTAAGTAATAAAACCCACATTTGTGCTAAGAAATCTAGAAGATTGGAGGCATATGATCAACACAAGTGTCATTAAATGACAGCATGCTGATCGTGTTGTTATGTACACTGCAACACAATATTGACACAGAAAGGGGAACATGTGTCTTTTGCTGCTTTCGAAATTGAATCATTGTTATCATCAAAGCACAGGGATAAAGAGTCCTAGGATAAGTAGTGCTTTGCACCTATCGCTCCCTATCTCAATTCACACTATCTTTGGGAGTGCAGCGGGCGGGTAGCCCCGTTTTTCATGTTTTTCGGACAAGTTTGCCCTCTTATATTTCTGGGATTTACAAGTTTACCCACACTTGTCTGTTGCAACACAGAGGGCTCTCGATCCATTTGCAAAAAAACCCTAGCAGCGTGTCTTCTTCAAGCTCTCGATCCATTTGTGAAAAACCCTAGCTGCGTGTCTTCTTCCTTCCTCCACCTCTTCTCCAATCCTCTATCAAGATCCACGAGGTGCTTCTCTCCTAATGTGCGCTTTTTGTCTATGTGATTTTCTTGTTATCTCTCTCTATTCCTCTCTTCATCTGTGTTATTAGGTTTGGAGGGTTTTTTCTTTTTGCGCGTGTCTAGAGGATTGACAACCATGGTATTGGCGAAATTGGATTTGATTTCGTGAGTTGGAGTTTTTTCTTTTGTGCATTTTATGATTTGGGGTTTTCTCTTCTGTGGTTTATTTTAGGGTTTAGCTTATGCAGGTGGTTAGGTTTTTTTTTTTTTTTTTTGGCCATGCATTGTTGATTTATCACACAGGCACTGCACTACTATCTGTTATTTTGTGTGCTTGGATGTGCTGACTAGTGGTGCAAGGGGCCTCTCATCTGTACCATTATTGCATACCCCAGTTACTGTTATTGACACTCAACAGAGCCTTGTGCCCCGTAAAATAGCTTTCAACACCTCTGAGAATGTGAGCTGCTAAATCAGATGTTAATGGGTAAGCAATATCGACTAATGCATTGACAGGGTATGCTGGATTTTTTCGTTTTCTTTTTCTGCTTTTCTTTTTAGTATCTAAACCATGCCAAGTGTCCAGATACTCTACTTTGGGCTGCATGGAATACAAAGGGTTATCCCCTTTTTTCTTGGTAAGGTCAGTTGAGATATAAGGATATTGCCTTGGTACTTTGGACCTTGGATAATAAATATCTTCACACCTGTTAATTGGAAGGAAAAAACTTGTTATATGTGTGAATTGTCATTGGGATTCTTGGGCCAGTTCTCATTGTCTGTCTAATATGCTTGTCTTAGGTGGATAAAAAAAAGGGACTCGAGACTCGACTCGGCTAGGACCGAGTCCGAGTCGACCTGGCCGAGTCGGCCTTAGTCCCAAGAAAAAGTGAAAAAGAAGGGGAAAAAGTGGTTTTCTCCTTTTTTATTCCCTCCATCCATCCATGTATATAGTTTTACCCTCTTCATTTATCATTGTTGTACGTTACTTAAGGATAGAATAATAACATAATTGCAAGCCCTTTTATAATTTAATTGCAACTAAAATTTAAAACTAAAAAGCAGAAAATACAATATATATGTTTCCAACTTTCAATATCCACTCTCAAGTCTCAATTATCAAGTCAACTAGTAAGATCAATCATCAAAGATGTCACTAAGCTTCAAATTTCAATTATATTTATAGCATAAAAAAATGTACAACTGTACCTTAGCTCTTTCTTCTTAAAATTTAAATACTAATCCCATGTTGAATGCCTTGCGGGTTCTAGATCTTCATCTTCATCGTTATTTTGACTTTGACGATAGTATTGTGCAACGTCAAAATGAAAGAACCCTTTCCCCGCTCTTGGAGTTATAGGACCTTCTCCATAGTTTGATGATGGAGCCATAACTTGAAGTTGAGGATATGCAAATGGTGGTTGCACTTGTGGGGGTACGGCCATGGGTGCCAGTAATACTCCATACTATTGTAGCTCATACCCGTGCGAAGGACCACCGTATCCACCATACTTCTGCGGCTGCCCATATGCAGACGAAGGATCATGATGTGAGTGTCCATATTGTTGCCCATACCCGTATGAACTATCAGAACTTGTGATCCAAGGACTCGATGCCATTTGATGCGGCTGAGGATATTTATTCGATGGCTCATTTCCTTCACCTCTGCCTCACCGACGTGACCCACCAGCGGGCTCACTTGGACCATAATATACATTAATGTAGTCATCTCCACCACCATCACTACCTTCGTATGCCTCCTCGTTCTACTCCTATTCGCCTCCTTCTTGTGAGCCACTTTTGCTAGAAGATGATGTTTTCTAGTGGTGTTCTTCTTCTTCATGAGTGGCCAACCTTTGGCTTTGACTTGTCTTTGCATAGGTGCTCTTATCCTTTGACTTTCGCCTGTATTGGGAAGTTAGCACACTTGAACCAGTTGGTATTGATCTATCTCTAGCCCCCGCAACACGTTTTGAAGTAGAACGTGTCAACTCTGGCTCGCGGTTATGACCACGTTGTGAGCCTTGCGATGACAAGGATGCTACACCCTTACCCTTATCACGCGCTGTAGAAGTAGGCGTAGCAGATCTAGAACTCAAACTTTGCGGTGGAGAATTCTTTCATTCATCTGACTGAAAGTCTTCAACATCAGCCATTTCTTCATCGAGGAAAGCTGTATCATTAAATATTGGATCCTCTCTTTCATTCAACCATTCATCAAGAGGGTCATCTTCCTCGAATATATAATCCAAATTAATCGGTTGGTAGTCTCCGTTGTCTCTTCTCGTCAGATTCCTTGCCCTTAACCTCATGTTGTAATGGACAAAGACCAACTTCTCCAACTTAGCCATAGTAAGGCGATTACGGGTCTTAGTGTGTATCAAACTACATGTGCTCCAATTCCTTTCACATCCCGAAGATGAGGCTGTTTGGCTCAATATTCTTTTTGCAAAAGCTCTTAAATGGGGAACCTCATCGCCAAATGTAGCCCACCATTCAGCTGTATTAAAAGATCAAAACAATTAACAAAAAAGCCAATTGTTTGTCATAATTCATAAATTACTATATTTCATCTAATTTAAGCATTGAAATTTGAAATAATACCTAGATCCATCTGCTTACGACCCAATATGGCTGCGTCTGATCCAAAACTACCTAGAGCACCCTTGTAGTTTCTCAACTATAAAAGTTAAAATTTAGAAGTTAGCACTTAGCCCACAAATCTATGAATAACAATGTCATGATCTATGACATCTTTACCTAGTTAAGAATTGGAACTTGATGTTGCGGGTTATCTGTCATGGTCTAACGTTTTTTTCAAGCCACGGAAAACTTCTTCATGGTTGGAAAATTGTTTGCTATAGAAGCAGCTTGGATTCAAGTAGCACGCTGCATGCCATGTCGTCATTAAGTAATAAGTATTGACTATTGGATTCCAAAATAAACAGTAACTAGTTAGTATTTTTAATAACCATAATAGTCAAAATTTACCTGCCGCTTGTATGTCTTGATGCATCTGGTTGTCCCATCGATTGTCAACTTTTTTCCAAAGCTGCTTATAATAAGTCCCATACTTTCCTCTGGACCTTTGCTCTATTGCAAGCTTTGCTATCCATGGCGTCATAGACAAAGCCCATTGTGGGCTTCGTATCAGCATCTACTAGTTCCAAGACCAAGACAAGAGGCTTGAGTAAGTCAGTAATTCGTTCTGCCCTGTTCCAAAAATCCTCTCCAAGGACAATCTATTGTACAAGGCGTGCCAAAGGTTAACATGAAAAATCTGATTTCACATATGCTGTACTCGTCCACATCTGCGTTATGTTAGCCTTGGCACAACAAAGACTCTCAAAGGCCACGAAGTGCGTGGCAAAGCGTGTGATACCCGGCCTCAAAATCTCACGACCCTCTTTCATTTCTCTTATAGCAGATTGGTCATGAACTGATGGTTATAGATCAAAGATGTCACCATCTTTCCCTCATCAATAGTATCATGGACAGAATCTAATTTGCCAATGTCCTTCAACATGAGATCAATACAATGTGCCGCACCCGGCACCCAAATAATACTCCTCTGCTTTTTGTGCAATTTCTTCGCCGCGGCGTTAAAGTTAGCCATATTATCTGTCACAATTGCAACAACATATTTGTGCCGATTTCTAACCATACCCAAGGTATCATCAGTTAAACTGTACAAATATTGTGCATCCATTCTATGCCCGCTTGTATCTACAGACCTGACAAAAACTATTTGTGTTACACAGTAAGCCATGAAATCAATAATGTGCAGCCTATTGTTGCTTGTCCACCCATCACACATAAGCGTGCGCCCATACTCCTCACAAGTTTTGGAGTGATCGTCCAAGTATCTCCAATAATCGGAAACTTCCATGTCAAGATACTTTCTGCCAATCTCATAAGCGGATGGAGGTTTAACTCCGGGCCCCACCTCGGCTATAGTATCAACCATGGAGCGATAGTATGGTGAATTAGCGACATTCGGTGGAATCCGATTATAATGGAAGAACTTTGAGATGGCTCTCCCCATTTTCATGGCTCTAACTTTCATATCACCCATGATAGAGCCACTAATCTTTGGTTGTTTCATACTTTGGGACCGATGTAAGAATGGATCCAATGTCCCTCTCCTCGCTATGTCCTGATAAGGGTCAGGAGGAGCTTTTGAAGAACCGGCCCTAGCCCGTTGTCTCATCCATACAAGCTTGCTCAGAAGCAAACTGTTCACGGCTCGCTCTCATAGCCCTCCTTAACTCCTTCTCCTCAGCATCACCACCACTGCTAGAAGTGTCAATCCTCTGCATATTTGCAACCCTCATTAAATTTTTTCTTCTTTTCTTTCTCATTCTTCTTTCCCTGCAAAATATCTCTCATTTGTTTCCTCACTTCAGTGGGGACATTTGCACATGGTTTAGCTTCCCCTTGTATACCTGCTAGGTGTTGTTTAAATCTGTGGATCCCACCACTGAGAATCTTATGACACCATTTGCATTCGACCTTATGATGGTCTCCTGCAACCATCTCCCCATGTTCCCATCCGGGATCAACTTCTTTCTTTTTCTTTTGTGGGGCCATTGTGATCTAATCCAAGTGACAGTAATCTGCACAATCAAGAATTCAAGATTCTATACAATCAAATGTTTATACTTTAAGAATTTAGAAACAAAAAGAGCATATTATTAATGCACACATACAAGCATAGATGATGGCTCCAGGTTGTAGACTGTTATACACAATCAGCTGGGATTGCCTGTTCCGATCCGTACCTGGAAAGATCTGTGACGGTTTTGGATTCGGATGAGAAAAGGTATGGGAATTTTTTGTTTTCTTTCTCGTTTTTTTGGTTGTATATATAGGTTTTACTCATGGTCTTTAGTTGAAAGAGAGGTAGCTGTAAGTTGAAGACATAAACCCTAGATTTTGTTCTTTTTGGTTTTTTTGCACATCCTGCACTGTAATCTGAAGTGTTCTTTTCCTTGTATTAGTATTTTGTTGCTATTGTTCTTTTTGCTTAATGAATCATACTGTATTTCAAATAAATTGCAGTGAGAGGTTTTTTAGGTCGATCCATTGAAATTCTCATTATCTGTGAGGTTCAGCAAACATTTTGTTGATAGTTGTTGAAGTCAGTGTAGATACAGGAAAAAAACTAATCAAGAAAAAAAAAGAAAAGAAAGAAAGAGAAGAAGATTAAAATCAGAAGAGAAATGAATAAAGAAAGAGAAGAAGATTAAAATCAAAAGATAAAATGAATCTAGATTTATATAACTCTGTGGATGTAGATTTTTAAAATCGAATAGAAGAGGACCGTGTCCATCTCTGCATTCCAAAAGAAAACACGATCAATTTAGAAGAGAAAAAAAGTAGGACACAAAAAGTAGGGTATGAGAGCACTTCAACTACATAATTGTCTTGGTGCGTGAAGAATTTCCTGTACACTTCATGTCTATTGTGCTTGATCACCTTTGGCATTGAGTGTTAGTACACATCCTTCATAGTGTCAAGGTATTAGAATGACAATTCTTGCCAAACATCCTATTGAAGACCATAAGTACTGTTGCAAGGCGATCTCTATTGATTTCACTACACTTGATCTCAATTTCAGCATGTAAAAATGCTTGGTTTACTCACAAGATGGTTTTGATACTTTTTTTTATGGTCAGTAATGAGTAATCGAGTATCAATATTTTTTTAAAATCAGGAACAAGTATCAATGTATTTAAATATGTGCAATAGAAGACAGACTATTCCATGTAGGAGATATATACTATATTTATGAACAAGTACAGATTCCATTAAAATGATTTATGAAAAAGTGATCTAAGAAAAAATTAGGACACCTTTATCCGTATGTGTCCTAGATTTGCAAAATTGTAGTCTCATATTCCCAATCCCCATATTCGTGTATATATCCATATTTGTATCTGTGCATCATAGGCTATAGCACAGTTGGTGGGTTTTTTTTTTTTTTAATCTCTGGATGTGGGTTTGATTCCCATAAACTTTACGCTTTTATAAGCTACTGAAACTTTTGATTCGGGTATAGGTCTAGATGGAACAATTGGAGTTGGGCCGGGATCCACTTATTAAGTTAACTAGAATATAGGTCTCCCATATATCAGATGTAGTCATAGCCTGAAACGTGTCCTTGACACTCTTCCACCATATCTTCGCTGTCCCTCTAAACATGGTAGAGGTAAGCAACACTCTTTACTTGTGAGTGCAGACAACCATATCAAATACATCCTCTGTGTTCTAGCCATTCATCTGCCTGCATCACATTCTCACTACCATGAAACTCGGTGGCTCCCTTCTTGCAGAACCGCTCATAAATGGCATGAGGGTCCTTATCCTTATGCTGCAACACCACTTGTGTCTCAACATGTTGTTGTTGGACAGGTGACACTAGGGGAATCTGTGCCTGAGCTTGCATTTGGCTCTGTACTTCTAACATAGCAGCTATCTGGGTCTGCATACCCGTCTGAGCCTCCTGGCTTCTGGCCAACTAGGCTTGCATGCCCATTTGTGCCTCATGGCTCTTGGCCATTTGTTCATTGCTTCGGGCCAATTGCTCCAGTATAGCAGTAAACCTAGCATCAACGTCAGATATAGAAGGGGGAGGTGTGGCTTCCACGAAGTCATCGTTCCTTGATCTTGATCCAGAAGCCATGCTGTAAATAATACAGAAGGTAAGATACACATTTATACACGTCCATCACATCTATATCACATTCAGTGAAAGCAGTAAACACAAATCCTAAGCTGGATTTGTTCTAAACATAACGTTCATCACTTCGTTCTTAGTTGTACTAAGTCTTTTAAAGTTTTCTTAACCTAGCTTCTTAACTAGACTCTGATACCATACAATAAGTATGTCACGACCCGGGCCCGAGATGCGATTAATCCAGACCAAACCCTGGGTCGCGCTATATTATACTTACTCCCGTAAACCCCGAATTAACCGAAGTTAATCGGAATCCAAAAGGGATAAACATACATAAACACCTGTCAAATGTACATTTTTGTGGAATATATACACATACATTGACAAACTATTAAAACTGAGCAAGTCCTTTACATAAAAATAAAGTCATCATAAACATTGTATTTCCTAATTAAGTTAACCACTGCATATTCAAATACAATGCAAGGTCATCTATTTACATCTCAAAATGTTTAAACAAAAGTATTTCCAAAATATCCTAGTTCATTGGCCCTCCGATCTATGTCCATTCAATCAGACCTCCTACAGGAATCGGATTGGCCTCCTCCTCAGGTGGCGCGGCCTCTGCAAGACCGGCACGGGCAACTGGGCCTGCGATGTCATCAATAACATCGTGAACACGACGGTTCAACAATGTATATACAATCTATGATAGTATATGCTATTCCTGATCATAATTCTGCTCAATTTAACTATTAAATAGTTCAGTAATCATATTATCAATTCTAGACAATTCTAGTTGATATCATAACCTATACAATGGGAATAAAAAATAACAAGTACTAGATGGCAACTACAATAATATCAATTCTTTACAGTTCTTCCAAGGCAAGCATTCATTCATGTTCATTCATTTACATTCATTCATTTCATTGATGTATAGTGATTACTTATTATTAGGTGGCTTATCAAATGATGACTTTTCAGTCCAATGTGTGGGATCTACCAGCGTCTTGATCAGAGATCACTGGCATCACTACGGAGCTTCGGAACACTCCATCCATCTACTGCAGTAGGATTGTTCGTTGATTATTCATTTCATTAATTAATCTCATTATTTCATTTCAGTTCAATAATGAGCTTAGGTAATTACTATGTAGTGCCAGACTCAAGACTCAAATCGAATCAAATTAATAAAGTGCATTTAATTCAATTTCTCTATTTAAAACTATTCATAATTGAAACCATTCATTTAGGTGTAACACTCGGTTATTTAATGCACGTGTTATTTTCGATGAACATCACATTAGATATAATGTGCATTAGAGTCCCCTTAATTATCACCTATGGAGGTTTGTAACAAATGAAAGATTAAAACACACTCCTTCTTGTATAGTCCATAAACCTCAATTACACTAGAAATAGTCTCTAGACTGATTTATAGACCTATTTACACTCATCAAATGAGTTTTTGATTCAATTAGAATCACCTTTGTTTGGACCCAACTTTGAGTCTTCCAATCACTAGGATATGTAGACCACCAGATTCTACGTTCCAAGAGCTTTCCAACGATATGTAGAAGTCCAAATTCTGCCATACGGGTCAAAAGTTATGGCCATTCCAAGTTAGCGTTGTTGGGCTCAATGGCCCGCTAGAGCGGCCCATGACCCGCTCGAGCGGACAGCACTGCTGTGACACGTTTTTTTGTGCAGAAATAGAGCCTAAATGCTCTGTTTCTGGGGTCTCTTCTTCCTACATGAAATCCATCTTTACAGGACATGAATTTAGACCAAAATGAGCCTCCAAAGTGGCTGAATTACATTCCACATTAATTCATTACAAAACCCATTTCTACATTAACAATCTAATACAATGAAAATGGCTGAATTGGTATCCAAGAGAACTATGACATTCAATCAAAGATTCATAAACATGTATCAATCATAGTTGTTCGTTACTTGCCTTGTTGAAGGTTAACTAACTCAAAGCCCTTTTGTTTAGCTTGTCTTGAGATAAAACCCCCAATTGAAACTCTCTTTCAAGCCTATTTCCATGAAAACATTCAAAGCACAAGTCCTAGGAGCTAGTTGAGCTAGAAATCATCCCTAAGCACCCAATAGAACTTGAAAGTCCTATAAAGTATTCAAAACACTTACTTGGAGTCTCTTGGGAAGAGTCCTTGAGCTTTCTCTCAATCTCTATCTCTAAAGAAGTCAAAAGGAAGGTAAGGAAGATGAAGAGGATGAAGTCAACACCCTCCTAACACACATGCAAGCCTTAATCTTGAGGTTTGATGAAGAAAATGGAAGAAGAAGAGAGAAATGAGCCTAGGGTTTGCTCTTCTTTTCTCTTATGCTGGAAATGAGTTGGATGAACTCATTGTTGAGTTCCTTTCATCTTATACAAGGGAGCATTTTGCACTTAAGTCTCTTTAGCTTCTCTCATTTACACTTTGAGTCAAATGAAGACTCATTTGATTCATTTGAGGTCAAATGCAACCAATTCTACTATAAAAGTTGACGTACTCCTCAAGATACACAAGTTGGTACCAAGAGTGACCGAATTCGATGAAATACACAATAATTCGTATTTACGAAAAAGTCCTTGTTTTCCTTTGTTTGAGTCTAAAACCAACTCAATTACCTTAACCTCATTCATTATCACTTGATTAAGTCTAAATCAATCATTTGAGACTAATCTTATCTAAGTTGGTCATTAGCCATCATTAGCTTAATTAAACATGATTAATTAGCATTAATTTCAATTAATTAGAGTTAATCATAATTAACTCGGGGTGGGGTCTGACACTTTGATAGCCTATTCCAAGCAGCCTGCAGGATTGACTTGTTTTTTTATACAGGCTGATACAAATCAGAGTGCCTGAATCATCCATTGCAGCCCATATTGTTTTGTTATCACTTGCTACAAATCTAATCAATTGAGTCCTCAAAGGGCAAACTAGATTGGAATGTTTGTACTCAATAGAAGGGAATAATTGTTTCGAGAACAGAGCCTTTTGGTGACGCTGTTTTAATCTCTAAAGTAGGGAATTGAGCAATATGTAACTGTGGTGTCTAAAATGTTTTTGGATAGTTGCTGGAATAGTTTCTGGTGACTTCCTAGGCATTCTCCCATTGTCCCAGTATGGTCATATCTTGCCTGTTGGAGAGTGCAGGTTTGAATTTGATGCTAGTTCTGTCAGTGAAACCTTGGGCATGTGGGTGTTCGGGCTGTTTAATGTGATTCCAATTGGAGCTTGTGAGATGCTTATTGGGACTTCCACTTGTTTGGGTGATTAAAGGAAGATGGGAGTTGGATTATATGCATAGATAGTCTAGCGATCAACAAAATCACTCTAAAATGCAGGATTCTTTTACCATGGTTAGATGTTATGATGAACATTTTGGAGGGCTTGGAGTGTTAGAAAAAAATAAACTTCAAAAGTGGGTGCTGAGAAATCACTATAAAATACAGGTTTATTATACCTTGGCTATATGACATGCTGGATATGTTGGAGTGCTTGAAGATGGTTTTGAAACTAAATATGAAATATTGCTACCAGTATTAAAAATTAGACCGGGAGATTAATGGAAAACAACCTTCGAAACTATGGAGGATCTATATGAGTGGGTTGATGATGTCATTTAGTCTTTCAAATACACCAATTATGTTTGAGCTTCATGACCAGATACCTATAATCTTTCATTGGTTGATTTGTCATGGTATTTTGATGAAATATAGCTATAGAACTGTGGTGAAGATGTGCATGTTGGACTTCTGTGGGATGTATTCCTGTTTAACAGGAGTTGACTGCATATACCCTGGTGTTCACTACAAGAGCTTCTTCTTCTTCTTTTTGGTAACGGAGGGTGTCCCAGCCCTTTGGGCCGGATTGATCCCTACAGGCCCAGGGGGAGCCGGGTAAATCCCCTGTGGCCCCAGTGTGGTAGTGCAGTTTAAAATTTTGGACCATTTCTAGATTTGTGCATGTCATCCTTGCACAGGGGCCATGCTAATCTTCTCTGTATCATTCCAAATTTATCGGATCTCTCCAAAGAGACCACTACAAGAGCTTCTTATAGAGTTAGAAGGCCATTTGGGGCGTGATAGAGCCATACAACTCATGGAGGAATGCTATTATTAGCCTCAACATAAGAGAGTTATGGGGTTGTTTGTGCAAAGATGTCATATTTTCCAAATAGCTAAGGACCAGCCCTCCTTTCTACTCCATCATCAATACCAGTCATACCATTGTTTATGCAAAGATGTCATAATTTTGTTGCAGAAGCCTGAACTCAGGACCTGATTCTTTTTTTTCTGAAGTCTGCCATTGAACCCCTAGCGCTACTTGCAGGTGTCCAAGTTGTACAGTATATCTATATATCATCTTTAGTTTGAATTTAAAGCCTAAAAATTAAAAAAAAAAATTAATTATACATGCTATGGTTATGGTATATTTATACAGAAAACATACAAGTTCCGGCAGGTCCAATCATTTTTTTATTTCTCAAATGTGCGAATGCACGTCCTAGACCTTGCCAAAGAATCCAGTCTTACAATATCTAAATTATCTTTGGTTTGAATGTTCTGCCTTGAGTTTAAAAAATGAACTATTCTTGCAATGACAGCGATAAAGAGCACATCCAAGTTCCAGCTTTAGAACTCTAAAATATTTGTAATGCATAAAGTGTTGTAAGAAGCAGCCCAAGACAAACCAAGTAATTGACTGAAATTATAACTCTTATTTCTACAGCTGAATTGATTAAATTGTATACCAAAACTTCAAAATTTTTGTAAATGGTCAATTGCTGATCATCAGTCCTCCAACAGTATGTTTGTTTCTTTTGCTGATCATGCATTCCTCTATCCTTGGATTCTTTCGTACTTTTATAAGCGCTTCTGTGGGTGGGGTTCTCTCTACCCTTTGTTTATAGCTTGTATATCTTCTCTCTTGGTATGGACTAGATCAGAGGAAAAATCAAATGATCCCCTTTGTGTTCTTAAAGAGATGCCAAACTTTGAGAAATTTAAGCCTTTTATTCACCACTCTTCATGAATCCAATTTTTAATTGTGGTTGGATTCATTGCAAAAATAACTGTACTTAAAAAAAAATCATTGTGGATTTAAAATTCAGGGTTAAGATTATTTGATCAATATGATATCTTACCTAACCTAATATTAACCTGAAGATCCCCTATACCCTACCCTGCAAATTGGATATACCCTACCCTGCGAATTGAAAATATCATATCCAAATGGAATCTGAGAAGAAGACACTAGAGAGAAGGCAAAACTAATAAGAGAATCTGAACTGAAATCAGCATAGACTTTCTTAAGCCATACAAAACTAATTTATGTCGTCTTTATCTTTTCATGCGCCTGGAAATTCTACTTGGAAGCGCGTGGCTTGTGTAGTCTTTATCTACATTTTAAAGTGCCCTGTAATGCTGGAAGATTCTCCTCTGTGATTCTTTACTATTCTGGGCAATGACGTCTTTTTGTGGGCCTCATAAAAGTTTCCTTAGACCAGGGCAAACTACAAGATAAGAGCTGTCTTTAATGCACAGACCACTGATACAGTGTAGCCATCATACATTCATACAAGTTTTAAGTAGGACGGATTACAATTTGGCTTGTGGATTTGGGTGTAATTTATTACTTGTTTGTATTTATTAGGAAGTTTCAAATATAATTGTTCAAAGAAAAATGTTTACAAGGAGGAGGCCTCAGAGCTGTTTTTGGTTGGGGGAGTATAAGATCCGGCAGGCCAGGGTCAAGGTGGTTGATCCGGTTGAAATTCGGTATGCTGATCGTCCATCAAAGAATACATGAGATACAAGAGACTGCATGAGTCCTACATCGGAAACATCCGAGCTTGGGCTTATATGTACCCATGGCTTATATCCCCACAATGTGTCTTTTGGAGGGTAAGGCCGTGGTGTGATTAGATAAGCTATAACCTCGGGAGCAAAATCCTGGCCAAATAGAAAACAGTAAGTGAAAAAGATGAATGTAGTAAAGATAAAAATGTTAACATGGATGGTGAGTTAAAACTAGAAAAGATAGAATCAGAAATGAGTGTGTAGAAATATTGAGGGGGTACCGTTGTAGTAATTAATAGAGAGACTCCTTTGAGATGGTTGGTTTTTGGTTCATTGGAGTTCGATTGCCCTGCTTGGTTGGTTGTGATTGCTTGATTGGTGATGATAGAGAACAAAAAAACAGTTCTCACTTGCATATAATACGTACGGGTTATCTAAACGGATGACCATAATTATGTGCGACCTAAGTTACTTGGCACTCGGCCTGAATAGGCCGAAAGCAATGATGATGACCCACAGCTTGTGTAGGCCTTTTGACTTAATGCAAATAAACAAGGTGAAGGGGATACTAATTGTATAGCAAAATGAAAGTAAAGTCAAGTTGAAAGAACAAAACTTTGTAATTCAGTTTCACGATCCATTTAGTATATAATCATGCCATATTTACTTCTGTACATAGTTCACCTAGTGGGGGCCTAGTATATGATCAATCCAAATGGACCATCTAAACCTCTCTTCTATATTTCATGGATCCCATGCTGGTTGCACTGAACAGAATGAACTGGAGAATGAACTGGACCGTTGGATCTAGTGTTAAAACTCTTTTTTATTTGAATCCGTCAAAATTATGGACCACATATTAAGGGTTTAGGATTATTGGATTGATTTGAAATTTCATTATAGGGGGTGGTCCCAGTTGGATCTTTCAATCCAACTACTCATGATTTATGTGGCCATATGTGGGCCCAGGAAGTATTCTCTCAAGGGAAGGGAGTGTCAAGCACAGCACTCCCCTACAATAAAATGTACAGAATTTAGAAATTCAACAAAAAACGAAAAAGAAAAAAATATCAGCATCAGAATTCAAGAAAATCAGTACCAGAAGACATAAAAAGGCATCTGAATGCTGGTAGATCAATGCCATTGCAAAATGTCAACTGCCTGCCCTGTGTCCTAATCCAGTTCAGTCAACTTGCCTCCTTGAAGATGTAATTTTAGCTTGTCTGCCTTTTCCTTTGGGTAACATGAATGTGACAATGAATTGTGCCACTTCAGTAGCCGAGATGTCTCTCTTTATGAGATTGATTTGTGGCCATACTTTTTCAATAGGCTAGCAAACATTTAAACTGTTGAGAATTAGTGGCTCCTGTTGAAGTTGGTTGAAGTGTCTGAATAAGGTCCTACCTCTTTTGACTTCCACATGAGTAACTACTTTCAGAAGCATTTGTGATTCTTCCATTTAAGATGGCTTTGGTTGTCTTGGAGAAACGGTTGATAAGCATCTTATAAAGGTTACATTCGGAAAATTACATAAATCATAATGATGTCTTCAGAGGGCTCATTGCAGCCATTAAAGTTGATAAAAACAACCTTCTTATAAAGGTTACATTCGGAAAATTACATAAATCATAATGATGTCTTCATAGGGTTCTTTGCAGCCCTTAAAGTTGATAAAAACAACCGAGGGTCCAAATATATATATATATATATGGATAATATTTAAGTGCATTCATCTCTCACCATTTGTGGTGAGGGACACCCATTTTGGGGGTGTTTCAAGTACAAAAGTGAGGAAGTACACCTTTGTAATTCCTCCCTTTTGTACTTGAAACTTCCTCTTTTGGGGTGTCCCTCACCAAAAATGGTGAGGGATGGATGCATATGTATGGATAAAATTCAAGTGCATCCATCCCTCACCATTTGTGGTGAGGGACACCCCTTTTAGGGAAGTTTCAAGTACAAGTATATATATATATACACACACACAAATACATTTTTGGCTGAGTTGGCCCAGTGGTCAAGAGATGAAGGTGTAAACCATTTTGCCAGGGATCAATCCCTGACAGGGGCTATGGGAGCGGGAGTTCTGTAATTTCCGAGGGTCCAAACACTTCATAGTGATAGAACTGAAAACCTTTTTTAATGATACCATGGAATAAGCCGACATTCCATGATATCGTAGAATAACCTAAAAGCAAATCTCACCAAAAAAAAAAAGAAAAAGAAAAAAAGCAGCATTCAAACGGGGCATTTGTATGCCAAATCCCAACATACCCTCCTTTCCTGTTGAGCAATGTTCCTTGTGTGTTCGTTCGTCCTCATTGGTTTTTTTCTCCCTTCATCAGGAATTTGAACTCGCTGTACTCGTCACCCGTGACCCACCCTGGACCATGCTCCTTACCCTCTGACCATTTCCGCGTCACAAGTTTGACAGCCATGGCCCATGGTATGGAGAACAAGGTGCACAAGCCACAAGCCACCCACTTACTAGAAGAGGCTAATAGTTACTCAAATCGAGCCTATTGGCCTAGTTATCAAGACTGGGTTCGGCAGCTCATTCCCAAAATATTATGCTATGCCATTTGTGTTGAATGTATGACCATGCTCCCAGTTCCATGTATCTGGGCCTTTAAAATCAATATCAAGACAAAAGTAATATGAAGACATAAGTAATCAGACCGACCAAAGAAAGGCTTCTCATCGGGCCCCCACTTACAATAACCTAAACCGTGTATGCCTCAACTGATTATTATTAAACTTGAGAGTTTCTTGTAACATTTATTTACGCGTGTGTTTTTTAAAAACTGACTCTGTATAACTTATATGAAGATTTGGCTCAAGATAGATTGGAATGGAGAAACAACAAAATTCGTGTTGCCAATCCAAACACAGTTGGGACAAGACTTTGATGATGATAATGATAATTATTCTGACCGTGACCGGTAAAGGAAAAAACCCAAAGAATGGTCATATTCATAATATAAAAAGAAGAGATGGAGCTAGTTCTCTTTTTACCTTTTCTTTTCAGCATTCGAATGTTGGTGTGAAAACAAAAACGACGAAAAAGACTGCCAGAGGCCGAACTTTTGAATATGTGGGACTCCCACTCCCTCCACCTCATATATATAGAGACATTTTTTTTTTTTTTTTTGTTAAAAAGACTAAAGGTAAGCACTTTGGTTTCGCTAGTGGGTGCCCTATCCATTTCCACAGCCCCACCTCTGCAGAGGATTTTAATAATTCCATTCCATTCCACGGCCTTTCCTCCAAGAGGCCACATAAAGTTTGACCCATTCTTGCCCGCTCAAAGCATGTACCAGTAGACTACTAGAGGGAAACACACGCAATGCTCCTCCCAACTCCATCCAAAACAATTCTACCCCAATAAATAAAAGAAAATTCAAACCATCTAAAGAAAAACTCCCAACTACACAATAAAAAGAGTTGCAACTTGCAACGTAAAAAGAGGCAACATCAACATACAATAATACAATAAGACCCCACCATCAGCAAATGGATCATTCTAAATTGTCAGTCTAGTCATCCATTCATCAGAGTCTATGTTCTCTTGATTCAATAACTATTTTTGTGAACAGGTTAAAATCAGGTCCTCTCCAATTGTGTCCCAAGACTTCTATAGACTGCAACTTGATTTGACCACATTGTATCATAGGATTAAAAATATTAGATAGAACCCTAATTTAAATGAATTTCATATCCAGACAAGCAATGTGTATGCAAGAACTATCTCAACCCACCCTACAGGGACTGAGATCATTGGACATGAACTTAACCACAACTCGAACCACAAATGGCAAATTGTGATCCGGTGATCCAGTCAACCACGAGTGTATATGCATTCAGGACTGCACATAAACTCAGCCATTCTCTTGTTCTTGCCCTTCCATGCAACCTGACACAAAAGCATGGTTTTGTCTCTTGCTCCAGTAGAGGTCCATTTGCTGCAACCACAAGGTTGAGAATTTGACCCACATTGCCTTGAAACAATAATAAATAAAATGGGCCTGGTGTGTAGTTGCAAAACCCTAAAAGAATCTTAATTGTATGTTTTCCTTCTTAACATTAACATGACTCCATTCTTTGTGCAAGAACATTGCGTTTAATTCTAAAGCTCAACTTTTTTTTTTTTTTCTTAAAAACACTGTTTACAATTTAAATGAAAACATCATTCAGGACAAACCATAATCTTCAAAACACAATAAGGGCCTTGTGTTAGTTACAATCCAAGAATCAGAGGTGGTATTCAAAACTGACATAGAATAACCTCCCCCCACCCACCACTCACTGGAAACTGAATCAAGGAAGTTTGGGAAATGAGTACCGGGTCATCACCTTAGTAATTCAAAATCCTATGAAAGTAAAGGTCTAATCTACATCACTACTTCATATCCTTTCACCCTCACAGCTCATCTCCTCCACCCCTCACCTCTTCAGCAGTCCTTCAGTAGAGCTCATTTGACCATGATTCAATTCCTATGTATTCCATGAAAACAATTGGCCCTAGACTAGAGTAAAGGAAATTTGACAAAAGAAGGCAATATAGAACAGAGGTGGATAAAAAGTTCTTCAATACAAGGCATTAATTTGCCATTACAGGACAGACAGCCATCACAGATCCCATTAAAACTTAAAAAAAAGGCTTTAATAGCTTGTAGTAATCAGAGTACTCACAAACTAGAATGCAAAGGCAACCGCAAACTTAGGGAAAGGAAGACAAAGTAAAACAACAAAGATTACTGAATATAAAAACGAAAAATCACAAACTAACATCAACTTGGCTCCTGGTAGGTTAGGTAATCTGAGCTGAAACTCCTAATGACATAAAAAAAAAGGGCAGAAACAGCAGTAAACAAGTCGTCTTCTCCTATAGAAATCAAGCGGAGAAGCGAAACCCTAACCTGTAACCAAATTCATCTTCGACTACTCATCTTCGCGTTTGGGCGCTTCCTTGATATCATCAGCCCCATCATCCTGAATCGCATAACCAACAGATTCAGATTCCACAATCGAAAGGCTCAATCATAACAATAGAAGATTGAGAAGATCAGATCCAATACCTGCATATCGGATGTCCACAAGGTGAGATTATCACGAAGGAGCTGCATTATCAGAGTGCTGTCCTTGTATGATTCCTCTCCAAGAGTATCAAGCTCTGCAATTGCCTCATCAAACGCCTAACAAAACAAAGCATTCAACATCAAGTAGAACCTAATTTTTTTTTTTTTTGAAATATTTAAAACCTTCCTGTTTGTTTGCATTGAAATACACAGAAATCTTTTAAACGATTAAAAATGAAAGGCGAAGTCAAGCATTCATTTCTCATCTTCGTTAGCAATTAAAAATGAAAGGAGAAGTCAAGCATTCATTTCTCATCTGCGTTTGATTCTGATTTCATAAAAGAAAAGGTTTTATTTGCTGCTCATCTTCTGAAACTCACCATTGATCTTCATTTTTTACTGCTTAAAAAAAAAGTACTATGTAATGAATTCCTATGTATTTCAATGCAAACAAACAGACCGTAAAAGCAAAGATCCAGATCTAGAGAATATCCTTCCATATACTGAGAATCCAAACAAACCGTAGCAAAAAGATCGATTCCTTTTTTTTTTTTCAAAAAGACACTATAAGATCAACAGATCGACGCAGACATCACGTTTAGGTAGGAAATGACAATCCGAACCCTAGAAAGATACAGAAAGAAGAGAACATCAAAACAGATAAATACGGAATCAAGATTGGATCTTTCTCACCTGTTTCGCCAGAGTGCAAGCTCGATCCGGAGAATTCAAGATCTCATAGTAAAAAACAGAGAAATTGAGAGCGAGACCTAGACGGATCGGATGAGTCGGTGCCAGCTCCGCCACAGCAATATCCTTTACCAAACGAAGGGAAACAAAGACTAAGGCATTACAAGAATCCTTCAAAAAAATGAAACCCTAACCCTAGCTCCGATCCGGAGACCGTAACCCTAGATCTGAGCCATACCTGGGCGGATTTGTAAGCAGCGAGCGTGCTCTCAGCGGCCTCTTTCCTCTCCGCTGCCGTCTTAAACTCGGCAAGATATCGGTGATAATCTCCCTTCATCTTCAGATAGAAAACCTTGGAATCGCCTGAAGAAGCGGAGGGAATGAGGCGAGAATCGAGGAGGCGGAGGATTCCGTCGCAGATGGAGGAGAGCTCGGACTCGATCTTGGCGCGGTAGTCGCGGATGGTGGAGACGTGGTCTTCGTTGCCGCGGCTCTCTTCCTTCTGCTCGATGGAGGAGATGATGCGCCAGGAGGCGCGGCGAGCACCGATGACGTTCTTGTAGGCGACGGAGAGGAGGTTGCGCTCCTCGACGGTGAGCTCGTCGGACTCGGCGGCGGCAACGGTGACCTTTTCCATGAACTCTACCATCTCTTCGTAGCGCTCGGCCTGCTCGGCGAGCTTGGCCATGTACACGCTCTCCTCGCGAGGAGAAGGAGCTGCTGCTGCTGCCGCTGCCGCTGCCGCCATGGATTCTTTCGTTTCTTGGCTTTGAGATCTGATGATGTTTAGAGAAGAAGAAGAAGGGGAGAGGAGAGAGAATTGACAGAGAGAGGAAAAAGGGCAGAGATCTGTGAGGGTGCGAGGGGGTTTTTTCTGCTTTGGGAAAATTTTAAGTAAGGACTTGAGTTTTTGATTTATCTTAAAAAAGTACATGAGTTTTAAAACTTTTCAAATTAATTTCTAGTTATCTGCTGCTTACCTCATGTGTAAGCGGTGACAGTTTTCACCTAAGCGCCCATGGTATGTCACCTTTTCTTACACGTAAGTGGCATAAGTGGAATCAGTTATCACCTTACTTCCCAGGGTTTTAATTTTAGATATGTTACATTTTCTCATTTGTGTGGGTTTTCTTTTTATTTGTGCGGGCTTCTTTTCTACTTATATGGGCTGTCTTCTTATATATGCGCGAGCTCTCTCTTGGATATCAACCCCTTTGGCAGAGTCACCAAAAAATTAATAAATGAATTTCTAAATTTTCAAATAAGCCTTTTAATTTAAGGATATCCAACCATTTAAAGAAATATTCTGATGATCTTTTACCCCTCAAAATTATAAGTATCCAAACTTATTCTTCGTTTAAAGAAATAACATGTTTTCCACAACCACTACTTTCCACTACTCATCGTGAGGACTCTGGCTATCCTTAATTACTATAAAGATATCGATGGTGTGAAGAAAATACAGAAAATATAAAAGGAAGTGAAGTGAGCTTTATTTTAATAAAGGATATTTTGTGTATCTTTAAAAAAAATGAGAGTAAAATTTTCCGAGAAATACCTCTAAATTGATGGATATATTTAATTTAAAGATATCCAACCATTTAAAGGAATATTTTGATGACCTTTTACCCCTCAAAATTATAAACATCCAAACTTATCTTCATTTAAAGAAATAACATGTTTTCCACAACCACTACTTTCCACTAATCATCGTGAGGACTCTGGCTATCCTTGATTACCATAAAGATGTTGATGGTGTGAAGAAAATACAGAAAATATAAAGAAAGTGAACAGAGCTTTATTTTAATGAAGGGTATTTTGTGTATCTTTAAAAAAAACGAGGTTAAAATTTTTCTAGAAATACCTCTAAATTGATGGATATATTTAAGTTAAGCCTTATTGAAAACTTATTAAGGATTAACTTTTTCTTTTTTTTTTAAGAATCTGTGTTCTTTATTAAAATAATGTAAAGACTTGCGGGCTTATTTGAAATTTCAATGTTTTGAGCGCTCCAGCTCATGCGTGAAACGGGCTCGCTCGCGCCTACAACTACGAGTCCCTCTCTCAAACGTAATGTTTCGGTTCGTACATGTCGCCCAGCATCCTTGTGTGTCGCACATGTGGGTCCTGCCAAATATCGTTTGATAAGGGAGCGGATCCCCTGTTCGGTCGAACCATGTTTGTACCGATCAAGAGGAGCCATATGAGAAGGAATTTTTTATCTTTTTATAGGAGAGATGAGATGTCATTTGATTTGACATCTCCTCCCCAGTTTGGACAAAAATAGGAATACGGATCCGTGTGAAAAATATTATCCGGTAGGATTTGGTTGTTTGGCAGCATTCACATGGGCGTTAGACACACCCGCCATGGATTTCCATGGTTAGTAGGGGCTAATATCAACAAGTGAATCCCACTTCCTCTAAAAACGGGTATAGCCTCAAATTTCGATTCAATGGGAGTGGGTCCTATACTGTGATTAAGTGCATCATGGAAACGTGATTAATGCCACATCAGCGCCTAGTCAGGTATTTCAATCACACATTCAGTCTTATGGTGGGGCTCACTCTCATTAAATCACTCATGATTCATCTTTAACGGTTCGGATCATCTCTATATATGGACCTCATGATAAAGTTCTTAGCATCTGTTACACGATTCTATTTAATGGAAGATCGAAATTGAGGATGGTTTTTAGTTTTGAGGTTTTTTTTTTTTATTCTAATCAATCCATTGCTTTTGAAGAGGTACCTAATACTCTTACCCTAAAAAAACAAAAAACAAAAAAGAAGAGGCATATAGTCCATACTTGTTCTTAATCACTAGATTTTAATTATTTTTTTTATTTTTTTATTTTTGCTATCGGAGGGTTGCCAACCCTTTGGGCTGGACTAATCCCTCCGAGCCCAGAGGGAAGCTTGGTAAACTCCGTTGTAGCCCTAGTATGACAGTGTGGTAGTGCAGTTTCGAACCTACAGCCTCCGAGTTCAAACCGTGGTCCTAAGCCAACTGAGCTACCCCTTGGAATTAATTTTAACATATTTTTGTATCTTGTAAGATAGAGGGCCTTACAAATTCATTCACACACCACATTTTAATTTGTAGTTACTATTTAAAGAACCTATTTTAGTTTTCGAGTGATTTCTTTTTAAAGTTTTATGTTCAAATATTTGGAAATTGGTGGCCAAGAAAATTTGATGGAGCCTTTTCTTGGTGGAGTCACTATGACAACTCTTGATTCAATTAGGATGTCACAGCCAACTTTAACTCGGCGCTGACAATCTGACTCAACTTGAAAGCTAATGAAGGAACTCGATCTGGTCTAGCATGTTTGTGTAGCCCATTTCCGCGGAAAAGGTTGTAGTTTTCTGTGGAAAACTTCTTTTTCATGTGTTTGGTGCGGCAGTTTTCCGCAGAAATGCTTTTTCGCCACGTCAGCTTTTTCCTTCATAGGCATGGAAATAGACTTCCTATGGAGGGGGGTATGGGAAGTTCATTTCCACGGAAAAATGACCCCCCAATTTTGCTCTCTCTCCCCCTCACTCCACCCTGCCACCCTCTTTCTTCCTCCTCCCCTCCCAACCCCACCCACCCCACACACATACCAACCCACCCACCCAATAGTTTTTACTAAAAAGTGGTTTTCACTAAAGAAATCTATAGCTGCACCAAACAACATTAGCACTAATTCATCGAGGAAAACCTTTTTGCACCAAACATGAATTTCTAATTTTCTCAGAAAACCATTTCTGAGGAATTTAAAAACCATAGAATTTGCTGATGTAGCAATTTCATCTTTCCATGAAAGTTACCTCTACACAAACGTGTTAAGTGGAGCTCGGGTTAGGGTTTTCAAGGTTAGGCTGAACTCAATTAAGGGCTCAGCTCAACAAGTTTGCATTTAATATGATGCCAAGTTGAGCATGTTATGTTACTAACAAACCCGCCCTCCTCCTCGTAAGACCTTACTATATAATATATAAAGGTTTTATATGTGAAATATCATTTAGTGCAATCGGTGGTAAGGGATGCCATTTTCCTAAATGAATCGGGATCCTCTGAGTGTGTCTACACACGGCTTGCCTACGGGCAAGGTAGGCTGTTTGCAAGTGACATGGTGGACCATGAATGGTCCACTTACGGTCACTGTGGGGTTTTACCTCATTAGATTCAGACTCTTTCATATTTTTGGAAAAATATTAAAGCATCCACTAGCAAACCCTACCCCAGTCAATTGCCTTTTGAACTCCACTCTCTCCTTTATCCATGTATCCAGTTGAAAAATGAGTCCCCAAATCTGCAAAGTAATTGATTTAGATAGTGAGAAACCGAATTAGATAGGGAATAGTTAAAAACTCCTTGAAAACCTACTCCTAATTGTCTAATTCTTGTTGCAATAGAAAAATATGTTTGTGCAAAAAATTTTCCACATTTTTATGTGGAAAGTTGAAATATTTTCCCAGTGCTAAAAGTTTCCTGATAGGTGTATATGATTTTTTTTTCTGAAAAAAAAAGCGAAAAAACATATTTGTACAGCCATGTTTCGGTTAAAAAAGAAGAAAAAAGTCACCGCTTTTTTGAAAAAAAAAAAAAAAAATCATGTGTGATGCAACCATTTTTTTCAAATTTTTGCTAATCCATAGAAAAGCATTTAGGATGGAGGGGTAGGAATAATTTTAGTTTTTGTGAAACTGATTTTCTTCCTGAACGGCACAACCCAACATCCCTTCAATAATAGGCCTTCTAGAAATTGATCCATTCCCATTCAAATAGACCCCCACCCACATTCGTTTCGGAATTGGCACCGAATTTGTAATGGACTCATTCTGGAAACCGTGTTTTCTCTGGTGCTATCAAGAGGGTTTCCCCTAGCAAATGGTTTGTCGATTGAGACATAATATTGTGGGGCCTCAGTGGCTCTAAATGCACAACTTGTCTGAAATAGGTGTTTACCAAAATCAGTTCTATCAGACACTTTCACATATTCGGCCCACAATAATTTGAATTTTTTTTTCAGTACTGAGCTATAGGGGCTGGGACCCACCCCTGGGTGATGTGAGAGAGCCGTCGGGTGAGAGAAGGTGCCACACCCAAGAGTTGAATCTGGACAGTTAGGTGAAAACCGACGTTTGATAAGAGGCCACTTACTGCATTCAGCCTAAAGTAATATGAATGGTTGAAATATGATTGAGATGTTTTTTTTTTTTTTTCTCTCTTTTACTTACCAATTCCTTCACCTTACAGGTAATGAAGAAATTAGTTCAAAGTCTCTCTCTTGGACTACAAAATCCGCATAAAATATATGCATGTGAATATTTGGAGCATATTCTCCAATTTCACCAAATCCTTGACACTATACAAAATAGAGCATAATGTCTACTCAGGGATAAGATTAGGAAACTCTCACCAAAAAGGACAATTAATTGACAAAGATAATTTTGCCATTTTCTGTAAAATTCTTTCTCCCAGTCTTGTTTCTTTTCGTGAAAATGAATGATGGTACACAAAGCATATAAACTATGAAGTGATCTCTGCATACTTCAAATTCCGTGGCTATGATAATCCTCAGAAAGTTAGACAAACAGGTTAATTTACTGGATACTTCTAGATTCTAGCCTATTGCAGTAATTTAATTTTAGTTTTGAACTTAGATATAGGAGACTATGGCTAAGACACTTTGGCATGGACACATTTTCTTTGGCTTAAGAGCCATGGCTAAGCTTAATCAGCCTAGGACCTTGCTCTCTCACATGACATGGGCTTGTGTGGGTTAGCTTTCATTCTTTACATTGTCGACTCCTCCATCAATATTGGTTCTTTGGGTGATGAGAGCATAATAGGTCATAATCCAGTTAATTATGACCTAGGACTGGATAGCAACAATAATCAAGTGATGAATTTTCATACATCCTGTAAATAAAATCCTCCAAAGTCCAAACAGATAATCGAGCTCATTAGAACATATAGAATGTAATTTCCATGGAGACTCTTTTTCCCGTTACCAATACCATCCCAGAAATCACTTCGGGCATGTTTGGGTAATGTCCTCGGGAAGGAATCCTCCCTAGTTTTACTCGATTCCGATAAAAATCTAAGTTTGAGTGAAGAGAGGAAAAAAGTGAGAGGATTTTTCAAATCTTCCAAACCCATAAAAAAATCCTATTCCACTGATTCCTCCATCTCCACCTCCCCACATCGAATTTTGCAAATCCACGGAGTCAAAGAAACACCTAAGCTACAAAAGTGACTCTTCCTAAGTGTTTCTCAAACCTATAATGCAGTGATTCCTCCCTAAAAATTCATTTATTGCATGTTTGGATGTATGGTGAGGTGAAGTATCAAATAAAAAAAGAATAAAATATAAAGTGTTATGATGGTGTTTTATTTTTAGTTGTTTGGTATGGAATCTTTGACTTTTTGTATATAAAAGTAGGTTTTTTTTTTTTTTTTTTTTTTTTTGAGAAATGAAGTTGATTTTTTAACATTTTTTTAAAAAATTCAGAGGGAATTTTGAAATTATGTATTTTTCATATTACCCCTTATTATTTATTATCTGGATTCACTTGATTTCACTTTAATTAGTGAAGTGTCAAACAGGCCCACAGAGAGGATAGCATTGTTCTAGTGTTTACCAAACGTGCCCCGGTAGACTCATCCACCATGTGATTCATGTGACTCATGATACCGCCAAAGGGCCGACAAAGTTACGGAGAGGTTGGACCGAAATCTTATCCAATTTAAAAGGTTTGGCGATGGGCACTTGATTGTGCGTGGACCAGTCCCACCAAACTCTATTCAATGTGAAATTAGTGATCCTATGGTCAGGAGTGATGTTCCCACATGACAGGAATAATACCATCCGTATTAACAGGACACGCCAAAAGCACCCCTTTATTAAATTTTAACCAAACTCTCCCAATAAGTAAAATGTGATTGGCACTGGTCGGTGGATCTAAAAAATTCATCCCTAGTGTATCCTTTGATATAAATTTTTTTTGTTATACTTATTAAATTACAACTCCATGATGTAAATGAGGTTGCAAAAGATGAACTGCATAAAAATAGAAAAGTTTTTCATGTTCTGTGGGCTCCCTGGTTGGGAACACTCATTTGGACCATCCCAAAGGCAGGACCCTTTTGATCTCATTAGTCCTACCATGATGAAAGCATCAATCTAAATGTAGCACATAGCCTAGAAGTGCACGTGAAAATCTTCCATATAAATGATTTGGGCTATATAAACTTTCACTTTAAAAATTGGTGATTACCCCATAATTTGATCATGTCTGAACTTCTAAAGGAGAAGAAGAGGAATTTAGTAAATTTCCAATCTTAGTACAGTGGATTGATGAAGAAATTGTAGAGATTAGACATTCACAATAAATTTTGGTACCTAACATTCCAATATTATATTGTGCTATTTAAATCCATTCAAACCAATGAAAGACCAAGAAGTGAGATAGTGATGGCTCACCAAAATAATTTAAAGCGGAATTTATCTAAAAAGTCACCAGAGACTGACGCTAAACAAAAACAGAAGCCCCAATAGTTCATATGATACAAAACAGGGACTACTTTTATTTTTATTTTTATTTTTATTTTTATTTTTATTGAAGTTTTCATTAAGTGATGACGTCGTCGCTCGTTTAAACGTTACAAAACTTATGAAACTCGAATTTTTCGTTTCTTCCTCCCCATCGTTTTTTCCTGTTTGATGATTTCATTGCCTCCTTCTTCCTTAACAATCTGTAATGTGGCTACAGAGGTTGTTTTCCAACCTCTTTTGGATTAAAAAAAATCATTGATTTAAGCATTTTATCACGTGGAGGTATTTTTCTTGTTGTATTCCCATTGTTTGTTTTTCAAAATGGTGATTTCTATGGGTTTCTTCATCTTCTTTTTTATTTTCTTCAACCTTTTTCTGATGTCGCATCCTAAAATTGTTAATATTCATCCTAGTCAGTGTTTTGAATTATTTGAGGCCAGTTCTTAGAACCCATGTGGTTATTAGGAATTCTCCCATTTTTGACCTTTTGGAATGTAGAAGGGTATAATTTACTTGTTAGAGATTATTTTTTGTAGGGTGGTGATGGTTTTGGCGTTTTTAAAAGACAACTTGTTAGGTGTTTGTTGGAGGGAAGTGATTGCAATGGTTTCAATATGAAGCTTTTTGAACTTCTTTTTTACTTGTTAGAGATTGATTTTTGTAGGGTGGTGATGGTTATGGTGTTTTTGAAAGACAACTTGTTAGGTATTTGTTGGAAGGAAGTGATCGCAATGGTTTCAATATAAAGCTTTTTGAACTTGTTTTTCACGTTTTATAATTATACTTGCATTGAAGCATGCAGTGGATATATGCTGGTTTGAATTTTAAAAATTCGTTCATTTGAAGTATGTAGTGCCTGTGCACAATACAATGAACCATTTAGATTTTTTTTTAGTCCCAGTTGAATGATGATGTTGTCGCCCAACATATTATGATGCGAAACCTCACATATTAACAGTTTAAATGTGTGACGACGTCAAACCTAATATATTAACAGTTTAAATGTACAACGACGTCATCATCATCGCGAATTGAAAAAGAGCAAAAAAACGGAAAAAAAAAAAAGCAGGAAAGATCCGATTTTATTTTTAATATAAAAACTACGGGAGTTTTTTGGTGCATAAAATTCCTCTAATTTAAAAATCCTAAAAATCAGTTATTGAAACGTGTTTCTAAAGTCGTCAACTGGGTCCCACCCCCACATACAGAGACTTGTGTTCTGAAACCTTACAAAGCTACCCACAGATTAAAAAGGTACACACAGATTAAAAGATAAAATCGCTGGATTTCTGAGATAATTTCAAAAACAGGCCGATAACAAAACCACGTGTCAGAACCATATGACAGCCACAATTATTATTCGATACAATCACGGTCAGGTAACTTTTGCCTTCAGCACACAGCCTTTTATAAAGCCAACATCTGCCCATACCAGTTCTTCGAGCAAAAAGAGGTAGAAAGACATGACTAATTCGGCTGTGGAGATGATGCCCAATAAAGAAGAAACTCAACAGTTTGATTTCCCCCTCCTTCCAGATCCTTCCATCACCCTCTCTCTCCCTTTCCCTCTCCCAACCCAATCCTTTCTCAAAGCAGCAATCTCCCTCAAGGAACAGGTAACTTTCTTCACACTCTCTCTCTCTCTCTCTCTCTCTCTCTCTCTCTATACATCCTCTTGAAAATGTACAAAGTGGGGTTGTTTTGAATTTTGGATTTGATGGGTGTGTTTAGGTTGTGGAAGGGACGTGGAATTGCAAACAAGGCCGGAGTGGAGAGAGCATAGACACGACCGTGTATACGGGTTTGCTGGGTACCGCTTTTGCGTGTTTGAGGTCCTTTGAGGCCACTGGAAACGAACAGGACCTGCTATTGTGCGACGAGATCGTCGACACGTGTGCCGGGGTTGCTGCAAACTCCAAAAGGTAAAGCTGCTCACTGCACCGCCATCTCGGACGAGGCTGGTGCGTGTGAAATTGTCGTACAATTTATTCTCCGTTAATTAAATTTATGGCTAAGATGTCATGGGACCTGCCCTCCATTAGATATTTTTGATTAAGATGTCATTAAATTTTAAGCTGCTAAATGAAAGGTAAAGATAATATTGATGGGCCCTATCTTTTTTATAAAAATGCATCTAAGTGGGCCCTCTGAGTGTTCTCTAGGTGATCAGAACCGTCATGTGGTACTATCATAAGATGGGCCACATGAGTCACGCCTTTTTGATGATCGATCAATGAAAATCAGCTTTTCTGGCCTTTGATAGCCACTTGATCCGAGGCTGTGGGATCTCAACCGTTCATTCTCAAAGTCTCGGTTCAGATCATATGAAGCTGAATGTCGTGGGGGGTCACAACACCTGATTATAATTAATTTCTTGGTGGGACTATGGACCCCACTAATGTCCCACATGATTATCCTATGGTTACATTTCACGTGGATATTTTTGGCATTTGTAGCAAATCATTTATTGGACATTTGAGATGTCCCTTTCATTGGGACCCACATCACATCATAAGGTGATGCTGCACTTATTTTACAGGCATGTGACTTTCCTGTGTGGGAGGGCTGGTGTGTATGCTATTGGGGCTGTCGTGGCTCACTACAGAAACGACCTCCATCGTCGCTACTTGTTTCTTGATCTTTTCATTCAGGTATCAATATCAATATCATAGTCATAGTCATACAGCCTTATAATTATCTCTGTCCTTGTAACATCTTGATTGATATTTTGTTTTAAGATAGTCCATGGATATTACATAGGGTGTATAAGTATTGCATGGAGAGGGGAGAGGGGAGTGGGGAAGAGGGATATCCCACAGATTCTTCCGAATTTAACATCCACCATTCATTTTTATAACAGAATCTCTTGACCTTATGAAACAATAATGAGTTTCATTGGTCATCAATCTACTGTAAAGATCTATTTACCAGGTTGGTCGATTTGTTTTTCTCTGAAAAAAATGGGGCTTTTATTGAGCAACAAATATGTATAATCTCGATGCCGGATTATAGAGCGAAATTTTCTCCTACAGGAGTCTCACACAAGGATGGTGTGGGATTTTCAATCTTGATCGTCATTAAAGGCGGAGTGCAGGACCCGCATTAATGGCTCCACTGAAAATTGTTCATTGAAAATTCCCAAACATATATATATATATATATATATATATATATATATATATATCTGACTATATTTACAGCTTGCTTTTACATATGATCCATAAAGTGCAAGAAGGGCAGTCCTTAACTGACTTCAGCCAAAGATGAATGAGAGGTAAAGCTCCAGTGTGTTGTGTGTAGTGTGCTGTCTCCATGCCTAGTCGTCAGATTTCTCTATATTATGTAGGAATGGGATGAGTCTCTGATCTATCTATTGGTCACTGGGTTGTTGCAATGTGAGTCTGTTTTTGTGAGGGGCACAGATGGTGGTGGAATGAATGGCAGGTTGGTTGGGCCATTGACCATGGTGAAATGCAGTGAGTGGTGTGGAGGCAGAAAGGAAGAGGATGGTGGTGGATTGGTGGGACCTGGACTGTGAGGGGGTTAGTTTGGTCATTGGTCCGACGGCCAAGGGGGTGACTGCGTGGCTTAAATAAATGTTCACATGATCCTTCTAGATTACTTCAAGTAAATGGCGCTTGTCTATGTTTCATCTGAATCTTTTACTTCTTTCCTGGTTGTTTTGAAGAATGAACTGGATGGTTTGGCTGAATCTGTTATCATAATTGAGATAATACATTCTAACGCAATACATTGTGTCTAACGATTTTATCTGTTGATGCTTAGATGGCACAAGAGAAAGCACTACCTGTTGGACCAGATGAGGGCGGTTTCGGCATGTCATATGAGCTTCTCTACGGCCGAACAGGGTTTCTGTGGGCCGCCCTCTTCATAAACAAGCATCTTGGACAAGAAACACTTCCCAGGAGCCTTCTTATGCCAGTTGTGGAAGCTGTGATTGCTGGAGGTAGAGTTGGAGCATCAGACAATATGGATTGTCCACTGATGTATAGGTGGCATGGGACTCGGTATTGGGGCGCAGCCCATGGACTTGCTGGTATCTTGCATGTGCTTCTCCACTTCCCTCTCTCTAGGGAGGACATTGAGGATGTGAAAGGGACCTTGAGGTATATGGTGAGGAACCGGTTTCCCCATAGTGGCAATTACCCTTCAAGCGAAGGGAACCTGAGAGACAAGCTGGTGCAGTGGTCACATGGTGCCGCCGGTGTGGCCATTACCCTATGCAAGGCAGCACAGGTTTGTCCATGACTCCAATTCCTTATATCTTATTTATCCATCACTGTTGTCATAGTTTTGATTCTCTTCTGGCAATGATCTGAAGTTGATATTAGTTATGGTGATCATATATTGAATCAGAGGTACTTACTGATCATACACTCTCAATCATCTGTCTTTCACAATGATCTAGAAAAGCACAACTTTTTTTTTTGTTCTTTTCTTTTCTTTTTGGGCTTTACATGGGATTCTAACTCATGCACACGCCCATACATAACACGTCCCCAAGCAGTTGAACAGCAGCTAGGGGGCTTTTCTCTTGCTGTTTCACAATACCATCACTACCTATATCTAGCCCTGATTAGCTGATAGTTTTATGTATAGAATTCTTATTTTAATGCAGTATACTTGCTGCTGCCTCAACAAAATCGCCACCCCCCAAGTTTCTTATTTCCAGGGCCAGAAAACCCTCAAAAGATTTGGAAAACTTCATGAGGTTTTACATATGGCCTCCCAAGGAAATTTTCCTCTGCCACTACTTATTGGGAGCGTAGAACATCAAAATCTTATTATGTATCTGGTGTGCGGACGTCGTCTCTCTTCGCCCTTCAATTCAAAAGGACAACTTAATAATAGAATCTAATATTAGCTGTATCTTGGAATCACGGTGCCCTGGTTGGCAGGAAAACAATGGTCTATCCTAATGTGTCAGACGGCCCATAGTTTCAGGACTCAGGAAAGCGACAATATATCTTAATCAGTTACGAAAATAAGTGTGATTGAATCATTATTATGTGATTTGACAGAGTGATCTCTGTACACCAACAGCTATCACATTCTAACAGCTGTTCAATGGGACCTTTTCCCACCATGGATACTTCCAAATGGGCAATGTATCATGTCGTGTCGTATTAAACACTTCACTTTCTGTGTAAAATCCATGTCCCTACAATGTCCATGGCGTGTCCTGTTCATATCCATGTTGTAATGGGTATTATATCTTCAATAGTGCCTGATGAGCACCCTATGAAATAAGTGGTGTTGCTTATGCAACAAACTTGGGGACTTTCACTGTGGAAAGGTTGGCCTCTCTTAATATTGAAATGGTCAGTCCTCTTTCCTACAAAACAACCTATTCAGAAACAGATTTGAATGAGAACTGTTGATTGCTTTATGGTGTAACCGGACAAGTATGGTGCCATATCCATCGAGGTCCACCTCTTGGGCAATTCTAAATCACTCTTATAAAAATGCTGAAGCCACAGGTATTGAGACTGCAACTTCAAAATATGCCATGGAATTATGGAAATTATTTGCATACATTACCTGAAAAATGAGTTCATATGCAATGCTCTGATGAAATGTGAAATTGCCAAGAATGCATTGATGACTTTGTATTTTTTCTTTTTTCTTTTGTAGGTGTTTTCTGATGACAGGGAGTTCCGTGATGCTGCCATTGAAGCAGGTGAAGTAGTGTGGAAGAAAGGGTTGGTGAGGAAGGTGGGGCTTGCTGATGGAACAAGTGGAAATGCATATGCTTTCCTCTCCCTGTATCGGCTAACAGGGGACAAGGTTTATGAGGATAGGGCCAAGGCATTTGCAGGCTTCTTGTGTGGCAATTCCAGCAATCTTGTAGTAGATAACATCACACTCAGAGGAGATCATGCCTTTTCTCTCTTCCAAGGGCTAGCGGGGGTTGCATGCCTTTTCTTTGATGTTGCATGTCCAGAGAGTTCAAGGTTTCCTGGCTTTGAGCTGTAGTGGGAGTGATAAATATTAGTATCTCCTTTCTGCGTATGCAGAGTTTGGAACACTTGTGTTCATAAGATGTAACTTCTGTACATAAAGGATAATTGCCCTTCTAAATGGATAGATATTTACATGACAATACTATAATGTCTATATGAGAGTTGGCATTGTGATGGAAGTGAGATTATAAGATAATTGTAATGGAAGCGTCTGAGTTTGCTGCTTGGTGTGTGTTTTGATCTTTTTAACATTGATAGGCAACTCTAGAGGACATTTGCAGTTCCTTTTTCTGTAAGCAGCAAAGCCTATGAAGTCCCCTATGTATGTATGACACTCTTGGAACCCCATGCTGATCCTATTCAGATTGCCTCTTTGATTCAGTAGTGGCTCAGTACCATGGTTTCAAAGAACAGCCAAAATTGCGTTGCATCATCCAGGTGGTGGAGGTTTGTTGATACTTCATTCTCAGCACCTTTATATTATATTTTGCTGTTTTATTTACAAGTAAAATTGCCATAAGGGCTATTGATAATGAATATTTTCAATTATCTATTATGTTTATTGTTCAGAATAAAAGAACTTGTTGGTCCCAGATGGGTGTCGGAATCGAACTCGGTGGGAACCTTGTGCATTCTGGTGTGAGGTAGACCTATGAACTTGCTGCGAATACTCTTAGATTTACTAGATAATTAAGCAAGGGTTCCAATTTCATCCCTATATAGAGCAGTCCCTAGGAGTCACGACTACTACGGACTCTATCCCTCCTGGAATCCAACATCTCCTGACTAGCGTGAAAATTCTGCCAACCAGGAGTCTAAATCTGATCCAAACTCTACCACCAAGAGTTTGATCCTTATCTGACTCAACCAGATCAAGACTTGTTGGGAGTTTATCCACTGCACATCGCCAGGCTCGATCTGGCATGGGCACAATGGCAGTCGGGCTACACAATTTTTCTAACAATCTCCCACTTGGCACGAATGCCATGTAAATCAATCGTGCCAACATACATCATCATATACTCTAGTCCATACATACATTTTCAACCTAGTAATACCTTAATGAAGGAATACACGTCAATTCTACAAGTGGAATCTTTGAGATTGAAATCTTAAGTTTGTCTCCCACATTTTAAGTATACAGATATCACAATTTAATATCATGAGGGATTGTAGAATTGTGGTTTCTTTCACTGATGTGATGGCAGACTCATAAAATTTGCACCAGCTCATTTGTTCTTACCAACTTAAAATATTAATGAAGAGATTCAACCTGATGGCCACTTGGTTTACAGTATTGCAGGTTGTATCTCAGCTTCTGTTCTCAATAGAGTTGCAATGTTGATCTTTTTTATACCAGAAAATCAAGACCTTTGCTAATGGGTTAAAATATAACTAGACATGGACTCCCTTTCGTCCAAGTCACCATCTCAATAGGCAACCATACAACCATGCAGTTCCAAGACAACTACCGTGCCACAAAAACGGTTTAGCAAATGTCTTCGATATACTGAGATTCCTTTTATTCACTTGCCATAACAGGCACACCCGGATAACTTAGGAATCTAATTATGAGACCAACGGCGATCCATTTCTAGTCTCATAAATCCGGAATTATAGCATTTTATGCACGATGAGGATGTCATGCATTATGCACCTCTCACTATACTCGAGTAAGGCCTGTCTGCGGTCATGAGCATGTCCTTCTCACTAATGGGATTCCGATTGTTAGACAATTTCATACACATGCAAAAGGGAGTTTCGATTGGCTTGCACTTCTCCATATCCAACTGTTTTAACACAGCGTCCTACTCAGAGCCATGTGACAAAAGTCCATATCGGATTTGGCTTACATGGTTGTTGCATATGCCCAGTACATCATGCTTCAATTCATGTTTTCCGTCTCGAATCAAGACTTCAATACTGTTGTTTGGAGATTACTTACAATTCGCCACCAACAATCAATATGTCATCCAATGACAAATATATAACTATTCTCACTGCTTTGACCTAATTGCATATCTCATATGCCAGGGATAAACTAATTTCACGTATGGCCTCGTGAAATTCCCATGTTAAAATATTTTGTACACAGTTATCCTCATGATCTTTGCACCACCAAATCCACAGATTACATGTAAAGCTTTTCTTACTTTTCACTGTTTAAGAACTCAACCTTTACATCCACCAGGTGCAATTATAGATTATCACAACCAACCATTGCCCTTACGATTCAAATGGATAGGAATTTACGCCCGGAGAGATAATCTCCACGTAACCAAATCCTTCCATTTCTAAATCTTTGTGCCACCCATCATGCTTATCTACCAATCTGTCATTATCATTTTATCGCCAAGAACCCATAGCGCTTTAATCTTTAGGTGGATCGACTAATTGCCATGCCCGGTTCTTATTTTATATTCACCTCTATGGTGTACAATCAATCACCATATTCGTAGATTGACGACGAATGACAGATTAAGATCTTGCACGATTTTTACCAAACAACTGCACCAAGTATCCAACCACGTTGAATGTTTTCAATCCTACAAGACTCCCAATAACCAGGGTTGTTCATTGTCAAGTAGGCCCTGGCCAAGACCTATACTTCCATCGCTGCCAACGTTGAAAATCCCACTTTCCGCAACACCCTCCATGCTTAGAGATGTTGTGGTGCATCTCTAGGATTCGTATGGGATCCACAAGGAAGCACACATTTCGACCTTTGGTTTTAATCCGATATTCGTAATTTATCACACGATATCCCTTTAGATGATTCAATTTTCTAAAGAAAGAATGATTTTCTTCGTTTCCATTTGCAATTGGTATTATAGTTGTGGCCCGCAATAGTTTGTGTACAACACATCCCCCAGTGTCATAGGTAAAGTTTAGGTTTAGCACCAGTCCATAACTCATAAATGAATCTTGTAAGCTAAATTTTAGGAGTTGTTCAACTCAATATATATTGTGCACTCAATAATATCCCCCCTTACAGCAGACAGCAGAAGATATGTGTGGTTAGCATGGATCTAATATATCCAAATATAGAATGATTTAAAAATTTTTCCAACCACATCATTTTTAGCTATGGGGTGTACAAAATCAAATATGATCCTCTCCATGCACAATACACTTGAATCGTAGGCTCCACCACTTAACGAATCTCATCCATTAACTTTTCAGCCCTATTGGTCAATGACTCAGTAGTATATTACTCAAAACACTTCTATAGTGCATTAAGATAAATTTAAATGTATTTGCTAAAGTCACCAATCAGAGTATCAAATCACTCCCACCCATTTAAATTTGGACAAATAAAACGGTCAGCATATTTTTGAGTGGATGATATCATTCAACCACACTTCTAGTTATTACATGAAAAAATTAATCAACCAATTTCCTTTCAGACATGTCTCACAGATACCAATATTAGGTAAAGGTATCATTCCAACCAGTCCATTTATTCTGCCTTTGTTGATGTGTCATATTTTCAATGCCATAAGTGTGCCAAATCACACATCCAACACATATAGAATAATTAGAACTAGAAGATTTATACATTACAAGATGTACCAAGCAAGTAAATATCATCTCAGAAAAAAAATACAACAATCTCTTATGCATGCAAATCACAATTATATTGCCTCAGAATAGATTTTCTTAATCTATTCTATCACCATTTGAGCCACGAATTTTACTCATCAGAGAGTAGTAATTAGTAAAGCATCCCAAAATATAACAAATTGGATTTTCAGAGTCAAATGTAATTTAGACTCGTGTCATTTTTAAAACACATAACAAATTTGTTCCATATTTATAGATGCTTACGATCTCCGGATTTTGTTTTCATGGATTAAAAAATTAATTTCCATCCTTGAGATCCCATGGAATACCACAAATCGATTCACCAGTTCCGTTCTTACACCTTCATTAGATCCATCGTTATATGACTATAACCTTTGTCTCCGATCTACTAGGTTGTCTATCCCGTCATATTCTCATATCCCCTTGACTTAAATAAATTATTATTATTTCTTGCCTCAAATTTCATTGAAATTTAAATATTGGAGATGCTTGGGACTTAAGAGATATACCCCCACAGAAGTTGAAGACCATGACGATAGACCTAGAATTGGAACACATTGATCGATTAGTTTTCCCATTGTGGTCAACACTTTATTAGTGATCCAATCAACCCAGTTGTCAATCATGGACCCATCAGGTAATAAAATAGTACATGTATGCATCATAGATTATATTCATCCGAGATCTAATGGTTTTTATCAATATTTTACCACTAACTAGAGATCATATGTCTCTTTTGTGTCGTTGGATTGTACTTACATTCTTTCGATCAAATCCTCGACCCCTTGATCCACACTTCAAATATTTAGCAAATCAGTTATTATACTCCCCTTGCACAAGGTAATGCCCAAATTATCATTAAATGGTACTGCAGTGGTCGTCAATGTTTTATCAGAAGAAAATATAGGTCGGATCTTATCACAATAAATAAATACACAAATCCTACATAGGGCACCCATCTGATATTTCCATGCGAGTCGATTCTTCTCGCTGAAGATATTGTTGTTGGTGAGATCACGCAATGTAGATTTTATAATATATATCCAACACATAAATAAAAGAAAAGTCTAGATACAACTGACCGTGATCGATAACCAAGAACTTTTCTAACCGTTGGATTGTCAATCTCTCACTAACTCTGTATGGATCTTGTTGCCAGGATTCTGCAGGCACTAACGTATCGTCCATCGGAGCTTAGATGACCCAAATATTGCGCGACAAAGTTTGAACGTCAAAGAAGAATGCAACAGGTCGGAAAAATATATGACCATTGGATCTCAAATTTCTCAATGCTACTGGGTAGTGCTCGACACCACGATTTTGTAGAACCAAACTACTCGTCGATTGAAGTCTAGATGAGCAAGTTACGCCCGGTCAAAATTGCTAAGGACCGTTGACCGGGCCTACACTTGCATCAGCAACGCCTTGCCTTTGCGTCGTCATCTGCGTTGTGCCGGACGTCACGCTTACGTCATCAGTTCACCCAGCGCCGCAACAGCCTTCTTTGCAACGAGGTGGGCCAAGCTGAAGATGAGTCGGGTCAATGTGGCTTGGCCCGAAAAATTGGCTTGCAGCAAAAAATCTCTGGCCTGCATCACGAGAACTTGCTTTTCACGAAGAAGACGACTCAGATCCCGTCGATCCACAACCTTATCGCAAGATCCGAACCATCAAACGCACAATTCTGGCTCTGATACCAATTAAAAGAACGTGTTGGTCCCAAATGGGTGTCGGAATTGAACTCGCTGAGAACCTTGTGCGTTTCGGTGTAAGGCAGGCCTGCGAACTCGTTGCGAATACTCTTAGATTTACTGGATAATGAAGCAAGGGCTCCCATCTCATCCTTATATAGAGTAATTCCTAGGAGCCACGACTACTATGGACTCTACCCCTCCTGGAATCCCACATCTCCTGACAAGCGTTGGAATTCTGCCAACCGGGAGTCTGAACCTGATCCAAACTTTACCACCCAGAGTTTAATCCTTATCTGACTCAACCAGATCAAGGCTTGTTGAAAGTTCATTTACGGCACACCGCTGGACTTAATCTTGCGTGGGGACAATGGTAGACGGGCAACACAATTTTCCTAACACAGAAGATTTTTTCTATGAAAGGAAGGGCCCCAAAGACAAACTAAGATATCATAGCAGGACAAATCGATATGCCTAGGGATGAAAGTGGGTCGGGCCGAGCCGGGCCTTGACATGCCTAGGCTCGGCCCGAGCTCGAGAGGGCCTCAAAAACCTTGGCTCGGGCTCGGCTCTTATTAAGTTATGGGCCCTAGGGCCAGCCCTTTGAGCCAGGCTCGATTGAGGCCCTAGGTTCAGCTCGTGAGCCCAGCCCGTTTTATAATGATATAGCACTAGTTGAAAAAAAATATTTTCAGGAAAAAAAAATCCTGTAGGAATTCAAAGAAATCTTCATATGCAAACCAGAATAAAAAATGGTCAAATGCATGCATTCATTCCATATTCCCATTCCCATAATTTGGATTGTAGCAATAAAATTAACTAAAATAAGAAAGACTCCATAATTTAGCACTTAGGGTTTATGGTTTAGGTATTATTTATATTGGATTGAAATTAGGGTTTAGGGTTTAGTGCTTAGATTTAGGGTTTATGGATTATTTAGTTCTAATGTTTAGGGATTATTTATATTGGATAAAAGATTAAAACTAGGATTTAGGGTTTAGCGGTTAGGGTTTAGGTATTATTTATATTGGATTGAAAATTTGAAATTAGGGTTTAGTGCTTAGGTTTAGGGTTTATGGATTATTTAGTTCTAATGTTTATGGATTATTTATATTGGATAAAAGATTAAAACTGTGATTTAGGGTTTAGTGCTTAGGTTTAGGGTTTATGGTTTATTTAGTGCTTAGGTTTAGGGTTTAGGGTTTATGGATTATTTAGTGCTTAGATTTAGGGTTTAGCGTTCATGGATTATTTAGTGCTTAGGGTTTAGGGATTATTTATATTGGATTAAAATTAGGGTTTCAGGTTTAGTGTTTAGGTTTAGGGTTTATGGATTATTTAGTGCTTAGGGTTTAGTGTTTAGGGTTTATGGATTATTTATATTGGATTAAAACTAAGGTTTATGATTTATGGATTATGTTATATAATATATGTATTATATACTGTATAGTGTACATATATATAATATGTATTAATATATATAGGCCTTAGGGCTTACGAGCCGGGCTTCATCAAGCCCGAGCTTGGCTTGTTTAAGCAAACGGGCCTCCTACTAGGCCCTAACTCGGCTCTTCTGTCTTTTGAGTGGAGCTCGGGCCGAGCCTAAAACGGGCCGTCCGCGGGAGGCCCAGCCCACTTTCACTCCTACATATGCCATCATGTAGTGTCAGAGAAACCATGTTCAAAAGACATGAACAGTACTGCTATCAATCTGATGTAGTTTATGGTTGAGGTTCCACCCTTAATGTCTTTGAGGTTTGAAAGATCTGGCCATCCACTTCTGACAATCTCTTAAACCCTATTGTATTTTGTGTGGTTAATGTGAATTTACATGCAATCCGGTGGAAGTGCCATATCAAAGCGTCAGCATGCAAAGGGTGTGTTTGCTGGCAATGGCAAATTAAGAATTTTGGATTGCAAACTTTAGCTGAATGTCTGGGAACAATTGAAATATACACTTATCCTATAGGATCTTACACTCGAACACTAGGATCTTACATTTGAACACCAAACCTACCAGGCTCTGATACCACTTGTAGGATCTTACACCCTATTAAGCTACCATTTATCCCAAAACCAATTGGTGATTGAAAACGACAAAACAATGGTCTTAGGGTGAGGGCTCGGGCTCGACCACAATTATAATCGCTCAGGAGCGAGGGTGGATGTTGACGGTTGACCTCAATATATCCTATCTCTATATATTTTTCAGAGCCAAAGATTTAATTATAGTTTATGGCCTAATGTTTTGTGCAATTAAGAGGACTATAGAGTCTGGTGTGTCAACCAGATTATAATTAGGAAATCTACATAATTTTATATGAATTTCATATCACTTTTTATTTTTATGTATGTTTAATTTGTCTATTTTCCTAATGAAAAGCTTATATATGATTTTTGTATGTGTTTATTATGTGCAGAGAATATAACTTCAACAATTAAGTCGACTTTGCCCTCTGTCAAGCTGAGTCATGAGTCAACTCAATGTCTCCAGTGTTTTCAGTCATGACTTGTTCAGACGAGTGGCGGGCCCAAGAAATTGAACAAGTGGGGCTCCATGTAAAAGAAATATTAGGGAAAGAGGCAAATAAAAAAAATATATATATAAATTTCCACAATTTGTCGGGGGTTTCTTCAAAATTTTAAGCCATCTTGATATATGGGTGGGGGCTTCAGCTTCCGTATCCATATACCTAGGTCCGCCCTTGGTCTGGATTCGGTTGAACTAAGTGACTAAACTTTTAACAAAAAAAGAAAAAAAAGAAGAAAAAAAACCCAATCCACTAAACTCAACTCGATCTAATTTCTAATTGACATACAAGATGAAGAGCTATTAAAGGATTAAGAAAATTATATTGATAATATTAAAACAAATGTATAATTTCTACTTTGTTATACAAGTCATATTTTTAAAAATGTCTAATGGAAGACGACCGGATGATGACAATGAAAAGGATTGGTTTTCTTTTTATTCCATTTCTTTATATTCCATTCAACAACTGATGAATACGCCATTAATATTATGTAAGTGGCTGAATTCTGACTAGGGTTCCAAATGGGACGGTTCCGGATCGGAACCATAGTGGACCCGGAACCATTTTTAAATAGCGGTTCCAGTTTCAGAACCAGTTTTGACTCGGACCCTGTTTTGTTGGTTCCAACCTGGTTTCTATTGAAAAATCCAGATCTGGTTTCGGAATCGGGTCCGCATAAAGGACTAGAATCCAGTTCCAAAATCAATTCTAATTTATCTTTATTCTCATTTTTTCTTATAACAGTGCATCAAGTCTACTACTTCCAGTATTATACATAAAAGTGTAAAAATAAAAAAGTTTATTTTGAGGTACAAATTTGCAATATTAAAGACTCATATGCCAGGTATCGAGTCTACGGGTCGGAACCTATATGGACCCGGAACCATTTATCAATCGGAACCTAAATTGGGTTTCGTACCCAGACCCATTTATAAATAGGAACCTAAAATAGGTTCCAGACTCGGTTTTTTTCTGGACAGAACTTTCAGATAATCGGAGAATCGGATATATGTTTGCAACCCTAGTTCTGATCTTGAAATAAAAAAGTATTGATACTGGTGAGATCTTGATTCAAACTCTCCATCAATAGCAACTTGATCCCCATTGAAACCCAGGTTTTGAAAAGGTCTTTCTATTTGACATTTTTGGCTTAAGTTTCAAAGGATTACCATATATAACACAATAGTCTTTCATCCAAAGCAAATCTATCCAGTTTAAGGTAGGCAATTATTTTAACAAGCCCACCAAATCCACTCGTCTTGATTCTTTGTAAAGGTTCTAGATTCTTTAGGTAGCGTTTGGTTCGCAGGAATGGTTGTAGGCAGGAATGGAATGGAGACCGGAATGACAATGGAATGGAATGAGGCAGGAATAGTCAATTCCATTCCAGCGTTTGGTACGCTGAGGAATCAACCCAGTAATGGAATTCTGATTCCTATTCCTGCATTTGGTATACAGGAATGCTGCCTGAAATGGAATCAAATTTACATAAGATTGACCAAAATACCCTTGTGAGATTCTACTGTCACATTTGCATTGTTTGTGGTGGATGATTTGGGGGTGGGCCTCATAAAGGTGTAGTGAAAATTTTTGTAATTTCTCATAATAATATATTATTATATTATATTATACTATTTGGGGGTGGGCCCCACAATGTATAGTGAAAAAGTTTGCATTATAATATTTTGGGGTGGGCCCCACAAAGGTTTAGTGAAAAATTTTGCAATTTCTCAAAATAATATATTCTTATTTTATATTATAATATTTGGGGGTGGGCCCCACAATGGTTGGTTGAAAAAACCATGCAACATAGCCTCTTTTATAATAGGAGATAGATATAATATTTTGGTTGGGCCCCACAATGGTTGGGTGAAAAAGATATTATATTATTATTATTATGATATAATAATATATTATTATATTTTATTATAATATTTTGGGTGGGCCCCACAATGGTTGGGTGAAAAAGATATTATATTATTATTATTATGATATAATAATAATATTACAAACGAGGGTATTTTGGTCTCAACAAAAAGTTAGAAAGGAATGGAATGGTGATTCCTTCCGTTCTTGAATGGAATAGTGATTCCCTCACATAAAGAAATGAGATTCCGGAGGTAATGGCCATTTCGCCCCTTTTTGGCGAACCAAACGCTGGAATGGTCATTCCGATCTCCATTCACGCGAACCAAACGCTACCTTAGTTATTTTTAATGACTGGGCCCAATCCAAACAGGACAAGGTGACATTTGAATGTCTCATTAGACAAGTAAACTAATTAATAATCTGGATTTCGTGCCCATTTTTTAAACCCATGTTAGAACCAAGTTTTTGTTCTGTTCTTATAAATTATGAAAGATTCAAATTTCTACACACACGTTGTTGGTTTTCATTGGAATGGGTTGCTTCCATCATCATCATCATCATCATCATCATTAAAAACATTATCTCAACGGTAATTTGGATTTTGGGGTGAGCGAATGGGCATATAAATAATCTCCAAAACATGAGGGTTGTGTTTTTCATGCATGGTTGAGACTTAACTCCAAGGGGCAACTCAGTTGGCCTAAGACCACGATTTTCACCCGGAGATTATAGGTTTGAAACTGTATTAGGGCTATAGGGGAGTTTACCTAGCTTCTCTCTGGGCCCGGAGAGATTAGTCAAGCTCAAAGGGTTGGGAACCCTCACCTTGCCTAGCTACAAGATCTTTTTTTTTCCCCTCCTAGGAGGTCAAAATCATAGAATTTTCAGAAATTTTTGGAAGAGCCGTGTATAAAAATGCATGAAGTCTTCAAGAATCTCTAGGACATATCAGCTCCCAATCTATAGTGCTCAAATTGATATAAAAGAAAGTCAAAATCATTGCATACATTATATCATTATCTGTAGACATTTGGTAAACCACAAATAAGAAAGGGAGTCAATGTTGCAGGTATAAAACTTATATGGTTCAAGTCAAGTTAGCGAAAAAATTGACAGCTAACTTATGCATCCAAGCACTCGGGATACTGCGAAGGATTTGACTGGCGGTGACAATGGGTGGACCAATCACAGTTCTCAGCATCACTAACTAATCCACCGTGGGTAAAACCTCACCAGATCTGGACTCTCAAGCATGATTAGTGAACCTATCTCAATGCCAAGTGTACGGGCGACAATTCCTCTATCAAATCAAAAAGCAGCATCGCTGGCACTTAAACTATGGAGAAAAACAGAAGGTAAATTTGTCTGCAAGATTTCCTCCTCTCAGAGAGGAGGAAAAGTGGCAAATGAGACTTTACTGCCTCTTACAGCACCGGGAAAGCTGCAATGCAACTTTTCCTCCACTGAGAGAGGAGGAAAAGTGAAAATGAGACTTTACCGCCTTCTATAGCAGCGGTAAAGCTGCATGCCAGCTTTCCTCCTCTCAAAGAGGAGGAAAAGTGGTGAATGCGACTTTACCACCCATAATAGAAGAGGTAAAACTACACTGCCACTTTTCCTCTGCTCAGAGAGGAGGAAAAGTGGCAAATTTGACTTCACCGCCCATAACAATAGCAGTATAGCTGCAGCCCATACAAACCTTTCCCGTGACTAAGTTTATATCACGTATCTCCTTTACAACCTTATTCTCACACACGTTCGATCTATGGGGCCCATTTCTTATCGAATGTATTTCATTCAATTGGAGCTCATCAATAAATAACCTCTACATTTGTCGGTTAAGGCCACACCAGATGGGAAAGTAGCAGAGATGGGCACACAAATCAAAGATCTAAATCATTTGTTAGGAAATATTAAGGCCAAGGGACTCATCCTTTAATTGATTCTTGGGCTATCTTTAGATTTTAAATCTACCTCTCCATCATGTAAGATTTATTTCATTTTCTTTCCCACAAGATCGTTTCTGTGATTGGAAAACCGAATCCTTGGGTTGTGATTAGTGGGTTCTCGTTTTGGTGCTTCGACCCTTTGAAGAGATGATGTCTTGATAATAGTAGAGGGATAAAGCAGTCCTAACCATTTGTGGAAGATCTTTATAATAATGTTAGCAGAGTTAATGGCCCGCATCTAATTCCTTGAGTCTTCGAGGATGACTTAATCTCAATATATAATAAATATTAATAATGACAGTTAATATATGTGTCTGTTTTAAGAATATTTTAAAAAAAATTTAATTTAATGTGCTTAGATTCATAGTTTTTTGATTTAAAGCATCATTATAAATATTTTATTAGTCTCTTTTGGGATTCAAATACGAACACTGATAAAAACTTACTTACGTGAGTCTCACGGTTGTAATATTTGCATCTATGCCTAGAAAATTAAAAATTAAATTTCGCTGTTGTGTTAATAGCTTGATCAAATATAGAGATAAATATACATATGATTATGTTAACTACATTTTTATAAAAAAAGAAAAAAGTCAAGTCGATCGGACGGTCGGATTAATTCTAATTCTCGATATCATATACATTTTAAGGAATTTTTTTGGTAGGGCTCGGATTTCAGTAATTTGGCTCTTCTTTCTCAATATATGCCCAGTTAAGGGTGCTTGGAAAGCTCAATGTTGCTCAAACTAAGACAAGTTAAAATATATAAGAATACTCCAACCGGGTGTTGGCTCGGTTCGGACACTGTCAATCCCACCAAATGTAGGGATACCCTGAGATATCAAAAAAAAAAAAAAAAAAGAAACACACACACACACACACACACACACACACACACATATATATAAGAATGAAGAGGGCATTTAGGATGCTATACACACAACCCCATTAAACGGTATTAGCTATTCAATTTTGGATCATGTTAGGAGCCCTTTCACGTGTAAAATTACAGAAATTGATTTTTAACTACTTATTTCTTTTTCCAGAAGTGCAACAAATCTTCTCTTTCAACATTTGTTGACGTGGAAAAAGGTCTTGCAAAGTCTAGAAAATTTTTCCCCTGCCCAAATAAAATTCCTAGGTCCGCCACCATCTCAATGAAAGAGATGTGGATAGGGTTGCATGAAAGAGATGTCTCCTGATCGGAACTATAGTGGACTTGGACCCGTTTCTAAACAACGGCTCTGGTTTTGACTTGGAACCTGTTTCGTTGGTTCTAGACTCGGTTCCGATAGGAAAATCCAGATACGATTTCGAAACCGGGTTCACCTCGAGGACTATAATTTAGTTCCAAAATCGATTCTAATTTTCCTTTATTCTTCTTTTTTATTAAAATAGGCAAATTATTCAACTTTTAACAGTGCATCACGTCTACTACGTCAAATATTATACCTAAAAATGTCCCTAAAAAGCTGATTTTGAGGTACTATTTGCAATATTAAAGGCTCATATGGGTCCCGAGTCCACGTGTCGCGACCTAATTGGACCCGGAACCGGACCCATTTATTAGTCGGAACCAAAATTGGGTTCCGAACCCGGACCCGTTCTTGAATCGGAACCTAAAATAGGTTCGAGACCTGGTGTTTTGTAGATCCGAACTTTCGAGTAATCGGAGAGTCAAATACCCGTTTGCAACTCTAGATGTAGAGGAGTTACCCAACTATGTGCGACATTTATGGATTTTCTCCTTAGACTATTTCAGTAAAAGTCTCTGATCACTAAGAGAGTTAAAATAGGAAAGAGGGCTCCATGTATCACCCATTTCGAATACAAAACTCTTTATCCATGATTAAGACGGTCAAAATAAGGAAGATGGTCAAAATTGAATAGAAAAACAGCTTCAAGATTGAATTGGAAACCGGTCTCTTACATATATTATAAAAACCCAAATGATATTGATTTTTTACCGTAGGATTTAATCAGGAGTGGACACCACTATATTTGTTCATTTCTAACTCGCTATCTATTTCATATTTGGTAAACTTACTTTACCTGTGAAGTAAAGTGAAGGGCTTTCTATTTGATTGAATTTGCAACCCTATTTCTGACCTTTAAATAAAAAAGTATTGATACTGGTGAGATCTTGATTCAAACTCTACATCAATAGCTAGCAAAATGATCCCCATTGAAACCCAGGTTTTGAAAAGGGCTTTCTATTTGAGATTTGTGGCTTAAGTTTCAAAGGTTTACCATATATAACACAATAGTCTTTCATCCAGAGCAAATCTATCCAGTTTAAGGTAGGCAATTATTTTAACAAGCCCACCAAATCCACTCGTCTTGTTTCTTTGTAAAGGTTCTAGATTCTTTAGTTATTTTTAATTACTGGGCCCAATCCAAACAGGACAAGGTGACATTTGAATGTCTCATTAGACAAGTAAACTAATTAATAATCTGGAACTCGTGCCCATTTTTTAAACCCATGTTAGAACCAAGTTCTTGTTCTGTTCTTATAAATTATGAAAGATTCAAATTTCTACGCACACGTTGTTGGTTTTCATTGGAATGGGTTGCTTCCATCATCATCATCATCATCATCATCATCATTAAAAACATTATCTCAACGGTAATTTGGATTTTGGGGTGAGAGAATGGGCATATAAATAATCTCCAAAACATGAGGGTTGTGTTTTTTCATGCATGGTTGAGACTTAACTCCAAAGGGTAACTTAGTTGGCCTATGACTACGGTTTGCACCCGGAGATTATAGGTTCGAAACTGTATTAGGGCTATAGGGGAGTTTACCCAGCTTCCCTCTGGGCCCGGAGGGATTAGTCCAGCTCAAAGGGTTGATAACCCTCACCTTGCCTAGCTACAAGATCTTTTTTTTCCTTCCTAGGAGGTCAAAATCTTAGAATATTCAGAAATTTTTGGAAGAGCCATGTATAAAAATGCATGGAGTCTTCAAGAATCTCCAGGACATATCAGCTCCCAATCTATAGTGCTCAAATTGATATAAAAGAAAGCCAAAATCATTGCATACATTATATCATTATGTGTAGACATCTGGTAAACCACTAATAAGAAAGGGATTCAATGTTGCAGGTATAAAACTTATATGGTTCAAGTCAAGTTAGTGTAAAAATTGACAGCTAACTTATGCATCCAAGCTCTCGGGATCTTACGACGGATTTGGCCGATGGTGGACCAATCACGGTCCGCAGCATCACTAACTAGTCCACCGTACCGTGGGTAAAACCTCACCAAACCTCACCATAACTGGACTCTCAAGCATGACTAGTGAACCCATGTCAATGCCAAGTGTCCGGGCGACAATTCCTCTATCAAACCAAAAAGCAGCATCGCTGGCACTTAAACTATGGACAAAAACAGAAGGCAAATCTGTCTGCAACACAAACTTTCTAACACTTATTCCCCCCTCCAATTTTATATATAAAAAAGGTCAATTATGATTAATTTAATCTCTTCAAAGTTCAAATACTTATCCTCTTGAAATGACATTAGTCTTAATAAAATACTAACTTGGGGAGATCCTTAACATTAAAAATTTAAAATAATAAATTTGCAGGACTTTTAGCAATTAAAGGCTAGGATCATTTGCTCAATCTCCTATTTTAACTCCTAATTCCTGATCAATCCTGTTAATCACCCACAGAAAGTGATACCCAAAAACAAAAAAAAATTCTGGTCAGCCAGCCACCGGTGCTAGATAGCACCACAGTTGTTAGGGCCATTGACAGCCTTGCCGTATCTGTCAAGCATCGTGAGCCTTTTTCCCTCAATAACCCATGATTCCATCTCACTTGTGGTGCCCACCATGCCATATCATTTTTAGCCTAAGTCCACGTAAAATCCTTCTCGGCCGCTGCTTTCTTGGGAAAGAGAATTTAAATTTTCTGCATCTCTCAATGTAATTAATGTCCCATTCCCACACATCTCTCCTACCTTCTGCATGGTCCCCGCCCTCCTTATATGTCACTTGCACGTTCATGAGTAAAAAGCACATGGACCCTTTGTACTTTTTTTCACTGCATGAGAATATGGTTTGCAATTGCATCTTCTTGGGTCTTTCATTTGAAGCTTCCTACTTGAAAAAAAGCACATGAAACTTGAATACTTGACTCTAGAGTCTTGAGTCTTCTGCAAGAACTGTTTTGTTTTTACTGTTGTGATTCTGAAGAGATGGAGCGTTACGAGTATGTGAAAGATATCGGGTCAGGGAATTTCGGGGTTGCCAAGCTTGTAAGAGATGGGTGTACAAAGGAGCTGTTTGCTGTGAAGTATATTGAGAGAGGACAGAAGGTCATTCAAACCCATCCTCCTTTTAGTTTGTTTAAGAACATCTCTGCTTTCTGTATTTAGTTATTTTTCCAATCTGAGTTTTGCTTGTTGAGGGTTTTTTTTTTTGTGTGTGTGTGTGTTCTGAAATTGTTTTTGAGCTCTTTTTTTTATGTGGATTTTGGTGTTTTTTGATTTTATTCTACTCAATTGGAGTGATGAGGTTCTGTATTTGTTGTCTTTGTGACAGATTGATGAACATGTGCAGAGAGAGATAATGAACCATAGATCATTGAAGCACCCCAATATAGTTAGATTCAAGGAGGTAGTTGTTGTTACAACTTTTATTGAATACTTTTTATGTATTTTTGCTTTCCTTCTTCTATGAAATCTTTATTTAGTACTTCAATTTTGAGGTAAGGGAGAAATGGTTCTTTGGGTTCGCTTTGTTTGTGACTTGAAACAGCTATCAGATGAAAAAGATGAAAGCTTTATAAAGTAATTAGATCCAATTATTTGTTGCTGTTGCTAAAGTTTTTTTAATTTTATTAGCTAACTTTAAATGGTCTATTATACTGTGGAATTGTTGTTTAGTATCATCAATTTCTTGTGGGCGATGATTGAGGAAAGCATGAAGAATAGGATTGATTCAAAGAGCTTGTTGCCATTTGCAAGGATATAGGAATGGGACTGTTAGGAACAAAAGAGTATAGTTTGATTCATAGAGGCGGTTGTTCTCAATTTTTATTATTGTAATTTTCATTAAAGGTCCTTCTTTTGTGGAATCTGTATTTGACTAATTGGTATCATCATTTCCTGTGGGGTAAAGAAGTTGTGGTTGTACTGGGTTGTTTTTCCTTTCGACTGAAATCATCTGTCATAGGAAAGAGAATCTTATTAGGAACCAAGGAATTTAGTTAGATTTAAGTAGGTAGCTTATTTCTACTAACAGTTTTTATCTTGTAAAAAGAAGTTGAATTTGTTGATTTCCTTATCCTAAAGATTATTGTAGGAGGGAGAGGATCTAATATGTGTGTATTGAATTGGTAACATGATTCGAACAAGAAAAGTACCCCCCCCCCCCCCCTCTCTCTCTCTCTCATTATTCTCATACTGTGTTAATGATTTTGCAAGACTATAGGATTAACACCATATTAGATGTATTGATGTATCTGTTGAGGTCAACGTCCACCCTCGCTCCTGAGCGGTCATAATTGTGGTCGAGCCCTCGCCCTCACCATAAAACCATTGTTGTGCCGTTTCCTATCAACAATTGGTTTTGGGATAAGCGGTAGTTCAATGGAGTGTAAGATCCTATAGTATCTGTATGTAAATGAGGTTTCCGCTTATCAAAGGTCTTAGCAGGATTGATTTTCTAATTTGAAGGCATGAGGTTTTCAATCATTCTGCAAATTAGCAGGAACAGGGACTCAATCTATATTCCTCTACATTAGCTGAGAATGAGCTGTTGTTCTTAATTTACAGCTTTCTACTGGAGGCATCCAATTATCATTGCCTTGGTTTTGAAATTAACATTTGACACTCATAACAATCCACATAAATGATGAAGTGGATGAAGAGCTTTCCTTGTGGTGATCTTGGTCGAAGGTGTTTTTACGAGCTTGATTCTCTGGTAATACTTGATGGCTGTTAGTCTTTGCCTCTGCTATATCAGTTTGATATTCTTAAGCTCTACATTCTGGGTGGTAAGAACTGTTTGAATTTCCTCCAGATATTAGTTAAAGACAGTCTCCAACACCTGAGCTGTTAAGATGCATTTGGGCTTGAGATTGCTAAGTAGATTGGTCTTCCGCTTTTTGACACCTTTAGCTTTTGAGATGTATTGGCTAGTCTGGCTTAACATGGTATAAGAGCCATGCTAGGTTGCAAGTTCGAAGGCTTTATTCCCCCAGGTCGCGTGAGTAGACACGTGTGGGTTGCGAATTCAATCCCATTCAAGGAAGGAAAAGGGGAGGGGGGGTGTATGGGGGTTATGGGGGTAAGTAGGTTGTTCTTCTGCTTTCTAAAAGGTTAAGCTTTTGGGATGCACGGACTTGATAGAGATGGGTCTCCCATCTGCTTGCCAAGACAAAACAAGCCGTTTGAGCTCATGAGGCCCACATGCCAAAAATAAGCAACTCTTCTCAGTTGATTTCAGATTTCTTAAATGTAGTCCTCTCAGACAAACATTTAGAAGTGTACTGAGCACCAGTCAAGTTTCCCTTAAATTTAAATACCTAACGTGGAACTCTCATGGGAAAGAACCATCCAACCTATGAGGCCTGTTTAGCTCATGAAAGAAGGGGGTTCGTGAATAGCCTTTTGGATACAAATTCTTGCCTGATAGTGAAGACCCTACTTATCTACATCACAATGGCTAAGTTTTGCTTGTAATTGTTTTCAAGAATATTAGAATTTCTAGAATCCATAAATGAGAGAGAAAGAGAAGCCAACAAATTTATACTTCACCAATAGACCCTTTGTTGTACAGAACTTTCTTATCAAAAGATCAGATAGGTAGGCCAGTTCAGTTTCAACCTTAGTTAGGATACTCTGTTGGCTGGAGTGTGGCATTTACCTGTAATGGTTCTTTTAACTCCTCTCACATGTACCCTTGTCTACTTTAAATCTTACTGAGCAAGATTTAGATAAATAAGAACATGCAGCTGGACTATTTTGCTAAGCTATATTTATATAGAGATCGAGAGCAATATGTTACCTTTGGCTGTTTTATGTGGTATACTACTCAGCTGTCTATCTTTTTCATATAGTGGCAGGCGCTTTGTTGGTTGTGTGTAAAGTAAACCCCTTTTAGGAAGTTAATATGTACTGAACTTTTCTATTACAACTAATATTCTCAACAAGCAGCTGTAGCGTATCATGATTGATAAGCCCCCGACAAATCTACATGGTTTATGTACAAATATGGCACCAGATATTAGATACTTCTCTGGCAATCTAGTTGGCGATATTGCCTACTCCTAGTAGGTTTTAAATACTGATCAATTTTTCTAAGTTGAAAAAAAGAGCAGGAAAAATACAATGTGATCAATTTTTCACATTACACAGCTGCATTGTGATAGCAACCAACATATTGTTTTGTTTCTTTTTGCAACAGGGCTAATGCTAGATTCTATTAATTAGTTGATAATAGTCAATACTTAGGGATGTTATTATAATCTTATAAGAGAGTTGAAATATCCTGAATTTTTTTATACGATCTTTTTTTAAAGATGGAAACCTTAGGTTCCTACCATTTCAATGACTCAAAAAATATGGACAGTGATGATACAGGATAAGGAAATACTCCATTGGCATTTGGCCTCTGCATAACAAAGCCAACTTACTCTGTGTACCTCATGTTGTCACTGAGATGAGCTTGTTGAAGACCAATTCTCTGAAAATTGGAGGATTTCTTTTCTTGTCTCAGTTGTGCTGTAGTATGCATGCTCAGATAGTGGTATTCATAAAAGGCATGGTTTTTGTTGCGTAAGACATGTATGTTGTCTTTAATCAGGTAATTAGGGTGTGTTCTTTATCTGGTAGAGAATAAAAGAAGCATATATCACAGGAATTTGAGATGCCCTGAATTCATAAATTCATCTGCTGCATTCTACTTCCAGCCATTTTTCCTTGCATCTCTGGGAGAGACTTAAAATCTTTGCATTTCTGAATGAAGCTCAAAGTCTTGCGTAGCAATTGGATTTAGCTGTCATTTCATTTCAGATCCTAAAAGATATTTTTCTCTTTAATGTTTAGCCTATACCAGAAGGCTTTTAATATTGGATAATGTGTTACCATGCTTTTGACTAGCTACTTGTCCTCAACTTTATCACTTCTTGTGGTTTATACTTTATACTCCAAAATTTAATTGAAGATGGTCAATCATTCCAGGTCTTTTTAACGCCTACTCATCTGGCCATTGTCATGGAATATGCTGCTGGTGGCGAGCTTTTCGAGAGGATATGCAATGCTGGTAGATTCAGTGAGGATGAGGTAAACTATTATTTATTTACTATCATCACTCATCAGTCCAGTATTATACAAAATCTTGCTTCGGTTTTCTGTAGTATCAATTGTTGCACTTGAAATGTGAAACAGGCTAGGTTTTTCTTTCAACAACTTATATCAGGAGTCAGCTATTGCCATTCCATGGTATTATCCACCTTTTCATTCATTCAGTCAGGAAAAAATTGTGGTGCATTTGGGTGCACCATGAAATCATATCTATATGAATATTTTGGCAAAAAAAAAAAAAAAATCATCCATATTCCATTCCACAGTCTGTTTGATGCATATTGTGGAACAGAAATTGAAAATAGCACTCAGTGGATTCTGTTTTTGCTTCCTTTCTTGCCCCAAATCAATTGGTGATCAAACAGCTTAGTAATGATTTGTGGTGGAAAAGGCAAGAACAAAATCTGTTCTTTTATCATTTCAGTCCAATTAGGCGGTAAGAATGGACAAGCATCCAGTGTGCCTGCATTAATTGCAATTTGGGCACATCCAAAAACTAGCAATGACTCAGGTTGCATCCATTTCAATTTGATCATTTTGTTGCAGCAAATCTGTCATAGGGATCTTAAACTGGAAAACACCCTCTTGGATGGAAGCTCAGCGCCCCGTCTTAAAATATGTGATTTTGGGTATTCCAAGGTAATTACCATCATCAGTGCAGGAGTAGATATGTCAATAACACTCCAGCTTTTAAGCTTTCTACTTGCAATTTCAGTCATCTGTATTGCATTCGCAACCAAAGTCAACTGTAGGAACACCGGCTTATATCGCTCCAGAGGTTTTATCGAGAAAGGAATACGATGGCAAGGTGAATTTTAACTGTCAATTCATTTGGTTTTATCTAGTCACTGCAGAAGTTGGTTATGTAGCATAATGGTGCCTAAACTGCCAGTCTTTAATTTCTTTAAACTGTAGATTGCAGATGTTTGGTCTTGTGGAGTTACCTTATATGTAATGCTGGTTGGCGCTTATCCATTTGAGGATCCAGATGAACCGAAGAACTTTAGAAAGACACTTGGAGTGAGTAAAAAATTTCACCATACATTAGTTAGTATGTTATGACTCTGTTAAGTATATTGTACCAAAATCATGGGAAGTTTGAATGGTGTGTTTGGAGTGATGGAATCCAGAAATCACATTGGCAGAGATACTGTTACTGGCCTAATCTGCTCTAGATCAGCATCAATATTGATTGCTGATATTTATTGTAACGCCCTACCCCATACCGCCCCAAATGCTCAATCGAATGGATAGCCATCCATCCAGCCAACAAACCCAATCTGGATTGCATCCAAACACACCCTAATTTCCAACTCCGGGCTGAGATCTTAATAAAAACAACATGATTTTGGCAGCGGATACTTGGCGTCCAGTACTCCATTCCAGACTATGTTCGGGTGTCTATGGAATGTAAACACCTTCTATCTCGGATATTTGTGGCCAACCCTGAAAAGGTAATCTAGCTTATATATTTTTTTTGCACTTCTGATCCCTTGTACAAAAATTGAGTTTGTTTTATTAGCACTTATCCATCCTTTGTTTTTTCAGAGGATAACCATCTCGGAAATAAAAAATCACCCCTGGTTTTTGAGGAGCTTGCCTGTAGAGCTGATGGAAGGTGGTGAGATGAACTCACAGAGTGAACATGCAAATGATCATTCCCAGAGCATTGAAGATATAATGTCTATATTGCAAGAAGCTAGGAAACCTGGTGAGGGTCCAAAGCTTGGTGGGCATTTTCTTACTGAAGGTGCTGACCTGGATGATACGGACACGGATGTGGACCTTGAAGACGTTGAAACAAGCGGAGATTTTGTATGCGCACTGTAAATTATCCCCAGATCAATGTTTTTTAACTACTATCAGGTCCCATGAATCATCAGGGGGAAGCAGAGGTGCACAGTGCACCTCCCTGTATGTGGTGGGTGAACAGTTTAGTCCTGACATGCTGAAGTTTGTGATGGAGCTGATTGTTCTTTGCATGAAAAAGTTTTGCTGTTTTTGGTGGGTGTGTATCAATTTGTAATGGAGCTGACTGTTGTTTGGATTAGGCTTTTTCCTTGTTTGGATGTCATCATGTCCACTGTAATATTATTATCTGCAAATGCCAAGTTGGGATTTGGTTCTTATCATGTCTCTCTTCTTGTTTCCCAAATAGGTTAGTGGTCAAAACACTACAAGTTCTGAAGGAAAAAAGATTTTGAAACTTTGAATATCTTCCCTGGTAAACCATAGATTTAAATCACTGTCCTTAATAACCAGAGGTTTGATGGGATGAAGGGAGCTGCTCTGGATCAATGTCCTGCTCCTAATCAATTAAATCAAAAGCTATTCAATTTATCACTTCTGCTGCTAAAAAAACTCTACGTGGTGACGACTTTTTCTTGAGGGTCTGTTTGTTTGCATTAGAATGCGTAGGAATTGAATACCTAGGAATCCATGCCATAGTTAGTTAAAAATGAAGATCCAACGTGAATTATCCAGAAATGAATTCCTATGTACTATATGCACACATACAGGCCCTAACTGCTCAAATAATATCCTCCACAGAAGATGCTAGCTGCAAGATTAGGAGAATTAAATGTGGGCTATCTTTTTTAGTTATTAATTTCCATCATATAGATACAATCTTCTAAAAAGGAGAGATGTTAAGCATTGTCCAGATCAACAGTTGTTCCTGAAAGCAGGCTTATTATTATCTCTAATGGGTCAAGTGTAACAGTGACAACTTTAATTTTTTTTTTGGATAGATTCTAAATGGAATGAACCCATGGACTCACATTTTTGTTTTTATAAGTACTTGGTGATTCCCAATATGTTTAGGCATTAGTTTAAAATTAAGGGAAAGATTCAATTATCATAATGGGTCAGTGGCATTATGAAATATTGCAATTCGAAGAAGAAGAAGAAGAAGAAGAAGAGGAGGAGGAGGAGGAGGAGGAGCATGCTGTTTTATAAAAATGGTAGGGACCTGATACAAGAATCAGACAAAATCCATTGGCCCCACCAATGGTGAAGCAGTATGCCTTAAAAAAATCCTTCTTGGCCTGGCATTTCGTACACCATGTGGTGGGACCCACTTTGGATGGCTGATGCAGCACCACGAACTGCAGGCTCACTTGTGCAACATTGGCCCCCACCCACCAGTGATCTCATTGGGAGAACATGGCACTTTTTGTTGCAGTTCGATGTAGGGAATCCTACAACATAATCCCAGAAAAAGTTGTAGTCGGTCTCTTGTCTCCTCTCTGCATTTACTTCGTTTCCCTCCTCTCATCTCCTGTCATTTTATTTTATTTGATAGCGATTCTAGTGCATCAGATTTTAAAAGTTTAGTTGGATATCTTCCTCTCCTTTTCTTTTCGATCCTAATCCTTTCGTAGAATTTTAGTTCTGGATATGGTACAGATCGATTTCCACAACAAAATGCGACTGGGTTGGTTTCTTCAAAACAAATCTGATTACTGACGGACGTCATCAGGAGTAAGCTAGAGGAAATGACCCACTTGGTTTCCTGCAGACCATGAATATATACTTTTAAGCAATATGACTTTTCAATCGCTTACAAGTGTTCTTCATGCCCTTTGGATGTTAGCATTATAGTGGCAGTCTAAATATTATGCCTCTGCATAGAGGTGGGCAGAAGAGATTATCTTCTGATTACTAATTTTAATGAATACAATACAATCAGGTTGTTGACTTATCTATTGGCTCTTATGATTATTCAGCTGCATGCATTACAATTATAGCAATGATTCTCAACTTTGCAAAATGAGAAACTTTTTGCTGTTTTCAATTTCCATGTCAAATGCTTACTGCTTACACATCAATGAGGAAAAGTTTATCTTTTGATGGCCCCTCTGGGAAAAAGGGGTAGGCCGAAAGAGGACATGGCTAGATGTAGTAAGGAAAAATTTGAAGAAGTGCAACCTATGTAAGGATTTGGTCTGGAATAGACTTGAATGATGAAACAAAATTCATGTGGCTGACCCCAATATAGTTGGGACAAGGCTTTGAAGATGATGATGATATATTATTAGTGTTGTTTTAATACATTTTTGTTTACTTAACTGCATTTTATAATGTTATATGTCCATGTCTAAGGACTTGTTATTATGTGGGAATTCTGGGCTCCCTGTATCTGGTGCTTCAAGCATTTGCTGTGTCTCACTTTATGTAGGTATCATGCAAATCCATTGCATTACAAAATCACTCAAACGCCCCATGTTTCAACAGAATAGTTAAGGGAAGATCATTTCTAGAACGTGACTATTTATTTGGACTAGAGGGTAATTAAGAATTTCCAGAGGAGAATTGGATTCTCTCTTAACTATTTGACAATTTAAGTTTATATGATTTTACAAAGAGAGGACAAATTTCCATTTGCTCCCAAAATACAGAGACAAGTCACTCCCCTAACACTGCAGAAGCACAAAGAGAATTGCAGAGAAGAAGGGGAGTATTTCAAGGGAAGTCTGAGGCAGCTGAGTACCAAATTAATGTTTGCAACTAGCCTGAAAGAGCAGAGAGAACACAGGAGTAGGACCTGAGAGAAGAAGTGATATAGGTTCTCTGCTGCTTCTAAGCCATACATAGCAGTGTAGGTATGTATATTTATTGTTTAAAGCCGAGTATATTGTTTAGTTCATCAATCAAGGTTAAAAAAAAGATTGGTGCATTAAGCTTGGTATCTTTTCTTTCTTGAACATGTTTAAATTTGTTAGGTCCCTTCTATTCTTTGAGTTTTCATTGATCTCATATAGTTTTAGCACAAGAATTTATTTTAGTTGAATCTCTATAACCCTGACCATGAATGTCAGAAATCCAATTATATCCACATGCCACAGAGTTTGTGAAGATTTTGTAGGACCCACTAGAATGGATGCTAGTTTAATTAATCAAATCAATGCAGCGAATGTAACCAATCACATAATATAGAACTATCAAATAAATCTACCAAGCAATCACCACAAGAAGGCAGATACAAATATAACGTGTTCCAGGGAGAAAAACCACGATCTAGAAATCAAGATTTTACAAACAGTTACAAGATATACCCATAGCTCCTTTACCTCAGTCTGTACCTCAACCTAAGGACCATAGTTGTTCTTGTACAACTTCCACTTACACGACTTCCACCGTACACCATTCTCCTTACTTGATCTCCTCGCACCTTGTTAGACAAGATAATCAATCTTCTATAAGAGAGTAGAAGCAACAAAACTTTCCAAACAGCCATTCAGAACAATCTCTCAATGACTCTAGAGAAATAAGGAAATCTCTCTTAGGGTATTCTAATTTCATATCAAAAGAGATAATTAACTTTTTATATGTTTTTAAAGATTGAGAGAAATACCTAATATATAGCCTCAAATTCGTGCATACTCATGATAGCAAACATTTTTCAAGTCTATCAAAGAATTAGGATAGTTTCAAACTGGACTTGTCCACCTCGCTCGCTGTAGCGAGCCACGGGCGAATTGGCCGGCCTGACAGAATCTGTCAGATCATGATTTTTGGCCTTACAGATTGCTACTGCTAAGGGCAGATTATTCTTCATATGCTGATATGACATTTGCACATGTCCTGGGTCTGAGTAATGCATCAGTTGATCCCCAAAAAACGCAGAACATTTGACTAAAATCCAACCCAATGGGTTCACATGTAAGTTACCCGCAGACACCACTGTCACCAATGTCTTAGTACTTCTCAGATGTTGATTTAATGCATTGTGACCCACCTCTGGAAGAGGCTAATCAAAGTTTGAGCCAAAAATCACTGATGTGCATTTCACTTGAAAATGGCTGCAATAATGCACAACGATGCAAAGGAGGCTCACACAGCATATCAAACTAAACTGTTCATTGAGTTAACGTATTACCAAACCTTCTTGCATCATTTTATGTGGACAAAATTGCTTACCTTCATTGCCCATATTAGTTTACTTGGTATTTCCATGACTCTCTCTGCTGTAACTTGGATTGTTGTGAGATGTTTGTGCAGTAACGAGGGACAAGCCCATGTCTAAACAAGGCCATATTTTTTAATGTAATGTCCTTGTTAAACGATGCTTTTATCTGACTGATGTTAATCTTGTACGCTAATTAGTATTATCTAGTGCTAAAGTCGGAACATATGAAGTCAATTGTGTCTTTGTAACGTGTTCAATCCATCAATATCTTACTTGGATACATGCAAATGCCAATCACAGGTGTTGGGTATAAGTAACAAAGATTTACAAAAGGATGCCTCGTAGAAGTACTGTGGTGAACTTCGATTCACTGAATTGCACTTTTGAAAGTTTGGGCACTGAAATACAGATTCCAATCAGCAACAGTTGAAGTTCTGGTTATTTTAGCAATGTTGGGGAACAGCCGAATGGGTCTTTAAAAGAGGCAAAGAGTTTGCTGCCACTTACGAAAGACTCTGAAGAGCTCACTGAATTCATTGTGGAGGGTGACTCTTGCGCAATTGGTTTGGCCACAGCTGCCCCATTGTGGATCATGACTGGGCATGTGCAAATTTGGTGAGCTGCAGGTGGTGAGAGACTCCTTGAATGGTGGTTGATAATTGATGATACATGGCGATTAAGCTCGTGTATCATTTCGTTTTGCATGTCTAAATGAGACTTGAATGGAGAAGCACATATGCTAGCAGTGCAAGGTCTCTTAGCAGGTGTAACTCACAATTACGATGTAGCATCTTTACTTAGTGCTTGTTTATCCCACAGAGGTTTTGTTTTTGGCAGTGACTTTGTATATAATTTGTGCTGTGCCTATGGCATTTTTGCATGTTCAATGTTTTTTTTTTTTTTCAACAGTATTACTCTATTGTTCTCGGTAAATCTTTCTTGTATTTGGTTTTCTCTGTTGAGGGAGAAGAGGGAGAGAAACGATGAACACACAATGAAAATACTAACTCTGAATTATTGTGTTCTAATAGAAGGAATTACTTAACCACACCTGCTAAATAAAGTCCTAACCAAACTAGGAAATATATACAACCACGCTAAGAAAAGAATATTTTTAATATCCTACGCTACAGAGCATCACCGGTCCGGCCCCTACATTACGTGTGCTAAGTCATCCACGGCTTCAATACCCTTTTCTTTTCATCAATGAAAATTACTTTTCTAGTATCTTTAAAAAAAAAAAAAAGAAAAAAAGGAAAAGGAAATGAAGTTCTGGGTGCAATGTATCATATATCTCTCTGTCTGAGGAGTATAAACTTTATCCAGCTCTAAATTGATTCTACCAGGCCCCTGTTTTTTTCTTCTTTATTCAGGTCAAGAATCCTTTGGTGCCACTACTTTCCACTCCCTGAAAGGAATATATTCCAGTCAATAAAAAGTTATCTTATCCTGACACATTTAGCGCCAGTTTCTAACTCTCAGATCACTGTACTCATATGCGTCCATAACTGAAACTGGTTGTAGCTTTACCAATATGAGATATAAAAGAGATACTCTGGCAAATCAGAACAAAATTGATAAGGAATTTGAGTTTGGTAAGAAATATAGCTCATACATGCAAGGAATTGATAAGTAAAATAACATGTACATGGTGCCCACATTGCATACATGGGGAACATGGTACCAGCATTGTCAAATTAATACTGGGGGGCAACTGATAGTGCTGGCAGTGTGATATTGTATGTCAATATGCATGGATGGTCCCCCTAAATTCATAAAAAAAAAGTCGGTAATAACCCAACCGACTGCTTAGTCTCTGTCATAGAGCCAACCCCCACTAATGCCAGTCAAAGTGTATGCACCAACGCCACACGTCAGGACGTGTGGTTAGCCTTCTCCATCAGGTTGGGTCAAAAAGTTCCCAAGGTTGGTTACTGATTTTGTTGTATATGCAAGGTCAGTGGACAGTGGTCAAGTTGTATTGACCTACACTCGGGGCCTGTTCAATGAGTCATGTTTTATCACATAACAAAAAAGAAGAAGTCATGTTTCAAACCCTGTTTAACCAGTTATAAGCCTGCTGTAATCAGATTTACCCTTGCCAGGATCCAGGCACATGGAGCTTTTAGGTAAACTTTAGTGATGTTTATAGGATGATAATGAATAAGTGTGTTTCAACTGTACTTCAAACACCTATAGATGGGCTAATGGACTCTTAAAGCAGGGCTGTTTTTGAGAATTTCTCATACATATATATATATATGGGAAGTGCTCCTATGAGAGACACTCTCACCAACTTGGTGAGAGATGGGTGGGGGCCCTCATATTTAAGTTGGGAGTCCTTGCATTTAAGTTTGTGAGAGTGGATGTGGAAGTGAGGGCCCCCACCCATCTCTCATAAAGTAGGTGAGAGTGTCTCTCATAGGAGCACTTCCATATATATATATATATATATATATACACCAACTGTGCTTCAAACACCTATAGAAGGGCTGATGGACTCTTACGGCCCAATTTGTTTGCATAGGAATTGTTAACATAAAAATTTTTGGTCAAATAAGCTCCTAAAAAGGATTAATAAAGAAATGAGTGGTGAAAGATACAAGGTGAGGGGTGAAAGATACGGGGCAGCGATGTAGTTTTATCCCTCACTTTTCTGGATTTGGAATTACTAGAGTGGTGGCTGGTTATTCATTTTTCACCTCCCCTTAATTCATTTTCCATTAGAGGGGGATAGTTTGATGGCCATATTTGAAAAATCACATCTGCTTCTTCAATTTTTAACCTTTTTCGGAAATCGAAGTCTTACAATTCCTATTTATTCAATTACATGAAACAGACCTGCCTTCAATGTACTTGAGTCTTCGTTTATGGCAAGTTTTGCACCTTTGCTTGTCCACTGAGAAAGGTCTGGAGAGGGAGACAGAGACCTAACTTCTTTGCAATACTAGCCATGAGTTAGGTTTTGTGACGTCATAATTTATTATATAGCTTCTTTGTAGAACTCTTGATGAACCCCACATTGATGATATCTTATGATGATGGCAGATTTTGGGACCCAAAAAAAGGGGGCTAATAGACTGTTAAACAGGCTTGTGAGAGTGTCTGGGCTCCACAAAGTGTTACTAAGCCAAGGGCTTATGAGAGGGCATCCCCACAAGGAATTCCAAAGAACAAAAACAAGAATTGGAATCATTCTTATATGAATATATCTTATTTAATATTATCTACTGCAACTGAAACTGCAGCAGTCCAGACCAAATACAAGCATTGGAATCATTCATATGAATGTCTCATCTGTAACTGCAACTCCAGCAGTGTAGCTTCAGTTCCAATGTCAATCATATACATAACAATTCCTATTGAGTAAGATCAATACATTCCACCACCAGCAGCACTACACTAGCTATAGTCTTATCTTTCACATTTATTCACTTGTATTGAACTTAATACTTGGTTGTGTTTCTAATCATCTATTAGTTCATGTCATTCTCTTATCATTGAAAACCCCACTTGGTAGCTCCCAGATTCCGCCCGTTTATTGACCACTCTGCAGTTCTTCCTCACCTGGCCCGGCTGACCGGATTGCAAGTCCCCCAGCTTCACCATACCCTCCACAAAGGCAGAGAAGAAAGCCTGCTGATCTCTACTAAATCGCCTTACCAACTCCCTAGTCCGAGCATCCCCAGAGAACAATGTCTGGTCTGAATTGAGGAAGCCCTCCAAATTCACCAAGTCTTTGAAGTACTGATTGTCAAAGACGCTCGGTGTGGCATCCAGGTCTCCGGTCACGTTCCCGTCTCCCGTGAGTGGGCAGAGGTGGTCGAGCTTCTCGCGGTAGGTGGGGTCCATGTTGGGGTCGGGACGACCAGTGCCAGATTGGTTGTAGAGGCGGAAGCCAATGGAGAAGCAGCGGGCCTGGCCGATGGAGTGGGAGCCGGAGAGAGCGACTAGATCGGTGATGGAGAGGTTGAAGGATTTGAAGAGGTCGATGAGGAAGGTGGCATTGGCTCTGGGGCTGGGCATGATCCTGTTGGAGTCTTCTTGACTTGCTGTTAGGCTGTCCAATCTTCCCAACTTCACTTCCCAACAGGGTCCTCCACTCTGAAATCAATTCATAGAATATAAACTGTTAGATAGCCCATATCAAAAGCAGTCCAAAAATAAATAAATAAAAATGAGAGAGAGAGAGAGAGAGAGAGAGAGAGAGAGAGAGAGAGAGAGAGTCAAAATCTCACTTCAATGAAATATGAAAGTTAGAATATAGGCTTACATATAATTTTCTATGGTCACATACTATAACTCTAAAATTGATCCCGGTAGGATAAATCTGAAATAATGATGATAATATGTTTTGTTTTGATGTTGGATTTAGAATTGGAATGGGATGGCTGTTCTATATGTTGTAGTTTGAATTCGAAAATGTGGGTAGTTCTTCTCGTCTCACCAATTCAACTGCATCTCTAGCAGCCATAATTAGGATATCTGCACAGGAGACCACACCAGGACATGCTAGTTCGAGTTCTTCTTTGGTTTCATCTATCACTTGGTATGATCTGAGGGAGTTGATGTTGGAAAGAGCCAGCTTCTCACCCAACATGTTGGGGGTGTCATCCAGCAACAGCGATGCGTCGCAACCCTGTAATCAAAACCAAAACTTAACTGAGATAAGCTCTCTCTCTCTCTCTCTCTCTCTCTCTCTCTCTCTCTCTCTCTCTCTCTCTCTCCGTGTGTGTGTGTGTGTGTGTTTTCCATTCGACAATGAAGGATATGGAGGGGCAGTTTCTTACATTGACGAAACAGTCATGGAACTGAAGTCGCATAACAGAGGCCGCACTTCTGGGTTCTCTTATCCTGTTTCTCTCAATTACATCCCTCACAATTTTTTCTGCTTGGGGGCATGTTTGGGAGTAGTAACCATACTGCAACCTTGATGCACTAGCCATGGCTGCATCTGCTGCAAGGACTACTGCAACAATAACAAGAAACTGAGACATTGTACACTTAGTACTATAGTCACTATTAAATGTTTCTTCTGCTGCTGCTGCTTATAAATATGAGGTCTAGTGCTGGTTGTATATGTATATATAGTAGCTAATGTATGTATGCATGTATGTGTAAATGGATGGATGATGAGATGTATCTATGTAGGCATGTTGAGAGAAGATGTCATGCATTTGGAAATGAGTCTCCTGTTTCTGGGAGCTGGTGGATCGGTAGTCAGAACTGAGAAGATAATCATCTGGAAAGGGCAGGCCAATTGGGAAGGGAGCGTGCTACTGCACGCTGATGTGATGCTACTGCTTCTTGAACGGGCAGAGAGAGGATTTTGAGCGGCGGGTATCCGATTGTGGGGGGCCAATCGCCAAAATTTTGTCGTTTTGATCGTCATTCCTTGCGAAACCCACGATTTTGGAATGTAGTTCCTCGAGGAGTACAGTGAAAGGAATCTCTCTTGCTTCTTGAAATATTATACCTTTGTTTGTAAGGCATGCTATCCTTACTGATTAATTAGTCCTTCTATATCGTTCCTTTTATAGCCTTAGAATTGTAGAGATGATCTTTTTGTTGGAGCAATGGAATACAAGAAAAATAGATGGCGTAAGTGCACAAAAATTCACAGATCCAGGGGGGAGTGATTTTGAGACTCACCGGAGGAGGAGGGAGATTGCAACTCCTGATGATGATAGAAGAATAGCTGCCTGCCTTGAACCTGAGAAAGGGAAAGAGAAAGAAGGCTGTGAAGGACCCTGGCTTGGGCAGCGCAGGGCTCTCCGATGCCTAAGTTAGTTGTAGGACCCTGGTTAAAGATGGAGTTGGGGAGGAGATGGCAAACCAGCATATGTGGTGTTCATTCCTCCTTTTTTCTTCTGGAGCCGTTGCTCTGTTTACATAGAGGAAGAGAGAAGATAAGAGGGTGGCTCTGTCAGAGAGTTGTCCCATCATAACCTACTCTATTCTAATTGCAGTCCAATCGAGCCTTATCCTGCTGACTTCTAGTCCCATCATGCCCTATTAGGAGCCATGCTCTTATGGCTTTTTATAAGGTGCCGAGACCAAGCATTTGACAGAAGTGGTCTCGGAGGACGAGGGAGGAAATATCCCACACAGATGGGTACCTACATCATGACTCTCATGATCGGTCTCCAAGAGATCCTGTCTTATGGAGGGTTGGGATGGGACCTCTTACATCTTGTTGCTTGTGGGAGAAAATTCTCTATTTGTTTTATTACAAGTGCAAGTGAGGCTTCGACTTAGAGAATTTTTTAGTAGTAGGAAAGGAACTCCAAACGGGGCTGACCTATGATAATCAAAGCCGCTCAAAATGAATGCAATGCAGCTCATCGTATGATACATCTCCATATGTTACTCTAATATGATTTGGTCCCACCATAAGATTGACATTTGATTGAATATGTGATTCATGTGATTAATAAATAACAACACAATATTCTCAATCATAGTTATTAATCATATTTTTAATCAAGTGGTCAATTATAAGGTGGGACCAACTCCTGTTGGAGTAAGATGTGGGGACATCCGATACAATTGTGATGGGTGTTCATTTTGAGGAGGTTGGATTTTCCATGGGTGGCTTATGCTGTGGAGTTGGATTCCTTTAGCTCAGAATTTCTCCAAGTCAGAGTAACAAAGGATGAGAGAGAGAAGGTGGGGTCGGTTATCATACTCTTCGGTTGGTGATCAATGAAACTGGACTGCATTAGGCAAGTCCTACTTTTTTCATCTCTTGACCCACTCTTAAAAAAATGGCGATAAAGGCACTCACTTTAATTTGCTTCGTTCTCTATTTTTCATGCATGGGACTGACCCAAGATTAAACGATTTCTCCATGCATAATTACCCCTCTCGAAGTAGCCTTTGGTCTCAATTTGACATTGATTGGAATACCAGTCACACTTGATTTTATCTCATTAACACTGCTACATAATTGGACTTTGTTCATCTGATCACCAACCTCATTTTCCATGGGTCTATATCGTGAATCCCATGGCAATGAATCTTTCAATTGTTCAAGTAGCTGTTATCAAATCAGGGTTCTAGCCATCAAGCCTTACTACTAGGAATGGCGCAATGGGTTGGGTTTAAATGGGGACCTGCCTTGACCTACTCCTATTAGGGCTGGAGTTGTACAGGTTTCGGGTAGAAATGGGTTTCTGAGCTCTGACACAAGTGGGGTTTTCGGAGTTGGGGCAAGACGATGGGTTGGGTTTGAGTCAATATCTAACCTGATTGGCATACAATGCATCCCAAATTCACCCCCCTTGTGACGGGTTCATATGTCTAAATCCAAACCCGCCCGGCCCGCCAACTTTTGTTAAACTCTATATCCACCCCTACCCATTTGCCATCAGGTCTATACAACAATTGGAGGCTGTCTTTCATTGCAAAAGATGTAGAGTGGAGACACCCATATAGTAGGGACCAAGCTGCAGGAAGATATTAAAGTTAAAAGATCAAATGAATAAAGAAGAGTGATTCTCACTTGAGGATAACTTGATGAATAAAGAAAGCACCAGACAGAAGAAAAACAAGTAGGAAAAAAATAACACACACCACTTTACTATTCTTTAAAGGTTGTCTACTTGGTTGGCTATAAAATTATGTATAAGGAAAGGATGAGAGTACAAAGAGGAGGAAGAAGAAGATGAAGATGGAGAAGCAAATATGGTTGTGCTTGTGCAATAGAGAAGCTAAAATGCCCTTCTCTTAAATAGATTTTTTTTAATGACTTGGTTCCTAATTCTTAAACTGTAAGGTCTATTAGACTATACTAATGTTTCTTAAATTAATATAATATATCTTTGTCGTATATTTGAAATTTCACCATCTACCAAACATTACCTTTTCCCTCTATTTAGTGCTTAAACAATTGGGATCAAGGGCCTGTTTGTGCAGATCTGAAGAGGAAACCTCTTCTTTCCTCTTCCCGCGGCATTTGATTTCATAATATGGAGGTAGGAAAATCAGGCACAGAAATGTTATAAAATTTCTTTCATGAGGAGGGAGTTTCATGCAGTACTCTTTTTATGATGGAAAGATCGATTGGATATGGATAGACAAATAATAAATTTTGCTTCTTTAAGAGCCCTAGTTTTTCAATGGACCAATCTCCCTCTCTGAAAAAGTGCAGAGGTCTCCGGGATCTCTAGATTGGTCTACTCAAACAATCAACAAATGTGTGCAGAAATAAACAATATGCAGCGGAAAATAAATCAACAAGCACACACCACAAGGACACCAATTTTTAGGTGGAAAACCCTAACCGGGTGAAAAACCACCGATCCAAACTGGATCAAATCAAGCACTATGAATCTCGCAATTATAAGAAACTCAGATCTCCTCCCTAGATATCCCCTACCCAAGGACTGAAGTTACCTTGTGTCGCTTCACGCTTCAACGACTTCACACCGTTGATTGCACCAGATCCAGACCAGCACTTGACTCCTCAAATCTTCTCGCAGGAAGATAATCTTCTACAAAGGATGCAGAAGAAGTGACTCTAGAGAACTTGGCAGCACAACTTCATAAAGCTCTAGAGAAGAACTCTCTCAATGATAAACTCTAACTCAGCACTATGAGAGGTGAGGTATATATTTGGAATAGCCTTAGAACCCATTAAATAGCCTTTGGTTCGTGCTTAAGGTTGCCTAAGATGATTAGGACTAAAACAGGCAGTTTGAGCACAATTAGATAATCAGGTTTCCAAATTCGTAACACTGTCTGCGCCAGGTTCGCTAGAGCGATCTCTCGGTTCGCTCGAGCGAACAACCCTCTGTTTCATATATGGGCAAGACAGAACACTGTTCGCTCAAGCGGATGCAATGGTCGCTCGAGCGAACTCCCCTCTGGACTTGATCCGGAATTTCAGCTCTTTCTCCAGCATACTTCTTCTATTTCCTTCAGGCTTTCTGCTTCTGAGTCCTTCCAAACTTCTAACTACAAGGGCCTTTTCTAAATAGAAAATTACAACTCAGAGACCTAGAGTTTTGTCCAACCCATGAATTTAGCCAACACACAAAATCCTAACAATCTCCCCCTTTGGCAATTCATGGACAAAACTTCCTAGGACAATACAATTTGATCTACCCATAATGAAACCAAAATACATACTAAAAAAAAATAGCTCAGCAATGTAAATCTGCATTGTCTCTGACTCAGTTTGATCTTCTCAGCTTGATCTTCTCGAACTCCCCCTTGATCAGTCATTCTCCCCCTTTTTGTCCATAATTTGACAAAGCTAAAAAATACCAGCAGCTTTCTTGTCAATTAGGATCTATAGCTCCCCCTCAATAGCAACTCCCCCTGAATGTATCTTCGTAGCAGAGCCGGGGGTGGGAGCTTGTTCTCCTTGATCAGGGCTTTTTACATGTAGCCACCCACATTTGTGTAGTTTGATCTTTCAGCAGAGTGTGAGCAAACTCCTTAGGCAAGTCTGATTTTCTAACCCAAATTGGAGTTGTCTTGGGTGGAGAAAAATTCTTCCGCCATTACTTGGTCTTAGGTAGACGGTGCAACTTTTTGCAATGGGGACGAATGTGTCCTTTTAATCCACAATGATGACAAGTGGATGTGCGTGCAGCTCGTGACACATTCTTTTTCTTGAAACTACTCAACACATTATTTGAAAGTACAGTATGTGGAGTAGCATGTGCAGCACTTGAAATAAAAACTGTTTTACCTTTAGCATTTGAAGTGGATGCACCATGATCATAACCAAGACCGCTTCTGTCAAAAGAAGGCTTCTGACTATACAAGATGTTTGTGAGGATCTTCGAACCAGTGTTCATCTTGTTGAGAGAGGCTTGCTTGACTTCTAACTCAGACAGAGTGATCTTCAGTCTCCCTTGCAGATCTTGATTTTCAGCTTTCAGTATCACTATCTCTTTTTCAGCCTTTTCAAGTTTTTGACCATCAGTAGTCAAATTTTCAGCCATACAATTTTTCTGACTTTTCAAGAGATGAACTTCTTTAAGCGCTTGCTCCAATTCTATCTTCAGTGCAGAATTTTCTTCTTGAACAGCCTTGTACTTGATAGTGATCTTGTTACCATACTTGGTCATCTTGACACAATCAGCATAGGTAGCATGGTACAACTCTTCCCAATCTTTTTCTTGATCTGACAACTCATCTTCATTATCTTCATCAGTATCATTGTCAGTCACAGATTTAGCCATGAAAGCTAGAAACTTGCCATTCACATTATCAGAAGGATCATCTTCGGGATCTTCTTTTTCTTCTTCAGAAGATTCTTCATCCCAAGTTGTGTTTAGAGCCTTTTGCTTTGTAGCCTTTTTCTTGTTGGCACACTCATTAGCATAGTGACCATAGCCTTGGCATTCAAAACACTTTGTTCCTTTTGTAGAATCCTTCTTCTCAAATTTGTAATTCTTTTTATTGGCTCTCTTTGTCTTCATGTATTTTTTATAATACTTCACAAACTCAGCCATGTCATCTTCAGCTTCAGTTTCAGAATCAGACTCAATTTTCTTTACAGGCTTCTTTCTTGATTCTGATATAGCTTTCAAGGCAATGCCCTTTTCTTTTGATTTGCCTTTATTCAACCTATTGGCTTCAAATGTCTGAAGGTTTCCAACAAGCTCATTCACCTTGAGGGTATCCAGATTCTTATTTTCTTTAATTGCATCAACTTTAGAATCGAATCTGGAAGGTAGAGACCTCAAAATTTTCTTGACAATCTTGTGTTCTGGTATTTCTTCTCCCAGAATGAACACAGAATTGACAATTTCATTCAGCTTTGCATAAAATTGATCAAAGGTCTCACCCTCGTCCATCACGATGGTTTCAAAATCTCTATTCAGCATTTGCAATTTAGATTGCTTCACCGTGTCTGTACCATCATAGACTGTCTGTAAGACGTCCCATGCTTCTTTTGCAGATTTGCAAGTAGAAATCCTTCTAAACTCATCAGCAGACACTCCATTGTAAATGCAATTCACAGCCTTGTTATTGCAATTAGATCTATACTTCTCATCCTTAGACCATTCAGCTTTAGGTTTAGGAACAATTTTTCCATCAACCAAAGATGTTGGTCTAGAAAACCCATCTTCAATAATATCCCAGACATCATCATCAATGGATTTAAGGAAACCAATCATCCTTTGCTTCCAATAGGCATAATTAGAACCATCAAACAAAGAAGGCTTGGAAGTTGATGTCCCTTCTCTATTGAGCACCATTCTAGAAATCTTGTAGGATCAAACACAACAAAATAGTGCAACCCGCTCTGATACCAATTGAAAAAGTGCAGGGGTCTCCGGGATCTCTAGATTGGTCTACTCAAACAATCAACCAATGTGTGCAGAAATAAACAATATGCAGCGGAAAATAAATCAACAAGCACACACCACAAGGACACCAATTTTTAGGTGGAAAACCCTAACCGGGTGAAAAACCACCGATCCAAACTGGATCAAATCAAGCCCTATGAATCTCGCAATTACAAGAAACTCAGATCTCCTCCCTAGATATCCCCTACCCAAGGACTGAAGTTACCTTGTGTCGCTTCACGCTTCAACGACTTCACACCGTTGATTGCACCAGATCCAGACCAGCACTTGACTCCTCAAATCTTCTCGCAGGAAGATAATCTTCTACAAAGGATGCAGAAGAAGTGACTCTAGAGAACTTGGCAGCACAACTTCATAAAGCTCTAGAGAAGAACTCTCTCAATGATAAACTCTAACTCAGCACTATGAGAGGTGAGGTATATATTTGGAATAGCCTTAGAACCCATTAAATAGCCTTTGGTTCGTGCTTAAGGTTGCCTAAGATGATTAGGACTAAAACAGGCAGTTTGAGCACAATTAGATAATCAGGTTTCCGAATTCGTAACACTGTCTGCGCCAGGTTCGCTCTAGCGATCTCTCGGTTCGCTCGAGCGAACAACCCTCTGTTTCAGATCTGGGCAAGACAGAACACTGTTCGCTCGAGCGGATGCAATGGTCGCTCGAGCGAACTCCCCTCTGGACTTGATCCGGAATTTCAGCTCTTTCTCCATCATACTTCTTCTATTTCCTTCAGGCTTTCTGCTTCTGAGTCCTTCCAAACTTCTAACTACAAGAGCCTTTTCTAAATAGAAAATTACAACTCAGAGACCTAGAGTTTTGTCCAACCCATGAATTTAGCCAACACACAAAATCCTAACACTCTCTAATCTCTATGTAGGAAAATGCGTCATCTAATCATATCAGGCGCATCAAAATAGTAGTCACCCTTTTATTTCAACAGCATGAGGTGTCCAACAAATGCGCAGGGGTGCTCATGGGCCGGGTTTGGGCCTTAGAAATTATAGTACTAGGGCTGGGCCTAGTTCTAGAATCTTGGCTCCTTTAATAGTTGGACCAAGTTAAATTAAGCGATAGAAGGCCAGGCAAGGCCCGGACAAAATTGGTGTTGTAGCTTTAGTGAAGCGTAGCCCAATCTGATTGACTAAATGGGTGGTATCAGACCTGACATGTTGAACTCGTGGATCGGGTTCGGACCAGGCACTAACCGCTCCATTCCACACCTGGGCCGAATATCAATCTGTATTTCTAAATCTGGATCAAGCCTGATGGTGCCTTAGCCATGCCGGCCCGGCCCGGCCCAGATCATGTACACCCCAACAAACTGTGGCTTCAACTTGTATGAGTGTCTCCAAACTATACTCTATTGTATATATGGCCCACATCAGATTAAGCAATTGACTGAGGAATAAGATTATCTCCTAATGTAAGTTTTAATCTGCCAAAATCTAATTGGGACCCAACTCTTGGAGTAGAGTTTGGGTCGGCATCAAACTTGCATAAAATTGTTCCTTGTTGGTCTAGAGATGTGGGACTCACATGGGGGAGGGGCAAAATTAGGGGGGCGGAGGTGGGGCATGCCCCCTTAAATTTCATAATACCCCTCAATATTATCCTAAATTTTGGAAGTTATTTATATTAGCCCCAAAGAAATTTTTGTGCCAACACACATTTTTGGTTCTGCCACCTTGGAGAAGACTTCTACTGAAGAAGGAATGAATCACTTTGCAGATCCGAACATTGCACCGAGTTCCTGATTTTCCTTTTTCTCTTGTTCTGGGACTCTCTGCACCCTTCCTTGCAACGTGTCCTCCAAGAGATAGACCACATACTCTTCCCCCACCGTCTATATATTCATCCCACATCTTCTTCTTTCTTCCAGAAATATTCAAACACCAACTCATCCACTTCATTTTTGCCAAAAAACTGGATGGCAGCAATGCTGACTACCCGAAAAGCCCTCACATCAACCCTCCTGCACAAAATCATCTCCCCCGTCCGCTCCCTCGGAGCTCCAACTGCCGTCCAATCCTTCACCACCAATGGGCAGAGACGCGATCTCGAACGCGATCGCAGCATCGACATAGATCGCCGCGGTCGACCAGCTCTCCCTTTCAAACTCATGGACGACACTCCTAGTTTCTTCGCAGGTAATTGTAATGTTAATATACATTCCTGCGAAAACCATGCAGAAAATTTTGAAACAGAATGTTTTGATCTGGTTTTATTTGTTTCAGATCTCTTCGATCCATTCATTCCTGCGAACCTGACCCATATGATGAATATGATGGAGCAGATGGAGAATCTCTCGGCCATGGAAAGAGGAATGGGAGGTGGAGCGAGGAGAGCATGGGATGTGAAAGAAGAAGACGATGCGCTCTATCTGAGGATTGACTTGCCTGGACTTGGGAAGGAGGATGTGAAGGTTTCTGTGGAAGGGAATACGTTGATTATAAAAGGAGAAGGAGAGAAGGAATCTGAGAGTGATGAGTGTGGGAGGAAGTATAGCAGTAGGATTGATTTGCCGCCGAAGCTTTACAAGCTGGATCAAATTAAGGCCGAGATGAAGAATGGGGTGCTTAGGATTGTGGTGCCCAAGGTGAAGGAAGAAGAAAGGAAGGATATTTTCCAAGTGCAGATAGAGTGATTTTGGTGAATGAAGAACAGAGAAAGCTTGTTGTTTTCCTTTTTGTCTTGGTTTTGCTTTTTCTAGTATGGTTTTCTGACTGTTGCTTCCAGTTCTTTTCAGTTTTCTCAAAGAGTTATGTACTTTGTTCTGTGTGTAAATAGAGAATTAGAGATACCGAAGGTGTAATGAAATACACTTTGTCTGTATGGACAAACTTTTTGTCCAGAATTTGGGACAAACTCCCTTTTGACACATTTAGACTTTTTGAATGAAATAACTGTTTCTTCTCGTACTTGATCGTGAGATATATTTCATGAGAGTTAATTTGAAAGAGGGGGTGACTACGAATGCAGACACTGTTTGTTTGGGAGGTGGTGTAGTCAAATAGTGTAACAAGGCACATTGGGCTTATGAGGAAAGTGTTGCAGGAGCATGAAGACAGCAGGCTGCAGAAACTGGTGTTGCAAAAAAACAAAAAAACAAAATTCCCCTTGTCACGAAGACACCTGGTGATGGAAATTTTACTCGGGATCGGACTCAACTCTGTGCTGCTCCAAAATATTGAATCAGAGAGTATATATTTTTAACTTTGTGCAGCTCTAAAATATTGAATCAGAGAGTATAAATTTTTAACATTCCAATCAATCATTTTTATGATTGCTAACTCCAAGCCTCAAGTATTAATTACTTATGTCTAATACGCCCGCACTTATTCTTTGACTAGATGTCTCCACAGACGTACGAGGTGAATCGGCAGAGTCAAGATCCAACTTGCTGAGTTTAGCTTGGGTGATCTACGGTATGGAAGAATGATTGATCGCGGGCTGTCTGTATGAAAATCATTGCTTGAATGTTAAACGTAATGTTGAGTATGTTAGAAAATTTAACAAAATGGTTGAAACAATTTGGATTCAGCGAACCATTAAGATTAGAAGCATTTGACGAAGTAGTGATGATTTAACTAAGACTTTATTTTGAGAAGATGTCAACTGTGGCTAGGAAAGGTGATCTGAAGTTGTGAATGGGTTGACAGTTGAGTGCTCTTTTGCTTGCTAAAGGGGTAAATCTGAAATCAACTGTTTTGGTTAGGTGCTTATTTTAAGCGATTGATTTGCAAGAGGTAGTTCTACGTGTAGGATTATGGAAACACTTTTTTTTTTTTTTAATCTTCTATAATCTCTCTGATTTTTTGTAGTATGTGTTCTTTTGAATGGCTGTCGACCATGAGCTAAGCCAATTAGGCAAGATGAATCGGTTTGGTTAGTATCAATGATGGACCCATGATTATTATTTGGGTGGTGCTATATATATTGTCAAGTGAAGACATTAAATAATGAAATTGAAAATTTTACAATATCATCTAAGGGGTTTCTCGAATCAGTCGCACCTGCATAATAACACTTGAGTCCGCCCCTGACTTTTATATATCAACCAAGCTGGGCTCAAGCGACAAGCTCAACTGAAGTCGAGTTGAACAGGTCTTAACTAAACTTGGCTCATTATATGTTAGCTTGAGCTCATCTTCCTGGTTGAGCATGGCTAACTTGTATCTTCAGCGTAAACCTCAAGGTGGAGAACCAAGAATATCACCGCTCCACTAGCAATAACATTCTCATATATATATATATATATATATATATATATATATATATATATATATAACACTAACATAATGCACAACACACTGTATAAATGATTTCTAAAATTACTTTACTCCATCAAGGATTATAAGTTAAGAGTTTTTGTTTTCTTCATAAAATTACCAAGACTAAATACGTAATACTACGTACCTCTAAATTTCTTATACTAAAAATTGGTACCTCTAATTCCATTAGTTTTCAATGTCGGTCCAAGTCCGGATAAAAAAAAAGGGGTTTCGTCAACTAAGTTAACAATCACTACAAAACTTTGTCACAATCCAAATATAAATTTTGAGATCATGATGATGATGAGAAATTGAGGCCTCTACATTCCCTTACCTATTTAGAGAAAATTCACATATTTTATATGCAATAAATATATGGCCAGCCAGCCCCTATTAAAATAAAAATAAAGATAGCCTTATTCAAGTGGACCCCATAGAGCACCACCAAATTTTCCATATGCTAACAATAAAGATGGTTGTGGTCAGGGTTATGGCGCTGCTACTCCTCTCTCTTATATCTTATATATATATGGGGATTTAACGGAAAAAACCCTCGTAGACAGCCTATTAATCAATTTGGCCCTAATAAAAAAGGGCAGACAGAATGAGCCCTCAATTGACGTTTCTCTTTTTTTTTTTTTTTGTCTTTTAGTGCTATAGTCGATATCGACCCTCATACAAAAAGTCGCCCGAAAATTCATTCATCTCTTCTTCTCTCTCTTGTTCTCTGTTGCTTTCTGCAACCGATCTCAAATGAATCTCACAACAATATTTGAGAAGGAGGAAGAAGGAAAGAGAAACATGGGTTATATTTTTTATTTGGTGAGAGGGAGAGATATCTGTGTAAGTCAAGAGAGAAGCAAAGAGGCCCTGCCGAGAGTGGAGGTGATACAGCGACGGGGATGATGATGGAGGGGTATCCAGCAGGCGCGCGAGAGATAGTAGATGGGTGTGAGATGGGTTCGGAAAGGTATTCGGTGAACGAGGGTTCGGCTGCGAGAGAGAAACGGAGAGGGCAACCATGCTCCAGCGGAAAGATGGGTTTCCGTGCTCCAGCGGGAAGATGGGTGTGAGGTCTCTGGGCCTGCGCAGGTGGAGATGGCGCAGATAAGCACCATCTTTCGGTGCTCCAGCGGCTGCACAACTTTCCAAACTCCATCACCCCATTTCCATGGCTCCCTCTCCTTCTCCTTCTCAAAACCCTCACCTTCCTTCAAAGCTTCTATTAGGCCCTCATTTTCCATAAAATCTTTGATTCCTCCTCTCTCTGTTCAAACCAGTAGAAGAACAACTTTTTCCTCAACGACATGTTCGCATGGCGAGCAATTTTCGGGTCCGTGCTTTCAATTCAATTTTTATGGTTTTGGGTTCTAATGAATGAGTTTTAATTTGAGGTGATGAAGATGGGTGTAAGGTCTCTTGTTCCTGAGTCCGGGTAGAATGGTGACTGGGGTTATAATGGCGCCTGCGTAAAAACGAAGACGATCACCCAAGGATGATGGGTGGGAGAGGTGCCAAGGAGAGGGTGAGATGTAGGCACGGTGCAGGGATGGATGGAGGTTGTATCATAAGACCTGTGTTTTTGGATAGTCGACACTGGGGTAGTTTCCATGAAGGTGTTTGATGAAATGATGAAGAGAAAGGAGAATGAGATTTCACGCTCTTTTCTCTTGCTTTTCTCATGGGAAAGAACTCTGCTGCTGTTGTGGGGTTTGTCATTCCTTGATTTTGTTCACTTGGAGATATTGGAGGAGAGGAATTAGAGAACATGGGTGGGGTTTTCATTTCTTGATTTTTGTAATTTTCAAACAGATTTCATGTATATATTTTTTGAAATGTAAGGTCAAGACACAATGAACTTGTAATGTTATGAATGGTTTCCCCCTATCTGAGATGTTTGAAATATGTTTGAGGTGTTTGAAATGTCTAAACTCTTGAGCTTTCGAAATGTCTGAGTGAAGGGCCTAGTTGTGATAGAAGATGCAGCCGTTCTGGACGGTGTACAGTCTACCAAAGCATTTTTTGGAAAGGGGATGCAAGAGTCAATGTGAACTCCTTTTTTATTGGTGTTAATATTTGGTGTTAATGTGATAGAAGATACAGCCATTCTGGATAGTGTACAGTTTACTGAAGCATTTTTTGGAAGGGGGATGCAAGAGTTAATGTGAACTCCTCTTTGGTTGGTGTTAATATTTGGTGTTAATGTGATAGAAGATGCAGCCATCTTGACAATGTAATCTCCACATGGAAGAGATTTTTTAGAAGAGGGATGCACGTGTTAATATCATCATGTCCATTTTGATTAGTATTGATATTTGGTGTTAATTTGATTGATAGAAGATGTAGCCATGATGGGCTTGCATATTTTGTTGAAGCATTTTTTGGAAGTGTTAAACATACTTTTCCCTTTTGTAAAGATCGCCCTTTTTTGGGGTTATATGTTGTTGAGAACTTATCTATGATATTATAATGGTTGTTTGTATTGTCTCGTTATTGATGTTTTTATTTTTTCTACTATTGAAAATGATTAGCTAACTCCATCTAAAGCTACACTTAGTAAGTTATAGTATTATAACATAGTCGATACCGACTATGACTGTGTTTTTTTATGTTTCAGCTAAATAGTCGATATCGACTATGACTGTGTTTTTTAGGCTTCAGCTAAATAGTCGATATCGACTATTGGTCATCTTAAACAAACCAGACAATGGTACATTCCATTATACTAAACATTGTTCTAAATACATTGGTACATTCCATACACACATTCAATTAACAACTATACATTAACAAATCATTCAATTTCAAATAATAGTATATGAAGTTCCACAACATAAATCCAACTGCCCAAAACCATAGAAGTTCCACAACCAATGCCCACAAGTTTCACAAGTTCCCTCTTTCGGTGCTTTATTTAAATCGTTGCTGGATGCCATGGTACAAATACTGGCTAGTTCATCCTCTCTACATGAAAAAGATGTTTGTTAATAAAACACAATGCTACAGATATTAATGAAGATGGGTACTACATGAAAGTAATGGGGGAAACATTAGTATATAGTTTTAGTGGGGAAGGTTTCATCCGACTCATTTCACAACTTCCATCGATTTAGCCAATACCAATTTCATCCTTGGACAACATAGTGGAGAGTTTTGGTGGGGAAGGTTTCGGCGCTTCACTCAGACATTTTAAAAGCTCAAGAACTCGGACATCTCAAACACATTTCAAATATCTCAAATAGCAGGTCTTATGATACAGCAAGTTTCGGTCCCACAACAGCAGTAGAGTTCTTTCCCATGAGAAAAATAAGAGAAATGAGCGTGAAATCTCATTCTCCTTTCTCTTCGTCATTTCATCGAACACCTTCATGGAAACTACCCCAATATCGACTATAAAAAAGCACAGTTCTTATGATACAATGTCTATCCATCCCTGCACCGCGCTTACATCTCACCCTCTCCTTGGCACCTCTCCCACCCATCATTCTCGGGTGATCTTCTTCGCTTTTATGCAGGCGCCATTATAACCCCAGTCACCATTCTGCTCGGACTCAGGAATAAGAGACCTCACACCCATCTTCATCACCTCAAATTAAAACTCATTCATTAGAACCCAAAACCATAAAAATTGAATTGAAAGCACGGACCCGAAAATTGCTCGCCATGCGAACATGTCGTTGAGGAAAAGGTTGTTCTTCTGCCGGTTTGAACAGAGAGAGGAGGAATCAAAGATTTTATGGAAAAGGAGGGCATGATAGAAGCTTTGAAGGAAGGTGAGGGTTTTGAGAAGGAGAGGGAGCCATGGAAATGGGGTGTGGGAGTTTGAAAAGTTGTGCAACCGCTGGAGCACGGGAAGATGGTGCTTATCTGCGCCATCTCCACCTGCGCAGGCCCAGAGACCTCACACCCATCTTCCCGCTGGAGCACGGGAACCCATCTTTCCGCTGGAGCACGGTTGCCCTCTCCGTTTCTCTCTCGCAACCGAACCCTCGTTCACCGAATACCTCTCCGAACCCATCTCACACCCATCTATTATCTCTCGCGCGCATGCTGGATACCCCTTCATCATCATCCCCGTCGCCGTATCCCCTCCACTCTCGGCAGGGCTTCTTTGCTTCTCTCTCGACTTCCACAGATATCTCTCCCTCTCACCAAATCAAAAAATAACCCATGTTTCTCTTTCCTTCTTCCTCCTTCTCAAAGATTGTTGTGAGATTCATTTGAGATCGGTTGCAGAAAACAACAGAGAACAAGAGAGAGAAGAAGAGATGAATGAATTTTCGAGTGACTTTTTGTATGAGGGTCGATATCGACTATAGCGCTAAAAGACAAAAAAAAAAAAAAAAGGGAAACATCAATTGAGGGTGTTGTAAAAAGAAGAGAAACCAAGAGAGAATATTAGAGGGAGAATAAAGAGATTTTTCTATTATCTCATATATGTGTCTCAATACAAAGGTAGAGATACCTATATATATGCAAAGTAACCCTACAAAAGAAAAAATCAAAATTTAACCCTAACTCATTTCAAGTGGGCATCCACCTAAGATCCATATCTTATAACAGAAGGCTCATTCTTTCTGGCTTTTTTTATTAGGGCCAAATTGATTAATCGGCTGATTAGAGGTTTTTTTCCGTTAAGTATATACACACACAGGTTGTCTCTCTTTGGATCCTCAAAAAGAGGGAGAGAGAGAGAGAGGGAGGGAGAAAAAGAGCAATAGCGCGATGGAAGAAGAAGAACACGAGGTTTATGGTGCAGAGATTCCAGATGTTGGAGATCCAGAAGTCGACATGGACGCAACTCACCACGACGTGGACATGGCCGCTGCAGACGAACACGACTCTCTCAAGGTTAAGCTCCTTCTCCTTCTTCTTCTTCTTCTTCTTCTTCTTCTTCTTTCGATTTCTATATGTAAAGATCTGTTGTTTCTCTGTTGCAGCCGCAGGAACTGGAAGACATGAAGAAGCGCTTGAAGGAGATGGAAGAGGAAGCTGCGGCTCTTCGAGAAATGCAGGCTAAGGTCGAAAAGGAGATGGGAGCTGTACAAGGTATTTCTCTCTTTCTTCCTCTTTCCGCTTCTTCCCCCCTCCCTTTGTTGTTTGTAAATCTAGGGTTTTCAAATGAACACCTCTGTATTCTATGTTCCTGTTTGGATTCGCACCGACTTAGCTGTAGATCTGATTGTTGTTAGCTGTATTTCATCTATTGGGATCCTCTAAGGACCTTATTGCTGCTGTTGGGAAGTCAGTCTTTGTGGTTTTTTGGTTTGGTATGGGATTGGGATTTCAAGTTGATCTTGACAAGAATGAAAGAATATGTTTTAATTTGCCTATCAAGTTTAGCTTTGGGGGGTTTTGTATATTATAATGGAATTCTTGTTTACCTCATTTCTTCTGCTATGCCTGGTTTTTCTTTGCCTGTGTTTGATTTTATGCTTCTGATTGGGTTTGTGCTTCCAGATCATGCTGGTGCTGCTGCTACACAGGCAAGCAAGGAGGAGGTGGACTCTCGATCAATTTATGTTGGTAATGTAAGTTCACTAAACGTCTGTTTTGTTTGTATATTTGGTAGAGGAAAAGGAGTGTATGTGAGTATAGTCTTCTTTAATGCAAGTGATTCTTTGTTATTTTGGATTAAGCAAAGGTATATGGTTATGGTGAAACTTTGACATGAAGATCATTGCCTTATGAGGGATACCTTGGATGGTATATTGGATGTAGAAAGTTACAGGGGATGGTAACAACAAAATTACTTCAATACTACCGGAGGTTCCAAATAGAAAAGGGAACATCCTTGACATCTCTCAAGGTAATGAATAATTAATGATATTGGGGAACAAGGAAAAAATGTTCTTATTGGCATCTTTAGAGTGGGTAATGGACTTTAAATGTTAACCTGTATCTCTAATCATTTTGGTCCTAGGGAGGTTTAGGAAATGGGTTCTTTTGGAAAGAGGGGTCAAGTTATATGGAACTGCTTCTCTTGTAGTTGCTTGAGGTGTGTGGAAAGAATGAAATGGAAGAGTCTTCAAAGAAAGGGTCTTTTTTGGCTGTCATAGAATTAGCTCTCTCTTGTAGCAAGGAATCTCAAGGTACATCCATGACAGACACTCGTCAATATCGGTTATGTAATTTGATAGGCCACACAAGTTGATTTCTAAAGGTGAAAAGTGCATTTCGGAGGATTCAAACTTAATATAGATGAAAGCTTACAAGGCAAACCTAGGCATTCTGGAAAGAGAGGATTGATCAAGGTTGAGAACTTCTTTTGTAATATTATTATTGGGGCCGGCCAGCTTTGGGGATCCAAAATAGAGCGGAGAGCACAGCCATTAAAGAGAGCCTTGACATAGTCAACTCATTACATGGACTTAATAGATGGGAGATCAAAGAAGGATAAAAAAAATCTATAGCATGATGCAAGTGGTGCACCAGTTAAGCCATGGCACTTTTCTACATTATCAAAGAAATTAGATTGTTCAAGGAGCTCAAAGCATCTTATTGGCACATTTCCAAAGAATTAAATGAAAAAGCAGACGCCTTGGCCGAATGGAGAGCTAAAGGGAGAATATTCCGATTTCTATCTAATAATAAAAGGAGAGGAGCGATCCAAAAAAAAGGAGAGGAAATTAGGAACTTGGTCCCCTCCTCCGAATGGCATACTAAATTTAATGTTGATGGAGCGGCTAAAAGGCAAGCCACTTGGAGTCAGGGATTTAGGTGTGTTTTTGTACTTATAAAGGGAAGTGTTGGCCATTTTAGAAGCTCTAAAGATCTATTAGCAGTGGAAAGTGACTATTACAATGCTATCTCTTGGGTTTCTTGCTTGGATGGGAGCCCATGGAAATTCTGACTCTATTTCAATGAGGCCAAATTGTTGTCTTCACCTATTCAGGTAGCATTGGGTCGGTCAACGAATGACAAGGCAAGATTTGTTCACTAAGGGGTCTGTAGGGATAATTCTTTGGTTGCTAAAATATTGTAGTTTCCACTATATTTTGTGTGGTACCACATGGTATAACGATCTAATACCTATGCTTTAGCCTACCAGTTTTGGCATCCTTTCTATCAACTTTGTAATCTTTTATATCGAATCTAATTTACGTGTTACTGATAATAAGAAGTTATAGTTTGTTGGCTTTATTTTTTCATATTACAGCTATCCCCATCTCCTTGATGTGGTTATATTCTTTATACTAATGAAACCTTGTTAATTCTTAGAGAGAGGGGACTTCAGGAAGAAATGTATTTGGGTACCGTTCATGCTAACCCAATAGTTTCACGGAGAGTTGAGAAAGGAAATTCTAGTTTGAAGTGAAGTGAAATGTTACCTCTCATGGCTAATGAGGTGCTGAGTTCTCAACATTGCTATTTGACCAGGACAGAATTGGGTGTGGCGACCCCCAAAGAATTGGGTACCGTTCATGTTCTTTTCACATTTGGCCCTGACCAATTTTTTTTATTTTTTATTTCATAATGGCCTCCACGGAAAAAGTTCCTAGTTCCGCCTGTGGTCCTGGTGCATTGGGCAGCAGGAGAAGGCCCATTGGTCCTACCAAATTGAAGTCGCCATACATGGACGTGTAATGTAAAGTTGAATGTGCTTGAGGACTGGCATATGCTTCCTCCGATATAGTTTTCTAGGATGCTTGTGTTTTGAAGATTGGAATTTCCAAATGTGTTGATCCTGATTGATGATACCATTCATGTTGTGTGACTACCGAACATAGTGGTTGGTGAAAGTTGGCGTATTAGTCAGGCAAAAAAGTGTCTCTTTGAGTTCATGGAAGTGCTTTCTTTGTATTCTTTGGACTTAATAACATGGTTAAGAAACTTAATAGCATGATTTAGGATTAGTTACAAAGCAAAAGCTATTGACTGTGGAATGATAGACTACAACTTCCAACTTGCAATCACCACCGCTTGATAAAAATTCTATCTGCTGATCATGCTTCTATTTTCTACAAGTGTTTTAGTAAGCATGCTATACTGTGTTGCTAGGATATATCATACCCAGATGCTTCTATAGGCAAAACATGTTTATCATATCGTATCGGATACTTCATTTTTATGTGTAATGTCTGTGCTGCCCATCTCCATAGCATGTCATTGTATTTGTATCCATGCCATATTCGTGCATCATAGCCAGGACTTCCTTTCATAACGTTTTCACGGTTTACTAAAAATAAATCTTTGGAATTATCCATATTATCATCAGAAACTTTGCAGAAATAGTTAATCATGCAATGAGGAAATGTTGTTTAACCTGTATGTACATTTGGTGCATGTATGTAGATCCTGATGCTTGGTGATATTTTTCTATGATTGCACATGCTACTTGAGGTTGTGGTCACACCTTGACTATGTGTCTGATAATGATCGCAGGGTTGCCCTCACTTTTCAACTTCTCTGATAACTTGAAATCAGGAATCATTACCACCTCTGTTGGTGCCAGGATGTTTTTGTAGATATAGTTAAAAAGAGAAGTCTGGGTTGAAAAGAAAGTCTATGAAATTTAAAAACAAAGAAGGGGCCAAAGATCTCCTAATCAAAAGTAAGAAAAAAAAATACAAAACAACTGGAAGGCCCCTTAAAAAGAAAAAAAGAAAAAAAAGAAGAAGAAAAGAAGAAGAAAAGAAGAAAAAAAAAAGGAAAAGAAAAAGGAGGAAGTGATACAAGAAACAGGAATGGGGGAGAAATAAAAAAAAAATGAAGGAAAAAAAAATAAAAACCCAAGAATAGATTGTAGAGCAAAGCCCAGTTCATGAAAAAGTAGAAATGTTTTAGCAAAAGAAAGGAAATGGTGGAAATTGGGGAAGGATTCAAAACTAGATGGCTGATGGAGAATCCTAACGACAGCTCGGAGGAGTTGAAGATGTTGCCACCATCTTGAATATAAGATCAGAGACTACTGCACTCAAGTCATTGTTGTACTTTGGGATGGTTGGAGTTGCAGGAAACTGCAGTTGTAAAGTTGTGGAAGCCAGATTCCTCCTGATGACTTTTGTGAGTGTCTGTGGATGTGGAGATCTAGATATTTGAAGCACATGGTGAGGAGTCCTTCGCTTCTCTCTCTTTATGTATTTATATATCTAAACTATATATTTATAAACCTAACTATAGATAATACATATATCTACATACTAACATACAAGTCATTTTCACGAACGGCCAGGTTGTACCTCATTGCCTGGCCCATGGGCCCACCTGGAAGCATGACAATCATGGTGGAATGGGAGTTTTGAAAGGTCAAAATGGCTACTATCTGGCAGGTACCGAAGGGCCTCAATTGTGAAACCCTAGTTATCAAATAAAGTTGCACGAAAGCCAAATTTTGCATGATCAATCCAAGTTGGATGGGTGAGTGTCAAAATTTGGGTCACTGTTAACTCAAAATGGTTGTGTGCATGGTTTTTTTTTTTTTGGAGGGGGGGGGGGGGGTGGGTGTTGTGGGTGTGATATTTTTAGATTAATTGTAGTGTGGGCCACGTGGGACTTGATGGCCAGGCTGTTCCATCCCTAGGGACGACCTGGCCATCCATGAAGATTTCACTATATGTATGTAGATGTTTGATCATGTCATCTAGAGTTTAATCATTGATTGCTTTCTTGGACTTGTTTCATATCATAGGAATTATGTACACTCCATGAAGTGGCTACTATCTGGCAGGTACCGAAGGGCCTCAATTGTGAAACCCTAGTTATCAAATAAAGTTGCACGAAAGCCAAATTTTGCATGATCAATCCAAGTTGGATGGGTGAGTGTCAAAATTTGGGTCACTGTTAACTCAAAATGGTTGTGTGCATGGTTTTTTTTTTTTTGGAGAGGAGGGGGGGGGGGGGGGGGGGGGTGTTGTGAGTGTGATATTTTTAGATTAATTGTAGTGTGGGCCACGTGGGACTTGATGGCCAGGCTGTTCCATCCCTAGGGACGACCTGGCCATCCATGAAGATTTCACTATATGTATGTAGATGTTTGATCATGTCATCTAGAGTTTAATCATTGATTGCTTTCTTGGACTTGTTTCATATCATAGGAATTATATACACTCCATGAAGTGGCTACACGTGTCTGTTCCTGGATTCGGGTGTTACGGTTGCTTCTATTGGACCTTCAGAACTTACAAATTGACTGCATTATTTTTATGATTCCTGTTGAGCTATTCAGTTCTTTAGAGAAAAAAAAAAAAAAAAAAAAAAAAAAAAGACATCTCTTATCATTTCTGTTGGATTGAGAAGACAGGGAAAAAACTTGATCTGCAGTAAAATGTTTTTTGGACACCGACCTGAGAATTTGTGGTGGTGGATTTTATTTAAAAGCTGAATAGCACATTTGAAAACTTTGAGGGCCTGTTTGTTTGCATGGAACTGAATTCTTAGGAATTTATGGTAAAATGGGTTCTAATGAAGGATATTGCTAAAGAGGTGAGGGTTGAAGGACAAAGGTGGAGATTTAGATGGGACCTTGACTTTTGTAGGATTTGAACTATTAGGGTGATGACTGGATATTCATTCTCCATCTCTCCTTAGTTCCTTTTCCTTTAAAGGGGAAATCATTTGATGAACATTTTTGGATCTTCACCTCTATTTCTTCAATCTTTAGCCACTTTCAGGATACATTTCTTAGAATTCCTAGAAACTCAATTCCATCCAAACAAAGTGGCACTTGGTATTTTGTTGGTGCACCTGCTGCACGGTTAGCTTTACAGCATGATTATTGCCGGGTGTCAGCTGGATGGAAGTAGATGTGGACATTACACCATCATCATCAAAACCTTATCCCATCATCATTAAATAATGATACTAGGAATTCTTTCAAAGAACATATTGCACTTGAAATGAAATAAACTAGTATAAGTTAATACTGAACATTGAAAGACTTGAAATATCAACCCACTGCATAGTGTAGTGGTAAGGCTACCCTCTCTCATTGAGGGACCAGGGCTTGGACCCTGGTGTTTACTTCCAAAAGCTAAAAGCTAGCCGGTGAGGGCTGTGAAGCAGCTTCCCAAACAATCAGAATAAAAAAAAAGGGAAAAACAAAAAAAAGGAACATCGGAAATGCCTTGTACTTATACAAGGCTTAGTGATTTAGATTTGAGAATAAGAGATTTGGGTATAATGTGGAAGATTTGACGACGAAAGTTCCTTCTTTTTCCTGAATTTCAACTGCTTTTGCCCTAGCTTGTGAATAACAATCAATTTCCTTTTTAGTGTGAACATTCTGATCGATATTTGTCCTGATTCTAGATATTTATTTTGTTTGGGTATTGTGACTGCTAAGTTATGTTTCATTCTTGAAATTGCAAATTTGAATCTTGCTATGTTGTTTCTTTTACTCTGTTTATGATGTATGGAACATATAGTTCGTTTAGGTGATTGTGATAGTAATACAATCGATACTTTTCAAAGATGTATTTCTGGTCTCATATCAGTGCTAATGTGAGAGGAGAGTTCACCTAATGATTTCACTCATTGATGCCTGATTTCACAGTTATATGTTAAAAATTGCTTGGTTAATCATGTTACCTATTATCAATTTATCATTATTAAAAAAAAAAAAAAGTTGCTTGAGGATCTTGTTGGAATTTATGTTTTAGAACATGTTAAATGTTAAAACTAGTCTGGTACAATAAGAATTTAAATGTTAAAATTGAATTCATTTATGTTATATTACTATTCCATCTTCATTATGGGCTTTCCCAGGGGCAAATTAGAATATTATCTTAGCTAGTGACTTTCCCCCAGGTTTACATGCATTCTTGACTTTCTTACTCATAGCCTGCTTACTGACGTCAAATATGTGGATTTTGTGGGTCAAAAACTTGTAGGTAGACTATGCATGCACCCCTGAAGAAGTGCAGCAGCATTTCCAATCTTGCGGAACTGTGAACCGAGTTACGATTCTGACAGACAAGTTTGGCCAGCCAAAGGGTTTTGCTTATGTGGAATTTCTGGAAGTAGAGGCTGTTCAGGAGGCTCTCCTATTAAATGAATCTGAGCTTCACGGTCGCCAACTGAAAGTTGGTTACCCTTGCAAGCTGTTCTTTTTTTTACATGTCTATATAAATCATGCTTCTGTATCCGTTTTCATTTCCCATTAGCTTAAAGGAACTGTTGTTATGCAGGTATCTGCTAAACGAACCAACCTTCCTGGAATGAAGCAGTACCGTGGCAGGCGTTTCAGTCCATATAGATTTAGAAGGCCATTTGTGCCTCCATACTTCTACTCGCCTTATGGTTATGGGTGAGCCCTTGGCAGCTCTCTTCTTTTTTTCTTTTTTAAAATTTATTTCTTTGCATGCAATTTGTTATGTATTTTATATTGATGCATGTCCTGCTCTTCTGCAGTAAGGTCCCAAGGTTCAGAAGGCCAATGCGATACATGCCCTATTACTGAATGGAGAAGACTTATTCAATAAGACAGTTATTGCATATGTGTGACTTTCTTTTCCCCTCCCTTTATTGTGATGGCATATAGCGCCTTTTGACCATCTCTGCTTCCATCTCATTGGAGTAGAGTTTATGGTGCTAGCGATCTCTCCGCCTCAAGCCTCTTCTAGCATAGGTTGTCGTGGAGTTATCTAATCCACACAACTCCAGGTAGACCTCTTGATATATCTATAATGAGTAAGATGGATAAAGAGACTGATTTGATTACTGGATATGGTTTGACTAGTAAAAATAGCTTTATTTATATTGATTGTCTTGGACATGAGTCAACATTGCCATTGAAGTGCATCATAGTGGGCGGGGATTAGACATGGGAGGAAAACCTTGATAGTTTTGGTGCCTCAGATAACTGTTTGATTGGAGAAAGAACAAGGTGTGGATTGTGGATGGTTGGATATGTTGGTCCTGCTCTAGATAAGGCATTGCAGAAAACAGGTCCAGCTGACTGCCAGTAAGTAGATAACCTAGGGCTTTGCTCCCATGTACTGAATGAACAACAGACTTGTTGGAGATCAGGAATGTGGAGACCTTCAAAAATGAAAACTTCTATTGGCAGATAGCAGGTGTTGTCTTGCCCTTACCCTCTGTCGTGTGAAAAAAATTCCTACAATCTAATTTGGTAGGTAGGGTGAGGTTGAAGGACAGGCACCTATTTCTTATGATGGGATTTTTTTTTTTAATAATCCTAACCTACCCTTCTGAGACAAAGGTTGGTAATATAATAACAGGAATGGTCCTTTGTGCTCTACTACCATCGCAGTCAGTACAGTGATGAAACATAATAATGTTTACAATACAACAGTGGATTAAATTTGATCAAAGTAATATTGGTATGTTTATTATCATCGATTGGATCTTGCAAAGTTGGCAACACCTTTTTTGTGGATCCAGGTACATTGCATTATTTCTCATAAAATAATGATAGAAGTCCCAGACTCAATTTGGTTACTTCACGTCTTAGAAGATGTAATCAGACCTGAGGTGCCTGTAGACGTGATGAAATTTTAGTTGATGGCGTTTCAAAGAAATCCATAGCTTTTAACAACATTGCTGATAATTTAAAATACACCCGCATTATCTGGGGCCGGCAGAGGGGTGAGAGTACATTCACACAGTGGCACAACATAAACAGCTGGGGAAGCACATTACTCGCCCAGTTGATCATAAGCATATAGCTGTTTGCAGTCACCTATTGGTCAGATGGGTAGGTCCTGTGGGCCCACTCCAGTACATACCCCACACTTCTACGATAACTGACCATGATCAGTCGGCATCAACGAGCCTGTGATCTGCACATCATAACTCATCAGCATGATCATGCTCAGGCTCTCACATGTAAGATGTCAATGATAATGATTAAAGTATATGAAGTCTCCCTGTTTAGTGTATCTTTGATTAAAGTATTGAGTAATATTTAAGTGCAAGTGTTGGGCTCGGTCATAGGAAAATTCTCATCCCTGATTATCTTTTGCTTCAATTACAAAAGTGATTCTGGTAACCATCACTTTCATATGTAGTCATCAGCCTATGGCCACAATGAAGACACTACAAGTCTACTCCACCGACGAAGTACCCGATCGGATTCCGTGTTTGGACCAATCAGGGGATGCCACATGAGGGATAAAAAAAAATCCTCTCTCCCATGTGGCACACCCTGAAACCCTGTTTGGACCAGACATGGGATCATTTTCCCAATTTTAATGGTCACAGCCAGAGAAACGGGGTTGAAATGTGGGCATTGCAAGAAAATAAGAGGGTTCTTAATTTTTCCACAAGTGGCCACTTGGATGAATGCCAATTATGGGTGGAGGAGAGATGAAAATAATCTTCTAACTCCAAGGAAAAGGCAAAAAAAAAGAAAGAAAAAAGAAAGATAATCAGCCATTTGATTATCCTAACATTTTTTGTTGGTGTTTTGTTATGTTTAATATTTACGGAGTCCATAGAAGAGTTATGTATTGAAATTGTAAGGGTGCGTAAGTCCAAGTGTGCCTTGAGATTTTTAAAGTTCATCTAAAATCTAAGAATTACCTATGGAAGTGAATTTCATTTTAGGAACTCAATTGCTATCTTGAAATATGTAAAGTCAAAGCTCTTGAAATGTCTTGGATGATTTATATAAGAGTGTTTTTTAGTTGTTTTATAACAAGTGGGTGTGAAGTGGAAGATTGCGGAGATTGTTCCAAGAATTGTAGTGGAGAAAAGAATCTTGTTAGATTGAGATTAGACTTAATATATTAATCTTATTAGGCTCTGTACAGTCTTTGATTTTGATTAAGGGCTCTGTACAGTCTGTGGACGTACATCCCCCCAATCACATGGTCACCTACCTTTTATCTTCCATGATGTCTTAGAGAATGAAGTTTTCTCAATACCATATTTCTCCAAAGCTGGTGTTAGATCTTTCAATTTTTGCTAAGCTAACAACTAGACAAGATTTAACTCTTCAATGAAGTAAATACTTTTCTGTATCATTTTATCAGTCAATTGAAAAGTGAACAAAAGGCCAAGCAAATCAAGTGACAAAGTTAGAAAACTGTCAATTCATTACCATAGTCAATGTGCTGGACAGAGTCATAGATGACCCCACAAGCCCGCTTGCTAATTGCATATTGTTGGCCCACCGCCTTCAATACTATAATTATATAGTAACATTGTAAATATTATTAGACCTTATCCCATTCATTAGATTGCCAATCTACCATTGCAATACTCTTTAAATTAAATCACACCAACCCACATTTAAATTGCCGGAGCATTGTCTTTTATTTTGGTCCCAACACTTCCAAATGGGTCGCTGTTGTTCATGTATACATACAATACAGAAATCAACTCCATGTATCCAATCCCACAAAGACAAGATTACAATAGTTATATATGATGATAGATTACTAAGACAACAAACACTCTTTCAAAGAAAACAGGCACAGAAGCACAGTTGCAGCTTCCACTCCGTAGAGAGCTAGAGCCAGTAACAGCCCCTAGAAAGAAGGCAAGGAAGGGAGCTGAAGGTGGTGTAGGGCCTGTTGCTGCGACGCCAACCGCCTCTTTCTGAGGCGCTCGGCGATGATGAAGGCGAGCTCGAGAGACTGGGAGGCATTGAGCCTGGGGTCGCAATGGGTGTGGTAGCGTGAGCCCAGGTCATCAAAGGTCACAGTCCTTGACCCTCCAATGCACTCTGTTACGTTTTGGCCCGTCATCTCCAGGTGGACCCCTCCTGGATGGCTACCTTCTTGGTCGTGCACGTCAAAGAAGGCCCGCACCTCCGCCTGATAATCACCACCATTAAATAAATTCAACATCAATTTCATCATTCATATATAGTTGGAATTAGACTTTGATGATGATCAACATCATTATTTATACAGTGATTAAGAGATGATGTGCACAACACACAACACATAAGAGGCCAAAGCAATTATAATCACTACATCAACTGTAAAATAAACACTATACAAGATCATTTTAAGAAATGGTCCGTCATGTATGACCCATTTGTATAAATGCCAGAATTAGAGCTCGAAGATTGTAAGATCTCTGTCTTACTTGGGTGTGTGCAAAAATTAATTAGAGAGAATACGGATGACCATTGTGCATTGTCACTCTGAGGGAGCAAAATTAAGACAAGTTCCAATGGTGTTGACCGGATGCTTCTATATTCAAAATGATCACACTATTCTTGTTAGCTTTTTTTCAAGATTTTATATTTTGTGCACAGAATCATACATGTTCTTGTTGACTTTTCAACATATTATGTTTTTGCACACATGGGTCATAGTATATAATACTGACACTCGAAGTTCATAATCACCTGTTTGATACTCTAGCTAGAGAATCTTTTGGCTATTAAAACCCACCTAACTCATAAAACCCACCAAACTTTCTAGTAGGGCCAAACAAACATGAGGTGCATGTGCCTCAATGCCTATCAGCTATAAATTAAGATGTTTCCCACCTGTCCCCATGTGGAAGATATTTCAGCACAGAACCTCTCTACTCCTATGATCTATTATTTACCTTATCGCCATAAATATTTTTCTTCAGGAGATGTGCACATTGATTTTAAAACTGTATATTATCTTGCCTACAAGCTACAACAATGGACGGCTGATCACATCTGCTCAGTATGATTCTCAGACCATGACAGCCCATCAGTTTAGACAGTTGGATTGACGGGCATGTGTACAAACCAGTGAAAAGGAAGGTAGATCTACATTAGAGTTTCAACTTTAAACCATTTATATGTAATCCTCTTTCCCATCATCTTTATTTTAGCAGAGAGGCCCACCTAATTTGATATAACCAAGCTAATCATTTGATTTGGCACTCACCCCTCTAAAACTATTAACCCTCATTGAATCAATCATAAAAAAATAAATACAATTATAAAAACTAAAATTTATGAAATTTGAATGTTATAATTATTTGGTGAGTAATTAAACTAATACTTGACCTAACCCTATAACATCCTCTGCACTTATACAACGGTTTGTTTCGAAGTTTTTGATAGCAATGATGGTTGTCCCCTAGAATTCTAAATTTCATGTTTAAATGGCCAAAACCAATAGTTTACCTAGTGAAATGTCACTTTTTTCATCTGGATTTCTCTAAATTTGAGATTCCAAAATACTAAATTGTGCTTAAGCATGTCGGGAACCAGACAAGGGACAGTATCCGTGGAATACACTAAACTCTCATAAAGAATTCTAAAGAATAAAAAAAAGGGATCCACACAACATGGAAGCAAGTTTTTAATAAGTGCACTGGGGTCGGTACAAAGTTAGACCCAGAGGAATTCAAAGGGCATAGATTGGGGTAGGTTTAGAACCATGGGACACTTAGTAGGTAAGTGCATATATATATATATATATATATAGAGAGAGAGAGAGAGAGAGAGAGAGAGAGAGAAATATTCATATGCATCTACCCCTCACCATTTTTGGTGAGGGGTAGATGCATATGAATATTTCCATATATATATGTATGTATGTGTGTGTGTATGTGGGAGATGCTTCACTTATATGATAACATCTCTCACCTTACTATGAGAAATAAAATGAGGTCCTCACATTAAAATTGTTGGCATTAGATAAGCATATGTATATATATATATATATATATATAGAGAGAGAGAGAGAGAGAAATCATACTCTAATGGAGTCAAAGGGGCGAGTCTTAAGCCCACAAGGAGCTTTGATGGTGTTTCCATGCATAGGATCACTGACCCAGGTCACGATCTGACCTGCCCTGCGAACTGCCCTTATAAGATGAGGAAGCTTCACCCTCATATTCTCTGCTCCCATTCTTACAATCACAGTAATCCTCCCAGCCTTGTTCGATGGATTCAATATCTCTATCAGCTTCACCAGCTCCTTCGGATCCATCTTATCACTTGCCTATTACAATAAATTCAATCTCAATCTCAGATATCACATGACACATATTAATTAGAGTGAGAATACTATTAATCAATAATGATGCCCGGATACAACATACATTCCACATGAATTCAATCGGCACGTGCATTTTACACATAAAAAGTGAAATATCATTTATGAAAGTAGTACATTTATTTTTTCAAGTTATTGTGTGTACCTTGATACCGAGTGGATTGGCAACCCCACGAAGGAACTCGACGTGTGCACCGTCGAGTTGGCGAGTTCGCTCACCAACCCACACCATGTGTGCAGAGCAGTCATAGTAGAGCCCTGAGGTCGAGTCCTTCCTCGTGAGGGCCTGCTCGTAAGGAAGAAGCAGGCACTCGTGCGACGTCCAGAACTCGGTCGTGGTCATGACCGGGTGGTCGACGGTTAGCCCAGCCGCTGCCATGAACCCTAACGCCTCGTCGACTCGGTGAGCCAGCTCCCTATACCTGTCACAAGAAAAGGAAAACGAGTCAGGACTCAGCAGAGAACGTGATGACTCGGTCTGACTCACTGAGTCATGGAATGGAAAACATTATACCTATCGCCCTGCTCGCTGTGTTCTGTGAAGTCGAGATTCCACTGGGTGATCCTCTGCATGGCAGCGTAGCCTCCAGTTGCGAAGGCACGAAGGAGGTTGAGTGTGGCTGCCGACTGGCAATAGGCTCGGATCATCCGCTCGGGATCCGGGATCCGAGATTTCTCGTCGAAGGCGTCGCCATTGACATTATCCCCTCTGTAGCTTGGAAGCTTCACTCCGTCCTTCTCCTCAAATGGATCCGACCTGGGTTTTGCAAATTGACCTGCCATTCTCCCCACCTGAGCAAAACCCCTCATAAAAATTCAGTTTATCTTCGATTCATGTATTGTATTCCGAGTTAACCAGATTGGTCCTCCGAGTTAGTTAGTCGAAGGTTTGGTGAGTTGTTCACACACTGTGTAAATAGATGTAAGAATGCAATAAATATATAAAGTGTAATAAATAGGCACATCATCGAATCACGTAAATATTTCTTAAAATAAAAATAATGATAGACTTACCCTAATAACGGGCATCTGGCCACCAAACATGAGGACAGCACCCATCTGAAGGAGGATCCGGAAAGTATCTCTAATGTTGTTAGCATGGAATTCCTTGAAACTCTCGGCGCAGTCGCCACCCTGGAGGAGGAAGGCCTTGCCCATGGCGGCATCGCCAAGGCGTTCCTCCAGGCTCCGGGCTTCTCCGGCGAAGACGATGGGAGGAAACGCCTCGATGGTTTTGAGGACGGATTCTAGCTGCATCTGATCCGGGTATTCAGGGAGCTGAAGGGCTTTCTTGGTCTTCCAACTGTCGACGGCCCATTTAGTTGGAACCGGCATCGGAGACGGAGGTGGCTTGGTGGTGGGCTTGGTGGTGGCAATTGGGTTCTTCGCGGGCTCGGCAGCATGGACGGCTGAGATTGGTTTGTGGGGTTTGGTTGGTAGGAGAGGGAGAGAGGGTTGGTGGGGTTTGGACAGGAAAATGGATTGTGTTTGGTGGGTTTGGAAGATGGATTTGGGGGAGAGATATGAGCTGTTTTGAAGGGCCATTTTCTTCTCCTTTCCTTCTTTTCTTCTCTTTGACTACTACCACTACTATATTGTTTTCACCAAGTGTTTTGTAGAAGAAAGAGAGAAATGTTTGCAGAGAGAGGGGGAGCCCTGTGAAGAAGAGAAATAATGAGAGGTATTTATAGGGAGGAGGGGAAGAAGGGGTTGGTGGCAGAGGGTAGCTGGGGAAGGGAAGAAATGAGGGGTATTTTGGGATGAAAGATACAGGTGAAGTGAGAGAGTTGTGGAGTTTCTCATTTCTTACCTACTAATCATCTTTCATTTTGTGCAAGCAGCCAATGTCTTCTATGGCTTTGAGGTTTAGCTAAATGACTGGATCTTCAGCTCACCTCATCTCTCAATCAGAATTTTCTCCAACTGTATTTTTTCAAGCAAAATAATAACGGGCGAATATGCCACATTTGAGTCACCATTACCTTCCCATCAGAACATCCATCAATTATTCGAATCGTTTGAGTCACCATTACCTTCCCATCAGAACATCCATCAATGATTTGAATCCTTCAAAATGGGCATCACTCCTAATCCCCCCCCGATATACACTCAATTTTATTTTAAGTAGGAGTTAGTCTTATTATAAGATTGAGCACGCAGCTAATAATATAATTAATAGAACCTTATGTATTATTAATATAAGCATTAATCATTTTATTAGTGATATATGGACTCTTACGGCTGGACCACCAAACTCCTATTAAATTAAAATTTGATGACATGTCACTTGAGAGGATGACATTCATTTTGAAAAATTCAGATCACCAATTAATAGTTGAGCCCCACGGACATCCTAAGTATGAGTAGCGACAGCCAGAATCTAAGGCCCCAAACTCATCCCAATTCTACTATTCCGTTCTGTAAAATTATTTTCTCTAATGCTCGCAAAGAAGTGTAATGTCACGCCAAAATAATTTTTAAATAAATAAAACTCCAATTTTCTCTCTCACGAAGATCAACGAGTCGCTGTAGGTAGTGAGAGGTACACTTGGATATAAGCCTTAACTGAAGTGGGTCCCACCACGATGACCTGAAATGTTATTTGATGGGCCATAACATTCAAGGGGATAAATAATGGTCAGGTCAGTGGGCTACTTTGACCGTACGCGCAAATCATGTTTCACGTGTAACAAAAATAGCCGCGTTGAAATGAGGATGCAAACAAACAGATACAGTCCTCTCACGTCCTATTATTAGTGAGTAAGCGTGTGGAAGCTAAACCCAAAGGACTTGGCCGACCACGGTTTTTTTTTTTTTGGCCCCTTCTCCCTTCTTTAAAAACCAAAGAGTCATGAGTGTGGTAAGGGCCATAAGGATTTTATTCGGCTTTTATCTAAGTTCGAAAGGAATAGTCCAGTTCAAAGGGTTGGAAACCCTCCATTAGCAAAAAAAAAAAATATATCGTGAAAACTTAGCTATACGAATAATCTAAATCTTCCAACTAGTGCCGGCAGCCCCAAATACTTATCATGGCTCCTCATTGATTGTACTCTTGCCATAGAAATAATACTATCTTCTACCTCCTTCTTTGAATTTTTGCTATAAAAAAAAATGGTCTTCTCCTTAGAAAATAAATGGCGGACTTAGGATTTTTGTTGGTAGTTGGGTTTTATGTGAATTCAGAATTCTCACGTCGGTTTCAAGGCGAACCCAAAATTCTCATGTGAATTTTATAGGCATGTAGTTCCAAGATTTTCGTCTAAGTTTTGGAGGCAAACCCAATTCTATGTACTAAACAATGATTCAAATCTCTCTCTAATTAGGATTATGCCCACTATTTTAATTTGAGACTCCATGACTGATCAGATGGTCTGGTGCCGCATGAATAGCTGCAGTGAAGCCTTGCGTTCACAATGCAAGAAAAGTCCATTTGACTGGCAGGCCCTTATCGTCTGCTTTCCCACGTGCATCTTATGCTTTGCATCTAACAAAACCGTAGCCCCCATAACTGCAAAATTTCGTTACATCAATGTATGTGTCATACCGGCGGACGAAGAGGCAACAATTTATTTACGGACAAGTGGGACAAAGATATGACCCGTGTGCCCTATTGGGCTCAGCCCAAAAAGGGGTTTCAATAACTTAGATGGATCAAGATCAAGCCCGCCCCCAGAGAAGTGGAGCTCTACCACTATAAGAGGTCTTATTTATTGAGAATTTTAACGGCTTAATATCTAAACTGCTCAAAATGAATATTTCCTTTTGTATGAGCTTCACAAGAGTTTTTTTTTTTTTTTTTTTCCAAAGGGAACTCTAAATTTAAAGAGATAGGTTTTAAAGCGTAAGAATAAATGAAGTGATGGGCTAGAAAAATAGGCGAATAGTTGCCGTACCACCAGTGAGGGCATTTCATAAAATAAAATAAAAAACCAGCAGCCTGCCTCTTATCCTTGTTTTTGTATATTTGTATGCTTATTTGAGTAATCATATCTTACCCCTAATTTCTTTCATAAACAATAATTACAGCAAAAGTAAAAGAGACTGTCTTGAGGCATTGTTACATAAAAGAAACCCACAAAACCAAGAAACAAGCACCAAAAACACATTTAAGCAATATTTAGAGGTTTGCTCCTACTGTAAAATTTATCAAATGGTTACTATGTAAAACACATGAACTTTTTGATAATTTATTCATATGTTTTATATATGCTCAATCTTAGCTTCGATTAGCTCCTATTTGTTAGATTACTGTATAAATGCTTGTGGAGTTTAGCTGGTAATAATGATCATTTGAAATTTTAACCCCGCCAGCTGGTCTGCATTAGTCTTCTTACATAAAGAAGATATATATAATGTTTTGAAATCATTAAAAGAAGCCAATTCAAACTTAATCCGACTCATATTGTTAGCAATCTGTGAGTTTGGTATTGTCAATTACAAATCTCTGTCATTTGGTGAATTTGACATTAATTAATCTGAGCTTGTCGATTGGAATTAACAGGACCTGAGCCAAGCTGAGCCAAGTCCTGTGCTCATGGTGTCTGGCTATAGATTTGACTGGTCTGTCTAATAAGCTAGTAAGTGCCCAAGCAGTATACGTAAATGTACAATGAACTCGAGTTTTGCCTTGCGAAGAAAAGCTTCTCTACACGAAAAGAGGAAAAAAAACAACCCAAGTTACCTAAAGCTCAACAGTGTGCAGCTATGGGCCTCATGAAAAGCTTTCCCGATTTGCCATCTACCATGATCACAGAGTTGCGTAATTGAATGGGTGGGTCGAATAGAAACATTGGATAACTTGGACGACTCTTTTATTTTCTTTCTTGTCTAGATTGAGTACTCAAACTCACACCCTTACTCACCTCTTTTATTTTCTTTCTTGTCTAGATTGAGTACTCAAACTCCCACCCTTACTCACTCACCGATGTCTCTGTTGGAAGTAGGTGGGCCACGTGGATAGGTTTTCAAAACTTTTGACTCACTCGACTCAAAGATCAAGTACCCATAAAGCCATAAACCACATACATGATGCAATCCCTCAATCTCATCAACCATGTACTGCAATAAATTCTATCTAGAAGATAAAAACCAATAATAATCAAACAACCAAAAATCCACAACATACAAGGAAGTAGATTATACCTTTAGAGCTCGGTTGCGCTCTAATGGAGAAGAAGACTTGCTAGTTGAAGAAACTCTTTCTTTGTAACAAACTTAAGATCTCCAAGACCTCTTAGCCTTCCACGCTATAACTCGTATCAGATCTCTTCTTTAAAGGAGATAGATGAAATCTCCTAAAGAAAACAATTAGAAGCTCTTAAGGAACTAGAGAAAGAAATTAGAACAGAAGAAAGAGAAGTGGAAGTGCAACTCTTGCACTTGAGAGGGCTAGGCATGGACTCCAATGCATGGGACGTCCAGCCTTCTCTCCTCCTCTATCTATAGCCTAGCAACCTCCTCCTTCACTATTGGAAATAGAAGTCTTCTTCCATTAAGAATTAGTAACTTTTTTCTTTCTAATTATTATAAAAGTCTCACTTCCACAATAATTAGTAACTTATTATTACCACTATTAGAAGTCTCACTTCAAATTAAAATAGTAATTTTCTAATTCCTTCCTTTTAGAGTTCAAGTAGGATTAGTAACTTTCTAATAACTTGGGCTAACGTGGTGACCATTAGGGATTTCATAGGAAGCTGGCTCCAACTGGGGCACCGCGATATAACATTTCATATGTTTTCCGGGCCTATAGTTAATTGCAAATAACTCCACTATATAAATGCAATTGCACTCCAGTCTTAGGAATAAATTACAAACAAGACCCTAAACTTTCCTATGACCACAAGTAGGCCCCTCTATCCTTATCCATGGATCAATTGGTCCTGTCCAACAAACTTGGATCCATATCTTATTATCCTTGAGACTTAATTACTTCTAGTGATCATCAGTTTCATCCAATTAACTCTTAATTGAGATGGGTACGCACTTACCAATGATAAATTCATTAATTGGCACAAGGGGATAATATAGATAGATTCCATCTTGATCATTCAATGTTCCCACAGTCTTACTATCACGTATCCAAAACACTGAGGTGTTGACCTAAAGCTGGCATCACTCATTGGTGACTCAAAGCAAATGAATAGACAGAAACTTGAGTCCACCAATGTCTCAGGATTGAGAGTCTGTTGCTACGGAATTATGAGAACAAACCTTAATAATAGAGACAATATTCCATAAGGTGCTTCCCATGGTCCTTCAATACATCAAATGTACCAGCACCATGATCCAGAATCTTACATTCTGATGATCGAGACGAATCACACTATCTTATACTGATCAAAGTGATGCAACCTTATCAGATGAGATGCCTAGTCTCATCACTGGTTGTGAAGATATTTAAGTATAAGATTTATGACACATGTCTCCCATATGTGGATCTCATTCATACACATACATCACATCTAATATACTAGTGAGACTCAGTTCATTTCATGAACCATCATGTCATATGTATTGGTTATATGCATTAAGTAATAAAACGTCATTCATCTCATGAAAAGAAAGCATAATCTTATTGATAAATAAAGAAATGAATCAATTTATTACATCATCTGATAGATTAAGACCATACAATCTAACAATCTTTAACCAGCTGAGCAACTGCTTGGTGACAAGGTCTTTCATGGATAACCAACCAGAGGCAATACAAGTAACTTTAAAATGTGAGATAATACATGAGTCCAGATTCACTGAGTCTCACCAAGAGGATACTTGAGTTGAAGGAATGAAACTATACAGTAGAGCTCATTATCATGTACAGGATATCATCAAGTATTAGAGTTGGCAGCGTAGTGTAAAATAGATCAAACAATGAATAACATATATAATTAATACAACTTTATGCGTATTAATATAGAGCCAACTCTTATTGGAGTTAAGTTGAAAAACATTCCACTATCGAGATCCTTTTGAGCTGCGTTAAATTTATTCATAGTCTACAAAGCTCTACTCATTCAAATCATGAATTCTTTTGAGTCTTAGCATGCGGACTCCATTCAACTCCAGTATTTGGAACAGTGGGGGCCACACCCAGTTGCCCTAATAGATTCATACATTTTCTCTGAAAAGTGTTGGGTTTTTAGTCCCAAATGATCTCAATGTCACCCACACAACACCACCTAGTCATGGACCATGGTCAAGGCTCCAGTTTCTAACAAGTATGGAAATCCAAGTCTAGGTCATCCACCAAACGCATTCCACAAAGAACACACCACCTACTCTTTTGAATGGCGCACTATGAAACGAACCATCAGCCAACAAGCAAATGTGGCCTACATGTATGTCATCAAAGAAGGGCCTTTTGACTTTGAAGTTGTCCGACTCCATGTAGATGGATGTTGTTGCAGCAGCTTACTGCATAATTAAGGTATCAAGATAAAATGCCCATCCTCTTCTGGGCACCCAATTATGAGATAGATTAGAGAGCTCAAAAGATCTAAATGACACCCAGGATATCAGAAAAACCATTCCACGTATTAGATCTTTCTAACCCTTTGATCAATGGTCTTCAAGTTCGATGATTTTATAAGATTCCATTTTTTTTTTTTTAAGTTTTAATTTAACAATGAAGAACAGTTGGATGAGTGTCAAATATTCTGAGTTTATAATTCATGAGAGGTAGAAGGAATGAGTGGTTGGATTGATAATAGGGGATCCCATGTTCTGATCTAACACAGGTATTAATTCATATATATTGCTCATTTGAGGATTTTTCAAAATAAATATTAATTCCAGATTTTGATATCTAATAATTGAATGAGCTTACTAATTTACTCTCTTGAATAAATAGAGAATATATATTTTAAAATCTAAATTTATTCGTTAACCAAAAATTTAGATGGGAGCTCTATTACGCACTAAGTAGATAAGTATTAATTAGCCCATCTCTCTCTCTCTCTCTCTCTCTCTCTGGGCAAACTGCTAACTGATTAAGAGTGATACTATTAGACCCAAAGAACCATAGATCGATCAATCATGTGCGCGAATGATATTAAAGTGCCAACACTATTCAACCATGAGTGTATTGGTGACACCTCCGGGGTATTTATTAGAATATGATATTTTAAAATGATGCAAATTAGATCAAATTCAATGGTTTTTTAATATCAATAAATAAGAAATAAAGAAACAACTGATATGTGGATCGGCTAAAATTTTCCACATTGTAATAGTCCAACTAGGGACAGATCCTTAAGTCTGTCGGATAGAGACTTCAATAACATGAATGTTCCCCCTTTGGGGGCTAGGGGGGGCTGTTCGACTCATTTCTGGTTAGAACTCTTCTTAAATACTGTCCACTATAGCTTTCTTATTCCTCTTTAAGTAAGTTAAGGCAGGTTTAGTGTTCTAATAATGGATATCTTGCTTCGAACTGACTTGAGAGGGCCAATCAAAGTAGATCAGATTTCCTAAACTTAGTCAAGGAGAATATGAATGGGGTGTGGGGCGTGCAAGTATGTACTTAAAGCAACAAAGAAAAAGAAGAATTAGGGCTCATATGCACCCAACCCAAATCTAAGAATAAACAATACTAAACCCACACCTACCAGGAATATATAGTTTGGTGGAATTCACCTACTTAACCTAACCTAACCCATTGCCATCTTCTCTACTTAAATCCCTGAGCTTGGATGGGTGTAGTCTTTGGATATTAAGGGTGCCCACTTGTGGGGTCCTCTGTGAGTTGTGTACAATGGAGCATGGTAAAGCCAATGATAGGGTCCCTACTCCACACTCCAGGCATCTTTTATCAAATCTGGGCCATGGATCAGATCCTATTCAGATCATGATTTGATGATGATGAGTGATGACGATAGTGTGATGGTGTGTGGGAGTCGGTTATTATCTCTTGCACGTGCCGTGCACTCGCATCCCCATTGTCAACTTGTTTGCTTTCGAAAATGGTGATTAATTAACAGATCAGTCTAGAGGCGGGCCTAGAAATAAAAGAAAACCAAATGAAGATTTTGGGCGATTTAAAGTTTTGGGGTAGCCACATTATAGAGATGGGACTTTGGAGGTGCTTTTGACGAGAATTGCAAGTATTGAGAATTTGACATGCTAAAGACTAAAGTCAGATGATCATGTCTTTAGAGTAATAGAAAATTTGCTTGGATACTAAAATTATGAAATTAGCTCCTAAAAAGTAGCTTAATGCCTTTTGGAATCTCACCCATGAGGAATAACATTTGAAAGGAATTACAATTCTTTCAAGGGGTGTTCAGCCGCAGGCCCTTTCCCTCAATGGTTCATTTTTTTGTAAAAGGTTCACATTATTTTTTTCTGACGAAGAGGCAAAGGTCCTTTTTCAAAATTTAAACAGTTAAAATTCCAAAATCCCCCCTCTTAATACGATGTATAAGTATAAAAACACTCCAGTTAAACCTGTCAAGTTTGCGAAGACGATTCAACTCCACAAATCAAGAATTACAACAGAGAAAAGAAAGAAAAAGGGAAAAACTGATTCAAAGCAAGAGAAATCATCTAGAAAATCTCAAGCAACCGATTCATCTTCGTACATACACTGTTTAAAAACGATTTAAGGGTTGAAGAAATACTTTTGTGATTCCGAACCCTAGGAAAGACAAAATTTAGGAGTCGAAGCATCTTCTCGAAAACACTATTCACATTCGCTCAATCCAAACATTAAATTAAGTTTTCTTTCCATGTGGAAAATTTGTGCGTTGGTTGCAATTTCAGATAACATCCCATTATACACAAACACAAACCAAAGAGTAATTTGAAGTTTCATTGATAACATATTAACATAAATTTATCTATCATGATCTCATACACAACAGTATCTAAAAGTCTTATAATTTGAACTGATTTGATAAAAAGACAAATACATTTATCTTGTTTTTGAAAGAAATACAGATAGATTTATTTGAGTTTTTTAAGAAATTCAAATAAATTTATTTGAATTTCTGCCATAAACTCAAATAAATTTATCTATCTTTTGGAAAAAAAAAATAAAACTTAGATAAATTTATATGTCTTTTCAAAGAAACTCACATGCATTTATCTGGCTTTTGAAAAGAAAACCACAGAAGAGCACAAAAACTCTCACGCACGACTAGAATGAATACAAAAGACTTGTTTTAGAAAGGGGATTTTATAGGCATAAATCTATCAATTGTCATTCCCTTCCATTTGAATCTTGAAACTTGATCTACAACTATGAAATAAAATCCATAACATGGCTTAAGGCATTTACAGGGGGAATCAGTCATTAAAGATCATGTCCTAGAGCTTAAAAGTAAGAATAAAATGCGTGACATAACTTCAGACTGTTAGAAGGACAAATTATAATCATAAAAATATATAATCTAGAATACTTAGTGACCTCCACCCGAAATAAGTCTAGGCGCACGGACTAGAAGCCTTAACCAAAAATACAGTGGACTAGAGGCCTTAAATGACAAAGTTAAGGGACCTCTAGCTGATTTTGTCTTGTTTCAAATAAGAAATCTCAAAATTTCTGATCTAACCAAATAGGCTTATATTGTGTGGGCTCAAGGAAGAAGTACAGTGAAGAATCCAAATTCAAATGACAAATTTTGAAGGTAAACAAAAACTTTTGCTTAACTAGGTTGGTTGTCTGTTTTACTTTCTTTTTTAGGAGACGAATGTTAACCTATTAGCGGTCATAAATCTTGTGATATTTTGAATGCATTACAATGATATTAAGAAATCCGAAAATAATCAAGCCATTGGTAAAGGCAAATGCAGGGGCATCATATAAAAAAAAAAATTCCAACATGGTAATTCTTGTAAAAAATTCTAGTAAAGGCTCTTCCGATTGGGTGAAATATAGATACCTACTTTGAAAATCTTTTCCCATTTGAAAGTGAGAACTTTTGAGATATTATTAATTATTCATAACCCAGTTGCTCGATTTTAACTATTCTAATAAAAAACTATATAAGTCTACCAAATATATCATATGAAATATTGGCTATACATGTGCAACAATACAAAAACTTTGAAATTTAACAAAATTTCCTAGAGTTGTTCATATTATCTAGGATCGTGCGATATCACACGTATCGTAATTAATATTTGAAATCCCACGTCCATAAGAAATTACACCTTTGTTATACTAACAGCTAGGGATGTCACGGCCCGGCCCGGCCTGGTCAACAGCACGGCCCGCAAGGCACGGCATGGGCCCGCTGGCCCGTTTGGCCCCGCTGGCCCGTTTGGCCCCGCCAGCCTGTCCAACGAGCCCGCTCACCCGCTAGGCCCGCCCAAAGGCCAAGTCCTCTTTGTTTTTTTTGAAAAAAAGTCCATTTTACCCCCTCAAACAGTTATAAAATGGTCATATAAGGGATATTTTGTGTCCTTTTCAATTTTACAAAGTCTATAAATACTCTAACCCTCACATTCTTTTTCTTTTAATCAAAGTTTTATTTACCAAAAAAAAAAAAAAAATACAAAGGATGTCAACCATTATATAATAGGTGGGCCCATTGTGACAAAATCACTGTGGAAATTGGGTCCAAATAGAACACAAACTTCTTCTATGCATTTTTTATTTTGGCACCTACCAAACATCACTAGATGCCTTGGTTTGGCCAGGTAAGCTTGGAAAATAGGTTGGGAACTTGAGTCTAATTGAAACCAAACTTAATTTTATTGACCCAAATTACATCCCTTTCTAATATTCTTCTCTGGCCCGGTTAATAGTTATAAACTTATAATAGTAATCCAATATATATATAATGTTACTTTTACTTTTATTATGGATGCATTATCCCATTAGAACATAATCAGCTCTAAGTATAGTTTGGTCTCTTCACTTGTGCCTTAGACCATGGATCTTGTCTTGAACTCACAGGTATCTCGTTGGAATGTGTCCTTAGATACTTTCTTTTATGAACCCGTCATCAACATCATCATCATGTAGGCTTGTCTGATAAACTGAAATCGGCTTTAAGAGTTCTATTATTAGACCATAAGATATATTATTAGACCTTAGCAAGGAGGTGCTGGTTTTAATTTTGACCATCGATTATAATTTTGACCCACGGTTATATAACTACTCATGCGATTACCCACCTTTTTTTTCCATCAAACCACCCATGTTTTAGTTGTTCCTATGTGATTGTATCTTTTTGGTTGATTATAATTATGACCAATGGTTGTGTAACTCCTCATGCAACTAACCGCTCATTTTTCCATCAAACCACTTATGTTACAGTTGTTTCTAGTAATTATATCCTTTTTTGCTCCTATTTCTCTATTTCTACTTTATCCAACTTATTTCATGGAAAGAGGTAAATTTTTTTAATTTGTGATTATTTATTTTGCAATACAGTGCAGTGCAGGAAGATACCGTGCTAAACACAAATTATTGGGCTAGTATGTATTATGTAGGGTTTATCTTGGATCAATCAAATTAATCCTCATTTGCTTCATATTTCCTCCTTGACTTAAAAATTATGATAAATTATTCTAGCCCTAACCTAGCTTAATCTATTAATCTAGGGTCAGTTCGGTAGTGACTGACCCATAATCTTTGTGTTTGATTTTAGAGGCAAATTGAGGATCTTCGCATAAATTTTGAGTCAGTTCGGCAGTGACTGACCCATAATCTTTGTGTTTGATTTTAGAGGCAAATTGAGGAACTTCGCATAAATTTTAAAGTACACATTTCCAAGCACACACCTCCATCTTGTCCTCTACCTAAGTACACTACTTGGGGTCCCCTGACATGTGGGTGAAAAGTACTGCTTACTGTATTTTAAATTGTGAGGTAGAAATATGGCTGAAAATAATTAGGTAGACAATACATTGTCTCACAATAGACCATAAGATAAAAAAATATAAAATATAAAAAATGGAAAAAAATATGAACAGGCCCACCTGGCCCGCTTGCCCGGCACGGCCTGGCCCGCTCCAACCCGGCCCATGGCTGGCCGTGCCAGGCTTTTTTGCAGGCCGGGCCGAGGCTGGAGCGGGCCACCGGTTTGACATGCCTACAGTAACAGCTCTATGAAAATTATTTCAACTTCAACCGGGCATATGTCAAAAATGGGTGGTTGTACATCAAAATCCATAATTTCTCGAGAATGGTATCTATGGCAATGATTGTTATAATTTTTAGTTTGGCTGTGAATTTCAAACTTGGGTCTTAGCGGATGGGTATTCAGCACAGTCCTCTCTTATTTCCTGGATTCGAGTGTTAGAAAGTTTTTATTACCAGATTTGCAACAAAAACACCAAGTAGCAATGGAGCTGATTTTTGGATGATACATTTATAACTCTCTTATGTGTGGTCCAAAAATTGGGTTAGACCCAAGATACTTTTGAGCTTCAATATGATCAAAATGCTGGATATAGGTTGCTCCCTATTCAAATCAGCACCTAAATTTCCATGGTCCTCTCATCAAGTCGCACCAAAGCTAGAGAGTCTACATCTCTTAAAAGGAAGTTAAATATTCGAAATCTAAGATACCTGAGCCACCCTCACTAATAAGTGTTTTCTCTTGGGATAAAAAGCATCCATTCTCAATAGTCAATAGGGCCCACTTAAATGTATGACAACTTGAAAAGTATATCAATAAAAAGATTTGGATTTGCATTAAAGGAATGTAAGATATCAATCCGGTCAAATAATTTAGATTCTCGAGTCTTAATGAATAAACCTCATGAAAACATAATTGGGACAAAATTTGATGGTGATTAATATATGCAATGATATAAAAAAAAAATTTAGCGATCACTTACGAGTGGCTTGGTAATAAAACTTGATGGCGATTAATGTCTGAATAGTACAGAAATAAGTTAATGATTATTTTCAAGGGGGTTAATGTGTTCGAAGGAATTGGATTTATCAAAGATGTGCCCAATATGGAAAAATCAACAGGAGAAGAAACCCAAAAAAGAAGTTGGTTATAAGAGGAACTCACCTTCCATCAAGCATGGGCGGAATTGATACGTGCATAAGGTTGTTTTTGTGCACATTCGCCGAAGAGGAAACCAGTCTTTACTTTTCCACGGTAGTTGCTTTTTCATTGGGAAGGTTGGAAAGCTAGATCCATTCTCGCGAGGAAAATCGGGAGACCACAATGCGCCAGAATTCACAGAGAAGAGAAATCGTCGCTGCACCAAGCACTAGTGGGGAAGGCGTTGAAAGATCCGGCGCCCTGACTCCGCCCATTTCAACGGAGATGGATGCTGCACAAACACGCTATTATTGTATAGCCCACTATCAATTTAGGCCTAACTCAAATGAGCCTGGGTCTCGGCTCAAAATGTCCCAATCCGGCTCTGTATAGTGCACTGATCCTGGATATGATCTCACCTAATAAAGGTTACTGGAGGCCCATTCCCTTTGTAAAGGCTCATGTTCATTACTGTTCAAGTTCTGATAAGGTTTGTATAAAGGCCCAGATTCAGATCTGACCTGTATATAGTCCAAGATTCAGTTTTGGATAAAGGTCTCAAATCTCAGGCTCGACTCGAGAATATATATAGTTCCAGGCCCCACCCATTTAGCAACTGGCCAAGAAAACAGTGCTCGGATACAGCCATACAGCCTACAAGCCTAAAAAAAAACTCCAAATCAGGCCTAAAGCAGACTTAGCTTGGGCCCCTCTCATTTTGTCCCGGCCTACGAGCACGCCCATATTTAATTTGTTAGTCCAAATAACAAATATCAAAAATTAAATATAAATTTTAAATTAAATTTCAATCATTAATAAAATTTATTTATTTGAATTTAGAAGATAAATAACTTATTAAAATGAGATAGGAGTCGAATGAGTCTTTCTTGTATATGACTCGATCCTTCGTAAAAATAAGATGGCCCGGAAAAGTCAATAATTAAATTAGAAAGTTTTCCATAACCAAGGATTTAATCCTATATTTTACAATGGGATCAGGACCCAAAGAGTCATGGATGGATGCACATGATCATGATGGGACCAATAGAACATGGACCGTGGAAGATGAATTTGGAAGTCCAAATATCAAAGGTAAAAAATCAAATATAAATTTCAAATGATATTCTAATTATAAATAAATTTTAATTATTTAAATTTAGGTTGTAAATAACTTATTAAAAATGAGATAGTTGGGACGAGTCGCTCCTCTTCTCTCCTAAATTTGACTCGATCTTTCATAATAATAAGATGACTAAGGAGAGTTTTTTCTTCCCACCATGGATTTAACCCTTTAATTTTAGGGGCATTTGGGCGGAGGTCCCTCAACTGTAATTTTTATTGCAAGCGGTCCACAATACTTTATCATACTGACAACCGTCCTCTTGTAACTGAAAAGGACAAAAACGCCCTTGTACATGTCAACAAAAGCAAAACTCAAACAAATTTATCTGAGTTTTCAAAACTCAGATAAAACTCATATAAATTTATTAGTCTTCTAAGACAGTCTTCTCACTGTTTAAACCATGGTTATCATCAGATATGTAGCCTGTAGACTGTGGTCCTGAACCATCCTTTCACATGTTAAAACTACTTACAGATTGACTGACTTGGGCTTTCTTGAAATTAGGACATAGGATACCTTGTGAATACAACAACCAGAACATGTTTGGTTTCTCCCATAATTCCCTGCTCCTGCTCCTTCTGTCTACTGGTAGAGAAAGAAAACGCGAATAATAAATCACAACCACTGCAATAAGAAAGGAAAGATGGATGTGGGTCGTCGGATGGCACCACTTCACATAGCTATTTGTTTGAAACTCAGAAAAGTTCTTCAAAACTCAGATAAATTTGTCTGAGTTCTGCTAGAAACTCAGATAAATTTCCAAAACTCAGATAAATTTATCTGAGTTTCTGGCAAAACTTCGACAAATTTATCTGAGTTTCTGTCCAGTTTATCAGAGATTCTGGAAAATTTATCTAAGCTCGGCGACACCAAAAGTTAGAATACGGAAAATCAGATTCTAATAAAAATCGAAATTCAAAACAAAAACACTTGATGACCACAATCCAATCGAGAAAAGAGAGGGAGGAAACAAGAAAAAAATGCAAAATGCTCTCTTTCAAATCAGTTGTAGAGAGAAAGAGAGATTTGGAAGAAACTTCAGATGAAAGAGCAATATAAAGTAAAACTGTGTCTATCTTTGAAGAAATGAAAGAGAGAGAATCGGAAGTCATGGTGGCGACGGAAGGTGCTCTGCAACGATATTCTGCAATTATGGAAAGGAATGGAAAATGGAAAATGAGAGAAGAAGGAAGGAGTTTTCTGGCACAGTTGAATGGGGCAAATTAGTCATGAAAATACATGACGTGGCATATTAGGGACCTCTCACTAAAGTATCTCCAGCTGTCTGGACTATAGACATTAGAGAAAAAGTAGTTGTCCTTGATGCCTTAGAAGATCGTGCTCAAGAACTTTTTGCTAATTTACCCTTAATTTTACAATGGGATCTGAACCGAAGAGTGATGGATGGATAGAACAATCAAGTACATAGATGCACATGATCATGATCATGATGGGACCTACAAAACATGGCCCATGGATGATGAACTTGGATGTTGGAGTTGTGTGAGAATTTATAAGTTTTAACAATAATGTTCCTGTGCACCTCGTGTGCAGCTATGCACGAATACGAACGTTCCGGTGAAATCCTAGCCCTCCAACTCCACCGCCCCGTGCCACGCCGCCCCACCCCCACACCACACGCCACCTCATGGCATTTGCATATCCCCACCACCACCACCCCCCAAACCCTAACCCTAGAAAATAAAAACCCTTCTTTCTGACCCCAACCACCACTACCGCCACCACCATGGCCGACACAGCAGCCTCTCCCTCTCCCCCCTCCTCACCATCCTCCCCATCCCCGCCCAAGAAGCCCAAGCTCCTCCTCCCCCCTCCCCCTCCCGCACCGCCACCGGCCCCCACCGTCCCGGCCTCCTGGTCCCACTCCGAAACCATGCACCTCATCGACGCGTACCAGGAGAAATGGTACTCCCTCAACCGCGGCCAGCTCAAGGCCCACCAGTGGGAGGAGGTCGCCGCCTCCGTCGCCTCCCGCTCCGCCTCCCACCCACCCACCAAAACCGCCACCCAGTGCCGCCACAAGATCGAGAAGCTCCGCAAGCGCTACCGCGCCGACAAGCTCCGCCCCTCTTCCTCCTCCTCCTCCTCCCCCTGGCCCTTCTTCCACCGCATGGACCTCCTCGAGCGCGGCCCCACCTCCGACCCTCCTCGCACCTCCGCCACCACCACCGACGATGACGACGACGACGATCCCCCCGCCGCCGGCCCCGGTAACAATACCCGCAGCATCAACCACATCCTCCGCCGCCCGCAGCCGCCTTCCATGCTCTCTCCTCTCGATCGATCCTTCCCTCGGTGCTCCAGAAGCCCTAGGTTCTGGAAGCGCAGCTCCTTCGAGCCTGTCGACGAGGAAGAGGACGAGGAGGAGGAGGACCCTATGTCCGAACTCGCCGCCGTTGTGAGATCCTTTGGCGAAGGGCTTGTTAGGGTTGAGAAGATGAAGATGGAGATGATGCGAGAGGCGGAGAGGAATCGGATGGAGATGGAGATGAAGAGGACTGAGATGATCATGAAATCTCAGCAGCGGATTGCTGATGCTATCGCGGACGCCTTTCGCCCGAGGAAGAAGGCCAAGAATTCGCAGGAACTTTCAACGAATTGAGGTCTTTTTTGTTTCTCCTCAATTGAAAAAAAATGAAAAACAAGAAAGGACTGATACATTCATGTTTCTCAATTTTTTTCCTTTTTTACTTCTCTGACATGTTCAAGATGTTTAAGCTCTTTTCGCCGCATCATTCATTACTAAATTACATATGTATAGTTAAATCAATGAATGATTCAGCTGATTGATGACTGGAATAATGAGCATTAGCATGTTTTGATTCCTATATATGTCTCTACATCTCCAATTCTGCATAAATGTTTGTTTGTTTGTTCTGAATTCTAGTGCATTCAATTGCTTAGTTTTCTGCTTTAGATAGCAGTATGAGGCAATCTTGTGAATTTTGCTTGCATTTATCATTCTTAGATTTAAAGCAGGAGTTTTCAGTTGTATGTGTTTTGATGGTGTTTTTTTTTTTTACCCACTCTTGATTGCAGGGTTGATTGAGAATTGTGTGTTTGACTTGGGTAGATGTGTTTTTCGGCATTCTGCTAAGGATCAAAATCTAACGTGGTTGCTGTTGAACCTGAAATATATAGAGCGTAAAGTTGGGGCGGAAATGCATGCCATTGCCTTCTTTTCTCAAGAATCAAGAATACATCTTTCAGGATAAACCAGCTTCTATTAGTTGTATAAGTTCTTTTTTGATAAGGTTTTGATTGTAGGAAGGAAGTTGATTGGATGGACTGGTTATTCTGAAAAAGTTACTGACTAGGAAATGATTAAATAAAAATACTAGAGGTAACTTGTATAGCTCGTCTTTTGGCATTGGATGGGTAACTAATAGCTTAATTCACAATGTGTATGTTTCATCTTAATCTAATCATTCTAAATGGTTGTACTTTTAGCATCATATAAGCTGATATTAGATCGCTCAGGTTTCCTTAAGAATCCATGCTTTTTATTCAAATTTGAACTTTAACGAGTTTAGGCATTCCTAAGTTGGAGAGACAGAATATCTATAATTTGAAGTCTTCTATCTATAATTTAAAGTTTTCTTTTAGAAACATGTTAGTTGGGCCTTACATCCTCTAAACCTCTCCTTCAGTGGGAAGATGCCTTGATCATCACCCTAGTTGCATGGTTGGCATAGTAAACAGTCACACTCTAATGGTAAGTTGCGATTTGTGAGTGCTGATCTCCTGGTCACTGTAAGGAAACTCTGATGCCTTTAAAACTATTATGTTCTGTTTATTTTCCTTCTCAGAACACCCTTTTCCTTTCTATGGTGTTATCTACTCTGAGCAAACTCTAATCCCCAGTAATGCTCCTTTTTCTTCCCAGAATCTTGTTTTCCTTTATGTGATATTTCCCGAAGATTAAATCTTTGTCCTGTCCCTGATACTTACCCCTGGTTCACTTTAAAAAAGCGTTCACTCTCTCCTGCACTTGTGAGTGAGAAGATAATTTTGTTATCCTTACAGTGCAAAGCATTAAAATTTCTACAACGAAACTAGATCTCAACCTTGAATCCTTCATATCATCAAGCAAGTCCAGCGCACTTACAAGACATGTGCATTAAACTCCTGTATTGGTGATTTACAAAATATCCATGCAGGCTTGCATCTCCACAATGTATACTATCCATTCCAAGAATTACAGTGCAAGTGCTCATACAAAACCTTGAATATGTTAAGTCTCTCTTTTTTTTTCAATTGAAACTCAAGGTTGCAATAGTGAACACCTTCCGATGTGCCACAAGCATCTTCCGTTGACTTTAATATGTTAGTCGGTTCTATTGATTGCCATATTGTGACCATATGACATATGTACGGTGTATCCGCCTGCCAATTGCTAAAGCTTAGTTGCAGGAAACTTCTAACTTTGGTACACTGTTGTTCCTACTAGATTTGTCAATATGCTGGTCTTGGGCATTTTGAAACCTAAATTATCAATAGACCTTGCTGAATTATTTTATTTTAGTGCACCCATGTGGCCCATTTTTGCAGTTATATGCTTCTTAATCTGCTGCTTAACCATGCTCATGCAATTGCTTCTCCAGAATTTTGTAATTGCTGACATCTTAGAAATGGTTTTTCACTGTACACACACTACTCCTGCTTTGTTCAAATTACAAACTACTATACCATTTCCTTTAATTCTAAACATGTAGAAGTGTTTAAATTGAGCTTATATCAGAAGACTCTCTACCTACATGATTTGCAAATGAGCCACGCATCACAAATGATCCAGCTTTCACATGCCTTGATCCTCATTCCAATCTAGTCCTCTTTAGCCCTGATACTTTGAGCTCGTACTTTGAAATAATGTTTAGGTCGTGTGTGAAGGATTCAGTTTTGTGGACCTTTTATTATTACAATGTTTCAAGAAATTACAAATTTCCAAAGAAACCTCTCTCTCTCTCTCTCTCTCTCTCTATATATATATATATATATATATATCTGTATCACAACAATTTGCAATGTTTTTTTTTAATCATTCTCCTTATAACAATGTTTATGTACATATCATTGCAGCATCACCAATCCTCTGATGTTGGTATATGAGTGCTCCCCAGTCCCTTCTACAACTGATCATATATCAAGTTTAAAACTGGGTATCCAATACAAATGCTTTCCTGTGTCATTCTCAGCCTTAAGATGTTGCCAATGCAGCTATAAGGTCCTTGCATACTAATGTATTCATCTGCTAACATATTTTTCGGCTAGAATTTTTTAAAAGCTCAATGTCCAAATTTTAAATATATTGCCTTGTGCTTTTCCATCATCTTGTCTTTCACCTGAGAACTAAGTTTGGTTTCATGTTAAATACTGGATAATTATCTCTACCTACTTCATAAAAGTATCATCTATATTAAAAGACAATATTCTGCTAACATTGCATCATATGCTTTGGCTTCATTATTAATCATATAGCCTAAAGCAATTATTGCTTGCTGTGCCTACATTGGTGTTGTTTCTTGGGTACTCTGCTACGACAAGTAAACGGCCGTCATGGATGTCATAGTACCATTTTTTTTAGATTAGTTTGCATACAGTTGATTTAGTGGGTTACTTTTATGTTCTTCCAAATTCTTTTGTTTGTTCATCCTCCATCAATGTCATGTTTAAGCATTTTCTAATGTCTCTCTGCATTAATTCGTATGCTGGTGTAAGCAACATTTCAAGGAGTGACTCATATGAGGTTAGGCAGGCAGAATACCTGCACTCACTGCCTTTATAAACAATCATTTGGGCTTGCAAAACATGGTATTCACTCTTAGAAGCGTATACACTCTCTGATGATCAATCACCATCATCAAGTGAGAGAGATCCAATTGCAATCCTCTCTTCTAAATAATGATCAACTTTTTTATGTTCCATTTTTTAAATGCGACTAATGATCGACTGTGGGGGTCTAATTGTGAGTTCTCCTTTGTTGATAAATCCTATTTTTGGAGATACATTCCTTGTAACTACAAAATTCAATGCGTCTTTTCTCAATACTTCATTTGAGCTCTTTGGTCTCCTCTTTATTTGCTTTTTTAAATCTCAAGTATATGCTCGAACCATCTAAAGGACTTTCCTTAATTTCTCTTTTGTTGGGAAACCATTTTAAGTCCCCTTATGTACTCATTCCTAAGAGGTCTTTGGTCTCCCCTTTATTTACTATTTTTTATCTGAAGTATATGCTCGAACCATCTAAAGGACTTTTCTTAGTTTCTCTTTTTTTGGGAAACTATTTGAGTCCTCCTATGTACTCATTCGTAATTCTATTGTTTCTTGATATGCATCTCAACCGCATATACTTCATATCATTGTCCAGCATACATCCATTGACTTATCGATGAACATCATCATGAACAAAGCCTTATCAATCTTGGGTCAGCTAGTAGGAGTCCTACTTTAAAAGCTCCAAACAAGGTATGATGAAAACCTGCCCTGAAGCCTCTGTAAGTTCCACTCCAGCACTCCCTACCTATCATTATGTTCTAACTCTTCTAACTCCTATGCTGAAGCCTTTCAATAGAGAAACATCCACTGCATTCCAAAGCATTTTGCTCAAGTTTCCAGTGCTATTGTGAACAAGAAAAGACACAGCGGGCTGCCTTGGCAAAGACCTCTACTTGCACTATTTTTGGTTTACTCACGTTTCAATTTTCACTTATATTTTTACTTTTTATGAAATGCTTGCTATGCTAATAGACTATAATCTCTTCATCACCCTTGGGATCTGAGTAACAAAGGTGGCTCTCATTGCTCTTTTAAGTCTCCTGATATGAAACTCTTTAGGATACCCTTATTGGGTTCTGTTTAGTCTCTCATAATTCCACCTCTATGGTGGTCTTACACACTTGAAAGAATGCAAAAGAGAAGTCATCTGGTCCTGGAAACATTTTAATAGAAAACCATACATCATGAATCGTCACACAAGCCTCTTTCCAACCACCTTTCAAATAAGATAAGTGTGCATTCCAACCCATCCATCTTTGGTGTTTCTCACTTTGTCCTTCATGTGCATGTTGTAGAAAAAAATGAAATGATCTCATCCCCAGTTTCTGATGCTGCTTTTATTGTTCTTTCATTGACCTTTTAATTTGGAGATGTAGTTACTATGCATTTTAGAATTCTCTGTTTTATTAAAAATAAGTGCCATTCCTATGTCCTTGCCTTAGCTGAAGGGCCTTTGATTGTTGTCTCTAACCAACCTTCTCCATTGCTAACAGTTATCTTCAGCTGCAGTGCTTTGTGTTAACCTCTCATTGGAGAAGGGGCCTGCCTCCTCTTCTTTAAACATTGGAAATTGGTTGATTTTTTTTTCCGGACAATGAATGACATCAGACCAATTATTTTATACAGTGAATGGAATTGGAAGTAGCCCTTTTCTTGTTTTGAACATTACCAAGGGCTAATTCCTTCCATGTTTGAAGCTTGCCTTTAAACATATTCGACCTTTTGATTCTTCCCAGTCTTGAACGGTGTGTCCCACCATCAGTTAAATCAGATTGGTAGGGATTTATCTTCCAGCTGCCTTTTCTTTTTGGGATTTTTACCATACGGGATATAAAAGACCATGAATTCCTCAAAATGGTGTTGACGAAAATTATATCCCAAATGTGGTTATTGTACATGGTGCTCCAAATTCTTTTTCCAATTCTACCCATATTGTGCGATATTATACAATCTGTGCGATATCGCACAAACTGAAGGTGAAAATAATTGATCTTCCTCTTATATTTTCTTTCATTCCCATCTCCCATCTCCTAAATCACTAAACCTCTATTTCTTCCTGCGACTTTCTTCGTTCGTACTACTTTCTCCATCATTAAAAAAGGTTTTCAATTGACTTTCTCCGTCACTTTACCATTTATCCAAAAGTATCTTAAGGTTTCTCCACAACTCCTCTTCTTTGTTCTTTTTCATTTGGTCATTGTCCTGTTGTGATAACGTTACCCCGAGGACAAGGGATAGATTCACAATATCAATACCTTGAAAACTTTTATCGTCTATATACGCTTTTTGGGAACTACTTCTCATGAATCATATTTAGGTAAAGAGAATGAAAGACTACTCTTTTTGGAAACCTTTTTTAACGATCGAAAAAGTAGTAGGAACGAGAAGGTCACATGAAAAAAAATGAGGTTTAGTGCTTTAAGATATGGAAACGGAGGGAAATATATGAGGGAGATCGAACAGCTTGTATGATATTTACATTGATTATACGATATTGCACAAAATGGGTAGAATTGGAAAAAGAAATTGGGGTCCCATGTATAGTACCCATATTTAGGATATGGTTTTGGTCAACACCATTTTGAGAAATTTAAGCTCTTTTATATCCCACTAGTGGAGCCCTGCACATGCAATGCATGTGCAAGGAACATGCTCTTTTAAGGAACATACTCTTTCAGTATGATAATCTGAAAAAATAAAGTCTTTAAAAAACTCAATATTAACTATCCCAATGGAGAATGACCAGTTTACATATAACTCATTTTTTTGGCAAATTAAGTAATTTACAATCACTCATTGTTCTTATGAAATTTAGTAAAAGCTTCAATAGAAAAAAGTAAAAAGAAGATGGGATAACAAGATATATAGAAGGAAACTAATTTAAAAAAAAAGTTGAAAACCAACCTTTTCTGGCCATACATGATTAGGCAAAATACTCACCAATTTCAATATAGATCGATAGTCCGGCCCATTTTCCATTAAAATTTATCTAAAACCTAGCGCCAAATACTTATCAAATTCAATGAAACAAAATACTAACCAACCAAAACAATACACAACTCATAGCTTTAAACGAATCAACAACAAATCACAAAGATTCCAAGCAAATTGTGTCTTTACAGGCATTGGGATTGAAGTTGAAATTTTCTATACATGAAAATCTCAACTAAAGTTTCTCATTTGAGTTGTTGTAGTGAATGAACAAATTCTTCAAACACAACCATTTTCATGATCATTTAAGCTAAGCATTTCATCGAAATATAATAATACTAAGTGGGCCCACAGATGTGTAGTTCTCTTTGATTATATATATAAAGGGGGATCTTCAAGTGCATCCATTCCTCACCATTTGTGGTGAGGGACACCCCTTTTGGGGAAGTTTCAAGTACAAAAGAGAGGTACAAAAGAGAAGTACACCTCTCTTTTGTACTTGAAATTTCCCCAAAAGGAGTGTCCCTCACCACAAATGGTGAGGGATGGATGCACTTGAGTATTCTCCATATATATAATATAATATAATAATACTAAGTGGGGCCCACAGATTTGTAAAGAAAAAGCATGCAAGTTCTTCTGCTAATTAGTAGGTCCCACAAATGTGTAGTTCTCTTTTATTTTATATATAAATAAGAATACTAAGTGGGGCCTACAGATGTGTAGATGTAGAGTAAAAGCATGACAAGTTCTTCTACTAAGTGAAGCCCATAGATGTGTAGTTCTCATTTTATCATATATATATCTAATATAATAATACTAAGTTAAGCATACAGATATTATAATAATACTAAGTGGGGCCCACAGATATGTAGAGAAAAAGCATAACAAGTTCTTCTACTAAGTGGTATAATATAATAATATCAAGTGGGGCCCACAGATGTGTAGTTTTCTTTTATTTTATATATATAATATAATAATACAAAGTGCTGCTCACAGATGTGTAGTTTCTTGTATTTTATATATATACAATATAATAATACTAAGTGGGGCCCACAAATGTCTAGATGTAGAGAAAAAGCATGACAAGTTCTTCTACTAAGTGGGGCCCACAGACATGTAGTTCTCTTTTATTATTATATAATATCATATTACTAAGTGGGGCCCACAGTTGTGTAGAGAAAAAGCATGACACTTTTTTCTCTTTTATAATAAGGGCATAGATATTATATAATGATTATTATAATATAATAAGAATATATTATTATATTATCTTATATTATAATATTTGGGGGGCCCCACAAAGGTGTAGTGAAAAAGTATACAACTTCTCTTCTCTTTTATAATAAGGGTATAGATATAGATTTTATATTATTATTATAATATAATAATAATATATGATTATATTATATTATAATATAATATTTGGGGGTGGGCCCCACAAAGGTGTTGTGAAAAAGTTTGTAATTTCTCATAATAATATATTAGTATATTATGTTATACTATTTGTGGGTGGGCCCCACAATGGTGTAGTGAAAAAGTCTGCATTATAATATTTACGTTGGCCACACAAAGGTGTCGTGAAAAAGTTTATAATTTCTCATAATAATATATTATTATATTATATTATAATATTTGAGGGTGGGCTCCACAATGGTGTAGTGAAAAACAATTTGCAACTTTCTCTCTTTTATAATAGTAGTAGATAGTTTATAGTAGATATTTGGAGGTGGGCCCCACAATGGTGTAGTGAAAAAGTTTGCATTATAATATTTTGGGGTGGGCCCCACAAAAGTATAGTGAAAAAGTTTGTAATTTCTCAAAATAATATATGATTATATTATATTATAATATTTGGGGTGGGCCCTACAATGGTGTAGTGAAAAAGTTTGCAATTTCTCATAATAATATATTATTATGTTATATTATACTATTTGGGGGATGGGCCCCCACAATGGTGTAGTGAAAAAGTTTGCATTATAATATTTGGGGTTGGGCACACAAAGGTATAGTGAAAAAGTTTGCAATTTCTCATAGTAATATATTATTATATTATATTATAATATTTGGGGGTGGGCCCCACAATGGTGTAGTGAAAAAAGTTTGCAACTTTCCCTCTTTTATGATGATATAGTAGTAGATAGCAGATAGTAAATATTTGGGGGTGGGCCCCATAATGGTGTAGTGAAAAAGTTTGCAATTTCTTAAAATAATATATTATTATATGATATTATAATATTTGGGGGTGGGCCCCACAATGGTGTAGTGAAAAAGTTTGTATGAGATGAATAGATAATAAGGGTATTATTATTATTATTATTATATTATATATTATTATAAATTTTTTGGTGGGCCCCACAGTGGTTGTAATAAAGAAACCATGTAACATTGCCTCTTTTATAAGAGTAGAAGATAGATAGTAGATAGTGGATATTTAGAGGTGGGCCCCACAATGGTGTAGTGAAAAAGTTTGCAATTTCTCATAATAATATATTATTATATTATATTATACTTTTTGGGGATGGGCCCCACAATGGTGTAATGCAAAAGTTTGCATTATAATATTTGGGGTTGGGCCCCACAAAGGTATCGTAAAAAAGTTTGCAATTTCTCATAATAATATATTATTAAATTATATTATAATATTTGGGGGTGGGCCCCACAATTGTGTAGCGAAAAAAGTTTGCAACTTTCCTTCTTTTATGATGGTATAGTAGTAGATAACAGATAGTAAATATTTGGGGGTGAGCCCCACACTGGTGTAGTGAAAAAGGTTGCATTATAATATTTTGGGGTGGGCCCCACAAAGGTGTAGTGAAAAAGTTTGCAATTTCTCAAAATAATATATTATTATATGATATTATAATATTTGGGGATGGGCCCCACAATGGTGTATTGAAAAAGTTTGTATGAGATAGATAGATAATAAGGGTATAGATATTATATTATTATTATTATTATTATATATATTATATAAATTTTTTGGTGGGCCCCATAGTGATTGTACTAAAGCAACCATGCAACCTTGCCTCTTTTATAAGGGTACCCTAATGTAATATAATATAATATATAATATATAATATAATATAATTATAATTATAAATTTTTTGGTGGGCCCCACAGTGGTTGTAGTAAAGCAACATTCAATCTTGCCTCTTTTATAAGGGTAGATAAATAATAAATATAATAATATAATAGTATAATATAATATAGTATATATAAAATATAATATAATATAGTATAATAGTAGATTTATGATTTTAATAAAGGTGGGCCCGTCAAAGGGTGTAGTGAAAAAGTTGTGTAAGGTCTTCTCTTTTATAATAGTAGTAGATATATATATATATATATATATATATATATATATATATATGGGAGGTGCTCCTATGAGAGACACTCTCACCAAGTTTATGAGAGATGGGTGTGGGCCTTCGCTTTTATATCCATTCTCACTAACTTAAATGCAAGGACCCCCAACTTAAATGTGAGGGCCTCCACCCATCTCTCACCAACTTGGTGAGAGTGTCTCTCATTAGAGCACCTCCCTATATATATTATATAAATTTTTTGGTGGGCCCCACAGTGACTGTACTAAAACAACCATGCTATCTTGCCTCTTTTATAAGGGTACCCTAATATAATATAATATAATATAATTATAATCATAAATTTTTTGGTGGGCCCCACAGTGGTTGTAGTAAAGCAACATGCAATCTTGCCTCTTTTATAAGGGTAGATAAATAATAAATATAATAATATAATAGTATAATATAATATAGTATATATAAAATATAATATAGTATAGTATAATAGTAGATTTATGATTTTAATAAAGGTGGGCCCGTCAAAGGGTGTAGTGAAAAAGTTGTGTAAGGTCTTCTCTTTTATAATAGTAGTATATATATATATATATATATATATATATAGGAGGTGCTCCTATGAGAGACACTCTCACCAAGTTTATGAGAGATGGGTGTGGGCCTTCGCTTTTATATCCATTCCCACTAACTTAAATGCAAGGACCCCCAACTTAAATGTGAAGGCCTCTACCCATCTCTCACCAACATGGTGAGAGTGTCTCTCATTAAGTTTATGAGAGATGGGTGTGGGCCTTCGCTTTTATATCCATTCCCACTAACTTAAATGCAAGGACCCCCAACTTAAATGTGAAGGCCTCTACCCATCTCTCACCAACTTGGTGAGAGTGTCTCTCATTAGAGCACCTCCCTATATATATTATATAAATTTTTTAGTGGGCCCCACAGTGATTGTACTAAAGCAACCATGCAATCTTGCCTCGTTTATAAGGGTACCCTAATATAATATAATATAATATAATATATAATATAATTATAATCATAAATTTTTTGGTAGGCCTCACAGTGGTTGTACTAAAGCAACATGCAATCTTGCCTCTTTTATAAGGGTAGATATAAATAATAAATATAATAATATAATAGTATAATATAATATAGTATATATAAAATATAATATAATATAGTATAATAGTAGATTTATGATTTTAATAAAGGTGGGCCCGTCAAAGGGTGTAGTGAAAAAGTTGTGTAAGTTCTTCTCTTTTATAATAGTAGTAAATAGTAGATATGGTAAAAATCCCTTTAGTTTTTTTAAAACCTGAATGGTACCCTCACACCTGACCCCTCGTATATCTAGCTGAAGAGGGGTATCATCTTTAATAGTTCTCAGCAGTACTATGACAAACTTTTGGATGAGAGTTATCCAATCGTGCGTGGTGACAAAACAGTCCAGTTGGAGTTGGATTTGATTTTGTTCTGTTGTTATTAGACCATGTGCAATGACTTCCTTGTAATAGAGTTCAGATGATCCTTGTCATGCTGTGTGTTTTTGTACATCCTCCTATCATTTACACATCCATGTAGAATATTTTTATAATATCCCCATAAGGATGACACCACCTCAGGAAAGTGGCCATTATTCCACCTGTGATCTTTCTGTCTCTTCCATAGTCCATTGAGCTTTAAGGGATTATTGTGAATGATCAGATCAAACCACTCTGAAATTCTGTAATGCACAAGGTATGATAGAATCCACACCATGCATCCAGCAAGTTGTGCTGTCTGTGTCACAGGTTGTCAAGACTCAAGAATAAAGATGCTCCCTGCTTCGAGCATGCGGGTCTGCTTAGACAAGCAAGTGGTCCACCTATGGGTAAGGGACAACCATGCAAACACAATCCAACTCATACTATCAAGATGGGTTAAAACAGACGAGACGCGAACGGGTAGGGTCCAGCTTGATATGAATTCAAGCCAAAAGCATACCAAACCCGACCCATTGGCATCTTTAAATATTTAAGAACTCCACTCTTCATCAGCATTCAAACTTGAAAGAGAGCACCACTATTTTCTTTCAAATTGAGAGTGGTAGGTCAAGGCATGCAATGCAAGCACCTCAAGCTCCAAGGATGGAATTCTATGTAAACGTCTCGAACTTGGATGCTCTCTGATTTGCAACTCTCCAGCGAGCCTAGCATTGTGGAGTTGTACATTAGGAGATAATTTTATTGGCTTGTTTGCAGAATCATTCTTCCCTATGCCTTCTTTTTATTCCCAATTATTAGCAGTTGCTGAAATTATTATTAGCATGCACAGAACTGTAGACATTTCAGATTTGTAACTTAGATATTGGTGAAAACTGAAAACAATCTGAGGAAGATAATGCATTTTTTCTTCATTCGGTTTAGCCTTTTACCTGAATAACAATTATATATATTTTTTCCAAGCTTATGTCAGGAACAGGCAGAAATCTATTCCAAGCTTGTGAGGAAAAAATGGTTTCAGCCCAATGAGTAGGGATGAAGTGAACCTGCGACCAACCTATTAAAATGGGTCTTTCCTAAAAAAAAAATTATGCAGCCTACATCAAATATAAATTCCCTCTCCTGGGTCAGGGTACATGGGGGGTGTCATTTGAGTTTTTTTTTTTTCCTTTTGTCTAAAGGCCCTGCTCAAAGGGCAGTCATTACAATTATGAGAACAAATGGTGAAAAATGAGATCTTGCCTCAATTTCAAATGACTAGGTGGTTAACATAATGAAATTGTTCTGAATATTATCTTTGGCCCCTAATCCAATTTCTTGCTGTTTAACAAAACAGACTGTTTAACCAAACCCCAGGTTGGGTTTGGGTTTTCATTAAATGGGTTTAGTTTTAATTTTTCGCTTTTGACCGGCCACCTGATCCAAGCAGACTAATTAATTGACATCCCTAATGTTACATTAAGATTTTTCTAGCTCATCCTGCTGCAATATTTAGCATGCATCAGCATTTAATTCTGAAACTAATCCGGTTCGTTCTCATTTGAAAACTTGAGTTAATTGTCCCTGCCATGCCAATGAGAGCTTGGCCTGAACCTGCCTTAACAACACAACTACTCTAAATCTAAATGGCCAGTGAATTTAAGAGATTGGTCACATGATAGTCCAACCACCAAACATAAAGATCTGGGTCCGACCATCGATGTGGATATCTGCAAGACGGGTCCCACCCACATAAAATGGGGTTAGTCGATTCTTCACTCTCTCAAAATTACAAAACAATACCATCTGCACACCCCTTTGTTATTCTGTCAGAAGCGTGCAAGGGGCCAGAGGAAAAATTAGCCTGCAGAGTACCCTGCAGAGAGAGAGAGAGAGAGAGAGAGAGAGAGACGCATGCGGCCAAAACAAGCAAGATTCTCAGACAGCATGAAGTTGACTGGCAGCAGATCAACACCCTAACCCTGCTTCTACCATGCCTCCAGAATTAGTTGTTGCTGCGTTGTTACTTGTTAGTGAAAAGTAAAAGAGTTGTGGGTTTTTCATGTAATGGGTTATGGGTGTGCTGGCAAGAATGCTCTTGTTGTTGGTTGAAGAAATGGGCTTTGTTTCGATTTATGGTTATACACTTATATGATTGAATGATTTTTTCTATGCAAAGAAAGCACTTGATGCTTGAGAGAGAGTATGGTGGATTTCTTTTTTTATTTTGTTAAGATGGTATTTGATGAGAAAGACAGAGAGGTGGTCTCTTGGGGATTTAGTAGCTAATGGTATATGCTAATAAACAGCAGCATTCAATCCCAAGTCATGTACAGTTCCTATGGAGTGATGGAAGCCGTGATCAGTCATGATCAGGAACTTGGAATCAGGTGGCCCGGTGCACAGCGCCATGGCTACATGTATAAATAAATCCAAAAAATGAAAAATTGAATTAGTGCACATATGGTTTTCAATAGGACTATCTAAGGATTTGGCCCAGGATAGTCGGAAATGACAACAAAGTTCATGCAGTGGATCCAAAATGGGATGATGATGATGAACAAGATGAAAGACAGCATCTATTACTCCTGATTACAGGCTTCCATCTGCCTCGTATCTGCATGCAGCCACTCTAAAACAGCCAGAGAGGAGGCAGATTTTCCAGTAGGATAGAAATGAGCATTTGCCATTGGATGGGTATCCAAAATCTTCCAAAATGAAAACTCACAAATCATATGATATAGGAGAATTTTCACCTAGAGGACCTTTCAGTGGCAAATATATCTTGAGATAGCCAGAGGCCTGGAAGCAATAGCATTGCAGCCCTCCTCAAGATCGTATCACCATTTTCTGTATGGTTAAACAAAAATGGAAGGTCCATAGGTGGCCCACCAGGACACCAAACCAGCCCTGTACTTTCATCTTTTTTCAGTCTCGTGATTTGGTGAGCTGGCTAACAGTAGTTTGCTTAGACATGGAAGTATATATTTCCTATCAGATTTTGGAAAGGCACTGATTTGAGAGAGAGATCATGTGCTTACCACACTTTTTAGTATTGCAATATATTTAAAACAAAGGGCACACACCTCATGAGAAAAGATATAGAATAATAGAAACAAGGCTTCTTTTTTTTCTTTAGGGGGAGTTGATGCTTAACTAATGTTGACTATTGTAGTTTTTGTCCCTCCCTGTGGATGGTGTGTTCCCCGGCCAAAACCATCACTGGAGGTAGGCATTTCATCTCTCCTCTATAATAGACAGATCAAAGAGGCATCTGTCGTTTTCATAAGAAGGAATAAAAGAAAGGGTCCCACCATTACTTTTGTCTGGAATCTCTCGAAAAAGATTAATGATAAAAATGTCAATGAAATGGTGAAAAAGTCAAAAAGTGGAGGTAAAGAGAAGGCTCTAAGGCATGCATATTCATTTCTTAATTTTGATAAAAACCCAAAAGAAAGTAGCATTCCTAGGCCCAGAAAAACCAACCAATGCGCCATTTGGTGGCCACCCACTTTTGTGTTTTATACTAAACTTGGCGGAGACCCCAAGCCCAGGTCAAAAACAAGTGTGAACAAAAGAGGTGTAACAAGACATTTGTTTTTTACATCGTTCATGTCCTGGCTCATCTAGTCTAAATGCTTGGCTCATGTCCTCCAATCAAGTAGCAGAAAGATAACAAGCTCTTTAGATTAAATGTAGAGGATAAACAAACTAGGTTCATTTCCATTGCATAGACATAACATCATTTAACACATAGCTATCGCTATCCCACTAGTTCAAAGCAAAGCAGAACCACCATTGCTAACACCATTACATGTGTTGGGTGGTGAGAAACGCAAAACATTAACAAGACTTGGAAACTAAAGGGGTTTGTGCACTATGGTGAATATGACATATGGGCAACTCATCAGGAAGGCCCACTGTGAACAGTTTGCTGTCCTAAAATTCATGCTGCACGACTCTTCTGCAGGCGGACCACAAATGTATGCAGAAAATAAATTCATTTAAAAGGAGGGGAACAGGACAAGAGAAGTTTAGGGCAACAACCTTCCAGCCTTGATTAGTATACTTGCCTGATGGGCCAGGGCATAGTGGACTGCAACCGAGTAAATGACAAACAGCAATGCCTGCAAGAGTGCTGCAATATCCAATTTGAATCGACTTTGGCATGGACATCCTCTGCATGGAACAAGTGGGAGGGACAGTAGCAGATCTTCAACCTCTAATCACGATGAGAAGCAAACTGAGCATCAAGGAGAGGGTGGCCAGTCAAATCCAGCTGCAACAGTATCATTAAACCCTTCATAGAACCTAACCTCCAATTCATCCAGCCCTCGCTCATCATCCCAACTTCCATCAAAGCTCTCCCCATCGTCGTCCTCAACACCATGTTGTAATTCATCCCAGTAATACCAAGACCCATCGGTGGAGTCCGAGTACTCTGAGCAATCATCCCAATAATTCATCTGGCAACAGTCAACGATAAGAGGGCCCAATATTTTCAAACCAGCACATTTCTCCTTCAAAAATTCATCGTCGAGTTTCACATCCCAACAGCCCCTCACATCCAAGAACTCAAGCTCGCGGCAGTTTGAGAGAATCTCTAGTGCACCTCCAGTTGTGAGGTGCAAGTAAGATAATTCTAGATGCTTGAGCTTGGGCATAGTAGCAGCAATTGCATGGGCCTCATCATCCTGACAGAGCTTATGAGCTACCTCCAATGGATGCATTGTCCGCTTCAATCCAACTAGTGATTTACAATGCTTGCCAAATGCCTCTATAGCACGAGGACCAATTTTCCCACAGTGGCTTATATCCAAGAAAGTGAGGTTCGATAGCTTCCCAGCAACCTGCTCAACTATTGTATCACTTATTTCACTTCTCGGCATCCGCAGGGTCTGAAGGGATCGAGAACTGGTAGAACCAAAATAAAAATAAAATTAAACACAGAAACGGAGGTTGTGGATCCAAGCCCCTAGAGATCAAATTTAGGATAAATTTGTTTGTTCAAACTCACCATCCAGTGGTGTTTAGGCTCTTATCAGGATACTACTTTTAGGAGCCCTTTGCCTAATACATATGGAATTATTAAAATTTATAGGAAATGTCCGATTATCAAAGCAGTTAAGAGACTGAAGGCTTACGTGTGGAGATGTACAAGGGAACCCCAAATAACTCCCCTTTGATAGGAAGTGATTCCCACCATTCACCTTGTAAATTAAATCTCACAAAATAGATGGTCATATCTATATCTCCACCTTTGACCAACACCATTCACCCCTTCAACAACACTTCGACAAAAGCTCCTCCTATGAATTTTCAGGAATTCAATACTACGAAACATACAAGTCGTTCCTCAGAGTTTGTGGATGCAACAATAATCAGATACAATTGGAATATGTTTTGAGAATGGATAGCCATTTTTTCCACTAATAAATACGCATCTTGAGGCTGAAAAAATTCAGGAAACAGCATATCTCAAAATGCAAGCTTTGATTTCCTAGCCAACCCCCTAAAAACAGTGGGGACTGGATAACCATTCATTTTATCGAATTCTCCAAACCATTTTGTTTATCTGTGCCACGAAGTTGCCACAATGAGCACCTTTGACTAGCTTATGGGATCTGATCAACTATAGAAACAAATTGCAATTTGGGCTACAAATCAAACTAGAGATGCGAATATAGAGAGATGGAGAACTAAAACTTACTGGTCCGCTATGAAGGAGATACGATCATCTTGAAGACCAGAGATACAGAGCTTTCGGACCGATCCACTGCTCCTTGTGATGAGCATTTGAAGCATTCGATCCAGATTTTCTTGCTCACAGCTGAGGCTCCATTCCTCAATGTCAATTTCTTGCCAGCAATAAGGCCCAGAAACTGCAATAGCCCAAGATTTGCATACCCTTGGAATGACGGTCAGGATCTCCTGAAGAGGAAGATGGCTGAAGATCAGCCCAAGAGCATCAGGTATCAGTTCTTCCCAGCATCGAATTTCACCTCCTCCCTCCATCGGATCTACATTTACCAAATTGCAAATCACCCCATCAGTTTCTAGCCATAGATGATGGAAACCAAGTGGAATATGAGAAAAATGTAAGAAAATAGGGAACGATCTTTTTCTTTTTTTTTTTTACTATGGGGAAAGATTTTTTTTTTTTTTTTTTTTTCCTCTGATAAAAAATGTCCACTTTTTAGCCACCCCAAATGGGAAAGATCAAGAGAATAAAACTAAGATATAACACAGTGATCACGATGGAAAAGATCACATAGATCGAGGAATGATCTCTACATTGAATCAACCACTAGCCAAAGAAACAGATGACAAGATATTGATAGATCGGAGACACACAGAAGAAAAAGAGCAGAAGTGAAATGATAATGTGTCTGTGTGTATATGTATATATTAGAAGGAAAAACAACTGCCAACAAAAGATCCCCACAAGAAAGAACATACCAAGAAACTATATACAGAAAGAGAGAGTAACAAACCAACTGTATTTCAGAAAAGAAATTGTTTCTTGTTAAAGGAAACCAAAAGGGCCCCATTTTAATCACTAGCCAAAGATCCATTTTAATCACTAGCCAAAGATCCATCCAGACTATAAACAATTGTACAAATGTCATGACCCACATCCAAGAAAATGAGAAGAAGAAAACAAATCACATTTAGGAGATATCACTCACCAAGAGAATGAAGAAGATTGAGAAGAAACAACTCATAAATTGGAGAAATCACCCCCAACACAAATAAACACTGATGTTGGAAACAAGCAAATGAAAAAAAAAAAGGCATTCATTACAGTCAAATCCCTACCCACCGACCCAAAAGAAAAGCTGAAGAAATCAAAATCAGCATGCAAATAAGTGACCCAAACAGTAAAGGAGTAAAAGAGCAAGAAAAGGGAAAGAGAACCCATCATCACAAATGACCCCATTTCTCACATACATGTACCCAAAAAAATAAATAAAAATCTAATCTTTCTTCTCCTACAATAACAAAGAAGAAGAAGGAAAGCAACCCAAAAAAAGAAAAAGGACATAACTCATCATCACAAATGAATACGTTCTCCACAAATATAACCCCCAAAAAAGATCCAATCTTTCATCTCTTACACGCTACCTTTCATGGACACAACCACATAAATCACTCCCCCTTAAAAAAATCCAATAAAAATCCGATCTTTCATCTCTTATTCACTACCTTTCATTAACATAACAGACAACAAGAAAGAAAGCAACCAAACAGAGTAAAACATAAAAGAGAAAGCATACCTATTGGAAAGAAAGAAATTCCCTTGTACACTGTAATGGGTTCTCTTTGTTTTCTTTTTCTTTTTTTTTTTTGTGGATCTGCAGGAGATATATCTGCCTGATTATAAGGGGGGTGTTTAGAGAGAGGTGGGGAAAGGCAGCTACACCAACCCACAGCTGCACTACAACCAACAACAACAATCAACAACAAATGCCAACAGAAACTACAACAAGAAGTAAAATAAAGATGCTGAAAAAGGATTTTCTGGTGTGATGTGTTGCTTCAAAAACTCTTGATGCATATATCCCAATCAATCTTCTTCTCCTTCTCTGGTCTTTCAAAAAAAAAAAATTTTTTTTTTTTTACAGAGAGAGAGAGGCAGAAGGGAAGAGGGTATGTGGATGTGAGAAGGCCTAAAACCAGTACCAGTGACTGACACGTGTCGGTGGTTACAGTACGGATGACCGAGTCCCACCCAACCCATGTGAAACTGGCTCTGTTTTGTTTTGACAGGCGTTTGAAAACGAAATTCAAGTCCCCAAGTAAATTTTTTTTCCAATCTTTATAAGAGATGGTGACTTGCGGGAGCAGCGAGTTCAGTGGATTCCACTCAACTTGATATTGTATTTATGCCCCCCAACATGAATGGTTGAGATTTAAATAACAGTAGATGGTTGGAGTTTGCCCGAGTCATCAACTCGGTTCACTTACTTGTGGTGGTTTCCATAAAATGTTTGTTTGGAAGTATTTCTTTCTAAAATTTTAATATTAAAAATTTATAGCAGTAATAACGACCATTGACTATAAATTCTTAATTCCTTATTTCAATGGTGAGCTTTGGTGTTGGTTCATTGGTAGGAAGCGTAACTTTGCTCCTCCATCATGTATTTGACCCTTTAGATTTATCTAATTGTGTTAGCACCCCCTTATATTAGTTGTTTTGGGTCAAATATGTACAATGGGATACCCTTGTCATCAGAGTAAAAAAAAAAAAAAGGAAGCGCGAATTCATTAAATGAGTTTTGAGAAATGAATTGCTAGAACTCTTGCAAACAAAGGACTTCAGACTGTCCCGAGGGCTTTATTAGTTGATTAGGGAGGTGATGAGGAAATCACACAGAAGGTTGAGAATTGGATCCCATCCTAATTAGGTGCACCCCAATGAAAAAGGCAAGGCTTATTGCCCGTTGTTTTTAAATAACCAAATGGAATAAATTTGAATAAACTTGTTCTTGGTGAGAAGAAATTGAAGAAATCTGATGAGGTGAAGTCTTTTCCTCGTGATTCATGTTTGTTTTGACCAAGTGCCATTCTCATGATCTTTCTAGATTTTATGAAATATCTTTTTGGCTGATATTTTTACCTCTTCTAAAAGCAAATTAGGTGATGATAATGATATCATTTAATGAAAGGTTAAGTTCTATTCGTGAATTTAGATTTTTTTTTTCTATCTAAGATGGTTTAATGCTATCTCATTTCTACTAATTTTTAAATTAAAGGGAACTTATGCAAAACTTATGGAGTAAAGGATGTTAGAACAATCTTTCGACTTACCATACAAAAGTAAACACCGGTTTATGGATCCCATCTAGATGTATGCCAATCACATAGACAAAGCATATGGGTCACATCCAATATAGTTCATAATTTCAAAAGTGTGACTCTAATTAAATTATTATTTTTTGTTTGGTTAGAGGAGTTTTGAGGACTCTTGTATGAGATAATTATGAATTCTCCTAATACTTCCTGACAAATGCAATTGGATGCATTTCTCTCAACCATCTCATCCTAACTTTTTCAATCACATCGTTTAAACCCAAATCCTTTCCAATTGGTGGGTCATTTGACTAGCAAGGAACTGATTTTTGTTCAAGGGTAAAACATTGAACTCTAGAATTATGATTTTAATGACAACTAAAATGGAATTGGGTCCCAACCTTGTGTCCTTTATGCCTCACCCTACTACCTATCCCAAGAGTTTAATGTTTAAAATAAAACAGATAAATGAGAAATTTTTTTTTGCTATATATTGTCAAATGCGGCCTTTTCTACATCTAATGGTGAATCTGCTTTCGGTTTTGCGATTTTTAGTAATGGTTCCTTTTTTGGTGCAAGCACATCTAAAGGGCCGAAAGTTATTGCATCCAAAGAGATTGTAGGGAGGGCATTTCTCACTAAATACGGCTAAGAGTAAAGGTGTATCCAAAATTGCTCTCTTTGTGATGCTTTACAAGTCATCAAAGCCTTTAAGTGCAACAAGGAGTGGAGTATCAAGCCTTTGATTCAAGATATTCAAGCCTTTATTGTTTATTTCGAGTTTTTTTAATTTTAGTTTTGTCCCTAGGGACTTAAATGCGGTGGCACATAATTTTATTAAATTGGCATTTGCTTTTTGGGCAGATTAATTTTTCTGCTTTGGTTTGGTTGTTTTGTGTGTGGTTAATTTGGTTGCTCATTTCTTCTATTTTCAATGAAATATATCTTTTACTTAAAAAAAAAACAAAAAAAGAAAAAACACCCTAAAAAAACCTATCTCAAAATGCTCAAATACAATCAGCATGGAAACATTCAAACGAGCGTTCCAAGTGCTCTCACGACAAGATCCTAACACCATTTACTTAGAGGCTCACACAAACAGTGCTCTCTAAGTGCATAAAATTGTGGGATTCCATTCATTTGTTTATCAACGACAAACCAGGCCCGTGGGAGTATTGTTTGGGCGTGTGAAGATATTAATCTATGATCCCAGGTAAGATCATGAACAAAGTATAATAAAGCATATATTATAAAAACTATCAATGGAGCCCGGCTCTCAATCTAAACTACAGAATTATGATTTTCACGTTTGCACTCAAGGGTTATAAGTCCCAAACTGCACTACCACATTGGGCTACAGGGGATTTTACCTGACTTTCCATTGGGCCTAAGGGATTTAACCCAGCCTAAAGGGTTGGAAACCTTCTGATAGCAAAAGAAAAAAAAAAACTTTAAAATGCTACACGTTTCAGTTGGATCCATTGTTAAATTAATGGTAGTAAAGAAAATATAATTAAGATTTATTTAATTTCTGGTCATTGGACCAACTCCTAGTGATTTGAAAATAGGCCCCAGACAAATCACAAAACAGAGTGTAGATTGTAGAATGATCTTAAGAAAAAGGTGGGGCCACAGATATAATTGTCTATGGCCAGGGGATGAGATTCCCTGTCCTGGAGGAAAGAGAAAAATGGAATTTTGCATTACCATTTTCAATAAGCACAGCCACAGACTACAGTGTCTTTCTCTACGTTTGCATGACATGGGAGACTTGGAGAGGAAGGAGAGCCAGTACCCCCATGTCACGTGCGTATTCACCCACCTGTGTAAAAAATCACCATCCTCAACTTTACCTTTGTCTCCAGTAACTTTCTTTTATTTATAAATTCCCATTTGCTCTTGTTCCAGCATGTTGGGCCCATTTACTGATCAATTCGAATGAGACATTTAAACCCCTCAACTCTCTCTTTGTATCTTTATATGTCATGGATCTCATGGAGTCTGTATTGATCTTTGGGGACTCCGCTGTGGGATCGACTGCGAAAGAAATTTTTTTAATTTAAAATTATTAAATTTGTTGGCCACGGATGAAAGAATTGGAGTCATTAGATGGACTTGAGAGTTATTATCTAGAGTGATTATACTTGGATCTTTCCATCACTAAGCCTCCCATGATTTGCGAGGCTTTGGGTGGACCCCAACAGCTGGTATGAATATACAAGAGAAATTTTCTTATTTATTGATTTATTTGTTTGTTTGTTTGTTCAATCAATCGGCCCAAGCCCAAGTGAAGCCCATTTATATGTTGAGCCCGAAATCTCCAAGAGTGAGCTCTGACTAACCCAAAATTGGTTCAGTTTGCAACAGTAAAAAAGGGGCCTTTACCATCATCAAGGAAAATTTTCTCTTTTTTTTTTGTAATTGTTTGTCAATTGATAGCTTTGATTTTTGTTTCATCATCCGAAGTTTATAGGGTTGAAGGCAATTGCCCATTTCAACATGTGATTTTTCAGGGCTCATCAGCTTGCATGGAATAAAACTAGAGAATCATGGTAAAATGGGCTCCAACAAAGGATTGTCAAAGAGGTGGAGGTTTCATGATAGTGAAGGACATAAGGTGGAGATGCCTTTCGTTTCGTAGGGTGATCATTCGTATTCATTTTCCATTATTACTTATTAAGGTGATTGAAAATATTTCTATCTTAACACAGGCAGATGTCCCAATAACTAAATCTCAATTGAATATCAATCATATGTGATTAAACTAGTGATTAACCCTAATTTTAATTTAACAAATCAATCAAACCACAAAGATAGAAAGACAAGCGATTTATATGTGGAAAACCCTGCTCAGGAAAAAACCACGGGCCTTACCATCTAGGCCAACAGACAACCATGCACTATATGAAAAACGAAGAATACAAAAACACTTACAACCCTTTCCCAGTTGTTGACTCAATCTAAGGATTGCTTTAGATCTTGTTGACAATTCGTCATAAATCTTCTCCGTGTTTGAACATAACCGCCTTCAAGAAGGAGGATGGAAACAGACCAAAAACTTGATACTTCAGCACAACAGGACTAGAAGCTTTGAGGGAACTTGATGGATCTCTCAAAACTTTTCTGGAAAGTATTTTTAATCAGTGTGTCTCAATAAGAGAGAGAGAAAGCCTTTTTATAGTCCTCAATTCGTGTTCCAACGGCTTAAGGAATAGAAAGTTGCTAGAGAGAAACTTAGAAAGTGGAGTTCGGCTCAAAATAGAATTCCGCAGGTTCGCTCGAGCGGACAGGGGGGTTCGCTTAAGCAAACTGCTCTCTGTTTGCGGATGTTCAGCGCATATCTACTTGGGTCGAGCGATCATTAAGATGGGTCGAGCGGACAACTTTCTATTAGTGGTTCGCTCGAGCGGTCATTAGGTTCGCTCGAGCGAACTACTATCTATCTTCAGATTATTAATCCAGAAATATGATGGCTTGAGCGGACATATGGATGCATTGAGCGAAGACACCTCTGTGGAGGGATCGCTCGAGCGAATGGAGGTTTACTCGAGCGACCTTTGTTAATCTTTATAATCCGGAATGCCTCTTCTATTTTGGAAGGAGATCTTTAGCAGCCCGTTTCCTAATAGAAATACAAAATTAGGAAACCCCAAGTTTTGTCTATTACCCTATGAATTAGCCAACTAAAAACTTTACAGTGATTATTTAATGTTCTCGTATGAATCATAACATTGTTTCTTCAAATTTAATCACTTTTAGGAATACATGTTAGAATTCCTAGGAACTTGATTCTATACGAACAAATAAACTTGACAAGTATATTAGGTTCCATTGGGACCGTTCAACTTTTGGCACTATTTGATTTAAAATTGATTCAAACATTTGAAGTTTGAGTGTTTTTAGATTGTTTGAAAAAGTACGCGAATCTATTATTGAATCAGATGTAAGACTCTTTGCCTCTTTTCAAACGTTACAAGAGGCTTCTTCAAATGAATATGTGACAACTACTGATTTATTTGATAAATTTGCATGCATAACTTTTATTCTATAATAAATTTATTTGTACTGCCTTTTACTATATATTGAGTCTGAAATATAGTAAAAATAATTCATAAAAAAATGCCTAATTAAAATAACTGTATTTCAAACAAATGACTCTATTTCAAACTAATAAGAGTTTTCAAAGAGGCACTCAAAAGTACCTTACTGCAAATACACTTTTACATCTTCCATGTCTACAACATTAGTGCACATAAGTTCACATCTTGACACACATTGATAGTAAGTTTTCAATTCTACCAAAACAGTACTGCAATACTTTTTTTATGAGAAAAAGGTAGATAGACATAACTTTAAACAATAGTTAAAAAAATATCATTAAAACTTAGATTTTACAATATTTTATTTCTTAACCTATTTTAAATATATCATCAAAGTTCTATATATTAAACACCCAATCTTTCTAGATAATTGATAGTGTGTATAAATCTTTTTTGGACCACCAATTTTAGAATACTATCTATATTATAGTATGAAATCTATATCTCACACCTCAAAAGAAGGCATGTCATGTTTCCAAAACTGAAAATCTATCTCAATATCTTTTTATGCCCATCAAGATTCTATCCGATAAAAAAAATTGCAAAAAATGAAAATTGTGATATCCAATCTAGGTTGCAGATCATGTGAGCCCCACTTTCTATTATTATTACTATACCTTGGGTAAGAGCATTATATCATTATGGGCCCACCTAATCAGTCCAAATCTTTTATCTTTTTCTTACTCATTCCCTCATCTTGCTTTCTATACGAATCTTTTAATTATATTTTAATATTTATTATTTATATCTTCTTTGATATATATGCACAAATGTGACTTTTATATTTGAATATATGTGTTTTTTCCACGGGCCACTCACACTAGTACTTTCTTCATGATTTGAGAGCCTTGAGTTTGCCCGCGGCCAAGGTCTTTGCGTTCGACTCCAATCCCTTGCATTTTTCAGGTGCTGTGTGTGTGGTTATGTATGTGCCCTAGGGAATAGTCCTTGCTCGTCAAAATTAGATAACCCCTGGAGGCCAAAGGTCCGAAGGTTGGACTGCCCAGAGATATCCTGGGTTATTAAAAAAAAAATAGCATAGCTTTACCTGTTTGCCTTGGTGGGTGGGCCAATTTAGGAGGTTCTAAAATTTGGGACAGCTCCTGAAATGTTCCAAGGTCATTTGCGAAAAGTGGAAGAGGAGAGGAGAAAGTAATTGGAAGAAGGAATTAAGAAGAGCCATGAGAAAACTAAGGCCTAGTGGTCAAGATTGGAAAAGAACAACAGAAAAGAGATAGGAAGAATGGAGCAATAGATCGGGCAGATCTGGTTTGCCTTTTCTGCCGCGCGAATGGATATTTGTAAGATACTTAAGTGATACCCACACACAAAATACACATTGCACATGGGGAGAGATCTACAAACAAATCACTTGCATTGAAACTTGTCCTCTAAATGTAATTACAGTCTTTGAAAGCTGTGATTTATTCTCATTATGGAAGTGATAAAGGTAATTAATAAAGAAGTCGTTCCATTCAATCAATGAGAGAAACTGCTCTACCACACTGGGGTCGCTGGAGATTTACCCGGCTACTCCTGCGTCCGTAGGGATTATTATGGCCCAGAGGACTGAGACAACATCCATTATAAAAAAAAAAAGATTAAGTAATTGGTTAATTAGAAAAGATCACCTCCTGCTTCAAGTCTTAATTTGTGACTTTGTTAAAAGAGTTTTGGACTCGTGTGCTTCTCTTTCCATCCTATTAGGATATATGGAGTTTCTAACCGAAGTCCTTAATCTCAATGGTGACACCTTGGGATTGCAATGAATAGTTATGTTTGCTGGCCGCTCGCAGTGACTATGACCATCTGAACGCACAAAGATACTAGTATTATGTCCCATATCAACTCCTAGCTAGGATCAAGAGAAGTGAAATTAAAAAAAGTTTTGGAGAAACTGTTTATACTATTAAATACCTTAAATTACATAAGTCCTATGATAACAAAGAAAAGAAAATAGTGAGAAATAATGTAGAAAACAGGATTGAGGACTCCTGCTCTTCCTTAGGGTGTGTTTGGTAACATCCACGAAGAGGAAAAATCCTATATCTCGAGGAAAACATGCATAAAAAGCCCCTTTTCAATCTCGTTTCTTCAACGCACCAAATGTTATCAAATAAGCGCCAAATCGTCTTTGCCCATTTCCGTGAAGTATGCCACTGCAAAAAATATTCCTTAAGATGAAAAATATGCGGCTGCACAAACAACTCCTTAGTTTTGATATTTTCTGAGCTGCAAATCTTTTGTCAGGGTATCATTCAGGTGTTCGCTGTATATTGGGTTTAAAGCTCTTATCTTAAATGTTAAATTGTTATAGCATCAATTAATAGTGACACTACTCTCAGCTTAGTGTCCCAACTCCTAATCCGTTATCAGAAGGGGCCCACATCGGTGGGCCACTACCCAAAATCATATCAGGCACCCAATTCTAACCATATGATACTGGTGCTTGGTTGCTTGTGTGAAAGTGACATGGGCCAAATTGTTGGTTACTAGAAAGAAAGTGGATGCAACTACCAACCATGATGCTAATGTCTAACCATGCAGAATAAGACACACTAATAATTTTTTGGGGAATATGCATGTATATTTAGAACGAAATTATCCCAGGTGATGATACATAGGAGAATTTTTTCAAGTGAATTTCTTCCATCTCACAATTATGTGCTTGATTTATAGAAGGTTCTGAACATTCTAAAAAATGCTCTTTTTTTTTAAAAAAAAAATTTGCTTTTAGCCTCATTTTTTGAATCAGTTTGATGACCATATGACATCACCATGAAATTGGCTTGACAAAAACTTCCAATTCCTCATCACATGGGATGATGCTAATCTACTCCATTCCATGAAGTCCTCAACCAAAATCAACTTTGAATTATTATGATTTTTCTAAAAAGAGTGATGCATGGAGCGGTATTTATGAGCCCAAATAATTTAATTACTAGACTAAGAGCTTTGGGATCTAATCATCTATAAAAAGAAAAAATATATTCATTTCAGATGTTACCATCTATGGTTAAAACAGAAATCTTGCTTATCATCCATTGCATGACCATATATGAGAAACAGTCATGGAAAGGACATTCAAATATAAATTATCTAATTTTTTGTATAAACCTTAAACTCTAAACCCGAAACCCAAGATTCTAAACTGAGTTACCTAGCTAGCTATGATCCTAGCAAGTGGGAGAGTCTAAGATAAAAACTCAAAAAATTAATTAAGCATAAGGCTACAAAACAATACAACTTAATAGCTAGGGTCAGGAATCTCTCACATAAAAACCACAAATTATGGGGGTTTCAGATATTAAACAATTTCTGATATTGTTTCTACATTTTTCTTAACTCAAAGTGGAATCACAGATACACCTGTGCATATGATTGATACATATCAAATTGACTGCCCGCCCAATAAAGGATTCACAACCCATACATGAATCCAGAGTCAGTCAAGACTTTAGCACCACGGCCATCACCAAATTCCACAAAAATCACAGTGATCCTCCATGCTTTTGTAAAGTTTTCAAAGCCGTTGATGGATGGCTGTCAACATCTGACCCATCTGACTTCTAGGACATCCCTCATCCATGAATTCTGACCAGTGCAGTCCTTCAAATCATGAATTACTATATTTGAAACATAATTCTGCTTAAAGAGGCTTTTAGACAGTCCGTATCAGTCAAACCATCTTAAAAGATTGGTGCCGAACGTCTTCACTCCTCCCACTGTTGATACAGCTGATGACCAGATTTGAAAGTGTGAACCTTTTAAAGAGATATGCCCACAATAGCCACATTGGCTCGTCCATGTTTACAGGAGAAACAAATGGCATGTTGGGGTGGTATCAACAAATGTCAGGCCCATTGATTGTTTCTACCCATCTATTTCAAGGAGATCAAATGCACAAAAACCAAAGCATTTGATAGGATAATTAGCAACGTCAAATGAGGCTTATTCCAGTTAACATACTTAAAACTTATTTGGTGGGCCATCAGACCCCACCAAAATTCCGCATCTCCCAGTCCATCACTCACATGTTATCTCATGGGGTATTTTTTTCAGTCTTGAACATGCATACAGATATGATAAAGAGATGGCGGATGCTCTCAACTGTTGCTGTGATTGGGTTATCAACTCAATAAATTTGAATGTCAAATGCTTAGTCTCATCTTTTGATTATGCTGCGTAGATCTAAGAATGAGGGTGCTCATATGCCGGCTAAACTGTTGAACCAATACTTTATTTTGGTTTGGGGTAGAGTCCGTAGAGACCTAAGAGGGCATGGGTAAGTGGTTGTTTACTTTGTGGTGCGGTTGGTTTTGGTTGGTTGTACATTTTTTTTTTCTAGAGAAAGCACATGATATACAAAGGAAAACAGTACATAAGCTAGAAACCTAGAAGACTACAAGATGCCTGCTCTACACCCACAAGACCAAACAAAAAGGCATCCCAAAACATGGGTTGGCTGTTGTGGTTGGTTGTTTTGCCTTTGTGGTTCGTTGAATGATTAGATCTCTTATAAAAAAAAAAAAAAAAAGAAGATACGGCAGGTTCTTGGGTTCTGAAAGAAGTAAAGGCAAAGTAAGAATAGTTGCATAGTTATTAGTTACCCCCCTAAAAAGGAGACCATATGGTCATTCTTAAAGGAGCTCATATTACGCTCTAGCAACTGGGTCTAGTTAGGAAGAAGGGGAAAATGCAGTCATGATAAAGATCTTTGGGAAAAAACACCAAAAGAGTCACCACTTGGAAGGACAGGTCGTCCTTTCCCTTTTGTCATTTTTACCCACAGGATTTGGTTCTAATAAGGCTGACGCAGTAGAAGCCTAAAAAATGCAGCCTCACTGTGGGGTCCACTGTGGGGCCCACTTGGGATCACAATCCATCACCATCTGTGGTGGGATGGAGAGGTCTTATATTTGGATACAGTGGATAAGGTTCAGAGTAATAACTCCCTTGTTAGATCAATAATAGTTATTACAGATTTAAGGGACACAAAGCATCCAGTGAAATGATCCCAGATTGTATTATTTCTTATCCTCAAGGCAACATGGGTACTTTGTCAACCTGCAATCTGCTTTGGAAGATATTGTTGGATGGTTACAAAAAAGATAATATTAATTTCTGTAAATGTACAAGGTGGGTGGAGCCTCAAATGCTACATGTAACTTACATTGAAAAGATCAATTATTGTGCATGAAACATTCATCTACAGAGAAGAGAACACTTCAGAAAAACAAGCTGTCGTAGCTTTCACCAGTACTCTTTTCAGTCCCATCTTCAGAAAACATCATCTTTTGAAGTTTGAACAAGTAAATATTCCATTTCAGTAAGAATCCCATCTCTTTGAACCTCCTTTTCTCTTCTTTTTCTTTTCTTTTTTTCCCTCTCCTTTTTATCTAAATAGTATGTGAACCATTTATTTGCTTAATATATATATACTCAGCAGTCCACACCTTCTGCATTATACCATGTTATCTTGGATGGCAACAATATGTCCTAACCATGCCATTGTTTAGTTCATTGCTCCTTTGTCATCTTATGACCAACTAGAAGTTATGCTAAGGTTTTCTTATCCGGATGCAATGACCATGCTCTATTTTCTCATCCAAAGAAGAAATGCTCATTTTTTTTTTTTGCCGCATTGGGTCCACCTTCATTACATAGTATAATAGGACCATACAAAAATGAAACCACACACAACATTATTGTCAGAAAATTCACATATCAAAACATATGACCTATGTAATTAAAGCTTATACATACATGAGGAAGTGGGAAGGAGTTACGGTTATCTAAACAGGTCAACCCATGCTAACCAATTGAACTGTGGGTCAGGATTTTTTTGATTGGCTACCGACATATTGATGATGCAGGCCAGATTTGGGTTGGGTGTGGCTAGTTAAAGTTAGCAGATGGGTCCGTTTTGCCACCCACCTCTCATGATATTTTGAGACAGCCATGTAATTTTTTTTTACACACATTCTATAATAAAGAAAACTGATTAGAAATTATGAGTTCATTGCAGCTTTTTATTGATTTCAAAGATCGAGATTCGAGACCGTTCTCTGATAATTTTTTTTTTCTTGATGTGTATTTAAGGGTAGAAAAGATAGTTGTCTGTATGCAAGAGACAAAAGATCACAAATACATGGAGAAGTAGATAAACCCAGTTTTACAAAACGAATGAAAGGTTGGTAGAAGGGCAGGTGCATCAGAAAGGAGGGTCATTTATTATTATTTACATGGGAGTTTTCAGCCTGCCCAACTTTTTCATTGAATGGTGCTCAAGTCATTTGAATAAATATCTATTGAGAAAGCCATGGTTTTCACATACTTGGGTAGTTGGGATAGTGGCAGAGAAACCTTTAAGTGTATTTAAGGTGTCTAAAACTTAAATGCAGTTCCAATGTTTGAAAACTCGCAATGTTGAACCCAGATGGCATCTGTGGAAAAGATCTTGATCTTCTATTAGGTGGGCCTAACTCATCCCCATTGGAAGGGGATGGTTACCTCTGTGGCTCTGTCATGGTGCTCACTGTGACTCATAAAATAACAGGGCCTCTAAGGTGGGTCCCACACACCTGATCATTTAAGGGATCTATGTGTACATGATGCAGGTGGAGAATAGAGCTTTTTTTTTTTGCTGTGTGGACACAAGTCATACCTTAACTTTCCCTATCTATTGTTTGAAACTAGATGGCTCATTTGAGGAATATATTCTTCCTTCTTTACTTTAGTATGACCATTCCATCAGCAGCTTTCAATAGAAAAATTTCTGATAATCGGAATATTACACTCATTCTTTAATACGGTGTGTTTGTATAATGAGAAGATTTTGTGATAAAGAGGAAAATTTTTCTGATTTTTTGTCTAGTCTACTATTATTTGGTGCGACCTATTTTCCTTTCAAAAATGAGAAACAATGAACTAATTCTTTTTTTAATAAAGAGATTTTTTTTCATTTTCTATAAGAGGGGTAGTAACATTGAGTTGTTAAGTTGACTCAATTCAACAGTGAACATGATTTCCTTTATCCCTCTTCTCTATATTATAATATTATGCAGAGCATAGAACTGTGCCTTTTAATGGAGGCATACTGATTGTTATGAGCCTTGGGCCCCTAGCATAAACCTTAGGAGCAGACAGGCCTGGGCTTGTGTTAATGTGCCTGGTCTATGGGCCTTAAGCAGGCCATCAACATCAGAGTCCACTCAAACACATGCATTACATCCATATGGGTCAGCCAGCGAACCAATATTGTTGCATGCACATCAACTACTGAATCCAGTTTCATCCTGCTACATGCAGATGCTATCTTAATGAATCAAAAATGCCTGTCAAGGTAAAGACAGGATTTTTTTGAAGATTAAGCAAGTCATGCTGGTGAGGTAAGTCGACCCGTTTGTGCACCATTAACCCCATGGCTTGTGTTACATTACCAGTGTTTTGGGTCAAGTCCAGAGACCAGTGATGGAGGATTAATGCCCCCAGAATAAGGTGTGAAGGGTCCAGTTCAGGACAGGTCCTTGATGGAACCGGATCCAGTCACCTATTTTGAGTCTTAATTTTGCATATAATACTATTGGTAAATATATTTATATCTATTAAGAATTTATTTTCTAAAATATATAATTATTTTATAAATGTCAATTGGATACACGGGTATTGGGATATGGACCTTAGTGGACTCAAAACTAGACATGGATCTGATAATTTATTGGGTCTATACTTAGATTCTCCTGTTCTGGCCCATTGGGTAATCAGGTAATGATAAGTCCATTGGCATCCCTACTCCACATGGCCAGAAAGATGCCTTAAGCAGCTTTATATTGGGCCTGGACCCTTTTTGCCAGTGGAGAATATGAATGTGTTTCACACTTATGTACACACAATTTTCACACCTCATTGTGCCCAAACAGATATGATGATGCATGGCCATTATACATGCAAATCATTTACGTGTATATGTAGATGAGTGCAAACAAATAACCCCAAAGAGGTTCACGATACTGGACATGGGGATTTGTGAGTTTCCATTTCCAATACTGTTAAAAGTAGATTAACCCAACGAGAGGGAGAGGGTTGGTGGTACACTGACCCGTTTAATTAAAGGTCCGATTACAGGTCCAGCCTCAATCCACAAAACCCATCAAAAACCCAACCCATTTTCCACTGCTGGATCAGATACTCAGATCCCCTCCTCTAATGAGGCCCAAACTAGACTCGACTCCAGCTGGTCCATGCAAAACCCAAATCATACCCTTTCATCTTTTTTAGCCAACCCACCTTCCATCACGTTACGATTCGGGAGAAATCATATAACACATGCCCCGAACTCCATCATGAGACCAGCATAGAGATACTTTAGACCATTTAATATTAATCTCATCTCGAATTTCAGTTTAACAGGAGTGGGTCTCGCTATCCAATTGAGCATAAGATTGAACCGCGATTGAATACCGCGTCATAAGCAATACCATAGTTTTAATCAAAGATATGTTCCGTCACATGGTGGGACTCACTCTTATTAAAAGGAAATCAAATAATCCAATGATGTGTCACGAGAGAGAACGAGCTTTAACTTGAGCCGTCGGGATTATCTCCATGTGGGTCCTATGATGGAGTTCAGGGCTCTCCCTCAATCTACAGTTCAACTGCGAGACCATTACAAACGTGTGAGAACACACGTGCGAGTACCCTTATCGACCCCGCGGTTTTCAGCCCCAAAAACGAACTCCACCATCCAAAACAAGAAGAAATGGCTCCGGCTTCTGCTGCTTCTGCTACTTCTTCTTCTTCTTCATCTTCTCTTCTCATCTTTTCATCGCTTTCATCTCCAAACCCTCGCCTTCTCAAATCCCCAATCTCATCCTTTCCAATCCCATCCAATTCCTTCATTTCCTCTCCTCTCTCTTCCTCCTGCAGAAGCAGCAGCATCAAAACAAAAACAAGATCAACGAATTCATCTCAACATTTCATCTCTCCTTCTTCTTCTTCTTCTTCATCATCATCTGCATCTACATCTCCTTTGGAAGCTCTCATCTTCGACTGCGATGGCGTCATCCTGGAATCCGAGCACCTCCACCGCACCGCCTACAACGACGCCTTCGCCCATTTCGACGTCCGCTGCCCTCCTTCCTCCTCCCAACCCCTCCTTTGGGACCCCGACTTCTACGATGTGCTCCAGAACCAGATCGGTGGTGGAAAACCTAAGATGAGATGGTGACTGACTGGCTAACGACTCCTCTTCCATTGATTTTGCGATTTTCTTCGAGGCCTGTTTGTTTGCATTAGAATACGTAGGAATTGAATTGGTTAAAAAATGAATCTTTCCTCTTCAATTCCTATGAATTCTATTGCAAGCAAATAGGGTTTAGGAAATGTATAATGCTTGGTGGGAATTTGGGTTTCTGTTGGTTTAATTGCCGATTTGGGTTTTATGTAGGTATTTTGGAGAGAATGGGTGGCCTTCTTCAAAGGTCTTTGGGACGCCTCCGTCAGCGGATTCGGATAGAGAGAAGCTGATTGATACTATACAAGTAAGCCTGCGAGTTGTCTTCTTCAATTTCTGTTTTTGTAGCAGTTGGAAGATAGTGGCATTTGCTTTCTTATTGTTGATTAATGTGGTGATGGTTTTTGTGACTGGGTTGTGATAGGATTGGAAGACTGAAAGGTACAAGGAAATTATCAAATCTGGAAGTGTAAGGAAATTGTTGTTGTTGTTAGTGATGTTATTTTGTGTTTCTGTTTTGGTTGGTTGATGTCTTGTAGATTGAGGAAGAGTATGATTCGGTGTAGATAACCCATACTGAAAGTTCATAATGGGCTAATTGGGTTCTGGATGGTGCATTGAAGTGGGCCCCACTTGTTCTGGTTTGATTGGGATTGTGGGGGTTCAAGTGGGCCCATGGAAGTTCCATTTTTGGTATGGGTGTTTTATACCCATTTTGGAGGATTGTATAGTGTGGAGTTTACTATGTTGATAACGAACTAGTTCTTGTAAAGAATGTCAGTTGTTTTTTTTTTTTTTTGATCAGGTGGAGCCTAGACCTGGAGTTCTAAGGTTGATGGATGAAGCCAAGGCTGCAGTAAGATAACAACTTGAATACTAATTTATTTTGGTATTCAATTCTTCTCTCTCTGTCTCTCAGCATCCATTGCACGGATTCTTAGAAATGAGCGGTGTAAGGTACATTGACACATCAAAATGAACTCTGTCTTTGTTCCTTGATGGCATAATAAGTGGAGAATATATTGATTGATCCACCTCCTGTAAATGGTGACTAAAGGAAGGTAGAAGGGAAGAAATATTTTAGGTGAAAGGATCAACCTTCCTCTACAGACGAAGTGACTAATTAGATGTAGAAGACTGATATGTGATTATTTACTAACATCAGCCTACGTTCATTCTTCTATTTCCGCTCTTGTAGGGAATTAAACTCGCTGTTTGCTCTGCTGCAACTAAAAGTTCAGTTATACTTTGTCTTGAAAATCTTATAGGTCTTGTAAGTCATTTTAAATTATTGGTTTAATGGAGTATGTCTCTACTTTTCCACACTATGAAATGAGGCTGACATTTTTTTATTATTTCCATGTTATGGATGCTTGTTGCAGGAGCGCTTCCATGGTCTCGATTGTTTCCTTGCAGGTGAGTTTGATAAATGAATTTTAACTCCATTTCCTTGTAGGTAGTTTTGTCCATCTGCTCTAGGTTGAGATGGGCTTTGTTGAGTAGGGCTGGGACTCATGACATAGAAAATATGAATTTTACAAATTTAGAATTTGTCAGATTAGATCTTCTGAACAAGAATATGCATAGTATACAATTTTTTTTTCTTTAGTCATCGATGCTCTTGTTTCTTTAATGGAAAATGATTTGTGTACTCGTTCCAAATTTTGAATGGGGGTTCCTTTTTTATTTAAGAAAAACTAGAATGTATGGGTTTCTATCAAAAGCAATGAGGGGTTGGGGGAGGGTGTATATACTGATTGAAAAAGGAAACTGATCTGTATATTTTTTGGAGGCGATATCTCTCCAAGTCCTTGAGTACATAACCCTTGTAGTTTGCATTAGTTATTCATGTACATAGCGATGTGAAAAAAAAAAAAAAAGAAAAAAGAAAATTGATTAATCAATGCTCTGCTTATGGCCAGTGAGTGTGTATTGTGACGGTCTGGTGTTCTGAGTTTGTATATATGGGAGGATCTTTTTTTTTTTTTTGGCAGCAACTTGTATGTACACTGTGATGTATTTTCTTCATTTGCGCAGTTTAAACTTATCCGACGACTAAAATGTTGTATTCTGGAAATATCAGCTCTTCTTAAGTTCTGAAATTAATTTTGATCTCAAGCTTGATGTCTGTCAATTATGTTGCGCACGAACAACTGTAGATACAATTTTTACAAAAAAAAAAAAAAAAAAAACAATTATAGATACAATAGCATGAACTCACATTGATGGGGAAATGGGGCAATGGCATCTAGTCTCCCCAAAACTGGAGTAGACAAATACTGGATTCCATTTGTTATAATTCTATTTTGTCATCCTGTTGGGGCCACTAGCTGTACCCAATGACAATACACACTGTAATATGTGTCAAACTCACGCACCTGCATGATGTCCCTAACCAGCTGAGCTATAGCTGGGAACTGGATGGCATTTGCTCATGTACATATATTGATGTCTTAGGTTGTATGTTTGCCCACAATGGTATAATTGCCAATGTTGATTCTAACTAGGATTTGATCAGTGTAAAGATTGATAGGAAATTTACGTTGAAATTAGTAAAAAAGGAGATGGGTGTAGTTCTTGAGAATTCACATACAATGACTAGAAAGATAATGCGATTTTTCTTTTCAGATTATGTGACTCATATATATCACTTCGAGTTTTCAAGAAGACTCAGGGCTCCTTTCATGATTTCAGCCTATTTTATGCAAAAAGGATTAGAAATTCAAATTACTGTCTTATATTTATTTAAAGATTTACAAAAGATGATGCAAATCAATTTTGATCTCTTGTTCCTGCTTCCAAAACTATGGGCATGAAAAACTAGGGGCATGAGTTAAAATTTTTGATATGGTCAATAAGTTCATCACTTCAAAAATGTGAGCTTAAGAGTTCCTATAGTGTTTCAAGGTCTAGTTTTTGCAAGTGGTAGGAAAACAGAAGGCCAGTAATATTGGCTGCTCATGGGCTGTATTTTGCAATCAGGTGTTATTTACTCTTTTACATCTGAAGATTTTGTTCTCATTATCACTTGTAATGTAAATGGTTTTGAATTTAGTAAGCTTTTTTTTTTTTTGCTACATTGTGGACTCACTCACGCACTCTATCTCACACACTCACATCCCTTACCAGCTTGGGGACTTTTAGTAAGTAGCTTTTATCATACTAAAAGTTGCTTCTTTTAAGAAGAAAAGTGCAAAGCATTGCCATCCCAATTTGCAAGCTTTATCAGACTTTGATTTTACCGTATGCATCCTCCATGATGTGTAAGAGAAATCAGTCCCCCACACACACAACACAACCACACACACACACATACTCTCTCTCTCTCTCTCTCTCTCTCTCTCTCTCTCTCTCTCTCTCTCTCAATATATATATATATATATATATGGTAGGAGTTGGTGCCGACCATCGTCCCCCACCTTTCAGGAGTAAACATCCGAGATTGAGGAAATGGACCGTAAGGCACCGAGCTATATGAGCGAAGGGACCGAACCAACTGAGAAGGCACTAGAATGCCACCACAAGGTAGGAGTTGGTGCCGACCATCGTCTCCCATCCCCAGGATTAAACATCCGAGATTGAGCAAACGAACTGTATGGCACCGAACTGCACGGTGTAAGAGAAATCAGTCCCACTTAACAATTTATATGCATATGAAGAGTTCTTAGTTAAATACTTGGTGGCTAGGATATGCATGTGATGAGCTTGGTTCTTGTAGAAGTCACCTTTCTGAAAATTGCATCTAGCTTGAAGGATAATTTCTTTTAAGTTTTAAACCCTCCTTATTGAGATCCCAGGGTGACAAATGATGTGCCACAAACCCCCAACTTGTTCAGAAGAAAAAAAAAGGCTTTCTGGAGTTATTTGGTATTCTTTTTATGTAGCAAAGAAGTATATTCGTTTTGCTAAAACCATGATTAATTGGTGAAATCAGTATGCTTTGTCCATGATTATTCATATGCATTTAATTTACAAAACAGGGTTTAGTGGAGGGTAGAACTCTCAAACTGACCCTTGATAGATAGATTAAAGCTAGAATGACGACAACGATGATGAAGACGACAATGATTAATTGGTTAACGGTGATGCTCTGTTTTCTTTGTAGCTACATGGTATATGGGCCCTTGAATTGGCTGTGTTTAGTTAAGTTGATTATTTTCAGTTATTTTCTTTTTTTTTTTTTTTCGGAGCACTAGTCCAAGGCCCGGGCATTTAGGAGGAAGGTTTAAGATTAATTGGGACAAAAACCATGCAACAACTTTTGATTCGCTATCTTTATACTTTGTAGGTGATGATGTGAAGGAAAGAAAGCCTGATCCTTCAATCTATTTGATTGCTTCAAAGGTAATCTGAAGATAGAATATTCTTGTTTTAGGTAATTGCTATTTCGGTTTCATATCACTATGATTGCTTTGTAAATTTTTTATGTCAATGCAGAAGTTAGGTGTACTGGGAAAAAATTGTTTGGTGGTAGAGGATAGCGTAATTGGGCTACAGGTATGTCTCATTTGAGATGTGGTAGAAAGAATGGATACCGTGATAAAACTCATCTGACTGCGGCACATGTCTGAGTGTCTTGGACCATGTGAAGGCTAATTCTCACCATGATCTTAAGCAATTGGGTTCTCTTAATACACTAGCCTGATTAATTTAATCAATGGGGATTTTAAACAGCCAAAGGTTTCACATTGAAATCAAGTCTTAAAATATTTAGGTCTCATTTGAAAAAGACTGCATAAATGGTCTGCTTATACATGGTGAGCCTGCTTCTTAAAGGGTTGTGACCATTATATACCTGAGTAAAAAATATGGTGGCCTACCAGTTCATATAACCGAGGTTTATTATGTTTTTTCTGTCCAAAGAACTGTTATTATAAACTAAAGCTTCTGTAACGGGAACTGTGGCTGATCAAAGCTTACTAACTTCTGTAGGCAGCAACAAAGGCAGGCATGCCATGTTTGGTAACTTATACATCGTCAACAGCCCACCAGGTATGGTCTTTCAGGTATTTTCATTTTTTTTTCTTATATCTATGGCCTCTTGTTTTCTTTATGAGGTGTCTTAGATACCGTTTTGTTTATTTGTAGGATTTTAAAGATGCAATTACAATTTATCCCGACTTGAGTAATGTGAGGTATACACAATATCTTCTCATATAATGGTGGAAATCAATGTCAGTTTATCCATGTGACTGTATCTATGGATCATATCTTCTTTACAGATTGGAAGATCTTGTCTTGTTGCTTCAAAGTGTTGTAGTTGACAATTAAATCAACCAACCTTGTCCTCTGGATTCAATGCTTATTTCAACTGCTCGACTGGGTCACTTTGCAATCATTGCAGTTGGACTTCAAAGGTATGATTCTTCTGTAAAGTTCTTTAATTTTATCAAATCAAAATAGCTAAAAGTGGTACTACAAGTTTTATCAATTTGTAAGTTCTCTCAATTCAATTATCTGAATTGAATGGTCGAATAAGTTGTATCGTTTTTTTTTTGTCTCATTGGAAGAGTTCCTTTTGCTCAGTTTTGAGTGATTTTTGATAATATTTCTTTTATTTGAGCAAATTTGATAGGACAATTTACTTTATAGCACAACATACAAATCTATAATGGACTTGTCATTTCCTTCTTTCTGTCCACTTCTATGAGGTTTGCAAAAACTTTGTGTTCAATTCAGTTTGATTCTCATTCTAAGGTTAAGAAATTGGTAACAAGTTTAGAGATAAAAGTTAGTGATTAATAGGATTTACCTGAAAAAGAAAGTTAAAAGAAATGATTGCTCTAGTAGGTATATGCACAACAGGGATATCAATGGGACGGGTTAAGAGTCACGTCTGTGTGTGTTACCTTGGGAGAGTTCTATTTTAGCAATCATCTTTTTTCAGGGCTATCATTTTCTCCTAATGTCATGCCAAGTCTTTATGCACCCCTATCCCATTCTTATAGTTGCTTACTAGCAACAACCCCTGCTATGCACGGATCACAGAACCACTAAATGCACAGACTAATACGTATTTTTTTATTAAATAATTTATTTTGTATACTGTATAGTCATTTTTTTGTTGTTATTTACGTTTTTTGTTGTTATTCGGGATAAATGAAACAAAGTTGTAGTTGAGAGAGAGAGATACTAACATGATAGAATTCATGGAAAACACAATTCATGGAAAACAAAAGGAGAGGAAGATACTAACTTGATATTCTTTTTCCATCGGCAATAATAGATTTGTGCGAATTTGAGTTCAGAAAATAAAATTTTATATTTCTTAAATATAACCATAGAATGAAATTTGAAAGAATTTTCAATAAGATAAAGACGAAGCAAGTTGGCAAAAGTACCCCAAGATTGTTAAAGTAATGATTGTGCCCTTTTGTCGTTCGATGGAAGTTTTGAGCTCGTTGATAGTTGTAGTATATGCGGCGGGGCCGGACCTCGGTGGTTTGCAAGAGCATTGAAGAGGTATACTCATGGTTAGCATAAGAGACAAATTTGTGGCCAACTCATTTCCAACATTAAATAAGAAACTTGGGAGTTTCAGAATATCCATCCTGCCTTGATATTTTATTTTATATATATATATATATATATATATATATATATCAATTTAAATAGCAAAGAAGCACCAAAGTAACATGAAGGACCTATTCATACCACATTGTAATTGAAAAAAAAAAAAAATAGTTCACATGAAAATACTATAGAACATTGATACTATCACTTGCATTGTTATGCGTAATATGCAATAATCAAATGACCCATGTAAATTCGGTCACCCTTCAAGTATAATTTCCACAACAAACTGATAAAGTCGCCCAGCTATCACAGAGACAGGCACAACAGAACATGGTATACTTTCCCCCAAAAGAAGAAAAAAAAAGGCACATTGTAACTGAGAAAAACCTATCCCTTTTCTTGTTTCATAAAAAGTAGAACAAATGATCACCAAATCTATCAACTCTAGAATATCTTCAATATTTCAAAATTACCTTCAATACCTCACTCAATTTCTAATGGAACAATTTCATATACAAAGCATGGATACTGAGGTACAACCTATCACAGCATAGAATATATTCACATCAAAATAAAATTGCACAATGTTCCAAATATCAGATAACCCTTTCAGATGCCATTTTTTTGTATAATTTCCTTATCAGAAAAGTCTGTCATGTCAGGTTGAGAGAAAAAATCAATAATTTAAAATTAAGTTCGCATTTGCACGAAACAGTAATTTATTTTGAGTAAAAAATGATTTTGATACACAAACAAAAATCTTCTTCTCAAAAAACCATTGAACAGAGGATTTTAAATCACATTCTAATAACTGACATGGATAATCCCCAATTAAACAAATTACCCATGGAAAATCAACAACCAATTCAAATTTCTCTTCCTCATAAGACTATGGATGTACACAGAGAAATAAACAAATTAGCAATAATTTAAAACTTCAGTCGGCATATAAATCTTTTGGTCTTGAAACGGTAATTCAACACAACAGAACAATGTCTGAATTGTCTCAACTCTAGAATCTATCAAATTTCTAAATTCAATACATCAAAATAATGACCTTGATTAAATTTTTATCTAAGCACTGTTTACTCAAAACAATAAATCTTGAAAAAAAAAATCCCAGAAACCTAGGTTCATGCTAATTTTTCTTAAATAAATATAATTTATAAACTTAAAAGAAAATCGTGTGTAGACCAGCTCTATGGGTCCGCTTCAAATAAAGTCCTCTTTCGTAGAATAACTGTTACCGGCCAAATAAAGAAGAGTAATTGCCACCATATGATGGATATTGAGAACAAAATATAAAAATCTGGTGGGCCATTGGGCTAGAGTAATTGGTGGGCCATTGCTTAATTATTCTGCATATAATCACAAATAAGCAACCGCAGGAACAATTATTTGTGATGAATAATTAAGCAATGGCCCACCACAACCCTTGATTATATGTAGAACAATCCTTGAACAATTATATTTTATTCTGCTCTTGAATTATTCAAATAAACTCTACCTTAGAGTAATTGCTAGAACAATCCTTGAATAAAAGTTACCATCGAGCACAGATGGCCCACCATCAACCACAGAATGTCCTCTTGAAGAGGACCCACGATGTTCAAATAACAATCCTTGAACAATTATTTTTGATGAACGATAATTGTGATTGTGGCCCACCACGATTATTCTAAGATTGGCCAGATTATTCTGATCCGTGGATCCTCTATTCGGTTCAAATAAAGTAATTATTTAAATAAACTCTCACGGGCCTTAAACAATTATTTAAATATCAGCCTTAAACAAATCGGTTTTATTCAAATACAGTAAAAAATAATGCAAGGAAATTTAATGCTTCCTAGTTTAATGCGAGGAAGTTTTATTCAAATAAACTAATTATTTAAATATCCTTGAACAATTATTGTCTACTACTGGATAGTGGATCAAATTATTAGACGCTGGATGTTGGGCCAAACATTGCCCACCTCGCACGGGTCCACCACATACTGTGTGTCGCCCATGCGTCCTCATTCGGATCCATGGATCAAATGAGTCATCGGGTGGCCCAACTGGGTCCCGGTATCAACGCAAGAAAATCAGGCCTTTGGGTCCTCTCTCTTCTTTATCAGACGCTGGATGGTGGGCCAAACATGGCCCACCTCGCATGGGTCTACCACATACTAGGTCACCCGTGGGTCCTCGTTCGGATACACGGACCAGATGGGTCATCGGGTGGTCCACCTGGGTCCCGGTATCAATGCAAGAAAATCAGTTCCCTGTATTAATACTATTTTTTTCATTTATTTATTTATTTTAAATCAAGAAGCAATGCAAATTTGCAAATTGAATTTAGAAAGCAGTACCTTAGAAGAACAAACAATGCACGTCTCTAATCAGGATCGGAAATCTTTAGATATTTATACGTCTCTTCTTCTTTCTTTCTGTAACTTGTCTATTTCTTCTTCCGTTTGTCTTCTAGCAGTCCCTTTCCAGTAAAGGATCAGTTACGTAGTGGGAACCGATTTGTTTGAGGAAGTTTTTTTTAGGTAGTTATGCGAAGTTTGTTTGGAGGAGAGTGGAGATGACATGTGTCTTTCATGTAGGCCGACTAGTGTAAGGCTCTAAGGGAGAGTACATTCCTTTAGTATAATAGATAGATAGATAGATGGCTCTTTGATATGTCTTAGGAGCTGTTTCCATCTTTTATGCACGTGTTATAACCAAATTTAGTTGTCAACATTCCTCCACGTTTCTTCTTATTGGTGTAGCCAAGTTCTAAATTTCTGTTCACGCACTCCATCCAAATTTTATGTCTTTCTGTTTGTTACTCCACATCAATTGTGCCGTATCATTCTCAATGACATCCAGTTTTTCTTGTCTCTCTTGATCGTAGCATTCAGCTTCTCAGAAAATGTATCTCTAGTTATCATTTATTAAAATATTTTTGAAGAGAATGAAAAAAAAAAAAAAAAAAAAAAAAGATAGAGATCGTTAAACATAAAAATAAAAATATTTACAGGCTAGGAAAAAAGTAGGGTTCAAAATGAGTATCTCATTAAACGAGTATCCGAAATTTTTGAGTTCCGAATAAAGCAGTTATGGAACTCATTTTTGGATGATTCAGAAATTCGGACCTGGATTCATGTGTATAGGATTCGGAACATTCCATTAAAAAACAGATCTTTATATATTTTGACCCGAGGATCTGAATCCGGAATGATTACATTTACCTATTGAAAATAGGTGGGTTTCCATGAGATGAGCATTCATTGCTTGAGCTATATTCACAATTTTGTTTTATGTAATATTTTCTCAAATGATCAGCTTCAAGCTCTTGAAGAAAAGAGGATTTTCAATAGTTTTGATGCTTTTGGATGCCCTCTAGACGATGCCTGAGGCGGAAAGTTTCTTTGAAAAGATTTCCAAATGCCTCCTTATTCCAATTTAAAAGAAAATTTGCAATTTTCTGCATTTTCTCTGATATAGGCAAACTCAGGTGATGGGTCTCTTTTAGGTTGGGTCTAAGTCTAATGCTTTTTTTTTAACTTCTGGTTGAAAGCCCCCACATATTTTCATATAGAAATTTGTGCCTCAGAGGCTATCTTATAGGCAGGAAGTACTTGTTTTGTGCTTAAAAGAGGGGACTGGCTTTTACATACAACACCATTTTATAAATTCAATAAGTTCATTTGTCATCTCCGGTTTGCCCAAACAGGAGATCCGGATTCTATACGCAGATGTGTGACTGTGGGCACAAAAGAATTGATACCAACTATCATTTTCAAGAGCTCTGTCCAGTCTTTCCATGATTAGGGGAGGGGATTTCCTTTTATTTGACTAAGTCTGTTAAACTGATTTTCTGCCATCAAGTCTTGACTGTGGGTACAAAAAAATTGATACCAACTATCATTTTCAAGAGCTCTGTCCAGTCTTTCCATGATTAGGTGAGGGGATTTCCTTTTATTTGACTAAGTCTGTTAAACTGATTTTCTGCCATCAAGTCTTGAAATTGATTCTCAGCAGCCTCATTGGTTCTGGTTTCCATTATACCAAAAGGCCAAAAGGGCCATAGTAGGCAGCGGGCCGAAATTGGCTGGCGATTTTTAAGGCCATTAGCATGCGGCAGGTCTAAAATGGCTGCACTATCCTAAACGCCGGGTCCAAAACCATGCTTTAATAGGATATTAATTAACACTTTGGAGTTGTTAACTAGTCCAACTTGGCATACACATGCATGTGGGAGTACCACTCGGGTGTAATGTATGGGGCCCAATCACCATCTTTCTTTGTGTAGCAGCAACTTTGTGGGGCCCACCTTGCTGGCTGTCACTTATTGAAGACGGGTTCGAACTTGGAATGGGGGAGATCAAAAACTTAGGTTTTGTGGACAAAATATAGGATGAGTGCTACCTGCCTAGCTGTCGCTCACTTGGTCAGGGTCACGTGCGTGAGTACTTGAATCAAGTCCTCCATGTCGGGGGAAAAATACATGGTTGGAACCCATGGCTCAGAAAACGATAATTGTAGTTTCAAACCTGCGGTTTCTCTTCGGGATGAAATTGGGCCAGGTCGAGTCGGGCTTTGAGAGGCCCCAGGCTCGGCCCTAGTATTTTTCAGTAGGCCCTATTCCGGCCCGAGCTCGAGAGGCCTTAGTCAGTGTGAGAAAAGAGAAATAGTCGGTTTCTAAAAGAGGGGAAAAAAAGAAGAAGAAGAAGGATTGGTCACCCATGTGGCATATATGTTAATGCTTTATGATCAAGGGAGGTTAAATGTAATTTTTTTTTTGATATAAATTCCGATGATAGTTATAGTTGGGGTAAGTGTTAGGCTTGGTGCTAATTAATTAGGCTGATGGGTCGCAGCATGATAGATGAACCCCACATTACCTCACTTGATCATTTACATGTGCACAATCAGCTGAAACTTTATTCTCTGTTCTCACCACCATTATATCCTTTTTATCGTTTTATTCCATCTAAAACACTCCAAAACCAATTTGAAAAATAAAAGCTTGCGATTTCTTTTTTAATTATATTTATAAATTTTCTCTTATTTTAACAACAAGGGCTGAAAAAAAAAATGATATTTCAATGAAGTAGTGATGTATGTGGCCATGTGTAGAGGAGGTCTTCACTTTGTTTAAACAATGTTTCAATGTCAAAATCTTTCACTTGTGTGGAACCCCCATGGTTCCCAATAGAGTTGAGATTAAGACTCTTATTGGAGCTAGCTACACAATTCCCTTTCAATTAGCCTAAATTTAGCAATCTTCCAAATTGACACTTATTTTTTTTTAATTTGACTCTTATTTAATCTATACTTTATTAGAGGCTTATCATATTTGTTATATCAGCAACTGCCTTGGTCAAATATCAGATGCTATTCAAACTTGATATTCCTTAGTTTTAGGAATTAGTTTCAACCTGCCCTGTATTGTAGGATCTCAAACAATGATTTGTTATCTCGTTTTTGTATTTAAGCATTGTAAATGTTAATGAAAAATATACTTCTGAGCACTTGTTCATATACTTATCATTGGATGGAACTTAATATGGCTCATAAATTTGGGTTGTGACGATCCGATTAGTCTATTTTTTTTTCTTTTAATCCAAAACGTAAACTGCAATGAGACCTTTCTATCACCCTGTCATGACATGTTGTTAGCATGTTAGCATGTATTAAAGTGGGCATCACATGGGGTTTAGATTTAGAGAGGGTTTTCGTTTCCCTGAAATCAGGCTATTTTTAGAACATTTTTATGATATGCTGAGATATCAATGATGCACCATACTGGTGTCAAAATTTTTGAAATTCCAATCTGATTTCTAATAGGATATTCAAAACCATAACCTCAACGGGTCGACGTCAGTGAATGTGACCTAATGTTAGATCAAATGTCCATCGAGGACAAATCCCAAGAATCATGGCTTTTATTTTCATGAGAAATGCTCAGAGTCCATTCCTTTGTCAAGTAATTCACACATTGGATAACTAAGGGGGGGGAGAGAGAGAGAGAGAGAGAGAGAGAGAGAGAGGACAAATCCCAAGAATCAGGGCTTTTATTTTCATGAGAAATGCTCAGAGTCCATTCCTTAATTTGTCAAGTAGTTCACACATTGGATAACTAAGAAGAGAGAGAGAGAGAACCCTCCAACCAAAGCCTAGAATCAGAGCAATTATAACCTCACTGAGCTATGGATGGAAGAAACTGACAAACTTGACAACTTGATGATGTGAGGATGATGTAAGATGGATCCCAATCAGCACAAAATAAAAGACTTTGCAATTTGCACCCCTAAAGTAAGTGGTTGTCACGATTGAATCATAATAATGGGAAATATTTATATACATTTATCCTTCATCATTTTTATTTATTATTTTCTGTGAGGGACATCCCTTTTAAGGGTGTTTCAAGTACAAGAGGGAGATATATATATATATATATATTTAGGCCATATGACCTTATCTCATCAATCAATATTAAGATTTAGCCCATATCTAATCAATATTAAGCTTTCGAGCCCAAATCCCCTATTGTAGCTATTACATGAAAACCTTGTAGCATATTCATGGAACTCCATCATGGGCCCACATCAAGATAGTTTGAGCCATTCATTATGATTCTCATCTCCTATAATGAGACTTCAGTTCAATTGGAACATGTTTTATTGTCCGATTGAGCACATGTTGGAAAATGTAATTAATGTCGTATGAGTAGCGATTCTTTGCCAGCGATCGGTCGTAATTTTATTCATGTGTTCAAATTTTTATGGCGGAGTCCATTCCTGTTAAATTAAAAAAAAAAGAAAAAAAGTTAAGGATGACATTGGAGGGGGATGGGATTCATTCACCTTGCTAATACAAATAGATGATGAGTGGGTTCCACAGTACGCGTTTGCTTGGGATGATTGAATTCTCAGTTTTTCTCCCATCTCTGTTGTTGTTAGATTAATAATTAAAAGAATACCTATGTCAAGGCCGGAGATGTTGACTCTTGCAATCGAGAGTGCTGAATATATGTCATTACTACTCTTTTTCTCCTCTCTAAACCGCAGACTGAAGGTTTTCGACCCAAGCAATGATGAGGGAATACCTGACCAAGAAGACTAATCCCCATCATTGCCTTCATCAAAGTCTCATCCCAATTCCCAACTGTATTATTGAAGTCGGCTAAATAAGTTTTGTTTAATCCTAATTATTTAGATTTATTCTTACTACGCCATCCATATCTTCTTCGGTCAACCTCTTATAGTTAGTGCCTGCATAAAAACACACCAAGTAAATTGTAGTCAGATTTGAAATACAGGATGTGGGAAGCAAATCTAAGGCTTAAGCCATATCGCCCCTCTAAAACCATACAAAGGCACACCAATAAAATCTTATGCAGGGGTTGGAATACAATATGTGGGAAGCAAATCTAGCCTAATGCGATATTGAAGTTTGGGAGGGTCATATAATACAAATTAAGAGAGAATCAGATTTCAACTTCCAAGTTACATGTCGACTCCAGAAATTTCCAGTTTGAGCACATGTCGGCCAGCTGCACAGCTACTGCATGCCCCCAAACTGGAAATTCCAACCCACATGTGAAGGAATCTGAAATGCCGTCTGAAAGATCAGGTTGTGCAATAGTTACGAGTCGGCTGATAGTGCTTTGCACCCATATCTGCCCATCATGTGGGATATATAACATTAATAATAATATCCCAAACACCAATTTATTTAAAGATCAAATGTGATTGATTAAAGATCACATAAGATTTGGGAGTGAATCTTTTGAAATGATAGGCGTAAGGGCACAAAAATTCACGGACCCGAGGGGGGGTGATTTTGAGGCCCACTGGAAGAGGACGGAGACTGCAACTCCTTGGTGATGATAGAAGAACCGTTGCCTCGAGCATGAAAGGGAAAAAGAAGAAGGTCAGAGGACCCTGGCTTGGGCAGCGCAGGGCTCTCTGATGCCTAAGTTAGTTTGCAGTTTGCAGGACTAAGCAGAGGTACGAGATGGAGTTTGAGAGGAGATGGCGTACCAGCATGTGGATAGCCATCATTTTACCTGATGAAGGCTTCTGTATTTATAAAGGAGGAGAGTGGACTTTGGGGCAAATACTTGAGTGGCTGTCCCCTCTTAGTCCAGCTGTCTGTGCTAGTGATGCTATCATAGCCCACATGTCCTTTACTTTATGTTCCCTCACAACCCACTCTGTCCCATCGGGCCATACCTGATGCATGGGCAGTGGTGCTCTGTCAGGGATAAGGTTGTGGAGACATAATGCATTTTGTCTTATTTACACGTTCTATGACGTGTTTGTCAGTGCATAGAGATACACCTGTCACCGAGACCGAAACCAAGGGGCGTTTTGTTTGTCAAACCCACTGCATAAAGAATTCATAAAGACTTGCTTTTGCTTTCTTTAATAATATTTCCCAAAAAAGCTCTCTCCTAGCAACACTCATGAGTTATATGAGACCGATGTCATGGCTTTTTAGTCAGCTCAGTCAGGTTAGGCAGTTCGAGTTCGGCCAGAACAGGCAGCTTGAGCTCGGCCAGAACAGGCAGCTTGAGCCAGAACTTGAGCTCGGTCAGAACATGACCTCGGCCAGAACTTGAGCTCGGTTAGAACATGAGCTCGGCCAGTACATGAGCTCGGTCAGAACAGGCAGCTCGGCCAGAATTTGAGCTCGGTTAGAACATGACCTCGGCCAGAACTTGAGCTCGGTTAGAACATGAGCTCGGCCAGAACATGAGCTCGGCCAGAACTTGAGCTCGGCCAAAACAGGCAGCTCAGCCAAGTTAGTCAGTTTACTTCGGGCGGACTGTCCAGAATTCCTGGTGTAAGTCTGAGGGAGGAAATATCCCCCCACACAATAGGACAAAGTGGAAAAGCGAATTTGAAAAGTAAGCCACGTTAATAACTTCATAGTGACAAATTATGTTCAAATGAATCATTTGAAGCAAGGATCTTAAAATTTTATTATCTTAAATTTTTGCATTTTCAAATGTATTATAATTTATAGTGTTTTTTTTTTTCAAAATTATTGCACTCTTCAAAAGCTGCCTAACAACAAACATTTAATATTGGACTATTATATTCTAATACCATTTTAATTTGATAGTGTAATTTAGATTTCAAATATTTTATATTTGCACATGTCTAAAGTACTGGTCCTTAATAATTTCCAAAATTGTGATGCACAACTAAAAGTACTTTGTGCAACTAGCTCTCTATATCATGGCCACTATACTGTTAATAAACTAAATAAAAAAATGCAATTAAGAATAACCCAAACTAGAATTACTCTTGTTTCAACTTTCAGAGTAATTTTCTAGAAAAAAACCATAAATCTCATCTTTAACAAATTGAATGGTCATTTGAAGAGTGAATTTGGATCTACTAATCTTTTCTCCTTCTCTTTTTCTTCAGACCTAGTAGTTTTTCTGTCATAATATCCCACAAGACATTTGTTTGCTTCACGAAAGAGAGAGTCCCCCATTATTAACAATAAAATTTTCAGCAGCCTCTTGGACTCGCTGAGTGATTTAAGTATTCACTTGAGATTGGTCCTTGCAACTTGCAAGAAACATCTCCCACGTTTCAGTATTTAATACATGTTTGGTTAAATACAGTTTTCCTTTGTTTTACTTGAATCAAAGGGAAAGTCAAGAAGCTGTAGCTTTTGTCATCGCTGACGTACTAATCGTTTGCTTTGAATTAATTCCACCTGTCCGAGTGCCTGACCGACCTATTCTCCCTATAAATCCTACTGCTCGGACTTATCTCTGAACACGAGAGAGAGAGAGATCCTACTGCTCAGACTTATCTCTGCACACAAGAGAGAAAGAGAGAGGCGCTATAAATCCTACTGCTCAGACTTATCTCTGCACACAAGAGAGAGAGAGAGAGAGATATGGGTTCCCTGGTAGTTGAGAAGCCTCATGCAGTGTGCATACCATACCCAGCTCAAGGCCACATAAACCCCATGTTGAAACTGGCCAAGCTCCTCCATTTCAGAGGCTTTCACATCACCTTTGTTAACACCGAGTTCAACCACCGTCGTCTCTTGAAGTCAAGAGGCCGGGATTCTCTAAAAGGCTTAGAGGATTTTCGGTTTGAAACCATCCCAGATGGTCTCCCCTCAACCGATAAAGATGCGACCCAAGACATCACTGCACTATGCGACTCGACCGGCAAGAACTGCTTGGTTCCATTTCGCAAACTTGTGGAGAAGCTCAATGGCTCGGTGAACATGCCTCCTGTCAGTTGCATTGTCTCTGATGGGGTCATGAGTTTCACAATGAAAGTTGCAGAGGAGCTCTGCATTCCTGAAGTGTTGTTTTGGACGACTAGTGCATGTGGCTTCATGGGGTACCTCCATTATAAAGAACTCGTCGAAAGAGGCCTTGTTCCACTCAAAGGTAAGACCATGTTTTTTTTTTTTTTTTATTCAATGACATAGAACTGTGTTGGGTTATGTCCTGTATTCTGGTCAAACCCACCTGTCCATCTGCGTCAGCCAGGATTCAGATGTATTGTTATGGTTATTTTTTCATTAGGACTGGAGCTTTTCTATGCCTGTGTGCTTGAACGGTGGAGTAAAATGATAAAAAATTAAGTGTAAAAGATTAAGTAAAAAGAAAAATAAAGGGAGTTGAGGATAAAAGTATTTTTTGTCATTTTATGTCTTTTAAAAGTATATATATTTATAATTTCGGTCTAGGAAGGATGGCAGATATTATCTGGCTGTCCGGTGTTTGAACTTCGACAGTCACCTTTGCTCATCCGAGAGCTGTACTATCTCTCTCGAGGTCTACTTCCTTCACCCAAGGGCTCTCTTATCTCTTGAGGTATACTTTCCTAATATGAGGATTGGGGTCTAGTCCTAAGCTAGGTAAAAAAAGGGAGATTTGACATATCAATCCCCCTTAAACCTTGCATTTTCAATTTTATGACTGAAAATTTAATAATGTCACCGGATTCATTTTACTCTGGTACACCTTTTTTTTTTTTACTATTCTGCTCGTCCTGGATCTAATAATATCATGGGAGTTTAATAACCTATGATATCATGTGATCTAAATGCTAAATGTTGAAAAGCCCATACATTAAAAAGTCTAGATAGTTTTTTTATCTGGACCTAGATCCTATGATATTATAAAACTTGCATGATATAATGTGATTCAGGGCAAAAAAGTGAAAAAAAAAAAATTATGATTTTGACTTTGATGAACTTAATAGGTTTTTAGTCAAGAAATTAATAGACTAGGATTTAAGAGGAATTAATATGTAAATTCCCAAAGAAATAAAGAAAAAGACTCATGAGAATTTCTCTTACCAGTAGATTGTGGCACATTGTATAATCATTTAAACTTGTTCTACTTTTTTTATTTTTTGGCTGTGAGCGATTAGACCTATTTATGTGCAAGGGTGATTGTGTAATGATCGCACAATTTCTGCTGCGCACTCCAACAGGTTGGGTATATTAATTAATCAATCTAATTTGATGCGTGCAGATGAAAGCTACTTGACAAACGGATACCTAGACAATCGTATCAACTGGATCAAAGGCATGAAAGATATTCGTCTTAGAGATCTACCCAGTTTCGTCCAAACAACTGACCCAAACGACATCATGCTCAATTTTGCTGGAGGAGAGGCACAAAAGACTTTCAAATCATCTGCACTCATTTTAAATACATTCCATGACCTGGAACATGAAGTTCTAACTGCATTGACATCCATGTTTCCTCATGTCTACTCCATAGGTTCTCTATCTCTTCTCCTGAACCAGATACCTGACGACACCCAGCTAAAATCAATCGGGTCGAACCTGTGGAAAGAAGAGACTGAATGCCTAGAGTGGTTGGACACAAAAGAACCCGGGTCAGTCGTTTATGTGAACTTCGGCAGCGTTACTGTAATGACACCCCAACAACTGAGCGAGTTTGCTTGGGGTCTGGCCAATAGCAACCACCCTTTCTTGTGGGTCATTAGACCCGACCTTGTGACGGGACTCGGCCATGCTGCCTGATGGTTTCGTGGAGATGACCCAGGGGAGGGGTCTACTTTCAAGCTGGTGCCCACAAGAGGACGTGTTGGCTCACACATCTGTGGGAGGGTTCTTGACCCATTGCGGGTGGAACTCGACCCTAGAGAGCGTTTGTGCTGGGGTGCCTGTGATATGCTGGCCTTTCTTTGCAGAGCAACAGACCAATTGTTGGTTAGCCATTAATGACTTGGGTATTGGCATGGAAATAGACAGCAATGTGAGGAGAGAGAGTGTAGAGGAGCTTGTTAGGGAGCTGATGGGCAATGGTGATAAGGGTAGGATGATGAGGAAGAAGGCCATGGAATTGAAAGAGAAGGCAAAGGATGCTGCAGTGGAAGGAGTGGGGTCCTCTTTCTTGAATCTGGAAAAAGTGGTCAACCAAGTTCTGCGTGGCTGAATTGAAGAGCTTTCTTATCTTCTTGGGAGTAGTGGATGGCCTTGATTGTCTAAATATCCCAGGCAACAGCAGCTGCAGCAGCCTTATTGGATCTGATTGATACAGCCAAATAGTTTATAGATGATAGAAATTTATGCTATCCTTTTCTTCATAATTAATGATTCCATATTTGTTTTGTCTCTTTCTTGGATGTGTCTTCTTGGATGTGTATGTTGTTTGATTGGACTCTGCTGTATTTATACATAGCCATAGTCAAAGTGCGCCGGAGATGAGGATCATTGAGTTCTTTTGAAGAAGTCCAAAATCCTATGAGCCTTTTTTTGTTTTGGTTGCGGGAATCCTATGAGGCTTTGGTCTCAAATGAGTTGAGGTAGAAGCCCATTTGGCTTCTTGTTGGTCTAGCCTAGCCAACTATATATGAACTGGGGCTGGAATACATTTTTTGGCCTGGATGGATGTGATCGACGCCGAAAGTATTCAATTCCGTTGACTGACTTGATTGTAATCTCAGGCGGATAAACTATGCCAGAAAAGAATGAAAATGTCAATGTGACCTAGGAGTCCAGACCCTGCATGTGAGACTTTAACTTAGAGAAGGAGTGGAACTCACCTTTGCAACAAGGAAACGCTCAAAATTATTCCGCTCTAAGTCCACGGCTTATCTCCAGATTTCACCCAAATAGGATTTAGTCCCATGATAAGATTGATTGTTTGATGAAGATTGTGAATGAATAATGCACAAGATTGCATTAATCACATTATCATCAAATGGATGAATCTTATGGTGGGAGCAACTCTTACGAAAAGTAAAAAACTTGAGATACAGTGGGATTGAATTTATCTTGAGTGGCTTACCACTTATTCGACTTAGAGTTTCTCTAAGTTAAAGCCTCGGAAAGGATCCGAATTCAATACTCTTGAGTTATTTTTTACTTTTACTTTTTTTTTTCTCTTTTTTCTTTTAAGAATATGCACTGTTTGATGGTCAGCAGCCCTCCAAGAATCTGTAAGGCCAAGGAGGTGCATTGTGAGGCCCCACCCCTTGTGGGCCCTCAGTTTGATTTGAATAATTATTATTGTATTAATAGTTATTTTATTATACTATTTAATAGGATTTATTAGAATAGTTTATTAATATTCCTAAGTCTTAAGATTAGGTTTTTTATTTACTTCTAGGGTGATTTTTGTAGTTTAATTAAGGTTTTAGTTAGAATAGGACTTAGTTAGTAATTTAGCATTAGGAGGGGTGTTACTTAATTGAGAGAACCTTCTAGAATTCCTAAGTTTGACCAATTTACTCTTACCCTAAACCTATTTTCCATTTTAACCCTAAGGGCTTTCCAGTAAATAGTCACTACACCCCTAACCTATATATGCTAATTATTGCAATAATATGAACCCTAAACCCTAATTCAATCTCATCTCTCATCTTCCCCCATCTTTCTCCCCAAGAAACCCTAATTCCTCAAATCCTATCTTAAGAAGAGTATAAGACCTCCATCTATTGCATTATCAACTTTCTAGGAGCTTGGATTTCTTATCTTCTTGTCAATTCTCTCTACAAATTCAGATTAAGGCAAGTACCCTATACTAATATTATAGAATGCATGATTTATTTCTATTGATTCTGTATCTTTAATTCAATTGATGTTTGTATATGTTTAGAATTACCAATTGATCTTTGTTTCATGGGTTTTTGGCCATTTGATGGATGAGTTCTCCCATTTGGAAGATCAATGGCCGGATTGGTGACTGATGGATGATCATAGAAGTGATTTTCATGTTTGTTAGTGTTTATGTGATGTATGGTAGAGGGGTTGAGGAGAAATTCAGGGATTTCCACTTGCAGCAGCAGACCATGGAGATGAAGTGATGAACAGTGATTTTGGGTGGTTTCTTGCCTTGAGACCGGGACCCAGGTGGGCCACCCGATTTCCGATCCGGACCATGGATCTGATAGAGGACCCACGGGCGACCCTAGAGGGCTGGTCCCATGGTGAGATGATACCCCTTGGCCCACTATTCAGCGTTTGATAGAAAAGATAGTAATGTTTTTAAAGAAAAATCAGTTTTGTAGCAGACAGTTGTGGGACCCATTAGATGATCCGTTTTTGTAGATCGAGTCCCCACATCTGATAGTGGACCCAGGGGCGAGCTTAATGGTGGTGGACCCATGGGGATTAGGTCCCATCTGGCCCCACATCTTAGGATTTCACAATTTTGGGCATCAGGCACTAAAGGATTTTCTAATTTTTCTATCAGACCATGGCGGGCCCACTGAGTGACTGATCACAATCTGGGCCGGTCATCTAACCCTATAGTCCTGGGCGACCTTGTTGGTAAGACCTGATCTGGTCCTTGATCAGTGGGGCCCATGATCATTGCATTTTCCCTAGCCCAGCCGATGACGATATTCTTTGTTTGGAGAATTCTGTAGCAGAACGAATTAGGTGAGGATGAGAGGGAGATGAGGTTGCTGACGTAGGGATAAGTGAAAGAAAAAGATAAAGTGGTTGAGTGGTTTAGTAGTTTGTGAGTGCATGAGGATTTATGGTCCACCCCCATGTGACAGCATGTTAATGTAGGGTGGTGTGGTGGTTTGAGAGTGTATGGGAATTAGAGTGAGGAAAAACAAAGAGAAGAGTGAGTGGTGCACAGACGTGGGAAAAGGGGTAGGGAGTTTATATGTGATACCTTGCCCATTAGTGTTAGAATCTAATATTAAGTTTTAGTTATTTTATAAACTTTAATTAGACCCCTTAATCTTTATGTACCTAAATTAAGTTTAGACCCTTAAGATTTTATTTTTTAGAAATCACATTAGATTTTAGATTTAGAATAAACCTTGAGTATTTTATTGAATCCAATTGACATTTTCGTGTTAAACCTGGATTTTTCCTCAAACCCAGAATTCAGTGTATGTGGTCGACCGGACACACTGAAAACCGCAGAAGTTGAGATTTGGCCTGGAATCTGTTGATTCAAGTAGACCTGTGTACCAGGCCGACCGGCTGGCCACCTGGTCGACCGAGTACACTGGAAATTCCAGAATCCAAACCAAGTCCCAACCTTGATTCCGGTGGAACAGGTCGACCCGACCTTTGCTAGGTCAACCTGCTACACTGTGAATAGTAAGTTGTGAGTTTAGTTTATGTTTTGTGATTGATAGATTGTGGAGCCCATTGACCATCCAAATGAACTTCCATCAATGTGTCAAGCACGAGTCAATGGTGTGGTGTCAGTGATTCGACCCTTAAATGTAGTCAAAGATGCCCATAACTTCAGGAGCACCAGATATAATATTTTGGCATCCGAGACTGCAATTAAGAATCCAATTATCTGAAGAGGCCCTGAACCTGAGTGGACCATTACCTAGGTTGGATCCTTGCTTTATTCCATTTGATTCTATTGCTTGGAGGTTATTATTCATTGTACTTCTCTCATATCCTTGTTATTGTTATAAACCTGTTAATTAAATGGAAATTGGAGGACCTGAACTTAGGATTACGTAGTGGTGACCCGGTGATGTAATCGGAGATAAATGACCCGTGTCTGTGGCTAGGCGGGCCCTCATACGGCCTAAGTTGGGTGTGTAGTACCCTAGAATGGAGATGTCAGTTATGATGGATTGATGACTCATTATGAATGAGTATGGATTAGTTACTTGTTGAATGAACATGGTATTATACTTATATTGTTTCGGGCCAGGGTTTATGGGCCTAGTTTGGATCCAATGATGATTGGACTTGGATTTGGGTTATATCCTAAGGAATTGTACTTGAACCTCTTAGAGACTTGGTTAGGACCTCGCTCGCGCGAGATAAGCCTAGACAGACACAGACCTGTACTTGTTCCCCGGGTCGGCACTAAACATTCACTCAGTTGATCTAAGCTCAGCCTGTTGACTGATCATCACTGGTAGGAGCTATATTGGTTATGTTAGAGCCATCATGATGAGCTATGATTAGACGGACGGTGTGATACCGGGTTCGGTCTAACCTGATAAAGGGGTGTGATCGGTGCGATAAAGGGGTGTGATCGGTGTTATTTATATATTATGATTAGTAGGGTTGTTATCCCTTACATTGTTACTTTACTTTTCCCCACCGCGACTGTGTTTAGTATGGGAGGGTCGCGGTATAATATCCCGCGGTATCCAGCTTGTGTGAATGTGCCATTTTGATATCTGTTAGATTAGATTTCTTGATATCTCTGATTCTAAATTGTTATTTACTGCATAATTGCCTAGTTTATGTTTCATTGTTATTCTTATGATTATATGATCGTCTTCATTCTCTTTGATGCATACATCCTTGGATATGGTGCCTTGCCAGATCCTTGGATCTGACCCATCTTTGGTGCTTAGGTCTCGACCTTGACCCCGCGGATGACGCGTACTATGAGGCGCCTGTAGCTGGCGATTTTGAGTGGGGACCGGTTGACCAGGTGGTCGAACCGGAGGATGGAGCGCCTGCACCGGGTGTCTGAGCATAGATTTATTTTGAGATTTTGAGTGAACTTGTAGTGAGCGGGAAGTAGAATGTTATATATATATATATATTTGTTATTCACTCTTTGAGATTTTGGTAGACTTAAGCTCTGCCTTATTTGATCTATTTTATATGATACCTGATGCTTCCGCTATCTTTTCTTATGCTTCCGCAATTTAACTGTTGATTATATATTTGTTCAAAAAGTTTTAAAAATATGACCTCACTGCGGACTATGATCTTGGAAGTTCTCGGATTTTCCAGGAAGTAGCGCGCCAAATTCAGGTACCTTAGCGGTAACTTCGGTATTCGGAATTGGGGCGTTACATGCATGAATGAATGCCATTTGGGGAATATGTATATGGCAAATCTAATGAAACCTAGTTAAACTTGTATTACAAGGGCTCGATTGGTAACATGCGAGAAATTAATGAGGAATCTGTACATTTGAGGAATCCTCAGGAGGATTTATATAGATAAGGATTTTAAATCAATATTGGTATGTGGATTCTCAAATGTAAAGGGGCCAGTCAGACTTGAAGCACTTATTCAGATCTTCGAGAATTTATAATTGTCGAAGGTGAGTTTATGAGAAATCTCAAGGATTTAGATGCCAAAACATGACCTAAGAGTGCGGAATTTATATCAAACAGTTCTCACACCCAACAGATCAAAGTAGTGACAAATTACAGGTACATCTAATTAGCATTTTCTCTGTGGTAATGTACAAAGAGCAGGTATTTTGCATGAGCAGTTTCGTTTCATCTTGAAAAATTATAGTGGCATCCACATCATACAACTTATGGGACAATTCTAATTTGATACGCAAATTGTGATAGACAAGCAGATGAACAATATAATATAAGATGATGATGATGATGATGCATGCTTGAATCATTCTACCAATATTCTAGGAGCACCTTTTCAAAGACACAAAGATAGAACTAAAATAAAGAAATAATAAGTAAAAAAAAAAACAACGGAAATGAGAAGTTAGAAGGATCTGATCACTTGGATCCAACATAATTAAGTAAAAAATAAAACCCAGATCAAGTGATTGGATGAGTCTTTAGAGGAAAAAAAAAAATACAGGATGGTCTTGATTCCCTCCTTTTCCATTTGTGTTCTTGCTTTTGTTTTTTCGTTTATTATTATATGATGTAATGAAGGATCAGAAAAATACCTGTCACGACATTTTCCCATTCAATACCAAATTATTATCCAAATATGTTTGCTATAAATATTGCGGAATGGCCTCTAACTATGGTCATTTATTTCTGCCCCAGAATCTGCTTTATGGCACCTTTGTGTATAAAGTTTTCCATATAAAAGTGTGGAAAACGGAAGTGCTTTTTCCACACTATTGTAAATTCCATGTTTGGTGTACAACACCTGGTTTTCCGTGAGAAAACAGAAAAATAATGTGAGTTTCTCACCATTCGAAAAAATAAGCTGGTTCCTATTGGAGAAATCGGGTCAATATTTCAATTCATCCTTCATAGCATCAATCCATTTACTAGAATTAACATCCTTAATGACTTGTGAATAAGAAACCGGGTCATTAATTGTCCCTTATTCAGATTCTACTTGGTAAAGCATGTAATCATCGGAAATAGCTGATCTCCTTTGTCTTTGAGACCTTCTTAATGCTGGTTCCTCTGGTGCATTATCCATATGTTCATTGGCGATAATCTCATGATGGAGTGGTTGATTATTTATTGGGTTTTCCTCATTATTAAATGGTTCAACAATGGGAGGATTCCCAACATCTTTCGGAATAGAGGGTAAAGGGATAGGTACCCTGATTTCCTGAATGATCACATCTTGATGTTTATTACTCCCACTGATTTCGCCATTCTCAAAGAATCTAGCATTACCGGTTTCAACAATTCGCGTACTATGGTTAGGGCAGTAAAACTTAAATCCTTTGGACTTTTCTGGGTAACCTATAAAGTAACCACTGATCGTCTTAAGATCCAATTTCTTTTCATGTGGATTGTAGACTCTAGCCTCAGCTGGGCAACCCCAAATTTGGAGATGTCGTAAACTAGGTTTCCATCCTTTCCACAGTTCAAAAGGGGTCTTTGGAACTGCCTTACTGGGAACTCTGTTCAAGATATAAACAGCTGAGCGTAGAGCATCCATCCACAAGGATATAGGTAAGTTAGCATGACTCATCATTGATCTAACCATTTCCATGTATGTACGATTTCGCCTTTCAGCTACACCATTCTGCCATGGAGAACCAGGCGTTGTGTATTGGGCAACAATTCCAAGCTTTTGGAGAAGTTTTGCAAAAGGTTCATGATGTTGTCCTGTTTCGTCATACCTTCCATAAAACTCACCACCTCTATCTGACCTTATGATTTTCACTTTGCTGTCTAGTTGCCTTTCGACTTCAGTAATGAACACTTGTACTGCATTCATAGACTGAGATTTGTCATGCAACAATATAAATAACAGTAACGCGAGTAATCATCAATAAAGGTAATGAAGTACTTTTCTCCTCCAAAGGTTGGAACATCAAAGGGTCCGCAAATGTCTGTATGTATTATTTTAAGAAGCTTAGTACTTCTTGTGGCTCCTTTCTTTGTGTGTTTTGTTGTTTTGCCTTTAATACAATCCACACATACGTTAATATTAGTAAAACCTAGATTCGGAAGGACACCATCTTTTACTAATCGTTTGATTCTTTCACTGGATATGTGACCCAGTCTTTTATGTCGCAAGAAATAAAAGTCGTGTTTAGATGACTTTCGTTTTGTTTCCTTAGAATGCATGGTAAGTTGGGTTTCAGCAACTTGACTATCAAGATGAAACTTGTATAGCCTATCAATCAAAATTTCAGAACCAATACGACTAGAATCTTTAAATAAACTGAAATTACCATTTCCTACTTCAAACGAGTAACCAACTTTATCAAGTGCGCTTACAGAAACCAAATTACGGGAAAGAGACGGAACATAAAGAGTTTGACATAAGTCTAACTGATAACCGCTATCTAAAATAAGACGAAAAGTTCCAATAGCTTCAACTGGAGCTTTGTCTTTGTTTCCCATGGAAAGGAAGTTCTCACTTGGGTTTATGGTTTGGATCGTAAGGAATCCCTGCATTGAATTAGAAACATGAACATTAGCACCAGTGTCAATCCACCAAGTATCAGAAGAAACATAAGTAAGATTTGATTCGAAATAACTTACGAAACCCATAGGGTTACCTTTCTTTTCGAACCATTCTTTACGTTTAATGCAGTCTGCCTGAAAATGTCCAGGTTTCTTGCAAGATTTGCATACGTTTTCCTTCTTTTTCTTTTGGGGTTCTGACTAGCTTCATTAGATTTGGGTGGTGCCCTTTTCTGGCATGAATTATGCTTTCTCCCAGCTTTGTGTCCAGCTCTTTGAACGAGATGAGCTACTTTAATTCCTTGTTGATTCAGCCTGGCCTCCTCTTGAACCAGTTTGTTAGCCAATTCATTCACTGTCCACTTGTCCGTAATAGTGTTGTGGTGAATTTGGAAAGGCCCGTACTGAGGAGGTAAACTGTTTAGGATAAATTGGACGAGAAAAGCCTCATCCACTGATAATCCCAAATTCTTTAGTTTAGCTGCAAGGTTGGTCATCTCAATGACATGTTCATGCATTGATCTAGTGCCATCAAACTTCATGGTTGTAAGATCTGCCATTAGTTTCCCAGCAAGGGATTTGTCTGCAGTCTTAAACCTATCTTCAATGGCCTTCATATAGTCCTTAGCATTCTCAGGTGCAGGAAGGGATGTTTTTATGTTGGTGGCAATAGTCATTCGCAAAAACATAGTGCTTAGTCTGTCGGACCTCTCCCAAGCATTAAAGAGGGTCTTTTCCTCAGGGGTACTTGTTGTAGTGAGTGAAGCTGGCTTATCTTTAAGAAGAACCATATCCAGTTCAAGTACTCCCAATGTGAACTCAACTTGCTCTTTCCATTCTGAGAAGTTGGTTCCATTGAGCTTAGTGTCAGAGGTAGCATGCGAAGTCAGATTAGTGGTTGCAAGAACTGCAATAGAGATATAACAATAAGGCTTTAATTAAAATAAGACAACACATGCATAATTTATGAATATATACGATATAAAATTTAGGTGCTTCTGTGGGTAGTCACCATAATTTCTACACATTATACCATCTAAGGTCATCATATTCAAGGTGGTGTAAATGAGTGATGTTACTCTTAATTAGGACAGGTAAGATATCTTTGGTCTACATATGAACAAACACTCCTTAATTATTGTTCAATCGTATGGATATAATCCGCCTGTGGGCGACTAAATGCTTCATACCCGCTTGAACAATATGTAATGTAAACATCATGATGGTACTTTTAGGGCCAAATTCTTGTGTTTAATTGTTAGGGTCACTGTGGTGAGACCTAACCCTAAGCATACAACTTTGGTGATCAAAATTGGCTTAATATGAATATAAACATTATATATTGCATTTATTCATGATAGATCATTCGTTATATGAAAAGTACTGATAAAGAAGGCCGAGCCCCGGAGGGCTGTCCTCCGGCTCTTTGGGGCTGTAAGGATATTATCGATTATGAAAAAACATACTAATGATAATCAGCATAATACGGAATGATTATGAAAATATGATCCTACTATATGGCCTATTTTCTGTCATTCTTTTCGATCATCTGTCTTTATCTTTGACTGCTTCAAAACGCCATTTTCAGTCTCGAAACAGCATCCTTTTCAATTATGACGTACTAGTTATAGATCTCCTCCATTATTACATTGAATTTTTACTCACGCAGGAGTTTACACATAATTGAAAATTCAAAACTTAAATAAATCTCGATCAAACAGTCGTGCCCAAATTAAAAAAAATAATTGCGGAATAACATAAATATAAACCATTCATATAGGCCATAATAGTTGGATCGATAAATTGCTGCAAAATAGAGTCAGAACGGATCTATAGTTGCCGATTATGGCGATGCATAGTTATCCTAATTAATAGACGATCATGTGTTCTAAAATCATGCTCTGATACTACATGTTATGCTATTATTAACATGAACGTTAAGATCGTGAACAGCATGATAATCACGTGTAGGATTTAATTTTAAATAAATTAAAAAGTACCTCCAGACATCCTGACGCAGAGAGCTTTCTGATGCTGCAGTCTGGTGCTGTTGCTGATTGATGCTGTGATCCGTCGAGGAAGAGGCTAGGTGAATGGTTTCGGTTTCTCTTTCCTTGCCTATAAAACCTAATGTGTTGATTTTTGTGTACCCCTTTGTGATGGACGAAAGGGTTTGTTTTATAGGTGGAAAGATGACCGAATTTCCAATTAGGGTTTCCTTAGACTTAATCTCAACCATCTATCAAGGTAGAGAATATTATGGAATACATCTCAATAAGAAACCAATACTAGGAAAAGGACTTTTAGCGGCCGCCAAAAGCCGTCGCTAAAAATCCACTGGCGGTCGCTAATAGTCTTTAGCGACTGCCAAGGAGGGGCCGCGAAAACTTCGTCGCTAATACTATTAGCGACCACCAGCGACCATAGTCAAAAATTTTTTTTTAACTTTTTTATTTTTTAAAGGTATTAGTGACCGCCATTAGCGGTCGATAATAGTGGATTAGCGGTCGCTAAATCCTCATTAGCGACTGCCGTTAGTTTTAATTTTTTTTTAATTCACCATTAGCGACCGCCAGTGGCGGTCACTAATAGTCATTTTTTTTAAATAATTTTTTTTATTTTTTTGCTAATTTTTCCTGCTTTTTATACCTGGACATGAATATATACCTGTATATAAATATATTATATCAAACTACGGAAATCAATTAAAAATACTAATACCAAAACAAAGTCCTATATTAATAATATTCAAAACATTACAAAAGGTCCAACAAATTAAATTCATTACAATAGTTTCCACAAATTATATTCATTACAAAAATAAACAAATTGTCTAAGTAGGCTGACGAGATCGATCCGATGCTCTCAAACCTGAAGAGAAAAAGGAAAATAAATATTAATAGTTAATTATAAAAATTGGCAATATAAAGTAAAAATTTTCAAAAATGAAAAATTAAAAATAATATTTTGAAAGTTAAACCTAAGTTTCAACTCTACGGGCAATCCGGGAGTCGGAATCCCGAGCCGTCAGTTCCAGCAAGTCATTAATGACTATAAGCCCGTGCCCGTCCAGTTTCACGGGCACCGAAGCCCGTTTGCCCATTTTGGGAGACCGGAGGTAGATTTACTAAGTTTTAATTTAATTTAATTTAACGTTTTAACTTAAAACATACGTTTCGACACTACGGGCAATCCGGGAGTCAGAATCTCGAGCTGTCAGTTCCAGCAGGTCTTGAATGACTATGGGCCCGTGCCCGTCCAGTTTCACGGGACCGGATCCCGTTTGCCCGGTTTGGACGCTCGAAGGCCAATGTACTAAGTTTTAACTTAAACCTACGTTTCGACACTACGGGTAATCCGGGAGTCGGAATCCCGAGCCGTCAGTTCCAGCAGGTCATGAATGACTATGGGCCCGTGCCCGTTAAGTTTCATGGGCACCGGAGCCCGTTTTCCTGGTTTGGGCGCTCGGAGGCCCATTTACTAAGTTTTAACTTAACTTTTGAACTTAAACCTACATTTCGACAGTATGGGCAATCCGGGAGTCGGAATCCCGAGCCGTCACTTCTAGCAAGTCATCAATGACTATGGCCTCGTGCCCGTCTAGTTTCACGGGCACCGGAGCCAATTTGCCAGGTTTTGGCACTCGGAGGCCAATGTATAAAGTTTTAACTTAAACCTACGTTTCGACACTACGGGCAATCCGGGTGTCGGAATCCCGAGCCGTCAGTTCTAGCAGGTCATGAATGACTATGGGCCCGTGCCCGTCCAGTTTCACGGGCACCAGAACCCGTTTGCCTGATTTGGATGCTCGGAAGCCAATTTACTAAGTTTTAACTTAAACCTACGTTTCGACACTACGGGCAATCCGGGAGTCAGAATCTCGAGCCGTCAGTTCCAGCAAGTCATGAATGAATATAGGCCCGTACCCATCAAGTTTCACGGGCACCGGAGCCCGTTTGCCCATTTTGGGCATTCGGAGGTCGATTTACTAAGTTTTAACTTAACATTTTAACTTAAAACATACGTTTCGACACTACGGGCAATCCAGGAGTTGGAATCTCGAGCCGTCAGTTCCAACAGGTCATGAATGACTATGGACCAGTGCCCGTCCAGTTTCACGTGCACTGGATCTCGTTTGCCAGGTTTGGGCGCTCGAAGGCCAATGTACTAAGTTTTAACTTAAACCTACATTTCGACACTACGGGTAATCCGGGAGTCGGAATTCGGAGCCGTCAGTTCCAGCAGGTCATGAATGACTATGGGCCCATACCTGTCCAGTTTCACGGGGACCGGAGCCATTTTACCCGGTTTGGGAGCACGGGGGCCCATTTATTAAGTTTTAACTTAACTTTTGAACTTAAACCTACATTTCGACAGTACGGGCAATCCAAGAGTCGGAATCCCGATCCGTCAATTCCAGCAGGTCATGAATAACTATGGGCCCGTGCCCGTCAAGTTTCACGGGCACCGGAGCCCATTTTGCCCGGTTTGGGCGCGAGGGGGCCCATTTCGACAGTACGGGCAATCCCGAGCCGTCAGTTCCAGCAAGTCATGAATGAATATAGGCCCGTACCCATTAAGTTTCACGGGCACTGGAAACAGTTTGCCCGTTTTGGGCACTCGGAGGTCGATTTACTAAGTTTTAACTTAACGTTTTACTTAAAACATACGTTTCGACACTACGGGCAATCCGGGAGTCGGAATCTCGAGCCGTCAGTTCCAACAGGTCATGAATGACTATGGACCCGTGCCCGTCCAGTTTCACAGGCACTGGATCTCGTTTGCCCGGTTTGGGCACTCGAAGGCCAATATACCAAGTTTTAACTTAAACCTACGTTTCGACACTACGGGAAATCTGGGAGTCGGAATCCCGAGCCGTCATTTCCAGCAGGTCATGAATGACTATAGGCCCGTGCCCATCCAGTTTCACAGGCATCGGAGCCCGTTTGCCCGGTTTGGGCGCGCGGGGGCCCATTACTAAGTTTTAACTTAACGTTTTAACTTAAACCTACGTTGCGACACTATGGGCAATCCGGGAGTCGGAATCCCGAGCCGTCAGTTCCAGCAAGTCATGAATGAATATAGGCCCGTACCCGTCTAGTTTCACGGGCACCGGAGCCCGTTTACTCATTTTCGGCACTCGGAGGTCGATTTACTAAGTTTTAACTTAACGTTTTAACTTAAAACATACGTTTCGAAACTACAGGCAATCCGGGAGTCGGAATCTCGAGCTGTCAGTTCCAACAGGTCATGAATGACTATGGACCCGTGCCCGACTAGTTTCACGGGCACTGGATCTCGTTTGCCAGGTTTGGGCGCTCGAAGGCCAATGTACTAAGATTTAACTTAAACCTACGTTTCGACACTACGGGTAATCCGGGAGTTGGAATCCCGAGCCGTCAGTTCCAGCGGGTCATGAATGACTATTGGCCCGTGCCCGTGCAGTTTTACGGGCACTTGAGCCCGTTTGCCCGGTTTTGGCGCACGGGGGCCCCTTTACTAAGTTTTAACTAAACGTTTGAACTTAAACCTACATTTCGACAGGACGGGCAATCCGGGAGTCGGAATTCCGAGCCGTCAATTCCAGCAGGTCATGAATATCTATGGGCCCATCCCCGTCAAGTTTAACGAGCACCGGAGCCCATTTGCCCGGTTTGGGCGCTCGGAGGCTAATGTACAAAGTTTTAACTTAAACCTACGTTTCGACACTACGGGCAATCCGGGAGTCGGAATCCCGAGCCGTCAGTTCCAGCAGGTCATGAATGACTATGGGCCCGTGGCCGTCAAGTTTCACGGGCACCAGAGCCCGTTTGCCCGGTTTGAGGCGCTCGGAAACAAATTTACTAAGTTTTAACTTAATGTTTTAACTTAAACCTACGTTTCGACACTACGGGCAATCCGGGAGTCGGAATCGCGAGCCGTCAGTTCCAGCAGGTAATGAATGACTATGGGCCCGTTCCCGTCTAGTTTCACGGGCACTGGATCTCGTTTGCCAGGTTTGGGCGCCCGAAGGCCAATGTACTAAGATTTAACTTAAGCCTACGTTTCGACACTACGGGTAATCCGGGAGTCGGAATCCCGTGCCGTCAGTTCCAGCAGGTCATGAATGACTATTGGCCCGTGCCCGTCCAGTTTCACTTTCACCGGAGCCCGTTTGCCCGATTTGGGCGCACGGGGGCTCATTTACTAAGTTTTAACTTAACTTTTGAACTTAAACCTACATTTCGACAGTACGGGCAATCCGGGAGTTGGAATCCCGAGCGGTCAATTCCAGCAGGTTATGAATATCTATGGGCCCGTGCCCATCAAGTTTCATGGGCATCAGAGTCCATTTGCCCGGTTTGGGCGCTCGGTGGGCAATGTACTAAGATTTAACTTAAACCTACGTTTCGACACTACGGGTAATCCGGGAGTCGGAATCCCGAGCTGTCAGTTCCAGTAGGTCACGAATGACTATGGGCACGTGGCCGTCAAGTTTCACGGGCACCGGTGCCCGTTTGGCCAGTTTGGGCGCTTGGAGACACATTTACTAAGTTTTAACTTAACTTTTGAACTTAAACCTACATTTCGACAGTACGGGCAATCCGGGAGTCGGAATCCCGAGCCGTCAGTTCCGGCAGGTCATGAATGACTATGGGCTCGTGCCCATCCTGTTTCATTGGCACTGAAGTCCGTTTGCCCGATTTGGGCGCTCGGAGGCCCATTTACTAAGTTTTAACTTAATTTTGAACTTAAACCTATATTTCGACAGTATGGGCAATCCGGAAGTCGGAATCCCGAGCCGTCAGTTCCAGCAGGTCATGAATGACTATGGGCCCGTGCCCGTCCAGTTTCACGAGTACCGGAACCCGTTTGCCCGGTTTTGGCGCTCGGAGGCTATTGTACAAAGTTTTAACTTAAACGTATGTTTCGACACTACGGGTAATCCGGGAGTCCGAATCCCGAGCCGTCAGTTTCAGCAGGTCATGAATGACTATGGCCCCGTGCCCGTCCAGTTTCACTGGCACCGGATCCCGTTTGTCTGGTTTGGGCGCTCGGAGGCCAATGTACAAAGTTTTAACTTAAACCTACGTTTCGACACTACGAGCAATCCGGGAGTCGGAATCCGGAGCCATCAGTTCCAGCAGGTCATGAATGACTATGGGCCAATGGCCATCCAGTTTCACGGGCACCGGTGCCCGTTTGGCTGGTTTGGGCACTTGGAGGCACATTAACTACGTTTTAACTTAACTTTTGAACTTAAACATACATTTCGACAGTACGGGCAATCCGGGAGTCGGAATCCCGAGCTGTCAGTTCTAGCAGGTCATGAATGACTATGGCCCCGTGCCCGTCCAGTTTCATAGGGCATCGGAACCCGTTTGCCCGGTTTGGGCGCTCGGAGGCCAGTGTACAATGTTTTAACTTAAACCTACGTTTCGACACTACGGGCAATCCGGGAGTCGGAATCCCGAGCCGTCAATTCCAGCAGGTCATGAATGACTATGGCCCCGTCCCCGTTTGCCCGGTTTTGGTGATCGGAAGCCAATTTACTAAGTTTTAACTTAACGTTTTAACTTAAACCTATGTTTCGACACTACGGTCAATTCGGGAGTTCGAATCCCGAGCCGCCAGTTCTAGCAGGTCATGAATGAATATGGGTTCATGTCTGTCCAGTTTCATGGGCACCGGAGCCCGTTTGCCCGATTGGGGAGCTCTGAAGCAAATTTACTAAGTTTTAACTTAAAACATACGTTTCGACACTACCGGCAATCCGGGAGTCGGAATCTAGAGCCGTAAGTTCCAGCAGGTCATGAACGATTATAGGCCCGTGCCCGTCCAGTTTCACGGGCACCGGAGCCCGTTTGCCCATTTTGGGCGCTAGGACGTCGATTTAATAAGTTTTAACTTAAAACATACGTTTCGACACTACGGGCAATCCGGTAGTCGGATTCTCGAGCTGTCAGTTCCAGCAGGTCTTGAATGACTATGGGCCCGTGCTCGTCTTGTTTCACGGGCACCGGATCCCGTTTGCCCGGTTTTGGGGCCCGAAGGCCAATGTACTAAGTTTTAACTTAAACCTACGTTTCGACAGTATGGGTAATCCGGGAGTCAGAATCCCGAGCCGTCAGTTCCAGCAGGTCATGATGACTATGGGCCAGTGGCCGTCAAGTTTCACGGGCACCGGAGCCCGTTTGCCCGGTTTGGGTGCACGGGGGCCCATTTACAAAGTTTTAAATTAACTTTTGAACTTAAACCTACATTTCAACAGTACGGGCAATCCGGGAGTCGGAATCCCGAGCCGTCACTTCCAGCAGGTCATGAATGACTATGGGCTCGTGTCCGTCTAGTTTCACGGGCACCGGAGCCCATTTGCCCGGTTTGGGCGCTCGGAGGCCAATGTACAAAGTTTTAACTCAAACCTACGTTTCAACACTATGGGCAATTCGGGAGTCGGAATCCAGAGCCGTCAGTTCCAGCAGGTCATGAATGACTATGGGCCCGTGCCCTTCCAGTTTCACGGGTACCGGAGTCCGTTTGCCCGGTTTGGGCGTTCGGAAGCCAATTTACTAAGTTTTAACTTAACGTTCTAACTTAAAACATACGTTTCGACACTACGGGCAATCCGGGAGTCGGAATCGCAAGCCGTCAGTTCCAGCAGGTCATGAATGACTATGGCCCCGTTCCCGTCCAGTTTCACAGGCACAGGATCTCATTTTCCAGGTTTGGACGCTCGAAGGCCAATGTACTAAGATTTAACTTAAACCTACGTTTCGACACTACGGGTAATCCGGGAGTCGGAATCCCGAGCTGTCAGTTCCAGCAGGTAATGAATTACTATTGGCCCGTGCCCGTCCAGTTTCACTGGCACCGGAGCCCGTTTGCCCGGTTTGGGTGTACGGGGGCTCATTTACTAAGTTTTAACTTAACTTTTGAACTTAAACTTACATTTCGACAGTACGGGCGATTCGGGAGTCGGAATCCCGAGCCGTCTATTCCAGCGGGTCTTGAATATCTATGGGCCCGTGTCCAGGAAGTTTCACGGGCACCGGAGCCCATTTACCCGGTTTGGGTGCTCGGAGGCCAATGTACAAAGTTTTAATTTAAACCTACGTTTCGACACTACGGGCAATCCGGGAGTCGGAATCCCGAGCTGTCAGTTCCAGCAGGTCATTAATGACTATTGGCCCGTGCCCGTCCAGTTTCATGGGCACCGGAGTCCGTATGCCCAGTTTGGGTGCACGAGGGCCCATTTACTAGGTTTAACTTAACTTTTGAACTTTAACCTACATTTCGACAGTACGAGCAATCCGGGAGTCGGAATCCCGAGCCGTCAATTCCAGCGGGTGATGAATATCTATGGCCCCTGTGCCCGTCAAGTTTCACGGGAACCGGAGCCCATTTTCCCGGTTTCGGCGCTCGGAGGCTAATGTACAAAGTTTTCATTTAAACCAACGTTTCGACACTACGGGCAATCCGGGAGTCGGAATCCCGAGCCGTCAGTTCCAGTAAGTCATGAATGACTATGGGCCCGTGGCTGTCAAATTTCACTGGCATCGGAGCCCATTTGCCCGGTTTGGGCGCTCGGAAGCAAATTTACTAAGTTTTAACTAACGTTTAAACTTAAACATACGTTTCGACACTACGGACAATCCGGGAGTCGGAATCCCGAGCCGTCAGTTCCAGCGTGTCATGAATGACTATGGGCCAATGGTCATCCAATTTCACGGCACCGGTGTCCGTTTGGCCGGTTTGGGCGCTTGGAGACACATTTCCTAAGTTTTAACTTAACTTTTGAACTTAAACTTACATTTCGACAGTACAGGCAATCCGGGAGTCGGAATCCCGAGCCGTCAGTTCCAGCAGGTCATGAATGACTATGGGCCCGTGCCCTTCCTGTTTCATAGGCACTGAAGCCCGTTTGCCCGATTTGGGCGTCGGAGGCCCTTTTATTAAGTTTTAACATAATTTTGAACTTAAACCTACATTTCGACAATACGGGAAATCCGGAAGTCGGAATCCCGAGCCGTCAGTTCCAACAGGTCAAGAATGACTATGGGCTTGTGCCCGTCCAGTTTCACGGGCACCGGAACCCGTTTGCCTCGTTTGGGCGCTCGGAGGCCAATGTACAAAGTTTTAACTTAAACCTACGTTTCGACACTACGGGCAATCCGGGAGTCGGAATCTCGAGCCGTCAGTTCTAGCAGGTCATGAATGACTATTGGCCCGTGGCCGTTAAGTTCCACGGCCACCGAAGCCCGTTTGCCCGGTTTGGTCGCTCGGAAGCAAATTTACTAGGTTTTAACTTAACGTTTTAACTTAAACCTACGTTTCGACACTACGGGCAATCCGGGAGTCGGAATCGCGAGCCGTCAGTTCCAGCTGGTCATGAATGACTATAGCCCCGTTCCTGTCCCGTTTCACAGGCACTGGATTTCGTTTGCCAGGTTTGGTCGCTCGAAGGCCAATGTACTAAGATTTAACTTAAACCTACGTTTCGACACTACGGGTAATCCGGGAGTCGGAATCCCGAGCCGTCAGTTCCAGCAGGTCATGAATGACTATTGGCCCGTGGCCGTCCAGTTTCATGGGCACCGGAGCCCGTTTACCAGGTTTGGGCGCACGGGGGCCCAATTACTTAGTTTTAACTTAACTTTTGTTCTTAGACCTACATTTCGACAGTACGGGCAATCCGGAAGTCGGAATCCCGAGCCGTCATTTCCAGCAGGTCAAGAATGACTATGGGCTTGTACCCGTCCAGTTTCACGGACACCGGAACCCTTTTACCCAGTTTGGGCGCTCGGAGGCCAATTTACAAAGTTTTAACTTAAACCTACGTTTCGACACTACGGGCAATCCGGAAGTCGGAATCCCGAGCCGTCAGTTCCAGCAAGTCATGAATGAATATAGGCCCGTACCTGTTTAGTTTCAAGGGCACCGGAGCCCGTTTGCCCGTTTTGGGCTCTCGGAGGTAGATTTACTAAGTTTTAACTTAATGTTTTAACTTAAAGCATACGTTTCGACACTACGGGCAATCAAGGAGTTGGAATCGCGAGCCGTCAATTCCAGCAGGGAATGACTATGTGCCCGTGCCCGTCCAGTTTCAAGGGCACTGAATCTCGTTTGCCAGGTTTGGGCGCCCGAAGGCCAATGCACTAAGATTTAACTTAAACCTACGTTTCGACACTACGGGCAATCCGGGAGTCGGAATCCCGAGCCGTCAGTGCCAGCAGGTCATCATGACTACGGGCCAGTGGCCGTCAAGTTTCACGGGCACCGGAGCCCGTTTGCCCGGTTTGGGCGCACGGGGGCCCATTTACAAAGTTTTAACTTAACTTTTGAACTTAAACCTACATTTCGACAGTACGAGCAATCTGGGAGTCGGAATCCCGAGCCGTCAATTCCAGCAGATCATGAATATCAATGGGTCCGTGCCCGTCAAGTTTCACGGGCACCGGAGCCCATTTGCCCGGTTTGGGAGATCGGAGGCTAATGTACTAAGTTTTCATTTAAACATACGTTTCGACAATACGGGCAATCCGGGAGTCGGAATCCCGAGCCGTTAGTTCCAGCAGGTCATGAATGACTATGGGCCCGTGGCAGTCAAGTTTCACGGGCACCGGAGCCCGTTTGCCCGGTTTGGACGCTCGGAAGCAAATTTACTAAGTTTTAACTTAACGTTTTAACTTAAACCAACATTTCGACATTACGGGCAATCCGGGAGTCGGAATCACGAGTCGTCAGTTCCAGCAGGTCATGAATGACTGTGGGCCAATGGCCATGCAGTTTCACGGGCAACGGTGCCCGTTTGGCCGGTTTGGCCGCTTTGAGAGACATTTACTAAGTTTTAACTTAACTTTTTAACTTAAACCTACATTTCGACAGTACGGGCAATCCGGGAGTCGGAATCCCGAACCGTCAGTTCCAGCAGGTCATGAATGAGTATGGGCCGGTGCCCTTTTTATTTCATAGGCACTGAAGCCCGTTTGCCCGATTTGGGCGCTCGGAGGCCCAGTTACTAAGTTTTAACTTAATTTTGAACTTAAACCTACATTTCGACAGTACAGGCTATCCGGAAGTCGGAATCCCGAGCCGTCAGTTCCAGCAGGTCATGAATGACTATGGGCCCGTGCCCATCCAGTTTCACGGGCACCGGAACCCGTTTACCCGGTTTGGGCTATCGGAGGCCAATGTACAAAGTTTTAACTTAAACCTACGTTTCGACGCTACGGGCAATCCGGGAGTCGGAATCCCAAGTCGTCATTTACAGCAGGTCAAGAAAGACTATGGGCTTGTGCCCGTCCAGTTTCACGGGCACAGGAACCCGTTTGCCCTGTTTGGGCGCTCGGAGGCCAGTGTACAAAGTTTTAAATTAAACCTACGTTTCGACACTACGGACAATCCGGGAGTCGAAATCCTGGGCCGTCAGTTCCAGCAGGTCATGAATATCTATGGGCCCGCGCCCATGAAGTTTCACTGGCACCGGAGCCCATTTTCCTGGTTTGGGAGCTCGGAGGCCAATGTACAAAGTTTTAAATTAAACTTACGTTTCGACACTACGGGCAATCCGGGAGTCGGAATCCCGAGCCGTCAGTTCCAGCAGGTTATGAATGACTATGGGCCCGTGTCTGTCCAGTTTTACGGGCACCCGAGCCCGTTTGCCCGATTTGGGCGATCGGAGGCCAATGTACAAAGTTTTAACATAAACCTACGTTTCGACACTACGGGCAATCCGGGAGTCGGAATCCCGAGCCTCAGTTCAAGCAGGTTATGAATGACTGTGGGCCTGTGTCTGTCCAGTTTCATGGGCACCGGAACCCGTTTCCCGGTTTGGGCGCTCGGAGGCCAATGTACAAAGTTTTAACTTAAACCTACGTTTCGACACTACGGGCAATCCGAGAGTCGGAATCTCGAGCCGTCAGTTCCAGAAATTCATGAATGAATATAGGCCCGGCCTCGTCTAGTTTCACGGGCACCGGAGCCCGTTTGCCCATTTTGGGCACTCGGAGGTAGATTTACTAAGTTTTAACTTAATGTTTTAACTTAAAACAAATGTTTCGACACTATGGGCAATCCGGGAATCGGAATCGCGAGCTGTCTGTTCCAACAGGTCATGAATGAATATGTGCCCGCGCCCGTCTAGTTTCAAGGGCACTAGATCTCGTTTCCCAGGTTTGGGCGCTCAAAGGCCAATGTACTAAGATTTAACTTAAACCTACGTTTCGACACTACGGGTAATCCGGGAGTCGGAATCCGGAGCCGTCAGTTCCAGCAGGTCATGAATGACTATTGGCCCGTGCCCGTCCAGTTTCACTGGCACCGGAGCCCGTTTGCCCAATTTGGGCGCACGGGGGCTCATTTACTAAGTTTTAACTTAACTTTTGAACTTAAACCTACATTTCGACAGTACGGGCAATCCGGGAGTTGGAATCCCGAGCCGTCAATTCCAGCAGGTCATGAATATCTATGGGCCCGTGCCCATCAAGTTTGACGGGCACCGGAGCCCATTTGCCCGGTTTGGGCGCTCGGAGGCTAATGTACAAAGTTTTAATTTAAACCTACGTTTCGACACTACGGGCAATCCGGGAGTCGGAATCCCGAGTCGTCAGTTCCAGTAGGTCATGAATGACTATAGGCCCGTGACCGTCAAGTTTCACGGGCACCGGAGCCCGTTTGCCCAGTTTGGGCGGACGGGGGCCCATTTACTAAGTTTTAACTTAACTTTTGAATTTAAACCTACATTTCGACAGTACGAGCAATCCGGGAGTCGGAATCCCGAGCCGTCAATTCCAGCAGGTCAAGAATATCTATGGGCCCGTGCCCGTTAAGTTTCACGGGCACCGAAGCCCATTTGCCCTGTTTGGGCGCTCGGAAGCAAATTTACTAAGTTTTAACTTAACGTTTTAACTTAAACCTACGTTTCGACACTACGGGCAATCCGAGAGTCGGAATCCCGAGCCGTCAGTTCCAGCAGGTCATGAATGACTATGGGCCACGAGCCATCCAGTTTCACGGGCACCGGTGCCCGTTTGGCCTGTTTCGACGCTTTGAGACACATTTACTAAGTTTTAACTTAACTTTTGAACTTAAACCTACATTTCAACAGTACGGGCAATCCGGGGGTCGGAATCCCGAGCCGTCAGTTCCAGCAGGTCATGAATGACTATGGACCCATGCCCTTCCTGTTTCATAGGCACTGAAGCCCGTTTTCCCGATTTGGGCGCTCAGAGGCGCATTTACTAAGTTTTAACTTAATTTTGAACGTAAACCTACATTTCGACAGTACGGGCAATCAGGAAGTCGGAATCCCGAGCCGTCAGTTCCAACAGGTCATGAATGACTATTGGCCCGTGCCCGTCCAGTTTCACGGACGTCGGAGCCCGTTTGCCAGATTTGGGCGCACGGGGGCTCATTTACTAAGTTTTAACTTAACTTTTGAACTTAAACCTACATTTCGATAGTACGGGCAATCCGGGAGTTGGAATCCCGAGCCGTCAATTCCAGCAGGTCATGAATATCTATGGGCCCGTGCCCATCAAGTTTGACGGGCACCGGAGCCCATTTGCCCGGTTTGGTCGCTCGGAGGCCAATGTACAAAGTTTTAACTTAAACCTACGTTTCGACACTACGGGCAATACGGGAGTCGGAATACCGAGCCGTCAGTTCCAGCAGGTCATGAATGACTATGGGCCCGTGACCGTCAAGTTTCACGTGCACCGGAGCCCGTTTGTCCAGTTTGGGAGCAGGGGGGCCCATTTACTAAGTTTTAACTTAACTTTTGAACTTAAACCTACATTTCGACAGTACGAGCAATCCGGAAGTCGGATTCCCGAATCGTCAATTCCAGCAGGTCATGAATATCTATGGGCCCGTGCCCGTCAAGTTTCACAGGCACCGGAGCCCATTTGCCCGGTTTGGGCGCTCGGAAGCAAATTTACTAAGTTTTAACTTAACATTTTAACTGAAACCTACGTTTCGACAATACAGGCAATCCGGGAGTCGGAATCCCGAGCCGTCAGTTCCAGCAGGTCATGAATGACTATGGACCCGTGGCCGTCAAGTTTCACGGGCACCGGAGTCCATTTGCCCGGTTTGGGCGCTCGGAAGCAAATTTTGTAAGTTTTAACTTAACGTTTTAACTTAAACCTACGTTTCGACACTACGGGCAATCCGGGAGTCTGAATCCCGAGCCGTCAGTTCCAGCAGGTCATGAATGACTATGGGCCAATAGCCATCCAGTTTCATGGGCACCGGTGCCCGTTTGGCTAGTTTGGGCACTTTGAGACACATTTACTAAGTTTTAACTTAACTTTTGAACTTAAACCTACATTTCAACAGTACGGGCAATCCGGGAGTCGGAATCCCGAGCCGTCAGTTCCAGCAGGTCAGGAATGACTATGGGCCCGTGTCCTTCCTGTTTCATAGGCACTGAAGCCCGTTTGCCCGATTTGGGCGCTCGGAGGCTCATTTACTAAGTTTTAACTTAATTTTGAACGTAAACCTACATTTCGACAGTACGGGCAATCCGGAAGTCGGAATCCTGAGCCGTCAGTTCCAGCAGGTAATGAATGACTATGGGCCCGTGCCCGTCCAGTTTCATGGGCACCGGATCCCGTTTGCCCGGTTTGGGCGATCAGAGGCCAATGTACAAAGTTTTAACTTAAACCTACGTTTCGACACTACGGGTAATCCGGGAGTCGGAATGCCGAGTCGTCAGTTCCAGCAGGTCAAGAAAGACTATGGACCTGTGCCCGTCCAGTTTCACGGGCACCGGATCCCGTTTGCCCAGTTTGGGCGCTTGGAGGCCAATTTACAAAGTTTTAACTTAAACCTACGTTTCGACACTACGGGCAATCCGGGAGTCGGAATCCCGAGCCGTCAGTTCCAGCAGGTCATGAATGACTATTGGCCCGTGGCTTTGAAGTTTCACGACCTCCGGAGCCCGTTTGCCCGGTTTGGGCGCTCGGAAGCAAATTTACTAAGTTTTAACTTAAACATACGTTTCGACACTACGGGCAATCCGGGAGTCGGAATCGCGAGCTGTCAGTTACAGCAGGTCATGAATGACTATAGCCCCGTTCCCGTCCAGTTTCACGGGCACTGGATCTCGTTTACCAGGTTTGGGTGCTCGAAGGCCAATGTAGTAAGATTTAACTTAAACCTACATTTCGACACTACGGGTAGTCCGGGAGTCGGAATCCCGCGCCGTCAGTTCCAGCGGGTCATGAATGACTCTTGGCCCGTACCCGTCCAGTTTCAAGGGTACCGGAGCCCGTTTGCCCGGTTTGGGCGCACGGGGGCCCATTTACGAAGTTTTAACTTAACTTTTGAACTTAAACCTTCATTTCGACAGTACGGGCAATCCAAGAGTCGGAATCCCGGGCCATCAATTTCAGCACGTCATGAATATCTATGGGCCCGTGTCCATCAAGTTTCACGGGCACCGGAGCCCATTTGCTCTGTTTCGGCGCTCGGAGGCCAATGTACAAAGTTTTAACTTAAACCTACGTTTCGACACTACGGGCAATCCGGGAGTCGGAATCCCGTACCGTTAGTTCCAGCAGGTCATGAATGACTATGGGCCCGTGCCCGTCCAGTTTCACGGCCACCAGAGCCCGTTTGCCCGGTTTGAAGACTAGGAAGCCAATTTACTAAGTTTTAACTTAAACCTACGTTTCGACACTACGGGCAATCCAGGAGTCGGAATTCCGAGCCGTCAGTTCCAGCAAGTCATGAATGAATATAGGCCCGTACCCGTCCAGTTTCACGGGCGCCGGAGCCCGTTTGCCCGTTTTGGGCACTCGGAGGTCGATTTACTAAGTTTTAACTTAAAACATACGTTTCGACACTACGGGCAATCCGGGAGTCGGAATCTCGAGCCGTCAGTTCCAACAGGTCATGAATGACTATGGACCCGTGCCCGTACAGTTTCACGAACACTGGATCTCGTTTGCCAAGTTTGGGCGCTCGAAGGCCAATGTACTAAGATTTAACTTAAACTTACGTTTCGACACTACGGGTAATCCGGGAGTCGGAATTCTGAGCTGTTTGTTCCAGCAGGTCATGAGTGACTATGGGCCCGTACCAGTCCAGTTTCACCAGAACCAGAGCCATTTTGCCCGGTTTGGGAGCACGGGGGCCCATTTACTAAGTTTTAACTTAACTATTGAACTTAAACCGACATTTCGACAGTACGGGCAATCCAGGAGTCGGAGTCCCGATCCGTCAATTCCAGCAGGTCATGAATAACTATGGGCCCGTGCCCGTCAAGTTTAACGGGCACCGGACCCATTTGCCTGGTTTGGGTGCTCGGAGGCCAATGTACAAAGTTTTAATTTAAACCTACATTTCGACACTACGGGTAATCCGGGAGTTGGAACCCCGAGCTGTCAGTTTCAGCAGGTCATGAATGACTATGGACCGGTGCCCGTCTAGTTTCACGGGCACCGGAACCCGTTTACCCGGTTTGGGCGCTCAGAGGCCAATGTACAATTTTAACTTAAAGCTACGTTTTGACACTACGGGCAATCCGGGTGTCAGAATACCGAACCGTCAGTTCGAGCAGGTCATGAATGACAATGGGCCCGTGCCCGTCCTGTTTCACGGGCACCGGAGCCCGTTTGCCCAGTTTGGACGTTCAGAAGCCAATTTACTAAGTTTTAACTTAAACCTACGTTTCGACACTACTGGCAATCCGGGAGTCGGAATCCCGAGCCGTAAGTTCCAGCAGATCATGAATGACGATGGGCCCGTGTCCGTGCAGTTTCACGGGCACCGGAGCCCGTTTGGCCGATTTGGGCGCTCGGAAGCCAATTTGCTAAGTTTTAACTTAACGTTTTAACTTAAAACTTACGTTTCGACACTACGGGCAATCCGGGAGTCGGAATCTCGAGCCGTAAGTTCCAGCAGGTCATGAATGTCTATAGGACCATGCCCGTCCAGTTTCACGGGCATCGGAGGCCGTTTGCCCTTTTTGGGCGCTAGGAGGTCGATTTAATAAGTTTTAACTTAACGTTTTAACTTAAAACATACATTTCGACACTACGGGCAATCCGGGAGTCGGAATCTCGAGCTGTCATTTCCAGCAGGTCTTGAATGACTATGGGCCCGTGCCAGTCTTATTTCACCAGCACCGGATCCCGTTTGCCCGGTTTGGGCGCCCGAAGGCCAATGTACTAAGTTTTAACTTAAACCTACGTTTCGACACTACGGGTAATCTGGGAGTCGGAATCACGAGCCGTCAGTTCCAGCAGGTCATGAATGACTATGGGCCCGTGGCCGTCCAGTTTCACGGGCACTGGAACCCGTTTGCTTGGCTTGGGCGCTCGGAGGCCCATTTACTATGTTTTAACTTAACTTTTGAACTTAAACCTCCGTTTCAACACTACAGGCAATCCGAGAGTCGGAATCCAGAGCCGTCAGTTCCGGAAGTACTTTCTAAGTTTCTACATTTATAAGTTTCTAGCTTTTTAAGTTTCAAAATCTATAAGTTTCTAAAATAACTTAAAAGATTTAGATACATGTTGGAATCTGGAATTAAAAAAATAATTATACCTGGTCAGGATCAGTCTGCCCTCTCCAGCCGAGTCATGTCTCGCCCTGTGGCCGCTGCTAGCGTCAGGTGCCTGTAATTATTTATTATACAGCAAAAAAAAAATTAAAAAAACATAAATATTGACACATCAATGACGTAATTGACAATTTAAACATACAATTTTTTTTCTTATTAACCTGAGTAGTGGGTGGCGGGTCTGATGCGATCGGGCCGCGACTCTGTGATAGACGAGCCTCCAGCTCTGCTATATCAGATCTCCACTCGGCCCTCATCTCTGCCCTGACCTGCGCCTCCATGGACTGCAGCAGTTGCTCGACCTCCTCATCTATATAATGGCGTCGGCCCTGGGAGGAGCTAGCACCGGATGACTCTGCTCACGCGATGTGCGAGCGTGGAATGCCCATCCCATATGTGAGCATGTATCCGTGCCCGTCTCGGCCAATGACATTGTGGAATATCTCATCCCTCCGAGATGGCAAACTGCTCTCCTCCTCGGGCAAGTCCTCCAGAAGTGACTAAAACAGCGCCTGCGTAATTGATTCATTTAATATACTATCATGCATAACAAGACATAGTAATAGACAGATAATATAAGCGGTTCAATATAAAAACTTACGATGATAGGTGTAACCTCCGGGTGGCGAGGATCTCGAGAACGCATCTAGACAGACATCCTGTCGACCGGACCGCCCTCGGTTCGCAACTGTTTGGTGGAGTCATATTATTAGTATAATATCATACAAAATGACAAAAATATAAATTACATGTACGATCTAACTTTTTACCTTGTGGCGGACCTGCGTGATGTGTCGAGTCCCCAACCTGTGTCCGGGACCCTGCATTGCGCAGTTCCGCGCATTCGTATCGGCCTCTCTCTGTTTTCAACATTTATCAATGAATTTTTGTTAGTTACGTTAGTCATTAGTAAATTGTTAAAATTAAAATAAAAAAATTATAAGTTTCTCACCCGAGCCTCCTCGCTCGTCCAGTACTGAACGAGCTGAGTCCACTGATCCGAAAGAACACCCCTCGGAACTCGCTGTAGTATGTCTGGGGCATCCCGGTGTGGCTTCCAGTGATGCATCTTTATTTTATTTTTATGATCTTTCCACATTTTTCTGCACTTAGACATGCACACTGGCTGGAACAGCTCAGGACATGCCCTCACATTGTCATGAAAATGACAAATAATTTTTCAGTAGGTTATGAATTAAATTGACACATCCTGTTGAGAAATGTTACCTTATTTATTACCTTAACCTGCTGCCAAACACGGTCTAGTGTATCCATCGGGAATGCCTCCCAGTCGAGTGTAGTCAATGGGAATGCATATGGATCCCGGACCATATGTCCCAACTGACTGATGAACTGCCTAGCATGCGGACCCACCCGATGCCAGGTCTCATCAAACTCCACATCAATGGGATTACCGGAATTCCACGTCCGGAACCCTCTGGCAGCCTTGCTGGAAGATGGGCCTGTGCTCATAGAATCTATTCAAATTAGAGATAATCTAATTGAATTGAAATAAATTAATTCGCTAGAATTAAAATGTCTAACTATATAAACGTGTACTTGTCTGTGAAGCTGATGTCTCACTAGGCTGGGAGGTCGATGGCCTACTCGGTGGGGCCATCTCACTATGCTGGGAGGTCGATGGCCTACTCGGTGGGGCCATCTCACTAGGCTGGGCGACACCCTGTGCAAGAGTAGGGTCCCCAGATGGCCCACTGGCCTGGGCCTGACGCAGCAACTCTTCAATCGTCCGCGGACGATCTCTCCTCTTTCGTCCTGACATATCTGTTCAAATGTTTGTAAGATAAATTAATTTAACGGGATAATTGATATTAACATTTAAAAAAATTACACTGAATGATAACATTGGTGAATTAGTTCCCAACTGTTTACTGGACGTGTAAGTCAACTGTATCTCCTTCAATAGTTTCCCGAACCCAATTAATATCTTCATCACGTTGAACAAGTGCATTCTGATCAAGAACTTGTTGGGCGATTGCATCAATATCTGGCTCATCACATTCAATCTGATACACGCCCCTTCTTGACATTTTAACTGCAACCTGCCAGTTAGGATATTTCGGATCTCTAACATAGTAAACCTGCTCCGCCATTGAGGACAGTATGTAGGGTTCGGCACTTATTCGATCATCCCGATGTAACAAATTGTTAAAATTTACCAATTTAAACTGGTAATTATCTGTTTTCACCCCTCGGATGGGATCCACCCGGTCACACTTAAACAATAGAAATTTTAACCCATGGATGTATACAACTTCAACAATATCCTTCAACCGGCTGTAGTAGTAACCAGCATCGACAGATGGACAACCGAGCCCACTATTTTGCGTGGCTCGTTTCTCATCTACATCCTTGATGCGAAATCGAAAACCGTTGACATCACAAGTTGTGTAACGTCGGGCCGTTTTGAAGGGACCATCAGCTAACTGATTCATTTCATCGATCAAATTAAGATCGTTGGTTCTTCGTAAATTACACACCTATGCAATGCATGTAATCACTGAATATCACTACATGAAAGTAATATGACATGAATAAGTTAAATTTGTCCTCATGATTGAATATGTACGTGATTCTTGAACCATTCGTGAAATGACCGATAATGGGACTGATGAATTTCAGGAGTTGTAGCACGAGGCATGTCCCGTTTGAGCTCATCGATATGTGTCCTACGATGCATAACACGTGTTAATGAAAACTACGATAATTTAGGCAAGAAATTGACAAATTACAGTTATGAATGAGTGATAACTTACTGAGTCAAAGCCACAACAGATGGGGTGTTGAACAACACCCACCGGTGAGCTTGAATCCACTCAATATTGTTGAGCTCAAATGGCGTGCCCTCCCCAACTGGACCATCATTAATCCGCGAGGGCCTGGTTAACTTTGTTTCAATATTATCATTGAGATATGTTTCGCAGAAATTTGTGCACTCATCCATCAAATACCCCTTAGCTATGGATGCCTCTGGACGAGCTCTATTACGAACATACCTCTTCAATGTGTTCATGTACTTCTCGATCAGATACATCCATCTAAATTGGACGGGGCCGCCAAGCAGGGCTTCACTGGTTAAGTGTATGGTCAAGTGAACCATGACATCGAAAAATGCAGGTGGAAAGATTTTCTCTAGATGACACAATGTCACAGCAATCCTCTCTTACAAACCATTCAACTCATCAATTCGGTGAACTCTAGAACAGAGTTGTCTGAAGAAGTTGCTAACTTCAATCAACGGCGCTACAACATTCTTAGGCAAACAGTTCCGTATGGAGATAGGCAGCAACTGTTGAATGAGAATATGATTGTCATGACTCTTCAGACCCTGTAATGTTCTTTCTTTCATGTTCACACGCTTAGCGATATTCGAACAGTACCCGTCAAGAACCTTGACACCCTTCAGGACAGAGAGGAAGACATCTTTCTCATCTTTACTCATCGTGTACTGCGCAGGAGGCATGTATGCCTTGTTGGACTCTCTCATCTACAAGTGCAACGGTTTTCTCAAGCCCATTTCTTCCAAGTCACGACGTGCCTTGACACCATCCTTCGACTTCCCCCGAACACTGAGAATGGTCCACAATATATTATCACATATGTTCTTCTCGATGTGCATAACATCTAAGTTGTGCCTGAGTAAGTTATTTTTCCAGTATGGTAGATCATAAAAAATACTTTTTTTCTTCCAATTATGACTTCGCTTTCTATTTGCACCGGTAATAGAAGGAAGCGGGAGGGCCAGTAAATCTTGAAAATCATACACGGTACGTACTTGCTCCTGCTCTAGCTGTGACAACAAATCAACTCCTGTCATTGTTCGAGGTGCTGGACCATATTCTTGAGTGCCGTCAAATGACACTTTGTCCCTCCTGAACCTGTGCAATGGAGGTAGAAAACGTCTATGACCCGTATATGCCCATTTTCTGTCGTGCTTCAACCAAGTTGACTTCTTCTCTTGATTGCAGCAAGGACATGCAAATTCTCCCTTTGTGCTCCAGCCCGACAAGTTAGCGTAAGCAGGAAAGTCGTTGATTGTCCACAATAATGCAGTGCGGAGTTTCAACATTTCATTGCCTTCGGCATCAAATGTCATCAGACCATCGGCCCATAATTCCTTCAATTCATCAATCAAAGGTTGCATATATACATCAATCTTGTCCCCTGGTCCTCGTGGTCCATCTATAAGTGGGGATAGGATCAGAAAATATTGCTTCATACACATCCATGGCGGGGGATTATAAGGCACCAAAACAACTGGTCACGTACTGTGATTTGCCCTAGTCATAGATCGGAATGGACTAAAACCATCTGCAGCCAAACCAAGCCGTACATTGCGACAATCCAAGGCAAATTCTGGGTTCCTCCGATCGAAGTCTTTCCACGCTGAGGAATCTGCTGGATGGATTAACTTACCATCATCCCTGCTATTTTCGGCATGCCATCTCATCAGTTTAGAAATCTTTGATGACATAAAAAGCAGCTTCAGCCTGGGCTTAAGTGGGAAATATCTCACTTGCTTTGCTGCCACATGTTTACCACGATTGATAACACTTGTAGAACTATTCTGACGATTGTGACCAACCCCGTCCTCTTTCCATCTCGATGACTGACAGACAATGCACATATCAAGGTGAGCATTCTCATTCCTAAACAACATACAATTGTTTGGACATGCATAAAAAGTCTCATACGTGAAGCCTAAATTTTCAGTTAACTTGCGGGCCTGATAGTAGGACTTAACAAGTTTTGCACTGGACGGGAGCGCTCGATGCAACAACTGGAGGAGCATATCAAAGGACGTGTTAGACCACTAATTCAATGCCTTCAAATGCAACAACTCAACAATAAAGGACAATTTACTGAAGTCCTTGCATTCGGGATACAATTCTGTCTGTGCATCGTCTAGAATTTCAAAATATCTCATGGCTTCTTCATAGGCACCGGAGCGAGGATTACTCCCACCCGCGCTGTCAGTCTCACAGCTTGTGTATTCGGGTGCCAACTGTAGACAACTCATTCGGCCCCCTATGATAGCCCTAAATGCCTGTCATATATGACGGTGCCCCCATTTCACCCATAATTGAATAGTTACTGGCATAATTAAGATTAATTAATGACGATGAAGATGCTTGTTGAAAATTTTATGCTTAGTTTGACAATCCTTAGAAATTTGTGAGAGAAAAGGCCGAATCGCGTTGAGACTTCGAGTCCAACACACTACTCATACAAAGGATAGGCTACAGCACTATCCAAGTCCCTTCTAGACTACATAGAACTCACTTAGGTTGATTCCAAAGAGATTACACTTAGTTTACCTAAGTATGATGCGACTAGTATGATTTAAACAATTAGAATCTTTGACCCGCAGATCCCTACCATTTCCTGAACTCTAATCGCTAGAACATATGGACCAAAAGATTCTACGTTCCGAGAGATTTCCGTTGATATATAGAACATCCAAATCCGATGAACGAATCAAAAGATATGATCGTCGGAAGATTACCCTGCGAACACCCCACCAGGCACATACCTGGGCACCCATGTAGGTGCGCCCATGTCCCAGACTTGTACTTGGGCGCCCACACAGGTGCGCCCAGGTCCCTAGTTGCCTTAGGGAAGCACTTAGGTGCACATTTAATCGCATCCCACTTTACCTTTCATAGTTTTGACCCGATCTCAATCTAAGAAATGAACCGGAACCAAACCTCGAGCCCGTTTGACCAAGACATGAGGTGCGCCCAAGTCCTGGAACCAACTTGGACGCCACCCCATGTGCGTCCAAGTCCCAAGATGCCTTAAAAATGCACTTTGATGCATACTTAGGCATGATTTACTCTACTCTTCGCAGTTTCGACTCGGTTTAGACCCAAAGACAATCCGGAAGCGGAACCCAGACCCATTAGGCATCAAAGTGAGACATGGCCGCCACCATGTGGGCGCCCAAGTCATGGGACCCACTTGGGCGCACCTCCATGTGCGCCCAGGTCTCCGAGAACCCTATTTCACCTTGGTTTGCTTGAAACCTCTAGAAACTCGTGCAAGAAGTAGCCCTAACTCTTCCTCCACGTCAAAATCACTATAAAGAGACCTCACATACTACTTTTGCAAAGGAGAGGCTACCAAAAAAAGAGAGAAAAAGTAGAGTATAAAAGAGAGAAAAAGAGAGAGGTCACAAAGGAGATCTCTAGATCTAGAAGAAAGGAGAAAGAAGATTGCTTTGGTTCTCCAAGATCAGTAATGGAGAAAGCCTCCCAAAGCCATGGACTTGCGCAAGAACTTCAACATAGGACTTAAGAGCACGATTCAAACCGGTATTTCTGGATTCCTTTTGTTTATTTGCATTCCACCAGCATTTTTGTTTAGAAACATGCTTAGGATCATGCACACATTGTAGATCTGCATTAATAGTACTATGTTACAGTAGATCTAATATTCAGTATTCATTCCTCATTAGGAACATGCTTAGGATCATCCATAGTTTGTAGATCTGCATTATTTTCATCATTCTGAACTCGTGATTAGAATAGATCTTGCATCCATATCGTTTTCATTAGGAAAATCCGAATCTGAAAGGAAAAGTGTTAAAAAAACAAGAGAATAGTACTTGGGCGCCACTGTGTGTGCGCCCAAGTCCCAAGAGTGGGATTTTGATCCTAGTTTCATCCCGCTTGCAATTTCTCTCTCAAATCCGGATTTCTATTCATATAAGTTAGTATTAGTACCTTCGGACCTGTGACTTTGTATTCAAAATCACGTGAAAAGCATTGAAAAAGAAACAAAAGAGGAAGAAAACACAGAAAAGCACTTGGGCGCCAATACAGGTGCGTCCAAGTCCAAGATTGGAGATTTGACTCCCGTTTTCCATTTCGCATGCATTTTGCTTCGGAAATCCGAGTCCATCTTCGTATAAGTTGATATCAAAGCATTCGGACTTGTTAAAAATATTGAAAGAATCGAAAAGGGACCAAACATATCATTGAAAAGAAGAAAAAGTACAGGAAGGCACTTGGGAGCAACCGTAGGTGCGCCCAAGTCCAAAAGTAGGCTTTTGGTCCCTATTTGTTTGATTCATGTGCATTTTGCTTCTTGAATTCGAGTCAATCCTCATATAAGTTGATATCAAGGCATTCAGATTTATTAAGAGTATTGAAAGAATCGAAAAGGGACCAAACATATCATTGAAAAGAAGAAAAAGTACAGGAAGGTACTTGGGAGCAACCGTAGGTGCGCCCAAGTCCCTGCAAAGGGATTCACCCCCGAAATCTTAGTGCTTGCATTATTATTTTCAAATTCGGAAGCTTTGACATTAATAATTCATAGTATTACCTGACACTTAGTCTCGAATTGTTAGAAATCATATCGAGACATCGACAGGAGTCTGAAATACATCACAACCCGCAGGGGGAACACTTGGGCACCACTGTGTGTGCGCCCGAGTCCCGCAGAGACACTTGGGCGCCCCTGTAGGTGCGCCCAAGTCCTTGGTTTGTTCTTCAGCCCGCATTTGCTGCATTTTGCGTCCCATTTAACATGCCATTCCACCTTTGTGATGATTTCAATTGATTGCTGAACTTCTAGACTTCGAATCTTCAAATTATCATACTTAGGTTGCATTGTTTGCATAAAATACCAAAAAAATCATAAAGTCATAAAACTCTTCCCTCCTCATCTTGCTCTTTAGTAATTAGAGAAGAGAACAAAAAAAATTAAAAGAAATAGAAAAATACATAAAAAGAAAAAGAATAGACATTAAGTAGAAAAAACCCTAGATTGTTCTTTAGGATAGCTCGCATTGCTTTTGCATAAAAAAACCAAACACCAAAAAAAAAACACAAAATCATAAAATACTTCTCCTCTCACCTTGCTCTTTAGTAATTAGAGAAGAGAAATAAAGAAATTAAAAGAAATAATAGAATTATAGAGTTAGACATTAATTAGGTGATCCTAGCTTATTCCATTCATGATTAAGTAAATTAATAAACTTGACCAACCCTAACTTAAACACTTAATTAATAAAAAACACCTATTTAAAACACTCAATTTAAATCCACATACTTAATTAATTAATTAAATCCCTAAAAACTTATTAACAACTCCTAATGAAACCCCTAATTAAATAAAACTTTAATCAACAAGTCCCAATTAAAATCCCAATTAGCAAACCTAATCAATAAGCTTTAATTTATTGAAAGAAATTAACTTAGAGACACCCTAGAAGATAACAAACCACTAGACTGACACTTGGGAGCAACCACAAGTGCGCCCAAGTCACCCTTGACACTTAGGAGCAAACACAAGTGCGCCCAAGTCACCCCAGACACTTAGGAGCAAACACAGGTGCGCCCAAGTCCTCTATCAAATCCAAATTGAAAACCTTAGTTACGTTTCGAGTTCCGGACTTAAGACTATAAAAATTAATTGACCCAAAACATAAGACAACTATTAGAACAGAAGCTTACATTGATTAGAACCTTAAGAAACTCCAAAATGAGCTAACACCATTGCAACCAATCGAACCACGCAGAGCAGCCACTTGGGCGCCACCACAGGTGCGCCCAAGTCCCAGAGTGACCTAGGCGCCACCATAGGTGCGCCCAAGTCTTCTTCCACTCCCGTTTTGCTAGTTTCAACTTCCTTTCATCATTTAAAGTAAAACCCGAAGCTCCAGAACCTTTAGCACACTAGAACAGAATCTTAAAACACTCTTAACTCATCCCTAAATGATTTTTAATCAAACCACAACTTGAACCAAACTAAATCAAATTAATAAGCTGTTTAGCTTAGGAGCTATCAAACTTAGACAATTTACACGCTAGCATTAAATCGGATTTCCCCATTAGATAGATTAGAGCATTAGGCTTCGTCCCATCTCTTTTCTTGTTCCGTTAAGGGACCGGGAGAGCTGATGTGGGCGGTTTAGGACCCTAGGTTAGGGTTAATCCGATGATCAGTAATAAAGCATTAATTACATAAATCAAAGTAAAATCCCCTAGTTAGGCCCTTCTACCCCCAATATCGAAAATCCATAAAAACTATAAAACCAATAAAATAAACCCAAAAATATTTTTCCTTTATTTCTTCCTCCACCTCAGGTGCCGGATATTTATTTAAATTTAATGATAAAAGGGAAAGAAGAACTGATTTATAAAATTGAATAAATGAGAATGACGAGATGAGATGAATGATTTCGCACACACTTTTAAAACAATCACGGCCCATCGGCCACTCTAAAACAAATACCGGCCCATCGGCCACCTTTAGTCAATTACGGCCCATCGGCCTTTCACCTTTATCACTCGTGTATCGCACACGAAAAACACAGAAATCACAAGTCAAAGTCTCATTTGCATCATTGTTTTGGTTTGCAAAGTCAGCCTTTAAACCCTATTTTGCCAAGGGATTTGAAGGGGGTACCCGGGAACGGGGCCAATCCTCTTCTTAAATATTTGGCACCTCCCCGCTTTTATTTTCTTTATCTTAATTGTTTTACTTTACTTACATATACTATGATTTTGCTATGTGAGGATTAACCTCTATTTGGACTTTAACGTGTAACCCTGAATTGACCCTATATTAAAAAGACCCAAAAAGACCCAAATTAATGTGACAAGACAACCGTCGTGTGTTGCCGGCAGCACATTAGACGAGAGGAAGGACCCACCTATTTATTTTCTCCCATTTTTCTTCGGCTTTCGTCGAAGGACGGTGTTACGGCAGTTACTGTAGCTGGCGATCGTGATCCGTCGATTTTGAGGGTAGTCGGAATCCTCATTTTCGATGTAAAATTTAAATAACACATGTATAGATGAATGGAGATCTTCCCAAGCCCATTGGTTGGCGCGGGGGGATCGAAATTCACATCCGACACCAACCCGCATGCGATATCATTTAACATCGCGATCATCGGATCAGTCTCTGACATATCATCCACCTCAATTTCATCTCTAGCCCGTTTGCGACATGAAACATACTCTTCTCCATGTCTTATCCAATTCTTGTACTGCTTCAAGAATCCGTTCAGAATCAGATGCTCTCGGATAAGCTCTCTTCTGTAATAATAACGATTCACACATTTTCTACATGGACAACTGATAAACTCATTGTCAAACCCATTAGTAAATTCCATGAACTGGTTAATCCCCTCCATATATTCCCTGGACATCCTATTCGGTAAATCAATCCAGCTCTTGTCCATCTCGGTAACTATTTCTGTGGAAATCTAAAATAAGAAAGTACAATTAGCCCAAGGTACCGTGCATCATGCAAATCACCTATCCATAAACTGCAAACTCCTTACTACAGGGTGGTTGGTCCTATCCCATTCGAGAATGCACGATCCAACTTGCACTCAACAACTCGAACGCTTCGTCCCCTAGTCAGACAAAATTTCGGCAGTATGTCCGCGTGGTTCTCCAAGTACACGACACAGATACAACATCAGTCGTACCTATGTATGTACCTAGAGAACAATGGGACATCAACCGAAACTCTATCTAACATCGGACTTGCATGAGCCATTGAGTATAAGATGGATAATTGCATTCCCAAACTGTCCGAACTGGACAATTCAAGAATCGCATACGACAAAGTTTGAATATACATCACAAGAACGACGAATCTAGTCAAAGACCCAAACCGTCGCGTCAAGGATTACCGAACAGATGTCGTACACAATTCTCGAACGGGTCTAAGTTTCACTAATGCATGCAAATGAATAAAAGAACAGAGAGGAAGGTTCACAACCAATGAAATCTTCAAATATAAAACCATCTATAGCAGTTCTAAATTTGTTTGTACTATTAATTAACATAATATTTGACGTACTTAAATAATAACTATACCTTTCTAATTTTAGTCAGGTCACTTTGTCTTCTAATTTGTAATTACAATGCTTGAAAAGGAAAACATCAAATTGTTCACATCAGGTGCTTTTCCTTATTCTTTCTTTATGATTCTTTAATGGCTGATGGTAAAGCTGTTTTTTTTTTTACAGCAACTGTTGTTCTTTCTTTCTTTTCTTGTTTAGGCAAAAGTGTATAGGGATGAGAAGCACTTTTTGGATCTTTACATGACTCTTAATAGATACTCAAGGTGCTCTCTCTGTCTCTCTTTCTCTCAATTTTTGTTGGTTGTTTATTAGAGTGCTTATATTTTGAATTTTGGTCTGAAGATTTTGTGTATGGCTTGCACTTTTTTGTATTCATGGTGGCTTTTGGTATTCAAATTTTATTGGTGTACATTAGAGAGCTTATTTTTTGAATTTTGGTATGGGGAATTTGTGGGTGGCTTTCAGTTTTTTGGATTCATAGGGGCTTTTGGTATTCAATTTTATTGGTGTTTATTAGAGAAGTTATTTTTTGAATTTGGGTCTGAGGCTTTCACTTTTTTTGGATTTATGGGGTCTTTCGGTTTGTTATGCACTTCTCCTTCTTTACTGAACTTTCTGGAATTGAATTGGAACATGCTTGCATAAAGTTCACCTTGAGAAATTTTGCATTTGAATTGGAACATGATGCAAATCTAAGTCAAAGAAAATAATCTATCCCTAACTTCTAGCCCTCTTCCCTCTGCAGGTGCTAGTCTGTCTTCATGAAACTAACCATTCAAGTTTACAAGCCTCAAAAGGAGAAAAGGTACCAAAAGTACAGAACTCTATCTAAGAACTATATTTGAAGTTTCCTAGAAACTTACCCAATATACTTGCTTAAAAAATGAATTGTGATATCTTAACTATTCAGGTCCATGTCAACATAAAACACAACCTTCCTCAAATATAAGACATAAAAATCTACTGCGACCAACACTAAGCAAAGTCTTGTCTATCATTTACGAATTCATGGGATGAATGGACCCCATTATATTACCACTACCCTTTCCCAAGTATGCTCCTCTGTTGTGCAAACAAAAGCGTCAATAGAAAACCCAAACTAAGATCCACATAAACATTTAAATCATGTGCAATGTTCAGTACCTCATCTCCTGCAGTTTAAAACCATTCATATTTTCATGAAAGAAGAAGAATACAGCTTCATGCCAAAGAAAGCATTCACATCAAAGAATTTACATGTAAATTGTGGAAAAAAAAATTAGATTAGGATCAACAATATCACAGGTGCACACCCCACAAACTTAAATACAATCAAAAGCCAGAGAAATAAACGCCCAACTGCTACCTAAGTGATCTTGTTCTCTATAAACAACAAAGATAATTTAACACTAATCCTACTACCCTAATAACACTAATCCTCTAAAGTGTTTTAGAACTGCTAGTAGGATTGTGAATTGCACAAGAGAGCACCACATATAGTGAGAGTATAGTCTGCAAAATGCAAATAGCATGGTTCCACTTCCACCCTGACTACCTTGAAGCCTTTGAGAAAGTATCTGTTTGTTGCCTTTTGTAGAAAAATGCTAAGACCTTACCCACACTGTGAATACGAGCAGATAAAGAGAACCTCCTTGGGCAAAGGGCCTTTGAACTTGTGAAATAACCTTTATGGCAGTGACCCATTTATAGGTCTAGAGAATTTTTCCATTGAAATACGTCCCACAACCCATGAGCACCATTTTTTCACAAACCTCATTCTTAATGAGAGAAATGACCAGTCTACTTGGTCATGTGCTTTCCCCATGTCAATCTTACAAACCTCATTCTTAATGAGAGAAATGACCATAACTAGCTATCTACTTTTCTTTCATTTGATGGTGGTGGACACATAAGACCCTCACTTCACAAAAGGAGAATTTAGATGCTTTTGTTCATTTGCTTATATTGGGTATTGGTAAGAGCCCATCGCCTGTAATGATTGGTGGTAGGGACCCATTGGCCCTACAAACAAGTTGGTTTTTCATGTAAATTTGTTTCATGCTTTTATGGAACCGATCCACTGTGCACTGAATGACAATGTATAACAGTGATTAATGATCAAGTTAATATAATCTGAAGGTTGATCCAAACCCATTCGGAGATAAAGGCCTGTTTGGAGGCAGGTCTGGTCTACCTCAAATATTTTGAGGCTGGGATTGGCATCCCATATTCTCTGTTGGACAGTTGTCACATGCTTTTGTCCCCATACAAAATCTATCAATGAGATTGCCATGTCAAGCAGAGGCCAGCATGTCATTACTAATTGGGCCTGAATTATCCAAGCATTATTGCAACAGGCAACAAAACAAGAAAAAATGCAAAAAACAACCTGAATTGAGAATCAGACTTGGTCTCTATAGGAAAGAGGAAGGAAAAAGAAAAGGAACCTGCACCTGATGCCTGATCCCATTTATTGGTCGGCCTAAAAATTATGTGTATGCCATGGGCCAACCATTCACATAGCAGGTTGGACATGGAAGCTCTGTTTGTTGATGCACACACATTTACTTGAAAATCACGTACCCTACCTTTTGTTAGTTGTTTGCTGGATGTCACTAGGGAAAAAGGAATGCTAGAAGTGATAGGAGGTGATTGAAAGCAGTCATTATGAGCTCAAATGACTAAGGGTTTTGTTGATAAGCAGCTGTAGTGCAATGTCTCTGCTTTTGTTTTGTAAAACATTTTGATTCTTTCTAGTAAAATCAATTCTTCAAGAGATTAACTGTCACGACCCGAGCCCGAGATTAAGATTAATTCGAGTTAACCCTAGGTCGCGTCACATACTTACTTCCGTGAACTTCAATTACATAAAAATTCACAAGGGATATCAATTAACACATTATGCGAAACAGATAAACAATATATACATTGCTCTATAGAAACCAAAATTTATTTACATCATGTACAAACTAATCACTTGCATATTTAATTACAATGCAAGGATTAAAAGTATGAAACATTCTTATACAACTTCCCTTCACAAAGTTTCCTTTAAATTTCGATTCAATATCACATTCATATGATATTATTCATTTCCACTCAACTAGTCCTCCTGGAGGAACCGTATTGGTCGTCTCTGCTGGCGCTGTGGCCTCTGAAGGACCGGCATGGGCAGTTGTGCCTGTAATGCCATCAATAACACTATGAATTTGACAATTCAGCAATGTATAAGCAGTTACATGATTTAACATGCTAATTACACACTTAATCTGTCTAATCCAATGTTAGACTAATACAATTACCATTTAATTCAAATCAAATCAAATCAAATCAAATCAATGAGAGTCTTTATTATTTGGCAATCTACAATAACATTTCAATTCAAATCACATATTCCTCAAAAGGAAGGAATCACATCTTCCACACGGAAGGAATCATATATTGTGGGATTTATCAGTGCCCGGGCCAGGGACATCTGACATCACCACGGAGTTCCGGAACACTCCCAAATAATCTGCTGCAGCAGTATCAGCTCTAATGAGCTTATAGGAATCACTATGCAGTGCCAGACTCAATAAACAATTCAATTACTCATTTCATTTTCAATTCAATATACAAATTCAAATAAACAATATCAACCACTTAGGTGTAACTTTCAGACATTTAATGTACGTGTTATTTTCGATGGACATCACAATTTATGTGTATTTTGTACATTAAAGTCTCTTAGTTAACACCCATGGAGGTAAAACAACATTGATAGCCTTGATTAAATCAATAGGCCCTTTTCCTTAATTCAGAACAATTTTGGACTCATATTAGCTTCAGTTAACTTATCAATACTGAATCAACTAGCTTTACAAGCTAATCTTTATCATCGAATTGCAACTAGTTTGCTTTAAGTAACCTCATGGTTAGCTCCTAATTCAATCTTGGATCTAATCCTTTAAAGAAAGTTTAATTGCTTAAACTCTCTCATTTATGTTATAATTAGTCATTAGACTAATTCTATGAACCACTCATAACCATAAACAAAACATTTGATTCAATTTGAATCAAGAAACTCATTGGACTCAATCTAAGTCCTCCAATCACTAAGATATGTAGACCATTAAATTCTACGTTCTAAGAGCTTTCCAATGATATGTAGAAGTCCAAAATTCGACATACGGTTCAAAAGTTATGGCATTTTGAAGTTGCCATTGTAGGGCCCACTGGGCCATCTCGCTATAGCAAGCCCAAATCTCGCTATAGCGAGACCCCTTGCTGTTTGGTCTCCGAAACAGCAACCTGATACTACTTTTTGAACCCATTTTCACTCCCATTCATTCTCAAAATACACAACACATGGAACCTCCTGTTCCCCCATCAATATCCACCTCCATAAACATTAAAATCACACTTTGATTTATCACGTAACCCATTCAACAATCCATTCAATCATTCTACAATTTCAATCAAAATAAAAAATTGAAACCAAACTCAACAAAAACTCAAGAAACATCATTTCTAGTAGCATATAAACATAAATCATGGTTATACTTGCCTTAATTCAAGATTAGCACAAACACCCCTCTTTTCCAAGCTTCACTTGATACAAAACTTCCCAAATTCACAACCCTAACACCAAGAACAGTTTGGAATAGAAATTCTTGAGTTGATTGTGTTGCACAACACTCTAATCACTCAATAGTCTTGAAAAGTCTACAAAGAACTTGAATCTACTTACTTGTAACTTAACAAGGAGAAACTCCAGCTCTCCTTGAACTCTTTCTCCAAAGAAACTTGAAAAGAATGATGGAGAAGAGATGAAAATCACAACTTATCTTCAAAATCACTCACACAGATTCAAAGCTTGTCAATCGTGGAAGAAAATGATGAAGAAAACTCAGAGTTCTCACCCTCTCTCTGCTGGACTGGAATTCACCGACTGAAAAAGGGTTTGAGTTCATCTCTATCCTTTTTAAACTCAACTTTTGCAAGTACCCCCTCACATTTTACTTATTTTAAATTTTAAGTCACTTCAAGATCCATTTGACCCCTCTCAAGTCAAATGAAAATGTGTAGATTATGAAAATCATTACACTTATCAAGATACACACGTTGACATCAAATTTTACCGCATTCGATGAAAAACGTATAAACTCAGATTTACGAAAAAGTCCTTAACTTGACTAATTCGGTTTATAAATCAATTCAAGTAAGCCAATCTTCTCCAAACTTGTTCATTATACTTAATTCAAGCAAGTGTGACTAATTTGATCCATTTTATCCACTAATCACATTTATCGTGATTAGTCACACTTAACCACACTAATCTATATTAATTAGAGTTAATCTTTATTAACTCGGGATGAGGTGTAACATTAACCATTCCCATTTCATCTATTCACAGCTCACCTGATGAGATATAACCCTACTGATTTCTGGGTCAAGGCTATTAGAAGCCTAATCCTCCAAAATAACATCTGCAAATGCCAACATGCTCAATGTCCCTATTTTTCTCTCGAATGAGTGCATTCATTTGCTACCATCATTCCATGAAGGCTTTTATTCCATGGAAAGAAGCAACTTGATATGGAGAAATAGTATGTTTCACCACCTCCATTCTTTTTTATATTCCTTACAAGATTAGTAGGTCTAAACCTCGAAACCTCCTCCTCTTGCTCTGTGTTATTTTGGAACTTATTATAACGAGTGTTCAATTAAACGCTTAAATTTAATCTTCCTCTTGAAAAAATAATTTTTTTTCCCAGAACACTTCTTGCATAATCCTTCAAAACTTTTTCAACATGCCAAAATCACAATTTCCACAAAATAGAATCCCAGCCTTCCATAGCAAATGAAAAAAAAAAACCACATATCTATATATACATAAATTAAATGAAAAAAAAAATACATACCAGCAGCTGTAGCAAGAGATTGATTGGTGCAAGCTATGGTTTCGGCGGTGGCAGTTCCGGCGCAGACAGGGCACAGTGCAGAGCGAGAACAGAGGGAGGGAGGGAGAGAGAGAAATAGAGAGGGAGAGGGAGAGGGAGAGAGAGAGAGAGAGGGAGGGAGGGAGAGAGAGAGAGGGAGAGAGAGAGAGAGAATAACCTGGGAATAGAGCAAGAGAGAGGGAGAGCGAGAGGGAGGGAGAGGGAGAGGGAGGGAGAGAGAGCGAGAGAGAGGGAGAGGGAGAGGGAGGGAGCGAGAGAGAGGGTGAGAGAGAAATAGAGCGAGAGAGAGTGAGATGGCTCCGGCGCAAGCGATCGTCCGGCAGTGGAGCGGCAGGAGCGGTAGTAGGGCAGAGCGAGGGAGCAGAGCGCGGGAGCAGGGAAAAAAGTGGGAAGGAGGGAAGGATTTCTCGGCAGTGGCGCAGTTGGAGCGGCAGGAGGCAGAGCGAGGGAGCAGGGAAAAAAGTGGGAAGGAAGGGAAAAGTGGGAAGGAGGGAAGGATTAGGGCAGAGTGAGGGAGCAGAGCGCGGGAGCAGGGAAAAGTGGGAAGGAGGAAAGGAAATTTCGTGGATTAAGCAAAACTTTTAACGACCGCTGTTGCGACCGCCATAGAGGTGCCTTTAGCGACCGCTACAAGCGGCCGCCCGCCTTCTGCTGAGCTAAAAGTAAAATTTCTAGTAGTGAACCTTTTTGAGTAATTAATAGCATATATCCTATGAAAACGGATTTTCTATAATGACCACAATTCGGGAAAGGAAAGGACTTGTGGTCCAAGTAATGGACTTAAAGGTAATTTCCTTACACTAGTTCCTACGATTCCCATCGGCTCAATTGATTTTTCAAAGAATACGAGTTTCATGCGGATTTGGATTTCCACACACTTCTTTGTCTTCTTCTCTCATTTTTCTCATCCCTACTTTTCTATAAGAAATCTCACTTCAATATGTTTACGTTGTTTGTCAAATTGATCTCTATAAAATATTAGTATTTTTATAATATTTTATGCAAGTGTACTACAAGTAATTGTTTTGGATGTTGACCATTTAAGCGAGGGAAAATCCACCTATGAGCAGATCACATATTGATTTTGCGGTCCAGCTTGTGGGGCTCACTCTGATGCAATTATATTATTGGGGATGGGTTTGGTGGAAATGTCTTTTACGGATATGGGTCGTGCACAAGATCAGCCCGATCAAAAGCTTTTGATTTAACAACATTTTAATTTTAATGCTCTTGTAACCAGAAATATTTTTTAGATTAAACCAAATCTTGGTTAATGGCTCAATGAATATCAAAATCAAGTATTGTGCCAAATCAAGGTGTGGATAAAGTGTGAAAGGAGCTATACTAACCAAAGACGAGTCCAATAGAGCTGGACTTTACATCTAATCTACTATGAGAAAATTCTCCTTCAAGCAAATCTTATATAGATTATAAGGGCATGTGCCTTTTTTTTTTTTTTGAATGGTTTACTAGCAGCTGGACTCCCTTTCAGTTCCATGGCTTTCATCATCTCATTCTTCTTCTCTTTCTCTATCAATTCCCTAGTGGTTGTTTCTATGGAAGGGAAGTGCATCACCAAGCAATATCCAAAAACTGTGCATATATATGATATCTCACGAGAAAAAGTCTTTCATTAATAATGCAGGTTTACATAATTCCTAATTGATTTTTGCAGCAGCCTCTCCCTAATGATCATTTGATTTATTATTAAAGCGGAGATTGTCCCTAACAGCCGTCCAATAAAATCTCTTTAAATTTACTACTAAAACGTTGATATCAAGAAAAATGTTCTTATACATCCAACATCCCAATGTTTCTTGAATCAAACGGAAAGAAGAAAAAAAATGTGTTTCCCATCTCTACTCTATTATAGGTTTTGTCATGGCCGGCCCACTATATATTTGTTTTCAATTGATTAACAGGTCAAAGAGTTTTCATCTGATTCCTAATCAGCCACAGAGAGAGAGAGAGAGAGAGAGAGAGAGAGAGATGTGCTCCCACTGTGCTCCCATGTGTGGAGAAGCCTCATGCAGTATGCATGCCGTACCCAGCTCAAGGCCATATAAAACCCAAGTTAAAACTAGCCAAGCTCCTCCATTTCAGAGGCTTTCACATCACCTTTGTCCACACCGAATTCAACCACAGGCGCCTCTTGAAGTAAAGGGGCCTGGATTCTCTGAAGGGCTCAGACGATTTTCGATTCGAAACCATCCCAGATGGTCTCCCCTCATCGGATTTAGATGCGACCCAAGACATTCCTGCACTATGCGACTCGACCAGAAAGTACAGTACTGCTTGGTTCCATTTCGCAACCTTGTGGCGAAGCTCAACGGCTCAGTCCACCATCCTCCTGTCAGTTGCATTGTCTCTGATGGGGCCATGAGCTTTACCCTTCAAGTTGCTGAGGAGCTTCACATTCCTGAAATGTCACGCCCCCAATATTAGGCTGGGCCCAACCCGATCCTAAGGGTGTGAGAATTGAGGTCAATTAAAAATTTTCTCACCATTCATACTTGAGACCCAAATTCCGGGTGGATTGAAGTCCGTGGTGAGGTTATGTATGATGATTAGTCACCATAATCTAATCACTGAAGCATCAAGAACCAAACAACTTGCGCAGTTGGAAAAAACATAACCATAAAAATAACAGAGCGGAAGTAATACAGAAGTACATAAGTTCAAATAAGTTTATAATGTCTTAAATTAAGATAAGGCCTAACACAATCATGACATCAAAATAAAAGGGCTATAGGCCCAAAGGTAATAGTCTCAAACGTCTACTGATATGTATGGTTCAACGGTGTTAGGCTCAACAAGTCAAACTACGTCGTTGGCGCTCTACTCAGTAAGTCCGTCATCCAGCAGAACCTCCTGCCCCACCTTGCCCTCTGACTCATCAGGGTCAACGATACCTAAGCACCAAATGTAGCACCATCAATAAATGGCAAGTAAATAGATATGAATAACAGTGTAACATGTGCCAATCGAGACCAATATGTGGTAAGATACGTAAACACTAAATAAACGAAACATAATTAATCCATAAATAATCAAACCATCATATGTCATCAGAATGAATGTACCGAGGCGAACTTGGTACCCAGATGAGCTGGTCATACACATGCAACCCAGGCGAACCCGGTACTCAGACGAGCTGGTCAAACAATTGCAACCCAGGCGAACCCGATATGATGGCGTACATCCACCCCCGATCTGCAGACGGTAAGTACAAACCATATACACACAAGTCTACACATATGCACACACACCCAACTCACACATGTGCAAGCACATATACCTACACATAAGCGCCCACACTCGAACCCACGCATACACACATACCCAAAACAAGGTGTCCGGTTAGCCTCTCACTAAGTGTCCTCATCACATCGTCAACAGAACTAAAGGGGAAGGCCATCAAGTGAGTGTAAAAGTACGGGTAATAAACTAACGAAGGAAGTGGGTGTATACAATAATCATGTAATATATATATATATATATATATATATATGGGGGATCTTCATATGCATCTATCCCTCACCAAAAATGGTGAGGGACACCCATTTTGGGGTTGTTTCAAGTACAAGAGGGAGGTACAAAGTACCCCTCTTGTACTACTCTTGTACTTGAAACACCTCCAAAAGGGGTGTCCCTCACTATTTTTGGTGAGGGATAGATGCACATGAATGTTCCCCTATATATATATATGGAAATGTTCATATGCATCTATCACTCACCAAAAATGATGAGGGACACCCCAAAAGGGGAATTTCCAAGTACAAAAGTGAGGAAGTACAAAGGTGTACTAAGCTAACCTTAACCTAACCGGACCATATGGTAACGGGCCAAGGGGAGTAGGTATTAACCCTCCTAAGGCTAAGGTCAAACATCACATGTAGGGCCCATGTTGTCTATCACGATGGTTACGTGGGTCCCGGATGCCTTTGGTAGTCATTTGGTGCTTTTGAAGTTGTTGACACCCAAGGGGCCCACTACGCCACCCACATAACCCAACATGGGTCTCACGTGCATTATTGCACAATCCACAATGAGGTGCTAAGCCTACACACCCTCTTAACTAAAGGCCCAATTCATATTCATAGGCCAGGTGGGGCTAGGGTCCAAATTCCAGCGGGTCGTGTCATGACATAAATAGTAGATTAATCTAGTTTCAGGTCAACAGGTTGATTTGGAAATTCCTAGAGATATCATATGATTCCACATAATCGTTAATGGGAGAAAAAGAATCATTGAATAATTCAAAGGGGTTGTTGTGTTCAGTAAAAAGTAAGTGGCTGGGTTAGAAATCCAAAAGGAACCACATGTTCCTAAAAGATGTGGACAGAACTCATATCTCATTCTTGGGACGGTTCCACACCTCATTCTTGAACTACATGGATGGTGGGCCATGGGGGAAATCCCATATGATACCTAACAATACTACATAATCAACCATGGGCTTGTTGTAATTATTTCAAGTAGGGAGGGTTGTTATGAAGTATTCTTATAATCAACATGCTTAATGTGTTAGTCTCATATTTGTGACTCATATAAGTCAATGGTCCTATATATATTGGTGACTAATGCATTAATAATGACTCTTGTAATTTAAAAGTCCTAAATTGAAGGTTATAGTAGTGTTATAAATAGAAAGTGATTGTTGACACCAAAAATGTCACTTTGCCTCTTCAACATCAAGAAAGCTACATGAAGTCGCAACCTGCCATAAATAGGCAATGCAACTTCTCAAAAAATCAAATCTTGTCAGAATCAAACAAAAACTGTAAGATCCTTCAAGATAGCCAAGAGAAGAGTACATATGAAGTTTCGGGCCATTTCAGAATCATTTGGCCTAACTTCGGTTCTCCGACAGCTAAAATGGCGCTCCCGGCGGCGACATCATCGGAGACGTCAAAACTTCGATCAGAGCCTACAGATGACTCCAGCATGTCTCAAAAGGGCTCCATGCCAAATTTCAAGTCAAACCGACAACGTTTGACCCTCCATCAATGCTCGAGCAGCAAAATCAAGCCTCCCGGCGGCGGAAACCACCGGAGCCTTCGCTCATCAAACCAAGTGCATGAGTGGCTTCAACATGCTTCCAAAAGGCTGCACGTCAAATTTCAGGTCATTCCGAAAACGTTTGACCAGGTTTCGATGCTCCGAGAGAAAATCAAGCCTACCGGCGGCAGAGCAACCCGGGACCATGACATCCAAAACGGAGCCCATGGAACGTCTCAAAATGACTCCAATAGGCTCCCCGTCAAATTTCAGGTCAATCGGACATCGTTTGACCGCACATCAAAGCTCGGCATTTTCCCCGCAGCAAAATCAAGTGAAGCATCGACGGGACCCCAAACGGCTTCAAAACTCAAACAAAAGCCTATGGTTGGTCTTATTTATTGCTCAGGAGGCTTCACCTCAAATTTCAGGTCATTCCGACATCGTTTGACCAAGTTTCGACTTCTGGCGGAAAATCAGCAGCTCTACGCGACAAAGTCTTCGGCTTTCCCGGAAAATTAGAAACTTTGCACTCTAAAAATGCAAGGATTCTCATCAAGTTTTCTACAGGGAAATCAAGCCAATAAATGAGAAGAAATGTCAAGAAAAATACAGAAGAAAACGGCGACGAAAAAGACCTCAAAACGACCGCAAAACGGGCTCCGAAGGGGAAAAATCCCCCAGGGTCGCAGACCCCTGCGACCATGGCCCATGGTCGCAGGCCCCTGCGACCATGGGCCATGGTCGCCGGTCCATGGTCGCCGGCGACCATGGCCCATGGTCGCCGGCGACCATGGAGGTCCGGGTCACCGGATTTTCCGCCGGTGACCCGTTTTTTCCGTCTTTTTTCGCGTTTCGCGCACTTTGGCCCCTGTGGTTTCCTGAAAATGTGATTTTTAGTGCTTGAAATTGACTCATATCCGACGACATCCGTCAAAATCATGGGTCAACCTCCAAAAGCATAAAATCATCAGTGATCGCTCCAAGATCGCCAACCGGCTGACCAAGAAAGTGCACTTTCTGTCCGACCGATCGTGAAATCGACAAGACAGATGTCACCGGCCCGCTCTTAGCTATCAATGTCTGAAGTTACATGTTCATCCGATGTCGATCAGCATGTAGATCCATCGATGATCATCGCCAGAAGAATTCCAGAAGACACGGCATGGCCCGCGACTCTTCGACTGCTCGGCGACCAATTAATGTGGTTAATTGACTAGCTTTATTGCAGTCATTAATTCATTTCTTTGGACGGCCCAATCAGAAGCAAGCATTTGGGAGTTACAAGTCAATTGATTCATGGCATTTAAACCATGAAACTCCTCCCATTATTGTAATTAAGGTGATTAAAAGCCCTTAATCTCCATCGGCCAATCAGATTCAAGGAAAAAGGAGTTACAAAATCAAGAAATAAATCTTGTAACTCCTCCCATTAAAGCCATTAAGGCTCATAAACCCTCCTAAATGGCTACCAAATGCCTATAAATAGGAGAGCATTCCATTGAAATTGGGATCGGAAAAAATCGGAAAAAAGATCAGAAAAAGGAGGAGAAAATCAGAGGATCAGAAAAACAAAGATCAGAAAGAGATCTGAGAGAAAGAAAAAAAGAGAGAAAACTCTGCTGAAGTTCTGCACCGGCCACCACTACAAGGTGACAAAAGTCCCTTGGGGGGCACCCCCCCCCAAGGTCCTTGCCTTCTCCTGCTGCCTCCAATGGCTTAGACGTGGCTTTTCAGCCCGTCTACTTAGCTTTTTATTGGACATAGGACCTTCTCTTGGTCTTTGTCCTCTAAAAATCTGAGGTTATAGCCAAGCCAAGCGAATCAAGAGCATCTTCTGTTCTCATCTGCATGGATGATGGCGAAGCCCATACATGGCTTGCGACCGTCAATCTGAACGAGTCCCCCACAATCTCCTGAAAAGTTAGATCTTCCTTTTCTTGCTTTTCATTGTAATTTGTATTTTTCTAAAGAGACAAAAATCACAACTCTTGTCTTTCATTATTGATAAGAATTGTAAATCGGCTATAAACGCCAAAATCGGCTATAAATGCCAAACAAAATCGCCTTTCACGGCAAACCAAGAAAATGTCTCTTTTCTTAAATATTTGTGCAATGGAAAACTTGAAAGAAGTTGATTTCCTTTTTACTTGCGACGGTTGATCTTCGGATTACCACTTGCAATTCCAAGTAAAATAGAAAATCTGGCACACCCACCCACACAAAAGAAATGTTGATGCACGCTTCAGGGCCCGCCAGGGCGCGAAAGGGCCGGACCCGACGGGCTCCCACGTTCCGCCGACCCCGGTAGCCGCCCCAGCGGGCGCCTCGGAGCGCGTTCCATCAAGCTGGCACACCCGGTGGGACCCGTTCATTTGAGAACACGGTGCTTGGAAATGAAATATTTGCATATCATACTTTTTGCTCTATGCTTATACTTCTTTTCCGGATTCCTTGGCTACTTTCTAGCTGGTAGCCTATGTTGGATTTTGCATCCTAAAAAAAAAATGAGATGGGATTTTTTGGAAATTTCTATTTCTTTGAGTTTGTTTCCATTCTTTCTCTTTTCAAAAAAACAAAAATCAGTTTTCTTAGTTTGAATTCAAAATTGAGAAACTTTGATCCTATCCTATCGTTCTTTGGCGCTTGCAGAAATGTTGAGCCCGTTCGACTAAGGTTTTGGACCATCGTTTCTCTTCGATGAGTTCATTAGAGATTTCAAAAAAAAAATATAAAAAAAAAAATAAAAATAAAAAAAAAATCAGTTTTCTTAGTTTTGAATTCAAAATTGAGAAACTTTGATCCTATCCTATCGTTCTTTGGTGCTTGCAGAAATGTTGAGCCCGTTCGACTAAGGTTTTGGGCCATCGTTTCTCTTCGATGAGTTCATTAGAGATTTCAAAAAAAAAAATATATTAAAAAAAATAAAAATAAAAAAAAAAATCAGTTTTCTTAGTTTGAATTCAAAATTGAGAAACTTTGATCCTATCCTATCGTTCTTTGGTGCTTGCAGAAATGTTGAGCCCGTTCGACTAAGGTTTTGGGCCATCGTTTCTCTTCGATGAGTTCATTAGAGATTTCAAAAAAAAAATATTAAAAAAAATATAAAAATAAAAAAAATTAGTTTTCTTAGTTTGGATTCAAAATTGAGAAACTTTGTTCCTATCCTATCGTTCTTTGGTGCTTGCAGAAATGTTGAGCCCGTTCGACTAAGGTTTTGGGCCATCGTTTCTCTTCGATGAGTCTATTTGGGATTTTTTATAAAAAAAAAGGGACATAGACCACTAAGGTTAAACCAATTGCGTTCTTTGATCACGATTGATTCAAGAAAAGCCTTGTCCAGAGTGTGGAGACAGCTTGACTGTTCTAGGCAAGGGTCCTCCAAACGGGTTCATTAAGTAATCCTACCCTTACCTGGGGGCAATTCTATCAATTGAGGTTTCATAAGACCGGGTTAGGAGGCCTATGTGTACTCTCTCGTCTTTAAGTCTTAAAAATAAAAAAAAAAAGATTTTCAAAAAAAAAATCTTAAAAAAAAAAAAAATAAAAAAAAAAATCAAAAATAAAAAAAAAGATCTTCAAAAAAAAAATCTTAAACAAAAAAAAAAGATTTTTTTAAAAAAAAAAAAAAATGAAAATCTTAAAAAAAAAAAATCTTCAAAAAAAAAAAACTCTCGTCATTTTAGATTCAGATCCGAGAAATTGTGGTTCCTTCCCTTCTGGGTACTGGTGCTCGCGGAAATCGTTGAGCCCGTATTCGGATCGGAATACCATCTGCTCTCTTTGATGAATCCAATCTTGACATTTCAAAAAAAAAAAAAGAGAATCCCATCTCGTGGATGCGATCTCCAACATTTGTGCATAGCAATACTGGTACGCCCTTTCAAGGTCTACTGTATCTGTGACCGGCACATTTGTAACTCCTACCCTATATTCTTCTTATCTCGAGCAAGCTCCGCTTCTCGATAAGTCGAATTTAGGTATACAATTGCTTCTAGCAGGCATTGGAACGCTCATTTCGAGCCTACCATGTTCGCTGTCAGAACAATTGTACCCTCTATGGCTTTTTGCCTTCCTCATATTGCTTGGGTTATGTCCCTTGAGCGATTTGAAAAGACAAAAGCATAGAAATTCCCATTTATGATCATTATTCTTGTGATTACTAATGGATGTGGTCTTGTTTCAGAACTTTTTCGAAACTAACAATGGCAGCCTTAACCATTATCTTCGATGAGAACAAGCACCAACTCATGCTTCAACAGAAGCAAAGCACGCGCACCCATAAGTGCCCTGCCAGCTGCCGAAGCATCAACTCCCTCGGCAACTCTCTGAACTCCGGGTCGACCTCGACTCCCCGGACCATCGTCTTCGGGACACTGGGACCATTCCCACTTCCCGAAGAACAAGCTGCGCCTGCTAAAAAGCAGAAGATCGCCTCTCAACGTGTCACTCCCGTGACACCAAAGGCAAGCGCCCAAAAGCCCGAAGCCCGCTGCACCCCCGCGAAGCCTCGACCAACAACCAACCAGGTCTACCCTAAGACTTGGTCTCCAAGACCTTCCCCAAAACAAAGAAGGTCTCAAATTTCCACCAAGCCAGTATACCTGGCCCCACTCAAAGAAAACCAGTTCTACCCTCTTGCCTACATGAAAGAGGAGAGACCCATCTCCAACCTGACTCCCAAGTCAACCCAGCATGAGCCGGCTTGTTCCTACAGGCCCAAAATCAGATCATGCATCACCAGGCCTCTACAAGCACCTGCTAAGGCCTACACTCCTTCAGTTCGACCCTTCATCTCTACAGGGGCCGAACTCGAAAGGTTTAAAGCTTCGCTGCAACAGGCAAAGGACCGGGTCCGCATCCTGTCCTTGCCCAACCACAAAGAAGACAAGCTCGGCTGCTGCGCCCGAGGGAGCACATCCTTCATCGTCAGAGCCCAGCCAGAGCTGACTGAAGCTCAAATCGCTCGTCGAGCACGCCGCCGTGCGTCATATCGACAAAAGAGACTAGAGAAGCAACGGACCCAGCCTCCTACACTTCAAGTCTCCCACAAATGGGTCGAAAAAGAAAGACCCGACCAAGTTGCTGCCGTCCATATGGTTGGAAAAACCAGAAGACGCCAAAAGTCAGCATCAAAAATCCATGTCCGACGTCCGGTGACCCGTAGCGTCACCGGGACACGAAGACATCCTGAAGAATCTCCTGCCCCTTCAAGCCAAGGACGGGAGAGTAATCCTTCATCAAGCTCTTCATCAAAAAGAATGAGCCCCAGCTCGGTCACCAGGACGATTTCTTCGTTCGAATCCCGAGGGATGAACGTCTTGGCTACAAGTTCTGAGCCGCCACCTCAGAATCCACCTCGAGATGATGCGCTCGCACGCATCCAGCAGTTGGAACAAGGCCAGCAGAGGATCGAAACTCTGATGGAAAACATTCTCCTTGTCGTCCAAAATCAGGTGAACAATGAGCCTCCTCCGAATCATAACAATAACGAGGAGAATTGTGAAGAAAATGAGTCACGCGCCCTTACCAAAAAGGACGTAGACAGTATCCTCGCCAAAGCTAAAGAAGAGGATATACTCAAAGAGCATGGGATCAAGCCACCATATCCTTTATGGATGGACTCGGTCCCGTTCCCCACAAAATTCAAACATCCTACTCTCCAAACATATACGGGGAAAGGATCGGCCAGACAGCACGTCATCCACTTCAAGATCTTGACGGGAGCTATCGCGGATCAAGATGCACTCAAGATTCGCCTCTTTGCAAGTACCCTAAAAGGTACGGCCTTCGATTGGTACTCCACTCTGCCGGAGAACTCCATTCAGAACTGGGCTATGCTGGAGACACGCTTCCTGACCCACTTCCAAGGTGAGGATCATCCTGTTACTATGGCTCAGCTCTGCAGCCTAAAACAGGGAGAGAATGAGTCAACTTATGACTTCATTCACAAGTGGAAAGCAATGGCGTACAAATGCTCAGATGTACTGCCACAAGCGTCGCTAGTTGACATCTGCCGAAACAACATGAGAGCTAAAATCCGCTCCATGATCATCGGCAACAAATCAAAAAACCTGGGAGAGCTCCTGGAAGCTTCCATGGAAGCTGAAACGGTGATCAAACACCTCAACAGTCAGAAATCATCAAAGAAAGAGCCGACTGCTGTTGCAACCTCTAAACCAAAGAAGAAAGAGGTCCTCAATGTGCAAACCAAGTCAGCTCCTCAGCAACCAAAGAAAGCTGAAAATAGAGCTGCAGGTAAGAGGCCTGAACTCTCCGATGCCTTCAAAGAGCGAGTAGAAAAGAAATATCCGTTCGATGAAGACGTCGAAGAAATCTTTGAGGCTCTCCTAGCAAATGGCAAACTCATTTTGCCAGAGCCCAAAAGACCTGGAGATGTTGGCAAAACCAATGATCCTCGGTACTGTCCATACCACCAGATGGTTTCGCATCCTCTCAATCAATGCTTTGTTGTGAGAGAGAAGATAAACGAGATGTGGAAAAACGGAGTCATCACCTTTGACAAAAACTATAGGACTGCCTCCGTCAACATGGTGTCACGTGGACAAACACCAAAGTCACCGAAGAAGAAGATCACTACTTCCTTCAAGGTGATAAATAGAATTCAAACGTCCGAAGTGTTGGTTCCTTGCCCGACACCAGACGGACAACCCATATGGGTACATCCCGATCTCCTGGAAGATGAAAATTGGGAGATCGTCAAAACAAAGCCGACAGCTCAACAGCGAAGGCAGGCTAGGAAACATCTCCTCAGGCTCAAACGGCAAGAGAAGACCCAGCCAAAACAAGAAGTTCATGAAAAGGCAGAGGCCTCCTCTACCACTTCACTCGGGGCAACAGAAACATCCCCTCCAGAGACTTCAAAGGCGGTAAGAAACTTCACTCTTAGTGATTTCATGCCACCTCAATTCAAAAAAGAAGCCATGCAGGGGGCATCATACTCTTGCAACTCGGTAGTTGGATTCTCCATTGATGGATACGAGTCCAGCGACACCGACGATGGATTCGAGCCCAACTACACCGATGAGTGGGAGGAATCTCTTGAAACAGGAGAATATCTCTCCGATGAAGAATGGGTTCCTGAAACTCACCTTATACCAGTAATCTGGTATAACCCCTTGCAACCACAAGGATCCTGGTCTGATGATGAAGAAGACCAAGAGGCTGCACAAGAAGATGCTGTTAACTCAGCACCTGTCATTGCTCCAGTGGAAATCAACTATGTTGAGCCACACGGAGAAGACGAAGAAGAGGATCTGGCTCCCATGCCTGAACTTGAAGAATATGCAAGGATCTTGCAGCGTCTCGCTCTAGAACAAGAGCAAGACCGCGTCAACGAGATTCCTCACAATCCAGAGCCGGAAGTCCCTGAAGCCCATCAGGTACCTCCTCCCTCAACTCCTGAAAATGGAGAACATTGCTGGATTGACGATCCTCTTACATCCGAGGATGAGTCTGACTCCGAGCAGGCAACATCTCCTATCAGAGCTTCCTGTAATGTAATATATCAGGACTATAGCTCTTCTGAAGCGTCGTCTGATGAGATTACCTACACTCCGACGACTCCTAGCAATGTATCCTCTGGAGCTACCTTGTCTCACGTGACTTTCACAGAGATGACACCCTCTCAGGTTTCTTCTCCTGAGACTGTGACTTCAGGATACACATTCTTCCCGACTCATCATCATGAAGAAAACCCAACTTGGGGTGATGGATGGGTCAACGAAGAAGAAAAGCTGCTGGATGCTGTTCAGGACTTGCTCCCGGAAAATGCTCCGTGCAACACAATCACTGAGGATGGCAACTCTGCTGCAGATACATCCCTAGTAGATGAAAAACGACAGCCTCTTGATCCTGAAGACAATCTTCCAAACGAAGATCCTTCTCAAGAAGCTCTCGAAGTTGGTAGAGGCACCCGTTCGGGCCGTGACTACCACAAGAATTACAACCAATCTTCCTTTACTTATGTAAATCCTTCGGGAAAAGATGTTGTAAGCGCCCCCAGTGGCAAAAACAATGAACATGCAGGCCCTAAGGAGGCTTTCAAGTATGACTTGGTTGAGCACTTCAAACACATACCTGCACGTCTTCACATCCTGGATTTATTACGAATGTCTCCACGCACTCGTGATAATCTCATCTCAGAATTGCAAAAACTGAATGAGGATGTCGACAAACATGCCCCGCAAGTCCTCCAAATTGAAATGGACCACCGGGTCAAAAACTCTGAAACTTCCTCAAAGGGAGAAAAGAAAACTGAGGGATCATGCATCCAATGCCTCTCGGTTTAAAAGGCAGCCAATGCAACCATCGCCTTCACTAAGGAAGACCTCCTACTTGGCGAAGCAAGGCACAACCGACCCCTGTACTTCACAGGGTACATCAAAGAAATACCGATACACAGAGTTCAGATCGACCCAGGTTCTGCACTCAACCTTATCTCCACTTCGGCTCTTGAAGAGTTGGGTATCCCACCCAGCAAGCTAAGCCACACATCTGTATCTATCTTTGGATACGATGGGAGCGCTCAAAGGCCTATCGGCAAAATCAGGTTCGAATTGCAAATCGGTGATCTTATCTCTGAGGTCACTGTGTATGCAATAAAAACCCCCTCATGCTACAACATCCTTCTCGGACGTCCTTGGATACACGAGAACGGTGTTGTCCCTTCAACTCTACATCAATGCATCAAGTTCGTCGGCGACGACGGCATTGTACATCGTGTCTTTGCGGACAGAAAACCCTTCAAAGGTAAAGAAGTCCACTTCGCAGACTCCCAAATGTATGAAGGAGAAAAAGAAGAAGAGGAAACAGCACCCCCTGCTGAAAATCTCCAGAAAGATAAAGGCAAGGCTCCTCAAAAATCACCGGAAGAAAACAACCCCTCCGGCAAATTAGAAGAGAGTAGTCAATCTCCCTTCGTCATCTCCCTCAAATCTTCAAAACCTTTGGTCATCACGACTAAAGTGAAGAAGGCGAAACAAAAGTCTGGGGGCAAATTTGTTGTTTCTCTCGTGTCTATCATGCAAGACACAGACTCGGACTCAGAGCCAGAAGACGATGCATCGTCAAGCCAAGCTGACACTCAGCAAGTTCAGCCTGCTCTCACTCCGATGGAGACACCTGCTGACGTAGAAGATCCTACGTCTGCTACCTTTGTTGTTCCGGCAACATCACCAAAGCAAAGGCCGATCTTCTTCCATAGATCGGACGCTTCTTCATCAAATTCCATGCTGGAACCTTTCCAAAATGAAGGTATGCCTCAGCTATCTCTATATATAGTCCTGTGGCACAAGCAATTATGAAGAAAATGGGCTATGACGCTCAAAACCCAGTCGGTTTGGGAGAAAGACGCGGTATTCTCACGCCATTGGAGCCCGCCTTGACCAAAAGCCAGCTGGAAGATTGGAGACTCTACGGTCATGTAGAAAAGTCTTCATATGGGTTAGGGTATGATCCCGACACTCCTCTGAGACAGTTGACACAAAGGCTTAAAAGTCGTTTTACCGACCAAGCCTCAACATCTAAAGTCCACGAAGACATCGATCTCCCTGGAAATCTCTTTAAAGAGTTACCTGACAAAGATCCAGGAAGCTCATCCAATTGGTATGATTTCTCTGATGATAAAGAGGAATCGTCCGATAATACAGACTTGTGGCATCCTGACCCAGAAGAACCCTCGTCTCCAAAAGAAATACCAGACTCAACAGGCGATTGGGACTATCTCATAGCAAGCCTTGAGGAGATCACCAATCAAGAAAATCCATGGAAAGGAACAGAGCCTTGGTCTGGTAATGCAGTTGAAACTCCAGAAGGTTTCGTTGAGTTGGAAGCCTCCGAAAATATTGTGGAGGAACCACCTTCGAACCTTCCGACAGAAGATTCTGTTGAAAAGATAAACTTGGGAACACCTGATAACCCACGTCCTGTATTCATAAGCAAGAATATAAAGGATGATGAGTTACCCGAGTATATCGTTTTTCTTCGTGAGTTCGTTGATTGCTTTGCATGGTCCTATGCTGAAATGCCTGGTTTAGACCCCAAAATAGCAGTCCACAAACTCAATCTTCAAGAAGAAATCAAGCCTGTCAAACAAGGCCAAAGAAGATTCCGTCCAGATATGATGGATAAAATTGAACAAGAAGTTCAAAAACTCAAAAGCGTTGGCTTCATCCGTGAGGAACAACATCCAGAATGGTTGGCCAACATTGTCCCCGTGACAAAGAAAAATGGGGAGATCAGAGTCTGTATTGACTATAGAGACTTGAATGGCGCTTGCCCTAAAGATGAATTCCCGCTCCCCATACCGGAGGTGATGATTGACAATACCTGCGGATTCGAGCGAATGACATTCATGGATGGCTTCTCTGGTTACAATCAGATAAAGATGCATCCCGAGGATGAAAAACACACTTCATTTCGGACTCCATTTGGCGTGTATTGCTACACTGTCATGCCATTTGGTCTGAAAAATGCTGGTGCCACATATCAGAGGGCTATGATGAAAATATTCCAAGATATGCAGCACAAGACGGTCGAATGTTACGTTGATGACCTCGCCGTCAAAAGCAGAAGAAAAGAAGACCATCTCAAAGATCTTCGGGAAGTCTTCCTCCGACTCCGCAAACACAAACTGCGGATGAATCCTCTAAAATGCTTCTTCGGCGTCTCGTCGGGTAAGTTTCTCGGATTCCTTGTTCGGAAAGCTGGAATAGAACTTGACCCCATAAAAGTCAAGGCTATTCTAGAAATGCCCTCTCCAAGAACCCTAAGGGAACTAAAAGGGCTTCAAGGGAGATTGGCCTACATCAGACGGTTCATCTCCAATCTTTCGGGGAAATGCCGTCCGTTCTCTCGATTGATGAAAAAAGGTGTAGACTTTGTCTGGGATGCCGACTGTGAAGCCGCATTTCAAGATATCAAGTCATACCTGACCAAACCTCCAGTGTTAGCTGCCCCTGCCACTGGAAAACCATTCATCTTGTACACAAGAGCTCTTGATCATTCTGTAGGCACTCTGCTTGCACAAGAGAATGGTGAGGGAAAAGAAGCTGCTCTATACTACCTCAGCCGCATGCTAGTAGGTGCAGAGCATCGCTACTCTCCAGTCGAAAAGGAATGCCTTGCAGTGATGTTCGCCGTACAAAAGCTACGTCACTACTTGCTTTCCAACACAGTCTACCTGGTCTCGAGGATCAATCTCTTGAAGGTCCTTGTCACGAAGGCCGGTTCTCTCAATGCCCGACTGGCAAAATGGTCCATCCTCTTGTCACAATTTGATATTAGGTATGTGCCACAAAAAGCAATCAAAGGCCAAGCTCTAGCAGATTTCCTCGCAGAGCACCCATTGCCTAAAGATTCACCACTCAGAGATGATCTCCCAGACGAACCTGTCTACAACGTGGAGACTTCCTCACCAAATGCCTCCTGGGACATGTACTTTGACGGTGCAACCAGGACAAATGAAAACAGAAAGCTGATCTCGGGAGTTGGCATCCTCTTTGTTAGCCCCGACAAATGCATGATTCCACACGCTTTCTCGCTACTGGAACCATGCACAAACAATGCAGCTGAATACCAAGCTCTGATCCTAGGATTGGAACTCGCCATCAAATCCGGTATCACTATGCTGGAAGTCTTTGGAGACTCTCAACTGATCGTCAACCAGATGAATCAGAAATATGAAGTCAGGAAGCCCGATCTGCTGCCTTATTACAACAAGGCACAATCGCTTCTGCAAAAGTTTGACATCTGCAACATCACCCACATTCGTAGAGGTGAAAATATCCGTGCAGATGCCCTGGCCGGACTTGCCGCATCAATGGCGATCCAGGAAGGGGAAAACATGCAAATTACAGTGTGCGAGAGAAGGATCCTCCCTCCTCTTAACACACACCAAGCAGTTGCCGAATGCCACCGAGTGGTTGGAAGTCGGATCTCTATCCTTCAACCTTCAATCGGCGACTGGAGGGATCCGTTCATTGATTACACTATGTTCGGAATCCTACCTGAAGATCCAAAAGAACGGGTAAGCATCCAAAGGCGAGCCCCAAACTTTCATTTGGATATCCCTTCAAAGATCCTTTACAGGAAATCCTTCAACGGAGTACTTCTACGCTGCTTGTCACAACAAGAAGCTGAAGAAACACTCAAAGAAGTTCACGCTGGTCTTTGTGGAGCTCATCAGGCTGGTCCCAAGCTCTACGACCAAATCAAAAGGTTAGGTTACTACTGGCCTACCATGGTTGCTGATGCAATGCAATTTGCCAAACGCTGCCAGCTATGCCAAGTTCACGGAGATTACATTCACATGCCTCCAGAATGGCTGCATCCTACAGCAATCTCATGGCCTTTCGAAGCATGGGGCATGGACATCATAGGTCCTATCTCCCCCCCTTCAAGCAAAGGTCATCGCTTCATCTTCGCTGCTACGGATTATTTCTCCAAGTGGTCAGAAGCATTTGCGTTCAACGAAATGAAGACCTCATCAGTTCTTCAGTTCCTGCGCACCAACATCATTTGTCGTTTCGGCATACCCAAGAGATTCGTCCATGATAACGGACCACAATTCCGGGATCATCGATTCTACAGGTTTTGCGACAAATACAAAATTCAAAGCTGTCCTTCGACTCCATACAATCCGGCAGCAAACGGATTAGCAGAAGCCTTCAACAAGACACTCTGCAAAATCCTCAAGAAAATGGTCTCTAGTCACAAAAGAGACTGGAGCGATAAACTGTCTGAAGCTTTGTGGGCCTATCGAACCACCGTTCGAGGACCAACCCATAACACACCATTCTCCTTGGTCTATGGATGCGAAGCTGTCGTGCCCCTAGAGGTACAAATTCCTTCTCTGAGGGTATCTCTACAAAATGACATGACTCAAGAAAGCAATGTCAAATTGCGACTCCATGAGCTGGACAATCTCGACGAGAGACGGCTCGAAGCTCGACAAAGCATTGAACTTTACCAAGCACGCATGGCAGGATCTTTTGACAAAAGGGTCCGGCAACGCGCCTACAAAAAGGGTGACTTGGTTCTTGCGGTAAAAAGACCAATGGTCTTCGCACACAAATCAAAAGGCAAATTTGAACCAAAATGGGAGGGACCCTACGTCATCGACAAGGTCTTCTCCAATGGCGCATATGCCCTCCTAAACATGGAAGGCGACAGATGTATGCTGCCTATCAACGGCAAGTTCTTGAAGCGGTACTACCCTTGAAGACTTACCCAACTGGGTAAGAGCAATGCCTGTATGGCCAAAACCTGTTCTCAGGTACTCGCTCGTCAAACCCACTCTCTTTAGAATTTTCATATCAAATGTCAAAATTTCTAGAGATTCAAAAACAATGCTTATTTTTATCGTTTCATTGTTCAAAAACAAAAAAATCCAAGTTTAGGAGCCTCTCCCTGACTTGACCAAAGCTTTCGATCCTTGAACCAAAATTCATGGTTTGAAACAAAAATCCGGATTCAGGGATTTCCACCCTAGTCCACCTTACCTTTTACCGCCAAATGGTTCTAGGTCAAAATTTACGACCCTCGTGTCTTTAAACAAAAAAAATGGTTTTTCAAAAATCGTGGGGATATGACATCAAAGTCAGTACCCGCAAAACAAAAATTTTGAAAAAAAAAAAGCAAGGATGCGACATTCCATCGATACTTGCACCCAAAATCGCAGGGAAGCGACATTTCGTCAATACTTGCAAAATCCAAAAACCGTGGAGAAGCAACAAACCAGTTGATATCCACAACCCAATTTCAAAAATCGTGGAGATGCAACATACCAGTTGCTATCCACAACCCAAATTTCAAAGGTTCGAGAAAACCTCAAATTTCAAAAATCACGGGGAAACGACATCAAGTCAGTACCCGCAAAATCAAAAGTTTTGGGAAAAGCAGGGAAGCGACGCTTAGTCGATATTTGCACCCCAATTCGCAAGGAAGCGACATTCCATCGATACTTGCAAAACCCAACCCGCGAGGAAGTGACATTCCGTCAATACTCGCAAAACCGAATGAGCAAGGAAGCGACATTCCATCGATACTTGCAAGACCATTCAGCGGGGAGGCGACATTTAGTCGATACCTGCATTTTGAAAGCCAAAAAATCTGGCTATAAATGCCAAAACCTGGCTCTTTTGCCAAAAACCGGCTATCAATGCCACCAAATCGGCTATAAATGCCACACAAAAAAATGACTCTCATGTCAAAAACCGGCTATAAATGCCACAAACCGGCTATCAATGCCACAAACATTGGCTTTCACGCCGACAAACCAAAACTTGGCTTTCAAAAAATGGCTATCAATGCCACCAAACCGGCTATAAATGCCACAAATTGGCTATCAATGCCACCAAACCGGCTATAAATGCCGCAAATTGGCTATCAATGCCACCAAACTGGCTATAGATGCCAACAAAACAAACACCGGCTTCCATGCCAACCAAAATTTTGGCTTTTACGCCATAAAATTTCGGCTTCCATGCCATCTCAAAATTGGCTCCCATGTCACGAACAAAATTTTTGGCTCTTATGCCATCTCAAAAATCGGCTATAAATGCCACACAAAAAAAAAACCTGACTCTCATGTCAAAACTGGCTGCAAATGCCACAAAAATCCGGCTTTCATGCCAAATTCGTTTCCCCTACCAAAACAATCATTTGACAAAAGATTTTCACAAAATGACAAAACTTTTGATCAAATCCCATTTAGCAATTGCTTTCATCACAAAAAGATTTGAGTGAGCGTAGGGAAAACAAAAAAAAAGGTACCAAAAAAAATACATGTGGTACCAAAGCAAAAAAAAAAAAATAGAAAGTGTTCACAAGCACTACAAAAAAAAAAAGAGAAAAGTACCAAAAAAAAATACATGTGGTACCAAAAAAAAAAGAAAGTGTCCACAAGCACTACAAAAAAAGAGTACCAAAAAATACATGTGGTACCAAAAAAAAAAAGAAGAATGGTTTCTGCTATAAAAAATCAGGAGCTTAGCCAAAAATGGTCTCCAGCCAAAGCTTCAGCTCCTCAAGCAAACTTTTGGCATCAGCCGTCAAAGTTTCCAAGGCACGCTTCTTCAGGAACTTGCCATGAGATGCTGGCGAATGCCGTAACCCTTCTTTTACACCGGGAAGCTCTTCCCCAGCAGTTTGCCATCGTTCGTTTTCTAGAGTCTTCCTCTCGAGAACTTGACCGGCATCTGCAACCCTGCGGATCAGAGTACTCTCCCTGTCACGAGCCTCTGTTATAGCAGCCCACTTAGCATCGACTTGTGCCTTCAAATGCTCAAGACGTTTCCTGGCCTCCTCAACTTCCCTATCAAGGACGTTAAGGTCATGCCTCAATCCGATGATGGCTAGCTCTTCCTTGTTCTTCTCCCGAACTAGCTGCTTCTTGCTTTGTGTAGCCTCATTCAGGTCAGACTTAGCCTTATCAGCAGGGTCCAAGAACATCTCCTTGAAGAATTGGTCGTCAGGGAAGCCCATGGTCTCAAACCACTTGTCACCCAGTGCAATGATCCTATCAACGGTCGCCCTGGCACCTGTGACATCTAGACCAACCTCTTCGGTATCGGTCAGAATCTCCTGTACATGTGGGATCATGCCAAATCCTGCCTCCAAGTGTCCAGAAAGGAGAGTCTTGACCCAAGAACTCAAAACCCGAGCCAGCACCTTCTTCGCAAATTGAAGAGACGAACTGGATGAAGATTCACCCTTCTCCGTTGATCGGCTGCTCATGTCATGTCCCATTGGAAGAGTAACAAAAGAACTCTTTTCACTTGGAGCCACTGGAGAGGGAATCTCAACACGAGGCATCTCCTCAATCATGTCTGAACTGGTCTCTACCTCCGGATCGACCTCTGGCATCCCTTGCTCTGGTTCTGAAGAAAGCAATGGACTCTCTTCTGTCACTTCAAAACCTGCAAATGAAACACAAAAAGGTATGAATATGATCCTGTTCAAAAAAAAAAAAAAAAAAAAAAAAAAAAACCATCAGGGTCATCACTACGAAGTACCTTCTTCGACGACTGGCGGAACACTCTCTTCCTCCATGAACTCATCGGAAGCATCATCAACATTTGCGTCCATTGATGGTTCAAAGTCATCAGAATCTTGTGGCGAGTCAGCTGACAAGAAAAATGTTAGCAAATCAAGTCGCAGGCACAAAAAAAGAGAAAGCGAAGGAAGTCATACCAGTCGGAGATTCCGGAGTCATTCCAGAGTCCCTAGGTTCTTCTTCAGATGCCATAACCGGCTCCATCACCGCCTCATCGGTCGGAACCTCAGGCATCGCCAAGTCTTCATCCTCTGCTAAAAAAAAAGAGCAGCAGCAGGGTGAGAAAACAAATCAGAACATGGAAAGCCCTATGAAAGAAGCAGAAAACGAAAAAGGAAGAATCATACCTTCACCAATGGTCTCTTCCCCACGACTCCTCTTCTCTGGAGGCTCGTCGACAGCCTCTGGCACCTCCTCGTTGATGGTAAGAGGGATTTCCATGTCAGGAGAGTCCTCATGTGGCCCCTCGCTGCGATGATGACTCCTCCTCTTCTTACCTCTACGGGTTCGCTTCCTAGAAGAACCCGCCCCACTATCAGAGTCAGGTTTCTCACTTGACTCCTCACTGGATGGTCTGCTCTCGCCAGTCGACTCCGCGGAAGCTCGCCTCTGTGCCGCTTGCATCCAAGCGTCGAGCTCGGCTTCCTCCTGTTCTAGCTGCTCCAAAGCCTCATCAGGTACTTCCCGAACAGCTTCAGAACCAATGACGCCCTGGTCACCGAGAAAGCCTATCTTGTGCTTCTCTCCAGAAAGGAAGGCCCAAACTTCCTCTCGCCGGACGCCATCCGACTTCCCAATGCCTTTTCCAGAAGACAGCTTTACATCAAGCTCCTTCTTGGAAAGCCCCCGATATGCCAAAAAGCTCTCCGCGAACCACTTCGTGAAGCCGGCAGTTCGGAAAGTCGACAGCTCAGGATAAGAAATCGTGGCAGTAGTGTCTTCAGCACTATAGAAAGCCCATGCATTTCTGCCATCCTGCAAACCCCCAAAACGCTTCACCATACTCGAAGGCGCTCCAACAACGCCTTGAGAGAAGCCCAACTGAAGCGCAAAACGAGAAGGTACATACGGCTGGATGTCGACGAAAAGATGTCTACGGTACACCATCGTGCCGACTCGTATGCTGAAAAGCCACTCTTTCTCTGCATTGGTCAAAGAGTAATGCCTTCCCGACCCTGCTCTAGTAGAGTCTCGGGAGGCACCAAAATCAAAAGCCTTCTTCCGCAACTCCGGAGAAAGCTTAACTGAAGACTGCCCCATCTCGACGTCCCTGAACCGTCGGATCCTCATGCGGGCAAACAAAAGTGATTCGGATACGGCTTTTCCCTTAGCCAATCGAATCATCAGAGGATCATCATCCTGTGCAGCACCCAGCTGGTGGAAGCCAGGACAGTGGTATACAAACCACGAATAAAAGATATGGGCTGAAAATACCCTATTCATAGGGAGCCCAAGCCGAACCAAAAAAGCAGCAGCCTGCAGTTCGGTACACAGGTAGGAGTAAAGAGCGGGCACCAAAGCAAGCCGCTCTCCAAACGCCATCTGACAAGCCAGAAAAATACAATGCGGCCTGATGTGCGTCCCATCTCCACCAGCAAAAATAGCCTCACCCAGCCAAAAAGTGAGGTAAACAGCAAGATCCCTCCGCAGTGTAATGTCAGAACAAATGGCATCTGTGCTCGCGAAGAAACCCTTCAACTCTTCCTGCATGGCCGAAGTCTTCTTCCTGTCTTCCCGGGTCATGCTATCAGAAGGTTCTCGACCGTCAAAGGAGTTGAAGAATGAAAAGCCACAACTCTTCCAACTGCTGGATCTCACTTTCGAGCCCTCCTTCAAAAAATCATAGAAGGCGACGAGCTGAAAGTATAGGAGCCTGAACTCCTCTGACTGCTCCTCAAGGACGCTGTCAATCGGCATGAACTCCTCGTAGAGTTTGCCAAGGATGGGCAATCCAGTAATAGCACTCAACTCCTTCAGAGAAAAACCAATCTCACCGTTCGTGACAACGAAGGTATTGGTCTGAGGGAGAAAAGACTCCAACATAGCCATGAAGGCATCATCGGAAAAAGTCACGGTCTCCCTGAAAGCGCGGACCGCGTCAAAAATCCCGGCTTCCTTCAAAACGGCGCCCCCAATCAGCAAGGTGTGGTCAGTCCATGACTTCCAATCGGAGTCAGCATTGAAACGGCCACGAAGTCGAAAAGGCTTCACCTAGGTACTGCCGTCACCGCTGAAAACGCCAAGGCCCACCGGTCTCAAATCGACCGACGGATAATCAGAGCCCTGGTAGCCGCTGGCTGGCATCAACATGTCCATACGGACAGGTGGCTTCTCCGCAAAACCGGAAGGTCCACCAACAAAAACCCCGGTCTTGATCACACTGGTCCTCTTCACCCAGCTCGGAGGATCTTCCCTCTTAGGGCACGTAGGAGAAAGGCTCAGGATCGAGATGGTCCGGTCAAAAGACGACCGGGTAGAAATAGTTCTCTCTTCACCATCAGCTGTGTAAGAGAACTGAAAACATCTCCTTTGGTATGTCAAGTCGTCAGGGACTGCATCTCCAAAGAAGAAGGTAGGCTTGGGTAAAACCCTCAGATCGTCCATAACCCAAGGACGGTTGCTTACCATGATCTTATAGAATTCCTCATTCTTGAGAGCGATCAATCGCTGTCTCATCTCATCACGATTGAGGGAATCGCATTCTTCCAAGTTCTTCTCAATAAACTGGACCTTCTCCCAGGCCTGCTGAACGGCCACATTAGAAGATCTGGCAGATCGACGAGGTACGCTTGTAGCAGGCTCTTTACCCTTGTTCGCTCTGGAGGAACCACCTGCAAAGGTCGGAAAAGAAAAAGATCGTCATCAAAATGACAGGATTTCGCTAAAGAAAGAAAAAAAGGGTCACTTTGTCCCACTAAAAATCTGGCGAAATTTTGGCATGACCCCGGGGCAATTCCGAAGAAAAGGGAAATACCCCGAAAGAAATAGAAAGTTTTGAAGATGGGCTCAACATTGCTGCGGGCTCCGAAACTCCAAACTTTCGAAACCTCAAAATCTCCGCAAAATCAAGAAGGGCTCAACATCACTGCAAGCTCCAAATTCCCAAATTTGCAAAGATTTTCAGGTATGCTATCATGCTCAATCTACAAATAGTATATGCATGAACATCTAGATTTGCACAAAAAATGCATTATCATGATGAGCAAAAAAAAAAAAAAAAAAAGAAGAAGAAACTTTCTCGAAAAAAAAAGGGGGAGAAAGAAAAGAAAAAAAAAAGAGAAGAAAGAAAACAGCAAAAAAAAAAAAAAAAAAAAATCAGGGGCTGGCCCATCAGGCCGTGGCCCACAGGCCACGTGGCCGTACGGACCAGATCCGTACGGATCTGTCCGTACGGCCCACAAAAAAAAAAGAAAAAAAAAAAACGTGAAAAAAAAAAGAAATCACGTGGAAAAGAAAAAAAAAGAGAAGAAGAATAGAAAGAAAAGAAAAAGAAAAGAAAAAAAAAAAGAAGAAAAAAAAGAAGAGAGAGAAACTTTCTTTTTTTTTATCCTATTCTCTACATGGAGTTTTCTTGAAAGAAAAAGAGAGAAAACTTACTTGAAGCCATTGATGGAGAAGAAGAAGGAAAAAGCTTGAAGATCCTTGAAGAAGAAAAACTCTTGGCCTTGGAGCTCTCTTGAGATTGTTGCAAAAGAAAGCAATAAGAGCAAGAGATCCTACCTCCCTTTGCTTTTATAGGAGAGAGCAAATCAAAGAAGGAAACAAAGAAGAAAGGTAAGTGTTACTAATTAGTAACCTTACCAAAAGAGAAGGAATTAGAAAGATTCTTTCCCAAAAAGAAAGATGTCTTTGAGAGATTTCCTCCCAAAATCAATCAAATGAGAGATTCTCTCCAACAAAAAAGGATATTGAAGATTCTTTCCCAAAAAGAAAGATACCTTGAGATATTCTCTCCCAAATTAAGGGAATATGAGAGATTCTCTCCCATAAAGATATTTTTAGATATTCTCTATCCAAATGAGATATCTTTAGATATTCTTTACAAAAATGGCCCCACATGAGATCTAAGCCATCCTAAAAAGCTTAAGGTCCCATGGGTTAGCCCATATGAGCCAGGTTTGACCACCTAGGCACTAAAAAAAAAAAAAGAAAAAAAAATGGGCTTTTAGTCAGAAAAAAATCCCTCTTACCAAGAGCATACAATAATGGTTCCATGCCTCTTTTGAGTTGATTGAACCATACAAAAAATTCCAAGCCCCATGAGCTTCCAAAAAATCAAACCATCCAGCCTCATATACCAAATTGAGCCAAAATCTTGAAATTGACATTCCACAAAAATCCAAACCACTCCAATGGACCCACACAGTCCCAAAGAGTGACCAAAAACCAAATCCTGGTCCCCTAACTTGCCACATACAGCTTGTTAGGTCACAAGACCAAAACCAAAAACCAGATCCTGGTCCCCTAACTTGCCACATACAGCTTGTTAGGTCACAAGACCAAAACAAAAAACCAAACCCTGATCCCCCAACTTGCCACATACAGCTTGTTGGGTCACAAGATCAAAACCAAAACCCGATCCCCTAACCTGCCATATATAGCTGGTTAGGTCACAAGATCAAAAACAAAAGCCCAAATCCACATCCATGATGTCATCTTCAAAACTTTGCCTCGAGATGGTATTTGATTCCTTTCATTACCATAGAATTCCCCTGGAAGCTCAAAGGCTACTCTACCAAAGGAAGGATTGCTCAAAGACTCTTGGTCAAGACACAAGCTCTCCTTCAAAAATCTCTTCGAGGCACATCGACTACAAAAGTCAAGCAACTCGTCGCTGTACCTCGAGGGGGCATTTGTTGACACCAAAAATGTCACTTTGCCTCTTCAACATCAAGAAAGCTACATGAAGTCGCAACCTGCCATAAATAGGCAATGCAACTTCTCAAAAAATCAAATCTTGTCAGAATCAAACAAAAACTGTAAGATCCTTCAAGATAGCCAAGAGAAGAGTACATATGAAGTTTCGGGCCATTTCAGAATCATTTGGCCTAACTTCGCTTCTCCGACAGCTAAAATGGCGCTCCCGGCGGCGACATCATCGGAGACGTCAAAACTTCGATCAGAGCCTACAGATGACTCCAGCATGTCTCAAAAGGGCTCCATGCCAAATTTCAAGTCAAACCGACAACGTTTGACCCTCCATCAATGCTCGAGCAGCAAAATCAAGCCTCCCGGCGGCGGAAACCACCGGAGCCTTCGCTCATCAAACCAAGTGCATGAGTGGCTTCAACATGCTTCCAAAAGGCTGCACGTCAAATTTCAGGTCATTCCGAAAACGTTTGACCAGGTTTCGATGCTCCGAGAGAAAATCAAGCCTACCGGCGGCAGAGCAACCCGGGACCATGACATCCAAAACGGAGCCCATGGAACGTCTCAAAATGACTCCAATAGGCTCCCCGTCAAATTTCAGGTCAATCGGACATCGTTTGACCGCACATCAAAGCTCGGCATTTTCCCCGCAGCAAAATCAAGTGAAGCATCGACGGGACCCCAAACGGCTTCAAAACTCAAACAAAAGCCTATGGTTGGTCTTATTTATTGCTCAGGAGGCTTCACCTCAAATTTCAGGTCATTCCGACATCGTTTGACCAAGTTTCGACTTCTGGCGGAAAATCAGCAGCTCTACGCGACAAAGTCTTCGGCTTTCCCGGAAAATTAGAAACTTTGCACTCTAAAAATGCAAGGATTCTCATCAAGTTTTCTACAGGGAAATCAAGCCAATAAATGAGAAGAAATGTCAAGAAAAATACAGAAGAAAACGGCGACGAAAAAGACCTCAAAACGACCGCAAAACGGGCTCCGAAGGGGAAAAATCCCCCAGGGTCGCAGACCCCTGCGACCATGGCCCATGGTCGCAGGCCCCTGCGACCATGGGCCATGGTCGCCGGTCCATGGTCGCCGGCGACCATGGCCCATGGTCGCCGGCGACCATGGAGGTCCGGGTCACCGGATTTTCCGCCGGTGACCCGTTTTTCCGTCTTTTTTCGCGTTTCGCGCACTTTGGCCCCTGTGGTTTCCTGAAAATGTGATTTTTAGTGCTTGAAATTGACTCATATCCGACGACATCCATCAAAATCATGGGTCAACCTCCAAAAGCATAAAATCATCAGTGATCGCTCCAAGATCGCCAACCGGCTGACCAAGAAAGTGCACTTTCTGTCCGACCGATCGTGAAATCGACAAGACAGATGTCACCGGCCCGCTCTTAGCTATCAATGTCTGAAGTTACATGTTCATCCGATGTCGATCAGTATGTAGATCCATCGATGATCATCGCCAGAAGAATTCCAGAAGACACGGCATGGCCCGCGACTCTTCGACTGCTCGGCGACCAATTAATGTGGTTAATTGACTAGCTTTATTGCAGTCATTAATTTATTTCTTTGGACGGCCCAATCAGAAGCAAGCATTTGGGAGTTACAAGTCAATTGATTCATGGCATTTAAACCATGAAACTCCTCCCATTATTGTAATTAAGGTGATTAAAAGCCCTTAATCTCCATCGGCCAATCAGATTCAAGGAAAAAGGAGTTACAAAATCAAGAAATAAATCTTGTAACTCCTCCCATTAAAGCCATTAAGGCTCATAAACCCTCCTAAATGGCTACCAAATACCTATAAATAGGAGAGCATTCCATTGAAATTGGGATCGGAAAAAATCGGAAAAAAGATCAGAAAAAGGAGGAGAAAATCAGAGGATCAGAAAAACAAAGATCAGAAAGAGATCTGAGAGAAAGAAAAAAAGAGAGAAAACTCTGCTGAAGTTCTGCACCGGCCACCACTACAAGGTGACAAAAGTCCCTTGGGGGGCACCCCCCCCAAGGTCCTTGCCTTCTCCTGCTGCCTCCAATGGCTTAGACGTGGCTTTTCAGCCCGTCTACTTAGCTTTTTATTGGACATAGGACCTTCTCTTGGTCTTTGTCCTCTAAAAATCTGAGGTTATAGCCAAGCCAAGCGAATCAAGAGCATCTTCTGTTCTCATCTGCATGGATGATGGCGAAGCCCATACATGGCTTGCGACCGTCAATCTGAACGAGTCCCCCACAATCTCCTGAAAAGTTAGATCTTCCTTTTCTTGCTTTTCATTGTAATTTGTATTTTTCTAAAGAGACAAAAATCACAACTCTTGTCTTTCATTATTGATAAGAATTGTAAATCGGCTATAAACGCCAAAATCGGCTATAAATGCCAAACAAAATCGCCTTTCACGGCAAACCAAGAAAATGTCTCTTTTCTTAAATATTTGTGCAATGGAAAACTTGAAAGAAGTTGATTTCCTTTTTACTTGCGAAGGTTGATCTTCGGATTACCACTTGCAATTCCAAGTAAAATAGAAAATCTGGCACACCCACCCACACAAAAGAAATGTTGATGCACGCTTCAGGGCCCGCCAGGGCGCGAAAGGGCCGGACCCGACGGGCTCCCACGTTCCGCCGACCCCGGTAGCCGCCCCAGCGGGCGCCTCGGAGCGCGTTCCATCAGTGATGATGCACAAATTGACTTCGCACACCACCGGTCAAGTGATCGATAATTAATGCAGTAATTAAAGAAGAGAGAGAAATCAAGAATTATAGTGGTTCGGTCAGTGTGACCTACGTCCACTTCTGAAGGGCTGAGATCACCGGATATTTTTATATCTCAAGTATTCAGAGGTTACAAGCTATGAGAAGGGGAGGATAATTGCATGTAAAAGAGAGAGATTTTCCTTCTTTTAAGTGTTGGTGAGGCTCTTCTATTTATAGTCTTCTCTTAATAGATGGGGACGACTATACAACAACGTAATCTCTACTTCGATGGAGCTTTCGAATTATCCTCGATGACGAGGTGGTTGGGATATCTTCCGTAAGACTTGGTAAAAGCGGGATGAGGACTGACCATTTCCAAAGCGATGATGGTTGCCTTGACGTGGCCAGGCCTTATGGATTTAGGCCTGGACCTCATTGGACTAACCAGGCCTTTATAAGTTTAAGCCCTGGCTCAGCATGGATTGGGCCACTTGGGACTGACTCATCATTTGCCCCCCAATGCCCTGCGCCCAAGGAACTTTGAGAGGGGGGCATTTTGAATATCCAAGTTTCTTCTCCATTCCAAGAATTTCTTCCACCTTCCCGCACTCTTCTAGTCTCTTCTTTCTTTACTTGGGTGTTTGGGAGAGTCCTTTTAATTTGGGGCTTTTCTTTCTTTGAAACCCTAAGCTATAAATAGGGACTTCTTCTTCTACTTTACCCATCTTCTTCATTGTGAGCCCATTCTTTTGAGGCCTAGAGAGCTCCAACTTCTCCCATTCCAAAGAGAAGGAAATAGGTAGTTTTGATGGAGCATTCAGATCAACAAGGTGCCGGAGAAGACGACTCCTGTGCGGTGGCCGATCAGCCCGTGAAAAATCTGCACAGCGCTGGCCTGGGCGCTGCCAACCCAGGCGTCACCGCCGCCGCTGGTATGGCTGCTGCCGCCTGCGCTGGCAGCACCGGCTTAGGCGCAACTTCTGCCTGTCCGGCTGGTGTCTCGCATCGTGCAGGAAAGGCACAGGGCGCCCAGGCTGCTGCGCAGCGTGCAGCGGGCGCCCATGTAACTGTGCAGCAGGGCGGAGAGGCTGCTGGAACGGCATCGGGCGCGGTAGGCGCGGGCGCTGCAGGCGTGGGCTCGGCAGGCACGGGCATAGGCGCGACAGGCGCGGGCGCCGGCCTGATGGCGGCAGTGGGCGCGGCAGCCCTGTGCCTTTCCTCCATGATGGCGCGGGCGCTGGCCCGACGGCGGCAGCAGGCATGGAAACCTGGGCGGGCTCATGCGCGGCTGCGGGAGCGAGGCGTGTAGCGGACGGCCCTATTGCTGGTCCGCTATGCACGATGACAGGCGCCCAAGGTCCTGGCCCGCGTGCGACAACGGGTGCCCATGGGGCTGCTGATGGGCGAGCGGTGCGCGCGATGGGCGAGCAATATGAGACGAGAGAAATGGGAGATAACCCTCCCATTTGATATTAGAGCACAAACAGGACTCAAAGTGGGAAACAGAGTGTCAAAAGGAAACAATTTTGCATCAGATAAAGAGACTTTCTCGAAGTGCCTCGCTTGTCCGATCTATTGGACAATGGCTCCGATCAATCACACCACCCAAATAATTGGGGTGCGTCTTCTCTCTGATCAATCGGGCAGAGGCTCCGATCAATCGGACCTGGGTGTTTCGCCCGGTTTTCTCTTTTTTTTTTTTTTTTCTTTTCTTCGCTTCAACTCTTCCGGAGACACAACCACAGTCCATTTTAAAATAAAATAGAAAATACAAGTCAATGGATATAGAGTTTTCTCCAACCCATGAATTAGCCAACAAAAATACTAATAACGCCCAACCAAGTAATTTTATTTCTGACATACTGACCCTCAAAGGAAAATTCTCTCGTTCCGCCCCTGTAAGCATATAGTTGAACCATGTAAATTTTGTACAATATTCCTTCCATATGTTTGGTTCAATATCATAATTGGAGAACTCTTTGAGTTGACTCTTGACTCTCCCGAGCCATCTCGTTTTAACGAAGGACCGTGTCGGATACATGGGCGACTTGGCTGAGTTATCTCATTTTAATAAGTTATTTGCATTTTGAATCATCTGATAGGTAGATCTAATTTGAAATAACTAATATTTATTTTTAAGTAATTATGCACAAGGTTTGGAGTCAATGATGTAAAAATGATCACTAGAATATAATTTGAAACCATGTTTGATCTTTTACATTTGGTATTTAGTCTAAGAAATTATATAATGTATAATATTTTTCCTTTTTTTCTTTATTATAGTAGTTTTTTTGTACATATAATTTTTTTTAATTGGAATTGATTATCATAAATGCATGTATGCGTATGTATATTTATATTTTATAAGTAATGCATTCATATTTAAATATTTTAAAAATTATTTTTTAAAAAACATGAGAGAAATATTTTAAGGAACACGTCTCTCTGGAGTCTCCTCGTTGACTATATGCGAGTCAATTTCTCTTTGCACCGGACGATTCATGTCCGTGTCCTAGAGTTTCCCAACCTTGCTTATGTGCATCGTGTGATTTATGTCTTATCCGATTTCAGTTGTGTATGCTAATTAATCAATCATAATCTTGTACAGATGAAAGCTACTTAACAAATGGATATCTCGACACTCGTATCAACTAGATCAAAGGCATGAAAGATATTCGTCTTAGAGATCTTCCGAGTTTCATCCAAATAACTGACCCAAATGACATCAAGCTCGATTTCACTGGAGGAGAGTCAGAAAGGGCTTTCAAAGCATCTGTAGTCATTTTAAATACATTCCATGACTTGGAACATGAAGTTCTAACTGCATTGACATCCATGTTTCCTCATATCCACTCCATAGGTTCTCTATCTCTTCTCCTAAACCAGATATCCCATGACACCTGGTTAAAATCGTTGGGCTTATGGGTTTTGGCTCGTTTTATAGGCCCAATCATTTGTATTAGGGTTGAGGGATAATTTGGTTTTTGTTAAATCTATATATTATCTCTTTTGGTTGTTACCCTATTATGGGAAAAAACTCTGATTAGTGAATAAGAAGAAGATGAGCTTTTGTCTGTAGACGTAAGTGTGAAATCACAGAACCACGTAACTCTATGTTTTTATTGTGTGGCTTGATTTGTTTGCTTGTTGATCTCACGCTTCCGCACACACGATCACAACAAATTGGTATCAGAGAACATTGTTGTGGTATGCGATCAACGGCGCAAATCAGATAGGATCTTGCAAAAGGCTTGATCTCACATTGAGGCCAACGAAGTTGATCTCCTTTTGGAACAAGGAACAGCAGCCATGTAGTTTGGGAATTGCAGTAGGTCGGATCTTGCAGATTAGAGAGAGGACAAGGTTCTTCGTAACCTGATCACAGGATGGGCCAGACCCTTGATTGATCAGAGGAGATCAATCAATCAATTGTAGAAAACCATTTGGATTTCTGACTTAAAAAGGCAGCAGGCCGTTGTGCAGACCTTCGTTGTAGAAGAGGACCGCCGTCGCCGCCGGTCACCATCATCGCGGGGGTCGCCTTCCTCTGCCGTCACGCTGTCTACAGAACCTGGAACCTCTTGAGAAAGAAGACCCTGTGTTGGGTCGATTTCGGGGCATTTTTTTGTGATTTGAAGCTGCTGCCGCCCATCGCCATATTCGCCAGAACTTGACCGGAGGAGGATCGTCGTCCTTGCAGAAAGTCTCCGGTTGCCGGGGAGGAAGAAGCCGCAGAGGTTCTGAATTGGATTTGTTCTGTAACAAACAGAGAGGGAGAAGAAGGAGCAGCAGATCTCTGGGTTAGTTTTGGGTCGGTTCTAGGTCAAGTATGACCCGCCCAACCTAGAAGCCCAGTTCAGCAGAACTCAGCCAGAAGCAGCCGCTGATTTGACCAATTGGACGGCCAGAATTGATTTGTGTTCTCGGAGCCATCCAGACTCAGAATTGAGCTCCATTTTTTTTTTTTTTTGTTTGATTCATATCGACGAAGTCTACGATCTGAATGAAGTGGATTGATAGTTTGGAAAACGGAAACTAATGGCGAGCTCATCATCGACAAAGACAACTATCTCAAGTGCAAAATTTGAAGTCGAAAATTTGATAGTACCAATAACTTTGGTATGTGGCTATGTGAGATTAGAGATGTTCTAAGCCAACAAGAGTTGAAAATTGCTATGGAGGATAAACCCTCAGATATGCAAGATAAAGAATGGCAGAAGATCAATCGTCAGGCATGTAGCACAATCAGATTATGTCTTGCGAAAGATCAGAAATACTCAGTTATGAGAGGAACTTCTGCCAAAGAATCATGGCAGAAATTGAAAGAAAAGTATATGACCAAGATACTTGGTATGGAAATTCAGAGAGACAAGGTGCAAGGCAAGGTTTGTTTGTCGTAGAAACGGTATTTGAAAAAGATACTACAGCGTTTTGGTATAGATGCAAAAACAAAACCGATAAGTACACCTCTTGCCTCTCACTTCAAGTTTAGTGCTGCTATGTCTCTTAGCACAGATGATGAGCGTTAGTACCTGACGGTGACAGAGGCCATTAAGGAGGCCATTTGGCTTCAATGTTTCTTTGATGACATGGAGATCTTTCAGGAGCACATGAAAGTCCATTGTGATAGTCAGAGTGTCATTTGTTTGGCAAAGGATCAAGTTCATCATTCACGTACGAAACACATCGACGTACGATATCATTTTTTGCGGGAGATTGTTGACAAGGGAAATATACTTCTTCAGAAGATTGCGACTGCTTATAATCCCGCATATATGCTAACTAAGGTGGTGACTGGGGTCAAGTTTAACCATTGCTTGGACTTGATCAAAATCCTGCGAGTTTGAGCACCTTCGGGTGTATGGAGCCTACAGGCGCATTTGGAGGCATGTGATTGCATACCAAGGTGGAAAATGTTTATGACCTGCAAATCTCGCCATGGTGGAGATTTGTTGGGCTTATAGGTTTTGGCTCGTTTTATAGGCCCAATCATTTTGTATTAGGGTTGAGGGTTAATTTGGTCTTTATTAAATCTATATATTATCTCTTTTGGTTGCAACCCTATTATGGGAATAAACTCTGATTAACGAAGAAGAAGAAGACGAGCTTTTGTCCGTGGACATAGGTGTGAAATCACAGAACCACGTAACTCTGTGTTTTCATTGTGTGGCTTAATTTGTTTGCTTGTTGATCGCATGCTTCCGCACACACGATCACAACAAAAATCAATTGGGTCGAACCTGTGGAAAGAAGAGACCGAATGCCTAGAGTGGTTGGACACAAAAGAACCCGGGTCAGTCGTTTATGTAAACTTTAGCAGCATTACTATGATGACACCCCAACAACTGAGCGAGTCTGGTTGGGGTCTGGCCAATAGCAACCACCCTTTCTTGTGGGTCATTAGACCCGACCTTGTGACAGGCAACTCAACCATGCTGCCAGATGGGTTTGTGGAGATGACCCAGGAGAAGGGCCTGCTTGCGAGCTGGTGCCCACAGGAGGAGGTGTTGGCTCACCCTTCGGTTGGAGGGTTATTGACCCATTGTGGGTGGAACTCGACCCTAGAGAGCGTTTGTGCTAGGGTGCCAGTGATTTGTTGGCCTTTCTTTGCAGAACAATAGACCAATTGGCATGGAAATTGATAGCAATGTTATTGTAATTTTGGGCCTACGAGAAGAGATCAATCACGCACAAAGAGAACACAGATTTACGTGGTTCAGCTTTTGGCTTACGTTCACGGAAAAGACGTGAGAAATCACTATACAATCAAAAGAGGTCGTACATCATAGAGACTCTTAATCTCTATTTATATTATCAGTTTCAAAACTCTATTACACCCAAACACTACTTCTTAATCACAATATATCTATAACAGGCTTACTTCTAATCACATTATAAATTGGGCAATTCACTGATCCAATTAACTAAAATTAATTAACTTATATTGAGCCGTATAAATTAACACATGTGAAGAGAGAAACTGTAGAGGGGCTTGTGAGGGAACTGATGAACGGTGACAAGGGTAGGCAGACGAAGAAGTTGGCTACTGAAGTGAAGGAGAAACGAGGCTGTGGAGGGAGTAGGATCTTCGTTCTTGAATTTGGAGAAGGTGGTCAACCATGTTATGTCAGAAAAGGTCGACTGACTTGAATGGCCTTTGTTAGTATCTTATCATAATGTCGTGAGTGGTTGGCCTCGATTGTCTGTATCACCACCAAAGTCAGCAATTGCAGCTGTAGCAGCCTTATGCGATCTCTTTTCTATAACCATGATGACATTTATGTCATCTTTCTCCTTCTAATAACAGATGTCGTTTACTAGGAAAAGAACAGAAGTGATGTCATTTAGTTTTCACCTCAGTAAGATGTCTCTCGCATTTGGATGTCCCAATTAGATTGCTGGACTCCAAATTAAAGGTATATTTCGCTTTATATTTATACACGTACAGAGCCTTGGGCTGGGTATGGTAGGAACACTGCATGAGGCTTCGTTTGCACTGAAGAACCCATTTTTTTGGTTGGGCTCAAAGTAAGATCAAAATCACCCTTTGCAAGGGTCTGGTTGGTCTCAAATGAAGATCAATTAATGTCACCCTTTGCAAGGGCCTAGCTATCTTTTATTTTGTCTCTGAGAGAGAGAGAGAGAGAGAGAGAGAGAGAGAGAGAGAGAGAGAATGTGGAAGATAAGGTTGTGCACCCCTCCTAATTAATAGTGTTCTGTTATTATTCTGGGCCTCACACTAGAAGTGGGCCCAACTAAAAAAAACTTCTCCAGGCAGATTCAACATGGTCACTCACTCATCTCTCATTGCACAAGACAATTGCAATGAAAAGCTATTTTCACCTACGCCTTTATCGTCTAAACCATGCTTACACCAGAACAATTTGAAATATTAAATGAATGGTCCGATCAAAAAAGAAAAATTAAATAAATGGTGAGATCTTTCAATTAGCTTCTGAAAACCTATAACGCCTACTTTATTTAGAAAAAAACAATTTCTGTTGTATATTTATGATCAAGTCCCAATTTCAGTATGAGACCGATTCCAGTTAAATGTCAAAAAGTAATCCATGCAAAAAAAAAAAAAAATGTTAAAAAGTAAAACTTGTAAACATCAAAGGGTCTATATTTTTGTTTTTAGGATTTTATCCGAAAAATCCCATTAGACTCACTGTAGAGTAAAAGGGCCTTAGAAAATATGAAATGACCGTAGTAGTCTCAGAGCCCTTTTCGATTCTCTTTTTTCTTTTGTTTTTTCGCAGAGCGACGATATCCCCACTCACCTGTATATATGAGCGGAATATCCATGCTCGTTTTTTCTTCTTCTTCATAGTTAAGCGGCGATATCCTTGATCATTCGTTTATTCTTCTTCTTTCTCTTCTTCCTCCTCCTTCCTCCAACTCCTTCCACCTCTACCAACTAATCAATTACCCCTCATATCCAACTTTGATTGCAGCGCTCTCGCCTGTCCAAGTCTGAATTAGTTATGGGTTCTGAAATCTAGAATCGATCCAGGTCTAGCTTAGGATAGTACTGGGCATTATAAATAATTCTGGTTCGTGCCTCGGCACAAAAGTGATCCAACCTAAACCCATGACATTCTCACTGAGTCTCGACCGACCTTCACAGTCACATAGGGCTGCTTATGGGCTGTGCCAACCTGAGCTTGACCCGGGCCATGCTTAGGTGTATAATCTGGGCTTGTTTAGTAATTGGGAGACTCATGTCCCAGCCAAAGTCAGGTTGAAGACAATGGAGGAGTGAAGTGGAAGCTTTGTAAGTTGAAGACATGGCCACTACAAACACAATCTAGGATTGCAACCGGTTGTGGAGATGAGTGATTGTAATGATAAGAGATTAGCCACATGGGATTAGTTTTATATAATTTGAAGGGAAGATAAAATGGGCTTTCTCATCATCAGCCTTATCTATTCTCTCTCCTCTCTCACAACTCCACATGGTCGACCAGCCCCTCTCCTTGTTGTATAGCCACTTTAGGGAGGATCATTGTATTTCCATCCAATCATTTGAGAGAGGTTTTTGTTAGGAAAATTGTTTGGCCCGATTGCCATTGGGCCCACGCCAGATCGAGCCCGGCGGTGTGCCGCGGATGAACTCCCAACAATTCTTGATCTGGTTGAGTCGGATAAGGATCAAACTCTTAGTGGTAGAGTTTGGATCAGGTTTAGACTCTCGGTTGGCAGAATTCCCACGCTGGTTAGGAGATGTGGGATTCCAGGAGAGGCAGAGTCCTTAGTAGTCGTGACTCGTATGGATTGCTCTATATAAGGGAGATGGAACCCTTATTTGATTATCCAGAAGATCTGAGAGCATTCGCAGCGAGTTCGCAGGTCTACTCCACACCGGAACGCACAAGGTTCTCGACTAGTTCAGTTCCGACATTCATCTGGAACCAGCTAGTTCTTTTAATTGGTATCAGAGACAGGTTTGTGCGTTTGACAGTTCTGATCTTGCAATAAGACTGTAGATTGTCGGATCTACGTCCTGTTCATCATGTGGTTTTCTCCCGATTCCATTATGCAACATAAGCAACGAAGAAGAAGAAGACGGAACAGCAGGAAGATTTTTTGTTTCGGCGTGCGTTGCAGCAGGAATAAAAGTTACAAACTTTTTTATTCCAAACATCATCGCTTTGGTTTGCGTTCTAGGAAAAGAGAGCACCCTACGTGTTGCGTACTATTGCAAGAAGGAAGTAAGGAACAAATGTTTGGCTGCTTTTTTTCAGCCTCGGGACGCGTGTTTTTTCAAAAAGGTCCAACTTCTCTTGTAAAGGAAGGAGCTGTCCTTTTTCAATTTCAAGTAGAAGTGCTACAGGTGCCTTACCTGTGGTACCTTGCTGTCTCGGGACACGTGAAAGCAAAGGAGAAAGGCAGAAACGTTGGTGCAGCAGTGACATCAGCGAACGCGGACCCGATCTCATCAGTCGACGGAGAACTTTCACCGGCTATATCTTGCTCATCTGGACTCCCATCGATGAGCGATTTGGTCACGCAGAATCGTGGTTACGAGCACTATCCAGTAGAGTTGATAAATTTGGGATCCAATTATCAGATATTTTTTGGATCAGATGGGGTCATCTTTGACGCTTGAAATTCGTCACGTGATATTTGGGTCATCTGAGCTCCGATGGACGATCCGTTTGCGCCTGTAGACTTCTGGCAACGAGATCTATATAGAAGTAGTGAAAGATTGACGATTTAATAGTTAGAAAAGTTCTTGGTCAGCAATCACGGTCAATCGTTAGAAAAGTTCTTGGTCAGCAATCACGGTCAGTGGTATCTTGACTTTTCTTTTATTTATATGTTGGATATATCTTATAAAATCTGCACTGTATTACATCACCAATAGCGATATCTTCGACAAGAAGAACCCACTCGTGTTGAGATATCGAATGGGTGCCTTATCTTAGAATTGTGCGTTTATTTGTTGTAATAAGATCCAACGTGTTTTTTTTCTTTTTTGATAAACTCTTGACAACCACTGCAGTATTATTTAATGGTAATTTAGGTTACTTTGTGCAGTGGGGGTATAGCAATTGATCCGTTAAATATTTGATGTGTGGATTAAGGGGTCGAGGATTTGATCGAAAGACAATTCAAAGGCACAAAAGAGACATATGATCTCTAGTTAGTTGTTCAATATTGATAAAAACCACTAGATCTCAGATAAAAATAATCTATGATGCATGCATGTACTATTGATTACCTGATGGATCCATGATTGACAACTGGGTTGATCGGATCACTAATAAAGTGTTGACCACGGTGGGGAAAACTAATTGATCAATGTGTTCCAATTCAATGTCTATTGTCATGGTCTTCCACTTCAGTGGAGGTGTATCTCTTAGGTCCCAAGCCTCTTAAATATTTAAATTTCAATCAAATTTGAGGCAAGAAATAACACCAATTTATCTAATTAAGGGGATATGAGAAAATGACGAGATAGACAACCTAGTGGATCGGATACAAAGGTTATAGTTATATAACGGTGGATCTGATGAAGGTATAAGAACGAAACTGGTGGATCAATTTGTGATTTTCTATGTGATCTCAAGGATGGAAATTAAATTTTTTGAATTCATGAAAACAAAATCCGGAGATTGTTAGCATCTACAAATATGGAACAATTTGTGATGTGTTTTTAAAACTGATGTGAGTCTAAATTACATTTGACTCTGAAAATCCAATTTGTTATATTTTGGGGATGCTTTATTAAATACTACTTTGTGAAGAGTAAAATTCGTGGCTTAACTCGTGATAAAATAGATAAGGAAATCTGTTCTAGGGCAATATAGTTGTGATTTGCATGCATGGGAGATTGTTACAATTGTTTTAGATTTCTAAGATGATCTTTACTTGCTTTATATAGCTTGTAATGTATCAATCTTCTAGTTTTAATTATTCTGTATATGTTGGATGTATGGTTTGGCACACCTATGGCATTGAAAATATGACACATCAACAGAGACAGAATAAATGGACTGGTTGAAATGATACCTTTACTTGACCTTGGCGCATTGGAACCATGTCTGGGAGGAAAATGACTGTATGTACGTACTCTTTTTCAGAATAACTAGAAGTGTGATTGAATGATATCATACACTCTATAATATGCTGGCCGTTTTATTTGTCCAAATTTAAATGGGTATGAGTGATTTGTTACTCCGATTAGTGACTTTAGCAAATACATTTTAAATTTATCTGTTATGATATAAACTTGAGGCACTGTAAAAATGCTTTGAGTGGTATGCTGCTGAGTCATAGACCAATAGGGCCGAAAAGTTAATGGATGAGATCCATTAAGTGGGGGAGTGTACCTATGTACGATTCAAGTATATTATGCATGGAGAGGATCATATATTTGATTCTGTACACCCCACAGCTATAAATGTTGTGGTTGGAAACTTTTAAATTATTCTATGTTGGATAGACTAGATCCATGTTAACACCACACATATCTTCCGCTGTGTACTGTAAAGGGGGGATATTATTAAGTAAGTGCACAATATTTATTGAGTCAAACACCTCCTAAAATTTAGCCGAGAGACCCATTTATGAGTTATGGAATGGTGTCAAACCTAAAACTTGACCTAATACATTGTGGGGATGTGTTGTACACAAACTATTGCGGGCCACAATTATAATACAAACTGCAAATGGAAACGAAGAAAGTCATTCTTTCGTTGTAAAATTGAATCATCCAAAGGGATATCATGTGATTAATCACGAACATCGGATTATAACCACAGGTCGGAATGTGTGCTTCCTTATGGATCCCATACAAATCCTAGAGATGCACCACAACATCTCTGAGGATGGAGGGTGTTGCGAAAAGTGGGAGTTTCAACGTTGGCAGCGTTGGAAGTGTAAGTCCTGGCCAGGGCCCAGTTGACATTGAACAACCCGGGTTATTGGGACTCCTGTAGGATTGATAACATTCGACGTAGTTGAATGGTTGGTGCAGTTATTTGGTAAAAAAACGTGCAAAATATTAATCTGTCATTCGTTGTCAATTTATGCAATATGGTGATTGACTGTACACTATAGAGATGAATATAAAATAAGAATCGGGCATGGCAGTTAGTCGATCCACGTTAGGATTTAAAAGGCTATGGGTTCTTAGCAGTAAAATGACAATGATTGATTGGTAGATAAGCGCGATAGGTGGCACAAGGATTTAGAAGTGGAAGGATTTGGTTACGTGGAGATTATCTCTCCGGGTGTAAATTCCTATCCATGTGAATCCTAAGGGCAATGGTTGATTGTAAGAATCTGTAATTGCACCTGATTGATGTAAAGGCTGTGTTCCTAAATGGCAAAACGTAGGAAAAGTTTTACATGTAATCTGCAGATTTCGTGGTGCAAAGATTATGAGGATAAATGTGTACAAATTATTTTAACATGAGATTTCATGAGGCCATACGTGAAAATAGTTTATCCCTGGTGTCACGTCCCTAAACCCGATTAGAGATTACACCGGATCCGGGGTGTGAAATTTAGGGCTAATTAAAAAAAATTTCCTTTAATGCCCAAGGATCGAAGTCCGCTGTGAGGATTGTGTAGTTGAGCCTCAATTAATCATCGGGACTTGTCCGGTAAACAGCATTAACCTGTAGAAATATCAAAGCAAGTACGGTATTCACCCCATTATATATATTCAAGTTTCAAAAGATAAGACATATAAGGTTTATAAACATCAGGATCATTCCCAACAAAACTTAGGTCCTGGTACAAAAGATGTACAGTACTGGAATAGACAAGTCCATAACATCTAAGACACAAAAGATGAAATGAGGTGGTACGATAGAAGATATCCCCGTGTAACGCGCACTAGTGCTGGGAATGATGACGCTAAGTTACGTCATCGGCACCCCACTCTCGTACCTCGTCCTCCTCCCCCAGTTGAAGATCCTTTGGGATTGCCTCGGCATCCGGGTCGATGTGATAATAGAAGGTGTCCTCTGCACACCATGGAATAAAGGATCAACAATATGTTGGCAAGAAGATAAGCAATATACATTATTCATAACATGTTTCAAAAGAGAATAAAGACAAGTACATGATTATAAGATAGTAAAGTACAAGCTATGCATAAGCATGAATAGTACGAGAGTTAAGTAATAATATAAATCCTAGCAAGAAAGATAAGAGTAACCATCTATGAAATGCAATGTCAAGCAAGAGGAGACTCCGAGGATGTCGTAGCCATCTCACGGGGGTATAAGTGACGTCCAAGCCGACTACGAATACCCAAAGTCGGGCTCTAAGGGGATCCTATCTCTCAGTCCTAGGAATTGTAGCACGGTCCTAGCTCGCTCCCAGCTATTCGCACTATGGACGTCCTCCAAAGCCGAATGCCCACCCTAGTGTCCAGTATCCGGCTCACTTTATAATCCTCAGTCTGCAGCTGGTCATGAATGCAAGATGATGATGATGGTTCGCATACGACACAAGTTCCAAGACAAATACACATGGATAGGTTTCCAAGTACAAGATAACAAGCTGATGGCTACTCCAAGTCAAGCCAATATATGAGTCAAGTTTCAAGTTCCATGAGTAGTCCTCTTTCAAGTCTATACACATGTGTTCATCAATACAAGACAAAGGTACCTAAGGATACACTCTAAGTCCGGTCACATTCTAATTCTACAAGTTAAGTTAAAAAGGTATACAAGTGTACAAGATAGAGTGCATAAGATACGACAAGCTACGGATATATGATTCAAGAGTCAAGGGTGAAGAACAAGCCAATCCTAGGTCAAGAGTTGTCCATCGTGTACCGAACGTATCTCCAACGGAGTACGTATGGAGAATGAGTCAATAGTGTTCTACTTTGATGGAGCCATAGTGTACGGGAGTTATTGGGCACCAATTAACTCAATTCCACATGCATTCAGCCAAGTTACATTGATATATGGAAATTTCCGGACAACCGACGAAGCACACCAAGCCAAACATGCTCCGTTTTCATTTTCCCCAATTGGTCATGCAAGGGTAGGGCCAATGGGTTCCAACTTAGGGTCCAAACTAGGTTTAGAATTCCTTTCCAAAGAGATAAAGGGTTGGTTCATTGATCCAATACCAACTTTCTTTTCCAAGCTCTAATAATCAAGATTAGTACACCATTGGATTCTACTTCTCAAGAGCTTTCCAACGGTATATAGAACTCCAAATTCCTACGAACGGGTCAAAAGTTATGGCTCCCGAAAGATGGTCATCCTGAGCCCGGACAGTTCGCTCGAGCGAACTGGAAGTTGGCTCGAGCGAACTGGTCACAGAACCTCTTTGGCTCGAGCGAACGAAGGTCCGCTAGACCCAAACTTCTCAGGGGCCACTTGGCTCGAGCGAACTGGAGGTTGACTCGAGCCAAGTGTCCAGAATATGCAGAAAAAGACTCATTTTGAGTCTAAAACTTAGGGAATCAAATCCCATCTCCTCGAAGACCACCCCTGCAAGAAAAAGAGCCTTATGCTCTCTCCACATCCATTCCATTCCTCCCATCAACAAACCCAACCATTCAATTATGGTTCAATTCCATTAATGACCTAATCTAGCATGTGAAATCCAAATAAACATAAACAAGCTTGGCATTATGGGTTGCTAAACAATTGCATTGTCAAGAGTGAAGATAATATACATGAATGAGAAATAGATAAAGCTAATCTACTTGCATTCACCAAGAGAGTAAAATGGGTGAAAATTGAGAGAGAAATGGAGGAGGAGAGCTCTCTACTCACACCTTAGCCAAACCAACCTTCCAAAGACCCTTCTCCTACACGCAAAGAGTACAATGGAAGAGAAAGAAATGAAATGTATCAACATACAACATCTCTACAACAATGAGGAAGGAATTTAGGGAAGAAGTGATTGAGGGAAACTTACCAAATTTGTGTCTAGAAGTAGAGGGGGAAGAGAGGAAGAAGATGGTGAGCTTGGATTCTTGAAATCTCTCCCTGTAGCACATGCAACAAGAGAGATGAAGAGGAGGAAGAGAAGAAGAAGCCCCAGTAGCTGAAATGGAAGAAGGAATGAATGGAAGTACTGGGTTAGGGCTTTAAATGAAGATGAGAGAGAAAATGACCAAAATGCCCTCTTTGAGTGAACTAAGAGAAAAGTGATTATTTGAGGGACTTCGAGGCGACGAATCGCGATGAGTCAAGAACGAAAGTGTCGAGCGCGACGAGATCTTTCCAACGGACCCAAATTCGGCGAAAACGGAATTTTTCAAAAAAATATCCAATTTTCTTATTAATCACAACCTAACCCCTATTAGGACTAATCGCATTCGGAATCAAACTAAACTTCGTAAATCACTTTCTAATGATAAAAGAAACTCGCTTAGCCACTAAACACGCCTAATTAGCTAGAATCACAATTAATTAGGCTAATTGTCAATATTAAGAAATTAAACACCCTATTAAGGTTGGGGACCTTACATTCATTCGCACTAAAAAGAACATTTAGTCCTCCAAATGCCTAAAATACCTCCTCAAGAAGAAGATGAGGATAGGCCCTTCTGATCTGGTCCCTGAGTTCCCACGTAGCTTCCTCTGGACGGTGGTGCTCCCACTGAACCTTGACCCATGGAATGGTCTTCGTTCGTAGAACTATCTCCTTGTTGTCTATAATTCGCGTTGGCTGCTCCACGTAAGATGCGTCGAGCTGAATCTGCAGTGGCTCATATGGCAACACGTGGGTGGGATCCGAAATGTACTTGCACAACATCGATACGTGGAACACGTTGTGTACACTTGACAACTCTGGCGGCAAGGCAAGACGATACGCAACGTCACCAATCCGGGTACGAATCTCAAACGGTCCCACGTATCTCTTGGAAAGCTTCCCTTTCTGACGGAATCCGACTACACCACGCATCGGAGAAACCTTGAGGGACACCTTATCACCAACCTGAAACTCTAGTGGTCTTCGTCTTTTATCTACATAGCTCTTCTGACGGTCACGAGATTCCTTCAAATGCATCTGTACGACCTTGACTTTCTCGCTGGAATCACCAACCATTGATTGTCCATGGAAACTTCGTACTCCTACCTCTTCCCAACACACCGAAGTCCTGCATCTACTTCCACACAATGCCTCGAATAGTGCCATGCCAATGCTAGAATGATAACTATTATTGTAGGAGAATTCACAAAGGGGCAAACTCTTATCCCAATCTTTCTTGAAGTCTAACACACATGCTCGGAGCATATCCTCTAGAGTCTGAATAGTGCGCTCTGACTGTCCATCCATCTGAGGGTGCTAAGCTATGCTGAATCTCAACTGTGTGCCCATGGATGATTGAAGTGTAGTCCAAAATCGAGAGACAAACTTAGTGTCTCGATCGGATACTATTGATTTAGGCACTCTATGCAATCTGACGATGTCATCATTGTATAACTTGGCCATCTTATCCATAAATTGACCGGTCTTGAATGGTACGAAATGGGCTGACTTAGTCAATCGGTCCACGATCACCCATATAGCGTCATTTCCTTTCTTGGTATTTGGCAATCCTGACACAAAATCCATTGTGATGTGCTCCCATTTCCAATGGGGAATATCTAACTGGTGAAGTAAACCAGGAGGCTTCTTGTGTTCAGTCTTGATCACCTAACACGTGTAACACTTGGAAACGAATTCTGCAATTTCTTTCTTTATACTCATCCACCAATAGTGATTCTTCAAATTCTGATACATCTTAGTGCTGTCGAATCTGGTAAAGACTTTGTCACATGGGTCCGAATGGGACGCTGTGTTAAAACAGTTGGATATGGAGATGTGCAAGCCCATCGACACTCCCATTTGCGTTTGTATGAAATTGTCCTACAATCGAGATCCCATTAGTAAGAAGGACATGCCCATGACCGGAGACAAGCCTCACTCGAGGATAGTGGGAGGAGCATATTGTTATATATCTTCACATGAAGGATCGACACATCCTTTTGTTAGCCAAAAAAAAAAAAAGAAACGGTTGAAGAAGAAGAAGCTGCTGCTTAGATGGTTTCTATGGAAGAGGAACATCATCAAGAGCAATAGAATCCAAGAAATTTGTTGTTTGGCAAGTACAAAATGGGGCGAATCCTAAGGCAAGGAACCTTCGCCAAGGTCTACTATGACAAACACCTCAGATCTAGCGAGAGCGTTGCAATCAAAGTTGGATATAAGGGGTAAATGTAGGGTTGTAAAAGGGTTGGTTCCGGTCCGAGTCCATGGTGGACCAGGAACCAGAACCGTTAAGGAAAAGGTGGAACCAAATCCGGACCTAGAACCATCTTGGAACCAGTTTCTTGGCTCCGAAACCGGAACTAGAACCATATATGGGACGGGTCTGTATCCGGGTCTAGGTAGGGATGAAAGTGGGCCGAGCCGAGCCGGGCTTTGACAAGCCTTAGGCTCGGCCCTAGTAGTTTTCAGTAGGCCCTAGCTCAGCTCGAGCTTGAGAGGGCCTCAAAAACCGTGGTTCGGGCTCGGCTCTTATTAAGTTATGAGGCCCTAGGGCCAGCCCTTTGAGCCCGTCTCGATTAAAGGCATTGGCTCGGCTCGTGAGCACGGTCCGTTTTATAATGATATAGTACTAGCTGAAAGAAAATATTTTCAAGAAAAAAAAATCCTGTAGGAATTGAAAGAAATCTACATATGCAAACCAGAACAAAAAATGGTCAAATGCATGCATTCATCCCATATTCCCATTCCCATACCCATAATTTGGATTGTAGCAATAAAATTAACTAAAATAAGAAAGACACCATAAAAGCAAAGGGAGCCCAGTTCCAATACTCCATAATAGTTCAATATTAATGTAGATGAACATTATCAAACTCCAACAATAATACAAATCAAATTAAACTCCAATAGCATCATAGATTAAAATAAAGCATTCGGCAAGTATTATAAAATAAAGGTTTAGGGTTTAGGGCTTATGGATTATTTAGTGCTTAGATTTAGGGTTTAGGGTTCATGAATTATTTAGTGCTTAGGGTTTAGGGATTATTTATATTGGATTAAAATTAGGGTTTAAGGTTTAGTGCTTAGGTTTAGGGTTTATGGATTATTTAGTGCTTAGGATTTAGTGTTTAGGGTTTATGGATTATTTATATTGGATTAAAACTAAGGTTTAGGATTTATAGATTATATTATATCATATATGTATAACTAAGGTTTATGATTTATGGATTATGTTATATCATATATGTATTATGTACTGTATACTGAACATATATATAATATATGTAGGCCCTAGGGCTTACGGGCCGGGCTTCATCATGCCCGAGCTCGGCCCGTTTAAGCAAACGGGCCTCCTACTAGGCCCTAGTTCGGCTCTTTCGTTTTTTGAGCCGAGGTCGGGCCGAGCTTATAACGAGCCGTCCACAGGCAGCTCGCGGACGGCCCGGCCCACTTTCACCCCTAGGCCTAGGTAGAGAATGATGAGAATGATATTAAAAAAATATAATTTTTAGGAGAGATTTTCGAAAATTAAGGTAATATGTCGGGTCTCGGGTTCATGAGTTCGAACTAAGGTGGAACCGGACCCAGACCCATTTACTTATCGGGGCCTAAATAAGGATCCAGACCCAATTTTCAGTAGATCGGAACCTTCGGGGAATCAGAGAATCAGGGACCCATTTACATCCCTAGGTATTTAATTAATTGGTAGAGGTGGAAGGAGTTAGAGGAAGGAGTATGAAGAAGAATAATGAAAGAATATGAATATCGCCGCTTGACTATGAAGAAAAAGAAGCTACTTAACTATAGAAAAGAAGAAAAAACAATCGGGAATATCTATGCTCGTATATAATGAGCGGGAATATCGAAGCCCAGCGAAACAATAATAAAAAATAATTCGAAAAGGGCATCTGTGATTAATAGTGTCATTTCACATCTACAGTAAGTCTAACTGGAATTTTTATTTTCTTTTTTATTGGTGAAATTGCATATATGGTGAATATAATGACAGTTATACTACATGAGCAGAGTGAATTATTGCGACAGTCGTACGGATTGATTGGCCTTGTGGTCAGACTCATCACATAGGTTCAGATGGCAATTCACATGTTTATTGTCTGGGCATGAAAGAGTCCCATAAGCTACAAAGCCCAATAACAATAACAGTTCTACTTCAACTGGAATTTCTTTTTTTTTTTTTTAAATGCTGGCCTAATGGAGGCATATGGACCATCCGTTTCTATTCTTTTAGGTTTTGCAAGATTTTAAACAGGCAACTTTTAATGATAGCTAGCTGTACTATCTTAATTAATCTCTGGCACTCATGTCACCTTAAATTTAATATATCTCTCTGCCCTATGAAACTCTCTCATATAAAGAAGTGATCCTAGTGGCCCATGTACGGAAAATATGTAAAGCTTATAGGGCCTAGATTTTTCAATAGCTACTCAAAAAGCACGCCGACTTTAAGTTAAAAAAAATATAAAAGGGAGAAAAATAAGTTAACCTTGAATGGGCCAATTCTTTGACTTTTTCTCTTTAATTAAATATTTTTAAGAAAAACATTAAAATAGTAATTTCATTTCTCCACTAAAAAATAAAAAAAAACTCCACTATTTTATATAAAAAGTCAAAAAAATTCTATTCCAAACGACTAAAAACAAAACACCACCATATCATCTTATATTCTATTATTTATTGATTTGATGCTTCACCTCACCATATTTTAATTTACCGTGCATCCAAATAGGTCCTTAAAGGAAAATTCTTCTCCCCCGTATTTGAAAATACAAAATACTTGTAAATCTCTTAATTTAAATGAGATTTTACTATATTATCTACTAGTTTTGAAATTTACACCTAGCACCCCCTAATTAATAGTGGTCTTTATTTAATTCAATGCCAAAAAGCACTAACTAATTTTCTAAATTTGAGTCCTTGAAGTGTTTTTATACCAATTTTCATCATCGTAAATTAAACAACATCCATTCTTTTCACTTTTTGGAAAATTATATTTAGATCTATGAAGCATAATGGACCCCAAATCAATCTCGTACTTAAAATCTAAGATTCATGAATCTAGGTTTATTTTTCCTCCACGACATAATAAAAAATAAAATGGGTACAAATATTAGACTCAAAATTTGATTTTCAGATTTGTGCTTGTCACAAATTTGTATTTTCTTGAACTTTTGAGAGTAATATGATTACACTTTCGACAAATACAAAAAAAAAAAAAAAAAAAAAAAAAAAAAAAAAAAAAATTAAAGCCAAGTTTTATTGATGGAAGTGGGGAAAAAGAACCAAAGTCACTTTCCCTATCAAATCAGTCCGGACAAGTAGCATTACTCAGAAACAAAAGTCTACTTGTCCCGAGACTCATGTCCCGGGACTGGCCCCACTCCATAGGAGGAGGCATTTTGGTCGTAGCATTACTCAATGAGAAAAGTTAACTCCAAAGTGTTGCATTTGGATTAACACCAGTTAGTTACACAGCAGCAACCTTTTTTTTTTTTTAAACAGTCTTTCATCTGTCGTTGTCGGCAGTTCGTAAAGTCACGTGTTAAATTGGGGGTGGCAAAGGTCTACCCTACGTTTCAAAATTAATTATTATGGGCCCAAAAAAAGAGGAGGACCTATCTTTTTATTTCGAGCCTCAATTAGCGGACTTGGGACTGGGTTAGATTTGAAGGAAAAAAAAAAAATCACTTTCTCTTGAAATATGTCGGCCAACGCTGTGGAAGGGGCTGATAGTTTTTTATTTATTTATTTTTATTTTATTATTATTATTATTATTATTATTTTGTAGAAAGGGATTAGATAGGTTGGACTGACTTGGACCAGTTAGGCACGTGAACTTTTGAATCATCCATTTAAATGTGTGTAAGTTGCCAATAATCACATTCAACCGCGGAGAAGTGGTGACAATAATTTCTTTTGGGGGGAGGGGGTTTTCCAAAATTTTGAAGGGACATGGCTACCTCCAGCCCCCTTCTAGTTTCAACCATGCTTCAGAGGGAGAAAAGGGTTAATAAAATTAAGGATTGGAATCCATTTGTCTAAGGTTTCAAAATGGTAATTCAAAACAAACTTAATTTCTCGTTCAATGCATGACTTTGGATGAGATAGTTGGCATTAAGTTGCAAACGGATATTCAATTCTTTAATTATCCGGAAGTTTCGACCCGTAAAAAACAGACTTTGGATTTATTTTAGGTTCCGATTGATAAACGGGTCTGGGTCCATATAGGTTCCGACCCGGGAACTCAAAACCTGACATATGAGCTTTTGATTTTGCAAATTGTACCTCAAAATCAACTTTTTTTTTGTCATTTTTATGTATAATGTTGGTGGTAGTAGACTTGATGCATTGTTATAAGCTGAATGATATGATTATTTTTAAAAAAAATGAAGAATAAAGAAAAATTAGAATTGATTTTGAAACTAGAATCCAGTCCTCTAAGTGGACCCGAATCAAGAACCAACAGAACAGGTTCGAGTCAAAACCGGATCCGGAACTATAACTGTTATTTAGAAACGGGTTCGAGTCCATTATAGTTCCGATCTAGAACCGTTCCGTTTACAACCTTAGTTGGCACTACTAAGTGAGGTTTTTTTTTTTTAGTCTAAATCACAAATCCCTAATATATTGGAATCGGGATCCTCTGGTGTTTTTCCGCCAACCAAGCGTGCACATGGTCTGGCAGGCTCCCCACGGTGACGTGACGAAGCTTGATTGGCTTCATCATGGTGTCCCCGTGGAGGAAACCCTCAAAGGATCTCGACTCAATATATTAATATGCTTTTGGTTGTGGGCCTCACAACATCTATTACATATCATATTTTATAGTGTAGCAAAACTCTTGCTCTTGCTTAAGCGGTAGAGAAATCAAATAAAAAGTTGACTGTACTTAATTAAATGTCAAAAGCCCTAAGATGAAGTTTTGATACAGCGCGGGATGCAGACTTCAAAGGAACTGCTAATGATAAATCTTGATGCTTGTAAGTACAAAATTCTTCACACACCAAGCCAAATGCTTGTTTGTTTGGGAAATTTTGAAAATGTGGAGATGAGGAGAATCTTCTACTTGAAATAAATTGGGCTGGGCTGAAAGTTGTACAAGTTGGCTTCGGTCAAGTCGAGTTAAAAGGGTTGACCTACATTCGATGTAGGTTATGCAGGTCAACTCAGGTTGACCCACATCGTGGAGTGTTATGCTGTGTTTGGGAAGGGAGGAGGGGAGGGGAGGGAAAATTTAAGGAGAAGGAAAATGAAGGAGAGGGGAGGGGAGGGAAAATTAATTTTACCTCATCTTGTTTGGGAAGTAAAAAAGTAGGGGGAAGAAAAGTGAAAATATAGAGTTTTGTTTGTTTGTGAAGTACATGATAAATTACCATTTTGCCCTTACTTTTATAAAAGTTTCTAAAGGACAAAAAAGGGGCAAAAAGGACTTTTTCCCTCATTTTCCTTTCCCTCCCTCATTTTCCCCCCATTTTTGGGGGGAAAATTTTTGCCACAAGAAGACAAAAATTTTCCCCCCACTTTTCTCCCCACCTTCCCAAACACCCCCAAAAAGATTTTCCCCCCACTTTTCCCTCCTTTTTTTTCCTTTCCCCGTCTTTCCCCCCTTCCCAAACAGAGGGTTAGGGTTGTTTGACCCGTTTTAAATAGGTAAAATGCACGTTTAGTTTCAACCAGTAGACTACCCAGGTCAACTGAAACGATGCAGACTTGACCCGACCTATTTGTCAATCATACTCATAAGGCCACACCCGACTCTAAATGCAAAATAATACCAATATGACTATATTAGAAGTATTTTCATTTATCTACTAATGTTTTAGGGTTTAGATTGAATTCATTAGCATAGAAAATTAACTAAATATGGCACAAACAAGATATTACATCATGTCTAAAAAACCTCCACCATGGTGAATTCTTGGTAGAAATCCTAACAAAGAAACGATCCTAAATAACTACATGATGAACTGCAGTCTCAACTTTGATGCGGGGGTCCTCTCTAGTCCTCTAATGATAGGAAGATCCATCCCAATTCTTTTGGCATGGTAATGGTGAATCCTTGGCAGATATCCTAACAAAGAAACAGTCCTAAATAACTACATGATGATGAGTTACAGTCCTAACTTTGATGCGGTAGTCCTCAAATGATAGGAATATCCCTCCCAATTCTTTTGGCATGGTACATTCTGCTCTGTTTATACTTTATATATGCCTTCCTGTGTATAATATAGGGTTTATTTTGCTCAGGTTGGTGGTACGCTTGAACAAGCTGGGAACTCTTGGCAGTGCCTGTGAGGTACACTGTACTATTTTTTATTTTCCAGTAGGATGTGATTTGTCGGCAGATTGTCCTTTTTATATAATGCCCATCTTGATGTATATGCGAGTCTAGATACCTCACAGCATCCAATCAACAAAGATTCCACGGAATTACAGTGCATGGAATTCAAATTCCAGAATGAACCAAACCACGCACATGGAAAGATCATTACATTTGAATATGTCTATATGGTAAGATCAGCTGCTACCAGCTTATTTCGGGATGAGAAACAGATTCGGAAAACGACGCCAAATGAATTAAATTAGTACAGTATCTTCTGACGTCCTCATTTCTCAGTTGAAGGTATCCTAGAGAAATACTAGGTCAAAGAGAGTGGAACTCCACAGTGGAGCCCATTTCACTAAATCCGTATCATTCAAAATAAACTCCCTCCCGTTATATGGTGTAGTTTTACATTTTATGTCAATCCAAATTTATTCCACCCTTGGTTGGATTGACCAGCTGAGATTTTTCATTAGAGGGTCGAACAAGCTTGGATTCATATAACATTTGAAGATATCCATACAACTTGAGGAGTTGTTTGGGGCTTTACTAATGGAGTTGGGTAAAGTAAATATTATTTGGAAGAAAAAATAAAATATAAGTGAGTGATGATGGTATTTTATTTCTAACTGTTTATTATGGAATCTTTTTTACTTTTTATATTGGTTGTTGAGTTTTTTTTTAGTGGAGAAATGAGGTTATTTTCTGACTTTTTCTTGAAAAATATGGTGGAAAACTTGAATTGAAGTGCTTTTGATGAGATTTTTTTTAGAAATTGGGGTTTTACCTAATAGTAGACTTGCCAAGCAAGTTGTGAGGGGGTTTATTTTGAATGGTGCGAATTTTAATAGTGGGACCGGATCCACTGTGGAGTTACACTATAGGTTAAAGCCTCAGTGCATCCGGATTATACTCTGTTTTGACCTGATAGGAATATCTCTCTTTCCCTCTCACCCCGCTTCAGAGACCAGCTTCCAGTACTTCTTGTTTGTAATGATATATGGGGTGGTCTAGAGCTCCATTCAAAGCACGAGGGAACAGAAACCCCATGCTCAAGCCAGGTAAGCTCCTCTATTGCAGAGTCTTCTACATCACCTTCGTCCACACCAAGTTCAACCACCTTCACCTAGTGGGTTCTAGGGTGGCTTGGGTCGCTTTTGGGGTGTCGAGCTTTCATCTACGGGCTGCAGAGGAACTTAGCGCACCAGGGCTCGTCTTCTTCTTGATGGATGCTTTAGTTTTGTTGCCAATGCCTGATATCTGTGAGCTAGTCGAAAGAGACATCATACTATTGAAAGGTACAATACAGAGCTCTGTTTCACACTCTCACAAGCTGTTGGGCGTTGCAGAGAATTTTTTTTATTTTTTTTCTTTTTGGGAAGCAGAAACTTGAATGCTTCATTTTCAACCCTTTTTCACTTCCTATTGTTTGCTGCCAAGACTTCTTTTTTACCTCCTTTTTCCTTTGTGAAATAATGCATTTTACCACTTCTGTTAGGAATTACTATTTCAATTATTTAGATTCTTTTCATAAAATGAAAACTTAAAGATTTCACTTTCTATGGTTTCACTTCTTATTGTTTGGTGTAGCAAAACTTTGTTGGCATTGAAATGTGATTAAGCTCTTGTATAAGAAAGAAGAGAAGGGTCAGAAATAGCTTTTTGCAAAGACTATGAAAAATGGTTTTGACCTCCTTGATCAAGATCTGTTTTTTGAAAAAATAAGGAAAATGGAAGAAAATACTTTTACCTTAGAAAAAAAAAAAAGTCCATTTGAACAATAGAAAATCACTCTTCTTCGAAAAGCATATTCATGTTCTCTGGAAAATGCTCCACAAAAGCAAGGCCTTTGGGCATGCTTGTATTGATCCTTGTCCCAAGCACTTCATTTCCATAATGATCTGATTCTTTGGTGGAAATTAAAAAATAAACCAATTTTCTTTTTTACACTTTCTGTTTTGATTGTTTAGTATGGTGAAGATTCTTCCTTGGTGTACACCTCTCATGTTAGAATTTGCAAAATATTGTTTTTTACACCTCTCATGTTAGAATTTGCAAAATATTGTTTTTTTTTTCAGGTGTCAAGACTTCCAATCTACTTTATTCAAAAATTACAAAGATGCTTTCTCAAGAAATAAGGGAAGTTGGTTTCAAAATAAATATTACCTTGGCATAATGAAGAATTATTCTCCATTAGAAATCATTTTCATTTTATTTTTGAAAAGATTCTTAACACAAATGTACTTTGCCAATCTTCTAGTGAGGCATTCTACCTACTCCCCCCCATCCCTACGAAACAACTATCGATCAACCCCCAGCTATAGCGCTTATAATGTGAGACTTGGGTAGGGTGTGTAGCATTTTTCAAAGGGAGAAAGATAAAAAGTAAACACAAATGTACTTTTTAGGCTGTTAGGTTTTGAGATTAACAACTTGAGCAACAATATCATCACTAGATGAAGAAGTGGAAAACCTCCTTTGGCAGATTCATCCCTTCTGTTGGGTCATGATTATTCATCATGTTTGGAATAGAGTTGCGAAATAAGGAGAAAACTACTTTTGCAACTCTTTAAAATAAATGGACAATGATTAAATGATTCATCATCATCAAAGCCTTGTCCCAACTTTGTTGGGTGGGCTGCATGAATTATGTTTCTCCGTTCTGATCTATCTTAAGCCAAATCTATAGATAAGTTATACTTCTTCATAACTATTTTTACTACATCCATTTACGTCCTCTTTAACCTACCTCCTTTTCTTGGTGGGCCATCAATCCGCATGGCTAAACTCTTTCATGAGTAAATGAGTAAATATTATTATTTTTAGGAAAATTTTCAATCTAAGGAGGAAAGATATTATGTCTAGCCCCTTAGAGAAAACCATTTTTCCTCCTAATTTCCTACGTGTTTGGCAACTAACTAGTTAAAGTAAAGTAAAGTGAATCCAAAAAAGATATAACAGTGGGTCTTATCAAAAGTACATAATTTTAAAATTCTTTCCGGATTTTTTTAAAAAATATATAAGAATGCAACCTCATTTCTCCATTAAAGCACAAAAAAACTCCACTTTTTTTATACAAAAAGTCAAAAACATTCCATACCAAACAACTAAAAATAAAACACCATCATAACACCTTATATTTTGTTTTCTCTTGATTTGTTGCCTCACCTCACCATACTTAAATTCACCATACATCCTTAAGATGAGAATTGGATTTTTACAAAAAAGTTTACTTTTTTCCCATCCCCCCACCTCTTCTCTTCCAACCATACCCTTGAGTAGAAGTCAAATACAATCGGCTGCCACAACTATTTACATGGTTTATTGTTCATTTAGCTTTTCATTTCTCCTGTTATGTAGATCCCAGGTGCTACAATGACGGATATCTCAACACCCAAATCGTGTGCAGAGAGTTGAACATTGTAATGGAGATTGACCTGCGTGTGGAAAGAGAGATAGTACAGACTAGGGAAAGAGTAAAGGGTGTGAGTTGATGCTGCTAACAGGCAAGTACGTACTGATACCTTTGCACCAGCAATGGCCCACGTGCCTGTTATTCTCCAAAGTTTTCTCTGCTTTTCTCATTCATGTTCCTTGGGTGTTGTCTACTTTTAATGTGGTAGCATGGTGTAACTCTAATAGTTAATTTCGTGGGTTACTCTTATATTTTGTAGTTGAATGTTAGATTTCATACAATTACTAAAATTAAAATCCCAATATGATGCCCCTTAATTTCAATATTTGATTTTGAACTATACTTTCAAGTAGATATCCTTTTATAAACTTTAATTCTTTTTTTCCATTTGATGGTCAATTGATTCAGGCTTCATAGAAATTCTTAATTTATTTCCTTTTTAAAAGCTTTTAACTTGTCAATCTCTTATTCTAAGGTTTTTGCATTTTTTATTTTTTAAGATTTGTTGCTTGATCCTAATCTTTGCATTTCTGTTAATTACATCAATAACTTCAATAAGTTCGATATTTTGTAAAGCTTTCAATGCATGAAACAATATACACTAGCCCGTTTGGTAATTTTACTTTTAAAATCTAGTGAAATGAAGTGAAGTAAAGCATCAAATCAAGAGGGAATAAAATATAAGTAGGTTATGATGGTATTTTATTTTTAGTTGTTTTAGTATGAGAATTTTTTGACTTCTTGTATAGAAAAGTGGAGTTTTTTTTCTTTTCTTTTTTTTTTTTTTTTGTCTTTTAGTGAATAAAGGTGGTTGATTTTTTACTTCTTTTGAAAAAGATGAAAGGAATCTTAAATTAAAGTATTTTTGATGTGACCTCTTGCTTGTAACATGGAAGCTTTACTTGACTTTTACTATTCTAGTAAAGTGTCAAACAAGAGTAGATGTATGCATTGTGTACTTTAAAAGCTGTGAAAAACGTTGCTCGTGTATGAATTAGGTTTTTCTGAGATACATACACAAAGGGAGATATTCAAGAATTGTTGTTGACCGTAGCAACATAATTTTTACAAGAGATTTTCTCGTCATTTTCCCAAAACTAAATTCATTCTTTAACACAATCCAAACAAGGTAACTCATGTGTCAAAGATTTTAAGCAAGATTATATATAAACACGAGGCATTGTTCCACGAAAAAATAAACAATTGAGTTCTAGTTCGAGATTTTTGCTCTGCAGGGCATCACTCCTCGAAATGTTCTGTTGATAAATTATTTGAAACAACCAGCCAAATACATTCTATCCGTGGATGTCAAACAGGCCCTCAGTATTTAGCAGAGCATTTTTTGCTATACATTTTAAAGTGCGTTATTAGAAAGATTGGATTGTTTTGTAAGCCTCTCATTGCTGATTTCTCTCTGTTTCTTTGGGATTTCTAGCCCTTCTCCCTCCTTTTCTTCAATACCAATTTACCTTAAAGCAAAAAAGAAAAAAAAAAAAAAAAAAGAACTTGCCTCATGTTAGAATACTTCAATGGAATTTTATATCGATTGGACAAGGCTAAGATAATTATGACTTCTAAAAGGACTCGGATGATACCATTTGTGTTTGAAATCATGCATGCATGCTACACTATCATGCATGCATGTTGTAAGTGCCTAAATATTACAGTCTTAATTAGATGAATATTGAACTAGTGATCTTGCTGTTAAGCTTCTTTGCGGAGACTGGATGCCCTAGACCTGAAAGAGAAGGAGAAACGAAGGTCAGAGACCCTGGCTGCAGTCAGCCGAAGGCACTCTGATGCCTAATTTAGTGCAGTCACTGAACAGAGGATGAGTGAGTGGAGAAGGAGAAAGAGTTTTTAGTTTGGGTGCATATATGAGCATACCTCTTCTGGGCTTTATCTCTGGTGTATATATATGTGGAAGTCCTATCGAGTCTTTCCTGAGTGAAGGTAGTTGGAGGCGTTGTCTTATCAGATCATACCTCTATTCCTTTTGTGGAGGTAGGTGGAGGTACTGTCCCATCGACCATACCTCAATCTCATGCATAAATGTGGATATGACCGTCGGATAGGGATAACCCCTTATCTATATCCGGCGCCTATCCTATCTGACAGTACGTTCCGTAACGTAGCCGTACTTTTATAGGAGTATAATTATGACTGCCTGACTCCCAATACTCTTCTCGATTAACCGAACCGAACTGAAAATGATACCGAGGTCATGTATGGGTGCATCTTGACACTGCTACCAAAGCAGAGACCAAGATGAACCCAGCTGGTACTGTTGCCGAGCTGAACGTATCTTGGCACTATTGCCGAGTTGGATGCATCTCGGCACTATTGCCTGCCGAAGTGCAAACCGGGATTGAGTTTAGGCAAAGCTGGTACCATTGCCGAGGCTAGCATAATCTCGCTGTTAGGGAAACGTCCCACAAACATACTACACTATCATGCATGAGATGCTAATGTTGATCGACTTATTTTTATATAAACCACAGAAAAGAACACTTGACATGGTTGTACAAATTTTGTTACCGAACAGAAAAGAACACTTGGATACTATTTGTGTTTGAAAAGAACACTTGACTACATGGTTGTATAACTTCTTTGTAATATTTGATTTTTTTTTCTTTTTTTTTTTTTTGGTAAGGATTTGATTGGAAATAGTCAATGGTTATTTATAAAACATGATAAAGATCAATCATCCAAAATAGAAAACGTAATCATAACCCTAACATAGTATAATCCTAATCGTATATAATAGAACTAGAAAACCTACGTACTACTACATTAAAAATAAGATAATAGTCATAAACCCTATTATAATCTGAACTCATCCTTCCTATCTAACATAGCCAACCATTACACTATTCTCCATCAAGCGTGAGCTGCGATATGCAATCTCACATCTGTCGACTATCATAAGAAGAAATCACTAGACACTGTAAAAATTGTTGAAACCATGGCCCGAACCAAACGCTTTAACATGGTCCTTGAGCGATCTCTTGTGCTTGAAGTCAGAACCACAGTAGCACAACCAGAGCTTCCCACAATTCTTCTCATGGGTCCTCCAATCGCCCTTAACGGCCAAGAGCTTGCCGCACTTGCAGCACATGAATGGCTTCATCCCGTGCTTCCTCTTGTAATGAGTCTGCAAGGTGCGGAAGTCCTTGAGTGGCTTTGCGCGAGGGTGTTCGATGTGGTTCCTGCACCCCAGTGTGCAACAATAGCATGGGATGCCAAAGATGGCCCTGGGTTGAGCTCCCTCAAGTGACTGGGGCCCTCTCCGATATTGCGAACCATGTCCCCACATGTGCATCTGCAACACAAAGTACAATCTCTACACAATCAACCCAAAGTGGTCAGGCCTCAAAAGGGATCATAAATAATAACAGATTCAGACCCAAGTGGTTGAGAACCATTTTAAATAGTCTTAAGTGTAAGGTGGAAACATATATGCCTGTAGAGAATGCTTTGATTCACCAAATAGTAGAAACTGATAACCCCAAGGGATTAGCTAAGTGGTCAGGACCATGGTTCTTCCCTTTTTCGCAGCTAAAGGTCTTGGTATCAACCTCCGGTTCCCCCCTCTTCACAAACCGAAGGTTGAGTCAACTTGTGCTACCTCTTGGGGCCACGGGGGTTTTACCCGGCTTCTATTTGGCTTATAGGAATTGGTCCGGTCGAAAGGGTTGAGAACCCTCCATTTGCCTAAAAGCAAAAATGGGTAGAAAATGAAGTTTCCAGCTTTCATTTTCTATTGAAAGAAAATAACCATAATAATAAAATGCCCCCCAAAATAAAATGGGTCAAAGTAAACAATTCCCTCTGGTGCAAGAAATTTGAATAGATGTTGGTAGCGCGTGTGCCACCTGCAAGTTGTTGTAACGATTGAAGGTTTTGTAGCATATATGACAGGAGAAGTGAGCGAAGCCGGTGAGAATTTGAGCTAGAGTAGGTATCCAATACTGAGTAGCTTTGAGCATCTGATCCTCTTTTTCCTCATTTGATTTTGCGGGTTCATTGGGGCAGTTTGGGAGGCCAATTTGCAATGCTATAGCGACATTGTTGTCTTGATGGCCATCTTGTTGCCTTGGTAGATTTTCTTGTGAAGATGGATGATGAGGGCGAAGCAGGCAGCTGAGTAAGGGTAGTGGCTCAAGAGGCTCCTGAGTCATTAGACTCAATGACTCATTCATGAGCTGATCAGCCTCATGCACTGGGTTAAAATCTTTGGACTTCTTGCCAGATGAAATTGGGTTTGAATCCATGAAATTAACTGAAGGCTCGAACAGTACAGGGATATTGTTGTTGAGGCATACAACCTTTTTCCTAGTTTTTATATAGCATACACAACACGCAACACACACACACACACAGAGAGAGAGAGAGAGAACTTGACCCATCCAAGTTGGGACAGGTCGGGTTTTTTGCAATTAAAAAAGTCTAACAATATTTGTAGTAAGGAAAGATGACCCTAAACTCGAACCGAACCTCATTCATCTAAGAAGCTGAAACCTGGCCCAACTTTTAGAAAGCCAACATAAATCTGAATCCGGACTAGGCATAAACCAACTAAACCCGTACCCAACCGACCAACTCGAGGAGGGTTCAACCCAACTGAGCCCAGCCCAATTTCCTGATGCTCCAACCCAACATAACCAATCCAGACCCCAATAGAGAAACATGAGACGCACATCTCATCTCACACAGCCAACCACGGATTGATCCCTGGGTGAGTAGGTAGTCCCACATGTACTTTACGACTGACCAACCTTGGCCAAAATTTAAAAAAAAAAAAAAAAGAGCAAGAAAAATCAGAAAAAAAAACCCAGACCCTTACACATAATGGTTCCAGTCAAACGCAGCAGAGTCGACTCTAAACTAGATTATATTTTCAGGTCCAACCCAAAACGAACCTGAAAAGGCACAATCCAAAGTTGGACTTTAGGCGGGTCAGGTCACTGGGGTTTGGTTGGGTCAGTTCCAAATTTGACAAGTAGGATAATTATAGCTAGATGAGTGCGTGAAGATCACTGGAGAATGTGTTAATTTGTTGGCGAAAAACTCAACTACCTGAGAACTATCTCATCAATTTGGGCTGCTGGATTCCCCCTCCCCTTATAGGAATCGATGGTTACTCTCCTTAAAAACCTTAAAATCAGTGGGCCATTGTGTCATATATTGGCAAGTGCCCGAAAGCAGCACGACAGTACAAGAAGATGGAAATTTCTTTTATTATGGACTCCTACTTCAACCACCATGAGCCTCGAATTAGACGATTAGATAGAGATGAGTCTCTGATTGATTGAGAATATTTGAGATTGTGAATAAAGGGCATGTGCATGCATTCACATCCATATACACATGTATACACTATTGTAGATTATGAGACTGAGTATGCTTGCACTAGTAAATAATCACCGTTTTATACCACTTTTAAGTTATTCTCAGACCTACTGTTGGAGAAAACAGAATGTTATTGGGATTTAGTAGATTATCCTTATTCTTGGGATAAGGTTATCTTTTAGGATTAGGTTATTTCAATATTTGATTATAAATGTAGCAATTTCATTAAAGAAATCACGTACTAACACAAAAGCTTATACTCATAGGATTAAGAACATATCTTAGGAATTTCTCGAATTACACGGGTGCGACCACACACGCATGCTAACATTTGGTCCCCTGTTACTTAAATGAAAGGAGCAGTGAGCAGATGGTCAGATGCAACCCCGGTTAGAGTGTAGAAACTCATATTGGGTCCATATATGAACAACCCAATGCCAGAAGCCCCATAGGAGGGGGTTCCAAGCAGGTCCCCATTGAGACTTCTTTATGATTTGACATCCAATAGGTGAGGTACAGCCATTGAGTCAGAAATCCCCGGTGCAAAAAAAAAAAAAAAATCCTTTTAGGAATTATTACAAACAAATGCCCCTTTCTCAGGGAGAAAGGGTTAAGTTTTTCGTACTTGTTTGATCTTGCAATGTCTTGAATTGTTTGATCATTTTCTTTCCTTATTCATTCACGGGAGGAGTTCTGGTTTCAATTCAGATGGCTATTGAGCCCCACTTCAAGTAGCCTTTGTCAATGCCACCCACATAAATCTAAAGAAAGATCATACAGCTTTTGTTAAATTGGTATCTAAATTAGTACTGACTGAGCAACATATCAAACACAGATTAGGTATAACTAATCCTTTTGCTTACCACATCTTTCCCTTTTCATCTAGGAAAAAAAAGATCATTGAGATTGAAGACAGATTCCCTTTCTTTTGTGAAAATTAATATCTAAATCACAGATTCAACCCGCTTATATTACACTTTCTTTTTCAAGAGCTGGCACAAGTTTCATTTCCTCCAAAGTGACATGCAGATGCTATTGGATTGATCATGTGAAACCCATAAATTTTATATTTCATGCACAAATTTAATAGTTCATCACACTATAATTGAAGGGGAAATCTTGGCTTCAATTCCTATGTATGGGAGCGTGCGATGAGTAGGTTGGATTAAGGTTGGAAAATTCGACGAGTTCTTAACTCTACCAAGTCCGTGTGTTTTGATAAAAGACCAAATCAAATTATTTGGGGTGAACTCGGCTGAGTCAAATATAAGTAGTTAATATTTAAGATTTGTAGTTAGCAATTTTAAAAATGATTGATTGAAATTCAATAAATCTACTATTTAGATTTACTATTAATAATACATATTAATACATTTATATCTAAACTTTTTAAGTATTTAATATATTTCTAAATGTTTAAAAAATAACTCTTCTGAGTCGTCAATCGTGAGTTGACTTCTTCAAGTCGTCAATATGATAGAGCTGGACGATTGAATCCCGGTCACGAGTTTTCCAACCTTGGATTGGATCAAGTAAAGGTTACATTCCGGTCAAATTGGCTTTTACCATAGGATAAAGACAGCCCTGCCTTGAGAATTGATCATTTCTCCTTTTTCTTTTGTTGGGGATTTTATAATAAGTCTATTGTAGCTTAATTTACTGAATATAAATTGATTAAAAGACTGTGTCATCAGAATAGGATTAGCGGCACTCCATTTGCAGTATCCCTCCCACTTCCATCTTCATTATCATAAGGTTAAGACTCGAATCAATCTCAAAATCTACACACCCATTTTCTCTTCGATGGGGCCACACATATGATTTACCCATACACACTCTACATGTCCCATTTAGTACTGATCAAAGGCTCATTGTGGGGTTGCGTGATCCAAATGCTGATTTTTGGGCTCCAAAACTAGTGTTTTAGAATGCAATAGTATCTGTGATTCAATCCAACGTTCCATAAAAGCCACACCACTGCCAAATTAAGAGGAGTGTGAATTCATGAGGACGGAGGAGCACGTGATGAAATGTATTGGGTGGACCCTCATACATGTGAGAAGTCCCACATCCTTTATCGCCTAAGTCCTGAGTTGTACATATCTTTATATACTCGTTTGGGCCTTTTACTCCCTTCATTCTTGTGTAGCCTATGTGGCTCCTGTCGTTCTCGTTAACCCTAAGCTTTTGGTTCTAATAATGATTACAACATGCCATGTTATGCCAATTAAATTTAAATTAAAGATATAATTCTATCAAGCAATGTTGTCTAGGCATCTCTTAATGCATATGTTCACACAGATATTGAGTGTTCAACACGCGTAAGGGCGTAAAGAGAACTTACTTTTATTACAGAAAATGAGAAATGAATACACCCGGGTTACTCTAGTAAGGCTGTAAGGGCCTCCTTGTTTAAGCAAAAAGCATTAAATAACATTTTGTTTTGTAAAAATAAAATGAAGGGAAGAAGAGAATTGAATACGCAGTCATCATCCTAGTAATTCAATATATAGGAAAGTAAATATCTTATATACATGTCTACCTCATTCGTTCAGTCCTCACCTCATCCTTTGATAGAGTGCATCTCGCCATGATTTCTTAATGACCGCTGCGTTTTCTTAACTGATGTTAGTACTTAGATATAGTGTGGTACGCAGGTATGTTTCGGTTCAGCGACTGGAGAACATGAGTGTCAAATCTCATATGCCTTTGGGGCCATTCTCAGCATCCTTTCCTCCTTTTCTAACTACAAAGTGATCTTTTTCTCGATCTCATTTGAGTTGCCTTGAAGTTTCGTGATTACGACATCCCATCTATGTTGGCTTAGGGTGGAGGGGTGGAACTAGAGGACAAGAGTACCTAACAGCATGAAAGATACAATGAGATTGGCATCTTTGATTTGAACATTGAAATGGAGAGATGAACATGAAGGGATCCCAAAGCTAGCTAACACTCACAGTGCCATTTCAAAGCTTGAAAACGAATTATGGAATTTTGTAATGTTCAATCACTTGTACCGTGTTAGAGTCCGTATGCACGTGGGGTGCCCGACCTTCAGATGGGACACAGGAGAAGACATGTTTTTTTTTATTTTTTTGATCGGATAGGACAAGATATTGTTGATCATGCATCTTCAACGATTCAATTCATGGCCGACAATGTTAGTATAACTGTTCTACTACCTTCCTATGCTATAATTTTAACAAAACAACTGCTATTCATTCTGGGGCATATAATATTCTGTTTTGGGATCAGTTATGATGGCCCCAATTTTCATTCGGACATCATGAAATGTCCAACTTTGAAGGACTCGCAGCATGTATTTGAAACAGAGTCCAGCCTGAGCAACAAATGATGCATGCTTCCATGTACTAGAAAAAAAAAAAACTATTACCAAAAACAAACTGTACAAAATAGTACTCTTTTTTATTGATGAAGGGAAAATGATCACAAGCTGCCTGTGATATTTGCAGAGCATCCAAGGTCTAGACCCACCTTTCAAGGGCTTGAATTCAAAGAAACCCTATTAAAAAGTGGAACTTCATAGTTGGGAATACCTATTGAAAATTTTGAGCCGCTCAAAATAAATTTTCTAATAATAAATGACATATTTTCAAGTTTTATTCGAAGGGAAGTTGGTATTATCATCAGATTGATTGTTTGATAAAAACATGGTTATTGAATATGCATAAAATTGTGTTCACCACATTTCAGTAGCTATATTTTATTTAAACTAGTAGTATAATAATACTAAGTGGGGTCCACAGATGTCTAGATGTAGAGAAAAAGCATGACAAGTTCTTCTACTAAGTGGGGTCCACAGATGTCTAGATGTAGAGAAAAAGCATGACAAGTTCTTCTACTAAGTGGGGCCCACAAACGTGTAGTTCTCTTTTATTTTAGATCATATAATATAAAATAATATAATAATACTAAGTGAGGCCCACAGATGTGTAGAGAAAAAGCATGACAAATTATTCTCTTTTATTGGGCCCACATATGTGTAGTTCTCTTTTATTATATATATAATATCATAATACTAAGTGGGGCCCACAGATGTGTAGAGAAAAAGCATGACACTTTTTTCTCTTTTATAATAAGGGCATAGATATTATATTATTATTATTATTATATAATAAGAATATGTTATTATATTATATTATAATACTTGGGGGGGCCCACAAAGGTGTAGTGAAAAGTATGCAACTTCTCTTCTCTTTTATAATAAGGGTATAGATTTTATATTATTTTTATTATATAATAATATATTATTATTATATTCTATTATATTATTTGGGGGTCGGGCCCACAAAGGTGTAGTGAAAAAGTATGCAATTTCTCCTCTTTTATAATAGTAATAGATAATAGATAATAGATGTATATATATAAGATATAAGATAAGATAAGATAAAACTGTAGATAGATTATAATATTTGGGGGTGGGCCCCACAAAGGTGTAATGAAAAAGTTTATAATTTCTCATAATAATATATTATGATATTATATTATACTATTTGGGGGTGGGCCCCACAATGGTGTGGTGAAAAAGTTTGCATTATAATATTTGAGGTTGGGCCCCACAAAGGTGTAGTGAAAAAGTTTGTAATTTCTCATAATAATATATTATTATATTATATTATAATTTTTGGAGGTGGGCCCCACAATGGTGTAGTGAAAAACATTTTGCAACTTTCCCTTTTTTATAATAGTAGTAGATAGTGGATAGTAGATAGTAGATATTTGGAAGTGGGCCCCACAATGGTGTAGTGAAAAAGTTTGCATTATAATATTTTGGGGTGGGCCCCACAAAGGTGTAGTGAAAAAGTTTGCAATTTCTCAAAATAATATATTATTATATTATATTATAATATTTGGGGGTGGGCCCCACAATGGTGTAGTGAAAAAATTTACAATTTCTCATAATAATATATTATTATATTATATTATACTATTTGGGGGTAGGCCCACAATGGTGTAGTGAAAAAGTTTGCATTATAATATTTGTGGTTGGGCCCCACAAAGGTGTAGTGAAAAAGTTTGCAATTTCTTATAATAATATATTATTATATTATATTATAATATTTGGGGGTGGGCCCCATAATGGTTAGTGAAAAAAGTTTGCAACTTTCCCTCTTTTATAATAGTAGTAGATAGTAGATAGATAGTAGATAGATAGTAGATATTTGGGCGTAGGCCCCACAATGGTGTAGTGCAAAAGTTTGCATTATAATATTTTAGGGTGGGCCCCATAAAGGTGCAGTGAAAAAGTTTGCAATATCTCAAAATAATATATTATTATTTTATATTATAATATTTGGGGGTGGGCCCCACAATGGTGTAATGAAAAAGTTTGTATGAGATAGATAGATAATAAGGGTATAGATATTATATTATATTATTATTATTATATAATAATATATATTATATTATTATAATATAATAATAATATATTCTTATATTTTCTTATAATATTTATGGTGGGCCCCACAATGGTGTGGTGAAAAAAACATGCAATATTGCATCTTTTATAATAACTAGTGGAGCCCTGCACATGCAATGCATGTGCAAGGAACATACTCTTTCAAGGAACATACTTTTTCAGTATGATAATTTGAAAAAATAAATTCGTTGAAAAACTCAATATTAACTATTCCAATGGAGAATGACAAGTTTACATATAACTCATTTTTTTGGCAAATTAAGTAATTTACAATCACTCATTATTCTTATGAAATTTAGTAAAAGCTTTAATAGAAAAAAGTAAAAAGAAGATGGGATAACAAGATATATGGAAGGAAACTAATTTAAAAAAAAAAAGTTGAAAACCAACCTTTTCTGGCCATACATGATTAGGCAAAACACTCACCAATTTCAATATAAATCGATAGTCCGGCCCATTTTCCATTAAAATTTGTCTAAAACCTAGCGCCAAATACCTACCAAATTCAATGAAACAAAATACTAACCAACCAAAACAGTACACAACTCATAGCTTTAAACGAATCAACAACAAATCACAAAGATTCCAAGCAAATTGTGTCTTTACAGGCATTGGGATTGAAGTTGAAATTTTCTATACATGAAAATCTCAACTGAAATTTCTCATTTGAGTTGTTGTAGTGAATGAACAAATTCTTCAAATACAACTCTTTTCATGATCATTTGAGCTAAGCATTTCGTCGAAATATAATAATACTAAGTGGGCCCACAAATGTGTAGTTCTCTTTGATTATATATATAAAATATAATATAATAATACTAAGTGGGGCCCACAGATTTGTAAAAAAAAAGCATGACAAGTTCTTCTGCTAAGTGGGTCCCACAAATGTATAGTTCTCTTTTATTTTATGTATAATATAATAATACTAAGTGGGGCCTACAAATGTGTAGATGTAGAGTAAAAGCATGACAAGTTCTTCTACTAAGTGGGGCCCATAGATGTGTAGTTCTCATTTTATCATATATATATATATATCTAATATAATGATACTAAGTGGAGCATACAGATATTATAATAATACTAAGTGGGGCCCACAGATGTGTAGAGAAAAAGCATAACAAGTTCTTCTACTAAGTGGTATAATATAATAATACCAAGTGGGGCCCAAAGATGTGTAGTTTTCTTTTATTTTATACATATATAATATAATAATACGAAGTGTGGCCCACAGATGTGTAGTTCTCTTGTATTTTATATATGTACAATATAATAATACTAAGTGGGGCCCACAGATGTCTAGATGTAGAGAAAAAGCATGACAAGTTCTTCTACTAAGTGGAGCCCACAGACATGTAGTTCTCTTTTATTTTATATATACATAATATAATGCGATAATACTAAGTGAGGCCCACAGATGTGTAGAGAAAAAGCATGACAAGTTCTTCTCTTTTATTGGGGCCCACATATGTGTAGTTCTCTTTTATTATATATATATATAATATCATAATACTAAGTGAGGCCCACAGTTGTGTAGAGAAAAAGCATGACACTTTTTTCTCTTTTATAATAAGGGCATAGATATTATATGATTATTATTATAATAAAATAAGAATATATTATTATATTATCTTATATTATAATATTTGGGGGGCCCATAAAGGTATAGTGAAAAAGTATACAACTTCTCTTCTCTTTTATAATAAGGGTATAGATATAGATTTTATATTATTATTATTATTATAATATCATAATAATATATGATTATATTATATTATAATATAATAATTGGGGGTGGGCCCCACAAAGGTGTTGTGAAAAAGTTTGTAATTTCTCATAATAATATATTAGTATATTATATTATATTATTTGGGGTGGGCCCCACAATGGTGTAGTGAAAAAGTTTGCATTATAATATTTGGGTTGGCCGCACAAAAGAGTAATGAAAAATTTTATAATTTCTCATAATAATATATTATTATATTATTTTATAATATTTGGGGGTGGGCCCCACAAAGGTGTAGTGAAAAAGTTTGCAATTTCTCAAAATAATATATTATTATATTATATTATAATATCTGGGGTGGGCCCTACAATGGTGTAGTGAAAAATTTTGTAATTTCTCATAATAATATATTATTATATTATATTATACTATTTGGGGGATGGGCCCCACAATGGTGTAGTGCAAAAGTCTGCATTATAATATTTGGGGTTGGGCCCACAAAGGCATAGTGAAAAAGTTTGCAACTTTCCCTTTTTTATGATGGTATAGTAGTAGATAGCAGATAGTAAATAATTGGGGGTGGGCCCTATAATGGTGTAGTGAAAAAGTTTGCATTATAATATTTTGGGGTGGGCCCCGCAAAGGTGTAGTGAAAAAGTTTGTAATTTCTTAAAATAATATATTATTATATGATATTATAATATTTGGGGGTAGGCCCCACAATGGTATAGTGAAAAAGTTTGTATGAGATAGATAGATAATAAGGGTATAGATATTATATTATTATTATATAATATATTATTATAAATTTTTTGGTGGGCCCCACAGTGGTTGTAATAAAGAAACCATGTAACATTGCCTCTTTTATAAGAGTAGAAGATAGATAGTAGATAGTGGATATTTGGAGGTGGGCCCCACAATGGTGTAGTGAAAAAGTTTGCATTATAATATTTTGAGATGGGCCCCATAAAGGTGTAGTGAAAACGTTTGCAATTTCTCAAAATAATATATTATTATATTATATTATAATATTTGGGGCGGGCCCCACAATAGTGTAGTGAAAAAGTTTACAATTTCTCATACTAAAATATTATTATATTATATTATACTTTTTGGGGGATGGGCCCCACAATGGTGTAATGCAAAAGTTTGCATTATAATATTTGAGGTTGGGCCCCACAAAGGTATCGTGAAAATGTTTGCAATTTCTCATAATAATATATTATTAAATTATATTCTAATATTTGGGGGTGGGCCCCACAATGGTGTAGTGAAAAAAGTTTGCAACTTTCCCTCTTTTATGATGGTATAGTAGTAGATAGCAGATAGTAAATATTTGGGGGTGGGCCCCACAGTGGTGTAGTGAAAAAGTTTGCATTATAATATTTTGGGGTGGGCCCCACAAAGGTGTAGTGAAAATGTTTGCAATTTCTCAAAATAATATATTATTATATGATATTATAATATTTGGGGGTGGGCCCCACAATGGTGTAGTGAAAAAGTTTGTATGAGATAGATAGATAATAAGGGTATAGATATTATATTATTATTATTATATATATTATTATAAATTTTTTGGTGGGCCCCACAGTGATTGTACTAAAGCAAATATGCATCTTAGCCTCTTTTATAAGGGCAGATAGATATTATTATAAATTTTTTAGTGGGCCCCACAGTGGTTGTACTAAAGCAAATATGCATCTTAAATTTTTTGGTGGGCCCCACAGTGGTTGTGCTAAAGCAAATATTATTATAATTTTTTTGGTGGGCCCCACAGTGGTTGTACTAAAGCAAATATGCATCTTAGCCTCTTTTATAAGGGTAGATAGATATTATTATAAATTTTTTGGTGGACCCCACAGTGGTTGTACTAAAGCAAATATGTATTTTAAATTTTTTGGTGGGCCCCTCAATGGTTGTGCTAAAGCAAATATTATTATAAATTTTTTGGTGAGCCCCACAGTGGTTGTACTAAAGTAAATATGCATCTTAGCCTCTTTTATAAGGGTAGATATTAATCCGAGTTCAACTTGCTTTTAAGAAATGAGACCTAGATGTCCTAATCTAGCATTGCCACACATCACATGAGACAACCATGTACATAAAAGAAGAAGCAATATATTATCTGCTAACGGAGGTTATATTTAATAGGGATAGTCCCTCAGAAATATAACCCTTTAATTTCGTATAAATACCCCTATCATGTAATTAGAAGTTATCTGATTCAAAGACCAATTTGAAGGAGTTTTTACTCAGTAGAGGACTAGGGACTAGATTCTACCGAACTTGGGGCACATGGAATACTTCAATCAAAGCTATTTCTGAATTAGAGATGAAACACAACTTTTCCTAGACCAACCTCCTTGGCAATAGGGGAATTATCAAGTGTAGAGTTTTTGTGGAGAGCTTCTAAATGCACACCACATTTTTCTTTTTACACACTCTTTCTCTCTACACCCATCATTGAAGTATGGAGATTTCACTTTCTTCTTTCCACACCTCCATAATATATACCTAAACTAACACCAGTCCGGCCACCACTGAGAAAGATGGAGACAGAGAGACAAAGAGGGAGGCAGAGCGCAGTGGAGAGAGGGGGATAGGGGTAGTTTGGAGATTTTCTTCAAGGGTATACTGGTAATAAAAATATTTCAAAATGTCCAGTGTGGAAAGAAAAATGTAGTGTGCATTTAGAAGCTCTTGTTTTTGTCCATCAATCACTTGCTCATAGGAGACACATGCTTTTCTATCACTAAATATTTACCCGGTCGCACCTCGATTTATCGACCCACCAATCTCTATCACTAAATATTTACCCTGTTGCACCTCTGTCGACCCACCAATCTCTGATGTTGCTAATAAGATTTGCCTGTATCACCATGATCACCAGTATCATAAAATTGTCATTTCTTGTGTTATGTCTACCCACCAATCTCTTGTATTCTTGGCATTTATGTGGTGACATTCATTTGCATGAAGGTCCTTGTTTCACAAACAAAACAACTAATTTCTCGTTTGCATGAACATTCTTATTTGATTTTGAAAAAAAAATTCTTGTTAGACTTGGTCTTGGTCAAGTTGGCATTTCCAGCCATGCTGAATCTTTGCCTTTGGGCTCACGTTCACGATATTGGTCTTGGATCCGCACAAGGATTGCAAGGACCCCCATTTTTCATCTTCTTTCTCTTGTGTTTTAAATAAGTCCCATATTCTTAATTTCCAAGATGGTGGGAGTTCTATTCCTTCAAAATATCTTTTAAAATTCACTAAATTGGGCTATCATAGTTTTTTTAGGACTTCATATCTTCTATAGTATATTCACTAAATTTAGGATTTTATTTCTTGGACTTCATATCTTCTATAGTATATTCCTTTTTCAGGACCCACCATAATCCATTAGAAGTTTCTATTTTTATATAAACGTGGACGTGTTTGGCAATTAACTAACTAAAATAAAATAAAGTGAATCCAGACAAGAAATGACAAGGGGTCAGATCAAAAGTACAAAATTTCAAAATTTCCTCCGAATTCTTTAAAAAAAAAAATCAAAAAAGCAACCTCCTTACTCCACCCGTTAAAAAAACTTAACTTTTCTATAAAAAAATAAATAAAAAAGATTTCATATCAAACAACTAAAAACAAAACACTATCATAACACCTTATATTTTATTCTCTTTTGATTTGATGTTTTACCTCACCATACTTCAATTCACTATACATCCAAAAAGGTAAGGAATTGTATATGTCATTCAAAATCTTATTTTTACAATCAAAATCATGTGATTTCTATAGTTCTCTCTAAACAGTTCCAGTCGGTGTGATTCATTTTCAATACCGATGGGGTCCTTCTGTGGTTTAAACTTTAAAGCCCCTAAAACCAACTTATACCTCGCCATCTTCACAACAGTTAGAAGGATTCACAGAATTCAAATTGCAAAAGTCCAGAAAAACATACACGTGGGAAGCATGTACTTCGTTGGTCTTGATCTTTTGATTATTTGTATAGATCCGGTCTTATCAAATATGACATCAACAAAGAACGTCCATTAAAGTGATCATCACATCTATTGTAAGGGCAACAGCAGATTCGGAAATATTTCTAAAAAGTATCCAACGTCCTCAAATTTCTGAGTTATGAGTAGAGAGGGAGAGGAAGTATCCAACGTCCTCAAATTTCTGAGTTATGAGTAGAGAGGGAGAGACCTCTCCCTCTTTCTCATGATCAGAGACATTAGGGACTTGGTAACTTGAGATGGGGTGGTCAAGAGCCCTATTCCGAGGACAGGGAAACACCAAACCCAAGCTCAAACCAGGAAATCTCCTCTATTGCAGAGGCTTTTACATCACCTTCATTCACACCCAATTAGACAACCTTGGCCTACTGGGTTCGAGAGGCCCAGATGATGTGAATGGCTTAGACCATCTTCAGTTTCAAACCATACGTGATGGGTTGCTCCCAGCTTTTGATCAAAACGGTACCCAAAACATATCTGTTCTCTGCGGTTTCATTCGTAGACCAATACCATGCTTGGTTCCATTCCAACGGGTGCAGATAAAGCTCGATGGGGCGTCGAACGTGGCTCGTGAAACTTGTGTGGTGGGGAGCTTCCCTACACTGGCTGCAGAGGAACTTGGCGCACCAGGGCTGGTTTTCTTGCTGATGAGTGCTAGTATTGCATTTGGATTGCTTAATTTCTGCAAGTTAGTTAAAAGAGGCTTTTTATCATTGAAAGGTACAATGCAGAGCTCTGTTTCACAATCTTATAAGTGTTGAGGTTTTCAGTGGTTTTTTTATTATTATTATAAATTTCTTTCTTCTTTTTCTGCCTTTTTCTGCAGAAATAGAGATGTGAATGCTTCATTTTTCTACCAGTTTTCAATTTTTATAGTTTGATTCAAGAATTTTTTTTTTTTTTTTTTTTTTTTTGCTTGTGACAATGTATTTCTATACCCCTTTCCATGTGAGTGTCTTTTTGCTTTTTTTTTTCCCTTCTTTTACCCATTTTCCTTATACATAATGTATTTGGACAGGAATGAGTCTGCCCATTGGTTAGGGACTTGGATAACGGGGCGTGAGTACTAGAAAAAGGAAAAAACTTTATATGGTTTCGATTTTAATTGTTGGGTGCAGCTAAACTTTGTTGGCATTGAAATGAGGTTTGCCAATTGCCTGAATAAATTGATCTCTCAATCTTTTATGTCTGATTCATACTTTTCAAGAATTGAAACTATTGTGTTGACCTTCTGGGTGAAAATCAACTTGTCAGAAAATTAAATAAAAATCTGAAAATGCTTTCACCTTAGAAAATGAAAACTATATAAATAAAATGTCAAACTGAACAAGAAATCACTCTTCGAAAACCAATTTCGTTTTCTTTAGAAAATGCTCCACACAAACAGAGCCTTAGATCATGCTTGTGATTCCACAAAAAAGAATTATTAAATGATTAAATATCATTCTTCATGGAAATATTCAATTCTTATATAACCCCTTTAGGAGAGAGCCGTTTCTCCGAACTTTCTCAAAACGCCATTAAAATGAGAATCGGTTTTATCCTCTAAAAGAAAACCAACCACTATAAGGAGAAGTCCAAACAGGGCACTTGGTAGAATTTCATACAATGCTTGTCACAGTTGTTTACATGTGGTTTATTGTTCATTTCTCTTTCCATTTCTCATGTTATGTAGATCCCAGTTGCTACAATGACGGATCTCTCAACACCCAAATCTTAATCTTGCAGAGGTACATTGCAATGGAGATAGAGATGCGTGTGGAAAGAGAGCTATTAGATAGAGATGAGGGAAAGAGACAAGAAAAGGAAGATGATGCTGCCAGTATGGAAGTAGCTAGTTTCTAAATGCAAACAAGCCCACGCACCTGCAGAGATGAGTGCAGATACCTTTGCTCCAGCAAAGGCTCACGTGCCCGTTTTTCTCCAATGCCTGTATCATTATTATTGATTCTTCTTCCTTTTTCATGTTGCTTTTGAAGATTCTGTCTGTCTACGTTTTTTCCTGTTATAGCATGGATTATATAATGTGGGATCAAGATAATTAGGGGGTGTTCATAGGCCTGGTTAAGGGATAACAATGCACAGCAGCCTGACTTTAAAAATGCTGGCCCGTACTCAGGCCAAGCCCAACATGGACCGTAAATGTCAGGCCCAAACCCACCCACCCATTTTGTGAATCTCACCGAGCGGGGCTGGGGCTGGGCCTAGAATGGGCTTTTTATTATCTTGTTTTGACAAATTATCACTAAATCACAAGCGCTCCTTATTCAGGCCAAGCAAAGTTGTGGGCTTTATTTTCGCTCAACTAAGCCAAGCCCAAATATCAAATAGCGCGAATTTATATCCAGGCCTGACCTAAAAAAGAATGACCAAAGAATACTTTGACACAAAATTATTTTTATTTTCTGAAAAAATGCTCTTAAATCACAATACTGTAAGTTCATAATGTCACGAGTACTCTTTTCTTTTTCTGTTTTTGTCATCATTCTTTATGTTAATAACTACTCCTCTCATCAAGGGTCTTTCCTTTTAGATGCTACAGCTCTTCCTTACAAACACCCTAGTAGATGTGAAAGCCACAGATGGATACTATTGCAGTATAGTGGCGCAACCGAATAGACTTGTCATAACACTATCACAATGCTACAAACAATCTATCCAACAATCAACACATGGTTCACAAATATCCCTACTATCACGGAAAAGAAAAGAGAAACTCCAGTACATTCTTTCTCGTTTCCGAGGACTGCGGCTGCATATACATCAAAATATACACCCCAGCATAAATACCAAACTACCTATGAGCCAGTCGCAAACTCAGGATTTTTATTTGGGTGGGGCGGATGATGGTCAGTCAAAACGGTTAAAATCAACGCCAACGACCAATGATCGCCACTGACTGCATGGTTTAAAGACATGATTTTTTTTAATTTTTTGGTAACTTAAGTATATATAAAGAATTCATATCCAGTTTTTAAGACTTTATTTCTACATAACATTTTTAACTACAACAACCATTTCCTCAAGAAATTAGCCTTTTTATTCAAATCAATGAGATGAAAATTATATTAGCAATCACACTACAACAATAATAAAGAAACTATTTATTTTATAACCCAGTCCATCTTCCGCTCAGCCCAACTCAGGAGCCTTTGGCATTGAGTCTGAGGGACATTCGATTTTGGACAGCCGAGAACTATGGGAGGTTGCCAACGAATGTAGGTGTCAAACGCATGACCTCTCTGCTTCATGAAGCGCATAGTCCTTGACCAATAATAATAATAAATGAAATATAGAGAACTCCAAAGAAGTAAAATCTTTATCATACAAGAATAATACCTCTTTGATTGTTTCCTTAAGCTCCTAAGGGTTCTTCTATCATATGAATCCAAATGAGAACAACATAATCATAAACATCATATTGTGATTGAAGAAAAAAATCAATGCAAGAAAATCTAACAAGAAAGCAAAAAGAAAGTAGCTAAAACTTAAGACCCAACAATAAATAAAAAAAAAATCCAAACCAGGATGTTTTGGGGAGAAAATGGAGTATTGGGTCATTGTCATTGAGAGAAAAAATAGCAAACATATATTACATAGAGCAAAGAAGGCGAAACATTGAAAAATATATCTATCGTAAATCAAACCCCATTAACAAATACTTCATATTTGGAAAAGTTAAAAAAAGAAGAAAAAAGGCCGATAACATTATAAAAACCAAATACCCTGATAACGAGAAGGGGTTTGGCACTTTACTAGATTAGTAAAAGTCAATTAAAGCCTCCATTTTTCAGACAATGGGTCACATCATTGGCACTTTAATTCAAAATTCCTTCCATTTTTTTTTTTGAAAAAAAAAGTCAAAAGGTAACATCCTTGCTCTATTGAAAGACAAAAAAGCTCTACTTTTCTATACAAAAAGTAAAAAAGATTCCATACTAATCAATTAAAAATAAAATACCATCATAACTCTATTATATTTTATTCTTTATTGATTTGATGCTCTACCACACTTTATTTCATATGTAAGATTACAAAATGGGCCCGGATTTTCCAAGACCCGGGGTGGGGCAATAACTTTACTGAAATTGGGTATGGGCCAACTTTTAACCCTTTTTGGATCTCGCCCCGGTCCGCATAATATAGGTGCGGCCCTGACATTGTGTGTATATATAGATTGGGTAGAGCTACCATCAAGGGCGGACCCAGAAAATGAAATTAGGGGGGGCCAAATGAAAATTATTAAAAGAAAATCTTAACAATTTAGGGGTAAAAGTAAAAAAATACAAAAAATTTAATAGTAAAAAATAAAATTTTGAAAACTTAGGGGGGGCCATGGCCCCCCTAGGCCTACATGTAGGTCCTCCCCTGGCTACCATGTTCCTATCATATTAGTTCACCTAGATCTTGCTCATTTTTAGTTACCATTAATGCTTCTTACCTCCTACTATTTTTTTTTCTTTTTTAGTTTGGATCGTCCGTATAGTGTAGGCCTGCCCCTGCTTCAACCCCAGAGAAAAGCCAATTAACCCAAATGAAAGCAGAGTCATGTAAGAAGAAATTAATGCCTTGTAAGCCTAGAAAATGATGATGATGGAAAAATCAGAAAGGTTAAAAGCAGAACAGATTGGAAGATGAAACTTACGTGTCCAAAATTAGGGTATTCGATCTTGTGATTCTAAGAATATTAAATTCCTCTCATCTCCGATCGAGTTCACATCATCGTCGATGGTAGGGATCTAGTCTTACTCTAGGCCTAAATGTGGAATTCTCTGTATTGAAAACTATTCTCGTCTTCCCCAATGGAAAAAAAAAATTGGTGGTCATGTATGTGTAGTCCCTTTCAATGGGTGAGCAGGTGGGCACCAATATAAAGTGTGCATGGCGCACGAGGAAATAAGTTAGCATGTGTGTTCCATTTGAATAGGTGATGAGGAAGGGGCATCAATATGAGGTGGGCATAGCGCACTAAATAAGTGAGTTATATTCGTTGGAGCATTCATATTTGAAGAAGAAATTATTTGAAAAAAAAAAAAAAAAACTTTTTTTCTTACCCCTAAACTGGGTGAGGGTTGATATCAACCCTGCGCAGAAGGTTTCGCTCGTCATCTTCTTCCTCTCTTTCTCAAACCAATTCCAAAGGGGAAGACTCAAATGCAAACCACACCACACCCGATGATTAGTGAACTAAGCTCCATGCCTTAAACCTAAATTTTGAGGGACTCTTGTTTTTATGAGTTGTGATGATTGTTTTGAGGTTTCATTGAGATTTCCACAATCACATCCCAAAATGCCTTTGCTGAGATTTTCAATTGCTTGCGTAAGAGTCCTTCAAGATTTTGGTTGAAGGCATGAAGATTAGTTCATTGATATGAACGTTTAGTGTAGTGTGGCGCTGCATTTAGATCTTCTTTTTTGGGTTTAGATTGGGATTGCAGAAGAGATGAGGAAGTAGATGAGAAAAACTATTTTCCCATGTCTGCGCGGGTAGATATCGCTATCTTTTTGGTCTATTTGATAGGCGCCAACTATCTGCCAAAACTCTCCATCAGTTGAGGTGGGCCCTTAGTAGTCTATATAGGTACAAATGCCAGTTTGGTTCAGCTTCTCATCTCACGTGCCCCAGGCTCACGGGGCTCATTGTCCAATCAACTTGATTCCAACATGTTGCACCACTCCTCAGAAAGGGGACACCCCATTAACTTGCTGGTAGCCTGAAATTCACTCTCTGAAACGATAGCCTGAAAGTCCTTGAAAGTTCAAATGGCCCTTTACTCTTTTGCTCCATGGCTATTGGTGCTGTGAACACCGAGGACAATGATTGCTGTGTGTTCTCATATGTGGTTAATAGTTACACGCTAGTGTGGTAGTGGATCGTATCTTTCTGTTCAACTCCCATTGATTGGGCCCCCAATGAGTGGTACCTTATACTAACCTTTCTCTACTTTTTCTCTCCTTATGCACTTTTACCATAGAGGATTGAGATATCATTTTCCATGCTACAGTAAAATTGATATTTGGTGCAGTCATTTTGCCGTGCTTCTATGTGAATTACCTAAAATTTTCACCAAATACCACGGATGCACAATACAAACCAAACGGACACAATGAGTATTATTGAGGTCAATGGCCACCCTTATTCCTAAGTGGTCATAATTGTGGTCGGGCCCTCACCCTCACCATAAAACCATTGTTGTGCCTCTTTCCATCACCAATTGATTTCGGGATAAGTGGTAGCTTAATGGGGTGTAAGATCCTCCAAATATAATAGAAGAAAAATAAATAAATAAATAAAAAGTAAGAGAAAAGGGAGCACACACCAATTTTCGTGGAAAACCCTCTAAAATGAGAGGGAGAAACCACCATTTCAATATTCACATATAACATATTTAATTCATATAATCTATTTATCGGTTCAAATATAAATTGATTTCTTATTCATTTCTCCAATAATCTTTTTAGAAATTCCCATCTAACCATCAAGGGGGGGTTTCAAAAGAACGAAAAACTCACTAATTGATTTGACGAAGTCCTCATGTTTTCTCAAAATAATAATTTCACTAGAATGATACTGGAAATGGTTTTGGAGCCCAAAAGCATGGGCCCCATGGCCAATGAGCTAAATGTTGTGATATTTCAAAGTATTGATAGAAAGTAAATTCATACCATAACTCAATCAAACAAAATACATTGTATACTATTTCAGAGAATATCTTCATAAAAGAGTTGAAAATTTAAAAAAAAAAATCAAATATTGCCCTAGTAATATATATCCGCCACAATGTTTTTTTAAGATAGAAGGTCAATGAAATGTCCTAACTTAAATAAAAAATAAGGAAAGAAATGTTCGAGTGAACTCTCTTCGACCCACTTGGGAGCGGGTAGAGCGGCAAAAGGCATGTGCTTTCTCCTCCTGTATTGTGTTAGAAATCGCACCAAATTTTACTTTGTATGGGTTCAATGGCTGCCACCCTGGAATTAGTCTTATTCAGTCAACTACGTCCCATCAAAAAGGAAAATACACACACTGAACTGTTCCTATAATGGACCAACCAAACAAAGAGACTTCATGGAGGAAGCAAGCTCCCAAAAGTTAGTGCATGTACAGCAAAGAAGGTAAAATTGCCGTTGATGACCAAAAATGCTTTTTGCAGCTTTTGATTTTGTCACGAGTTAACATAACTAAGGTCCTTTGTCTTTTGCATGATTAACATGGAATACTGGACTGATGGCATGTAGCTCTAGTGCTCTACGCCAATGGCCTGCTACTGCTCACAGGAAGATCAATGTAGAACATATGATCATAACAATAAAAGAATCACAACTATTTTATAGGTCTGATGGTGAACCAATGTACAAGGGATTAGATAAATTAGGTGGCCTTTTCTAGTGATTTCAATGGTTGCACACCGAATTAAATTAAGTACCTGTCCGGATCCCCTGAGTGATCTCACGCCAAAACAGCTTTAAATTGAGAGATGAAGATAATCCTACTCTTTAATTGATCACCTGCATTGTTTTAATTAACATGGATCAGAGTGCTGGATGGTTTCTCTCAAAATAAGCCGTTCATTGGATGAGGAAAAAAGAATGTGATTGGATACAGTTACGGATCCCTATTTTGTATTCCATCGAACGAACTTATCTAGGTTCGTGTGTTATGGACCCTTCTAATATTAATTAGTTGTAGGTTTCTTTTACTTGGCACCTTCTCTTTTCACCTAGTAATCTATATGCTCTCACGTACTGCTCTTTTGTTCATTTAACATAGGGGATTATATCAGAAAAAATCTCTTTAAAGTGGTTGAAGACTAGAAAAGCACTTAAACTTTAATATAGATAATAAAGGTCATCCTGCCACTTTTTTACTTCTTTGTTGTTTTGTTGAGCAGTGATATCGCTACTCGTGCCATCTTCTTCTTTGCCAGCATTTAAGGACTCGTGCAGACTTCGATAAAATTGTTTCTCTCAAATTGAAACAAAAACCCTCAATGAATTAGATTAGAAGAAAAAAGAAACAGTGTAAAATCTTTATAAATTCTACCTGCTTCTCATTGAATTCATAAGCAACTTGAGAAAATCTAACTAGATTGAAACAAGTTCTTTACAAATCTTTCAAAGTTTCGATAAGGGTTAAGGGCTTCAAAGCGTTTCAAATCTTTTAAAGCAGAAGTTTGAAACTATGGTTCAGATTTGCAGAAATCAGAGGGGGTTGGAAGATGATAGATGTTGGTTGGTATTTGTAGGTTGGTGTTTTATAATAGTGACTAGGTTGCAAGTGGGTTGGTCAAGTTTTGTGTAAGCTTGATTTGCAAGTTTGGAAGTGATTTGAGAAAACAAGGTGAGTTCTTACTCAGTTGAATGAGGGGAAGAGTGAACACGGAAAGTGGAGGAAAAGGTGATGCAGTTACACAGGTGAGTAGCGATATACAAAAGAAAAAAGAAAAAGAATCCCGAAAAGGGGCTCTAGCATTAATTTGGTGCAGGAAATACTTTGAGGACCTTTTTTGTCCCCACCAAATTTAAGGAGATTCTTTTTGTTAAAATCTCTATTACCAAAAAAAGAGTCTATATACTCTTTGGTTACATTATTAGAGTGTTGGAGTAAAATTGATTTCATTCTTGTGGAACAACTTCTAATTCCTTCTAGCATCCTATTTTTTGTAACTTTAGATTTTATTTTTTTTTTTTAATAATGTGGCAACACTACCTATTATTTTAAGTGTCAAATAAAGCTTTGATTACTGTCTATTTGGCTTTATAGTTATCATCAGCCTCCGCTTGTAACAACAATATTAATTAAGGCCGGTAAGTTCTTTTGCAAGATTTCTGAGAATTCTAGTCTAGTGATTTTGAAACTCTCCCTATGACGTCTCCAAAGTAGGGTCCAAATGCTCATGGCCTATCTAGCGTGTAAAATCAAATGCCAGAATTGGGAATTCTATCCACTAAAAGTAACTTTTTAGATGAGTTAGTATTCAAGATTTTCAGTGTCAAAAATTTTAAACACTTAAAATTCTTTTCACAAATGACTTCAAAGAAACATGCCTTAAATTTCACTCTATTCATAATAAGATTAGCTCGGCTGCTACAAGAAAAATATTGGATCAATGTTTTATTCTTAAGATTTTCATATAGGAGTTTTCTATATATGAAATCAGGAATGGTACAAATGGATGCCTCAATTCATTGAGATGGGCTCGTACCCCAAAAAAAAATGGAAAAGAAAAATTCATTAAAATGGGCCATCCAAGCATTGTAACATTTTTCATTTTTTGTACGAAGGGTGCATTGTAACTTGAGAGCTCATTCATGATTCAATCCACTGCAATTATTCGGGAAAGTTGGCATGAAACTTATGAGAACACGACTTTGGAGTATTAATCATTGGGGTAAAGAGGAAAAGACAAAAAATAGCAACAACCAAGACACTTGTTGCATAAAATAAAGAAGGGAGGTGCTATTGGCACCCACTCTACATGTCAGGCCTGTGTAAGCTAATGTATTTGTTTTATCATAGATGTGATAAGATGATGATGTGATTGTCCTGAAATCCGTGTGCCAAGGGTGAGGCATGCAGTTGCCTTTCACGATGTGTGTTACTGTATGCACCCATGCCAGGCTGATATAGATCCCTGCTTTTGTCCATGTCAAAAGCTTGGATCAGGTGATTTGAATACACAATAAATGGGTGTGGGGAATGAACTTCCAGTGGGCCACTAGCAACCTTCCATTAAACTAATGAGAGCCAAAGCCTTAAAGAAATAAAAAAAAATTGCTTTATATGCTAAGGTCCAAATAATATTATACTATCGGGATGAAAGCAATATAGTATAGAAAAAGTGAGTGAATTTTATATGGTTTCTTGTATTGGGTACGTGCAAGGAAGGAGGGAAATAAGGATTCGTTTTTTGGGGCTCTATGTGTTGGAAGATTAGCCAATGCAACTTGTGTTAATATGTTTGAATAAATTTATTTTAAATGTCTTTTGTGGTGGGGTTTTTATCTTTGTGGGATTGTTATCTTTGTTCAAAATTTTTACTTATGCTGGGGATTTTTATGGTGGGGTTTTCAATATTGTATTGGACCGACATACAAAGATAAAAGTAAAAACCCCACCATAATTGGTCTGTAGACCACATCATGCTTGAGGGATGGGACGTTGCATGGCCAGTTTGGTTGTATTCCACATGATTTATGGAGTGTGATTGTAAGTAGGAAAAGATAAAGTAGTCAAGAGAGAGATAGATGAGATAGATATAGGTGGTCACAATCACATCCACCAAATGGTCATGTCAGATCATAGCCATATAGGGTATGTTTATTTTTACTATGTTTTTTTTTTTTTAACATTTTCCCCCTTTCCAATAATTTTTTTCTTACACCCACAAAAGAGAATTTTTTGGGTTCACCCCACCGTTTTAACATCCTTACATATCAATCATCTCTAACAATCCTTTTTTATGAATTCAAATTACCATACAAAGAAACACATCCCCAATAAAAGTTAATATTGTACCTAAATTTAGTAGGATGGATGATGAATTTTCGGAGATGAACACCTTACAGACCTTTTATCTTCTTCTTTATTAAAAAAGAAATTTTATACTATCATTAGAATTTGGTGAGTCAGTAGACCATACACCATTATCCTCTATATTGTAAATGAGAGGCCAGCCTTTTTTCAATCCACCAGCGGGGCCTATTAATGATTTTGAACCTCCTCTGGATAAGTCAACTCACGATCAATGAATTTCACTCGCTTGCAAGTGGGGCTCACCTTTTGAAGACTTGCAAGTGGGGCCCACCGTTTGACCACCTGACCGTGATACCCCCTCCTAACAAGTGGGGCCCACCGTTCGACCGCCTGACCGTTTGATACCCCATCCCAGCAAGTGGGGCGCTTCATACCCGTCCCAGCAAGTGGGGCCCAACGTTTGTCCCACACATTTCTCTCATATAGTCACAGTCACTCAAGACCGTTTGATACCCCCTCCCATACATTTCTCTCAGGTGGTCACATGACTCAATCAAATGGTCTTTCTCTCTCTCATATGGACACAATAGAAAAAAGCAAATGGTCAAGTCATATAGGCATAGGGTGGGTGCATTTAAAAAAGCCCAATAAAGAATCAGTGGTCACACCAAGAAGAGCTGCATTTGTCGGATATGGTCAAAAAAGTAGCATGAAATCGAGGTAAGTTGTAAAACAAATAAGGGAAGTAAGATTTTTTTAAACTTGAAGAATAATCGTAAGAGAAGTACTTAAGAGCAAATGCAAGCCCTTTGCAGCAGAAATTGCAGACTCGAGGAAGTAGATCAACTCTAACTGCTTGAAAAAAAAAAAGAAAAATGGGAAGATATCCATGCTGTGATGTGAATGGCCTTAAAAAGGGTCCTTGGACTCCCGAGGAAAACAAGCAGCTTGCTCAATACATAGAGAGTCATGGACATGGGAGTTGGAAAGCACTTCCTAAACTTGCAGGGAGTTGGAAAGCACTTCCTAAACTTGCAGGTGGAGAAACTCTCTCTCTCTCTCTCTCTATCTCTCTCTCTCTCTCTCTCTCTCTCTCTCTCGCTCTCTCTCAGATTATTTCATAGGATGTTTGTCATTGGATTTTCAGGCCTTAATAGATGTGGAAAGAGCTGCAGATTGAGATGGACTAATTACTTGAGACCCGATGTCAAAAAGGAAAAATTCTCTCAAGAAGAAGAAGAGACCATTCTCCACCTGCATTCCATACTTGGAAACAAGTAATTCAGCTAAAACTCACAACTGAATATCTTCTCATAACATAAACAGTATCTAGGTTTACTCATTTATAAACTTGCATGTATTATTTATCTTTGATAAGGTGGTCGGCCATTGCAACGCATCTCCCCGGCCGAACAGATAATGCAATCAAGAACTTCTGGAATACCCATGTGAAGAAGAAGTTGATGCATATGGGTTTGGATCCAATGACGCATCGCTTACAACACGATCTATTTTCCAGTCTCCACCAACTCATTGCACTTGTCAATGTCACAAAATCAATGGGTGCTCTTCCATTGAAAGAGCATGCACTAAGATTACAAGAAGCTGCTCTCTTAGCTAAGTATCATTACATTGAATCCCTTCTTCAATCCGCAGCTGCTATGGCCAGCAGTTCCAGTGGCAGTTCAAACAGCGATACTACCCAAGAGAACTTGGTAGTGAACCCTTCCCAGTCAAAAAATGCCACCAAGTTTTCTCATGGTGTCGCTACTTGTCAACCAATAAATGATCAAATTCTTCTCAATCCAGCTCAAGACATGCAGTTTCCCACCAATGAGTTCAATGATGATTCCAACTTTACAATGCTCAATGAAGAAGATGACACAACAAAGTCCCCATTGGCTCCTTATCAACCTTCCCTTCTAGAAGAGAATCCAGTAAGAAATATAGGTGGTGCTTTTATCAGTTCTAGTTATCATGGAGACCTTCAACCCTGTTGGTCTGACCTCTTTCTTGAAGACTAAGCTTCTCTGCAGACAGCTTAGATGTTTCTGTTTTGGAATTTTAGCTCCACGACTATTCTCTTTGCCAAGTGCGGCAGTAGTGGCACTATAATAATAGAATCTCTTGTAGAACACTATGAGCTTTGCTTTCACTTCCATGTATTCGACGTTGATGGTTGAGTAATGAGACTCATGGAGGCTACATTTTTCGTTGAAAGTTCACTTACTTTACTATGAGACAAAGACTCATTTATACTCAAGAAAGAGAATAAATATATAATATAAAATTCAAATATAAGTTTATTCAAAAGTTAAAATCTAAACTAGTATTTCTATCCAACTTAGTTTCTCTTATTTACTTCTCTGATGAAAAGGATTGTGCAATTGTTATCGTTGAAACAAAAATACAAACTCTTGGTATCTCTTATTGGTTTGCACAACCATCGTCTTGGAAGGCCACCATCAGTCTTAATAGTCCATCACTATAGTCACTGAGGGACCCATGCTTTTCATTTAAAGGAGGCGGACAACAGTCCATCACTATAGTCACTCGGGGACCCATGATTTTCATTTAAGGGAGGCGGACAACAGCCATAATATTATTTCTTTTTTACTCTGTTAGTTGAGGGGGCGCAACAGCTTATTCCAAGGTCTGCAGGAGCGAGTGCCCCTAAATACCTACTACCTGAGTCTGCCGATTACTATAACAATCCGTTCATTTTGAATATGTTCTTGATGGTAGCCCACTATATTAGATATATCACAACTGTTCCACAATTTTTTTTTCATCGGTAAATTTGAAAATGCATATATAAGAAAGGACTCTTCCGCAATTAAAGCTCATCAAGTAATTTGATGAAGATCATGATGAGGTTATTAGGTCTGCATAAAATGCATTGACAAGGATATGTTAGGGTTTCATCGAAGAGAGGAAAATAAAAAGAAGAAGAAGAAAAATGACAGTGACATGATTACAACATGAACATCAAGAATATATTGTAAGCTCGGATATCATAATGAAACTCAAGAGGCTACATTTTCCGTTGAAATTTCATCATATTTTACTATAAGATAAACTCTCAATTTATATATAAAAATATAAAGAACTCAAAATTTAAAAATAACCTTGTTCAAAAGTTAAATTCAAAACTAACATCACAAGCTTACATATCTCTAATAGCATTGGCCCTTTTGTGTTCGTCTTTTGTTAATGGTTGACACTTTCAACTCCATTAATAAATGAGTTGTGCCTATAAGCTCTACATGTATCTCAAAGAGCTCCACAGACCCAACCCAACTTGACCCAACCCACAACTTGACCCAACCCATTGCCACTTCTATATTCTACTTGACGACAAACAGTGGAGAATGTTGCAAAGTTAATGAGTAAAGCAAACAGTGGAGAATGTTGCAAAGTTAATGAGTAAAGCCTACTAATTGAGACTAGTCAAGTTCCCGGGCTCCCTATGCTTTAGTGGAGTTTACAGTTGGAGGAGTGAAACCAACTGCACACCCAAGATTTGTATTTGAAGAGAGCGACCCAAACAAGTAGTTCAGTTTTAGGGGTAAACTCAGGATTTTTATGTCCGTGTTGGAGGGACACCGAAAGTTTTTATATAGATTTTGGAAGCAGACCAAAAATCTTTACATGGGTTTTGGACTGCCCCTAAGCGTGGAACTCCAAAACGGGCCAGTCTATTAAAAATCTAAAATAGCCAGAATAAGTGGTAATCCTTTGTTTATATGTTACTAAATTTTACTTTAATAGGAGTCGGTCACCATGAGATGAAGGTCATGGTTCTTTTTTTCTTTCTTTTTCTTTTTTAATACAAACGTATAACTCTTCCGAAGTAGGATGTGCCATATGACTTATTTTGGATTTCTTATCTCTTGCTAATCACATACAGGTTGATGGGGCGTGTGTTGCTCACCTATTTGGTGGCCCGCTAAACCTAACCTGCAATATGTATGTATGAGCCTGTCATGAACTGACCCATATTTAAACAAGTTAGGTAATTAATATTGATCTGCTTAACCTGTAACCCATTTCTTCTTCTTCTTCTTCTTCTTCACCCAACCCATATGAGAATGGTAAAGTAAAGGCAGATGTTGAAACATGGTAAAGGCAAGGTAAAACGAAGGTAAAATAAGGTAAGTAGGGAAATAAAGTAGAAGAAACCAAGTGGTTAGCCAGTTAATTTTTGTATTTACTTTATTTAATCACATTTTACCATGCATGATGAGGTAACAAAAAGATAGTGATTGGCGATAAGACATGTTATAAATTAAAATGACGGTTGTACTTCACTTCACAACGCAACATTTTTATCAAAAAAAAAAAACAAAAGACAGACTATCACACCATTGAACTTTACTTTATTGGTGGCTAAACAAACTTGCCAACCAATGAATAATCATTGCTGGTAATTAGATTACACGAACCAGTTTCTGTTGCTGTCCCTTTCGCTGCTACCATTCGCAACTTTTAAAACCTCTTTGTACGGTACACGAGGTGTTCCTGCTTTTAGGGATGTCAAAGCCGCTCCAGCCTCGGCCCACCGTGCTAGCGAGCCGGGCAGGGCCGTGCCGGGCCAGCGGGTCAGGCGGGCCTTTTTTTTTTCATTTTATTTTTAAATATAATGGTCTAATAATATATCACTCCAAACTATGGATGAGGCAAATTAAATCTAATGGTCTAATAATATATCACTCCAAGCTGAGATCATACTCACTCTCATATCCCATTACGAGAGCTCTATTTGTATATATACGGGTTGGTTGGGACTTAATATCTGATTGGACACATTCCAAAGAGATACCTGTGAGTCCAAGACTAAATCCATGGTTTGAGGCACAAGTGAAGAGACCAAACTATACTTAGAGCTGATTATGTTTTAATGGGATAATATATTCATAATAAAAGTAAAAGTAATATTATTTATATTTTTTGGATTACTATTATTATATATGAAAGATTGAAATCAGCCTCAATTGATTTTGACCATTTCATCCAATGCTAACCACATTGATTTCAATTGAAATCAGCCTCAAAACTGCCTTGGCCTTTGAGTTTCATGGTTTGATGAAGCTTTTCAAATAAAATTAAATGAAATTTCAAATGCTCATGGCCTATCTAGCGTGTAAAATCAAATGCCAGAATTTGGAAATTCTATCCACTAAAAGTAACTTTTTAGATGAGTTAGTATTCAAGATTTTCAGTTTCAGAAATTTTAAACAATTAAAATTCTTTTCACAAATGACTTCAAAGAAACATTCCTTAAATTTCACTCAAATCATAATAAGATTAGCTCGGCTGCTACAAGAAAAACATTGGATCAATGTTTTGTTCTTAAGATGTTCATATTGGAGTTTTCTATATATGAAATCAGGAATGGTACAAATGGATGCCTCAATTCATTGAGATGGGCTCGTACCCCAAAAAAAATGGGAAAGAAAAATTCATTAAAATGGGCCATGCAAGCATTGTAACCTTTTTCATTTTTTGTACGAAGGGTGCATTGTAACTTGAGAGCTCATTCATGATTCAATCCACTGCAATTATTCGGGAAAGTTGGCATGAAACTTATGAGAACACGACTTTGGAGTATTAATCATTGGGGTAAAGAGGAAAAGACAAAAAATAGCAACAACCAAGACACTCGTTGCATAAAATAAAGAATCAGAGGTCACACCAAGAAGAGCTGCATTTGTCGGATATGGTCAAAAAAGTAGCATGAAATCGAGGTAAGTTGTAAAACAATTAAGGGAAGTAAGATTTTTTTTAACTTGAAGAATAATCGTAAGAGAAGTACTTAAGAGCAAATGCAAGCCCTTTGCAGCAGAAATTGCAGACTCGAGGAAGTAGATCAACTCTAACTGCTTGAAAAAAAAAAAAAAAAAACATGGGAAGATATCCATGCTGTGATGTGAATGGCCTTAAAAAGGGTCCTTGGACTCCCGAGGAAGACAAGCAGCTTGCTCAATACATAGAGAGTCATGGACATGGGAGTTGGAAAGCACTTCCAAAACTTGCAGGTGGAGAAACTCTCTCTCTCTCTCTCTCTCTCTCTCTCTCACACACACACACACACACAGATTATTTCATAGGATGTTTGTCATTGGATTTTCAGGCCTTAATAGATGTGGAAAGAGCTGCAGATTGAGATGGACTAATTACTTGAGACCCGATGTCAAAAAGGAAAAATTCTCTCAAGAAGAAGAAGAGACCATTCTCCACCTGCATTCCATACTTGGAAACAAGTAATTTAGCTAAAACTCACAACTGAATATCTTCTCATAACATAAACAGTATCTAGGTTTACTCATTTATAAACTTGCATGTATTATTTTCCTTTGATAAGGTGGTCGGCCATTGCAACGCATCTCCACGGCCGAACAGATAATGCAATCAAGAACTTCTGGAATACCCATATGAAGAAGAAGTTGATGCATATGGGTTTGGATCCAATGACGCATCGCTTACAACCCGATCTATTTTCCAGTCTCCACCAACTCATTGCACTGGTCAATGTCACAAAATCAATGGGTGCTCTTCCATTGAAAGAGCATGCACTAAGATTACAAGAAGCCGCTCTCTTAGCTAAGTATCATTACATTGAATCCCTTCTTCAATCCGCAGCTGCTATGGCCAGCAGTTCCAGTGGCAGTTCAAACAGCGATACTACCAAAGAGAACTTGGTAGTGAACCCTTCCCAGTCAAAAAATGCCACCAAGTTTTCTCATGGCGTCGCTACTTGTCAACCAATAAATGATCAAATTCTTCTCAATCCAGCTCAAGACATGCAGTTTCCCACCAATGAGTTCAATGATGATTCCAACTTTACAATGCTCAATGAAGAAGATGACACAACAAAGTCCCCATTGGCTCCTTATCAACCTTCCCTTCTAGAAGAGAATCCAGTAAGAAATATAGGTGATGCTTTTATCTGTTCTAGCTATGATGGAGACCTTCAACCCTTTTGGTCTGACCTCTTTCTTGAAGACTAAACTTCTCTGCAGACTGCTTAGATGTTTCTGTTTTGGAATTTTAGCTGCACGACTATTCTCTTTGCCAAGTGCAGCAGTAGTGGCACTATAATAATAGAATCTCTTGTAGAACACTATGAGCTTTGCTTTCACTTCCATGTATTCGACGTTGATGGTTGAGTAATGAGACTCATGGAGGCTACATTTTTCGTTGAAAGTTCACTTACTTTACTATGAGACAAAGACTCATTTATACTCAAGAAAGAGAATAAATATATAATATAAAACTCAAATATAAGTTTATTCAAAAGTTAAAATCTAAACTAGTATTTCTATCCAACTTAGTTTCTCTTATTTACTTCTTTGTTGAAAAGGATTGTGCAATTGTTATCGTTAAAACAAAAATACAAACTCTTGGTATCTCGGTTTGCACAACCATCGTCTTGGAAGGTCACCATCAGTCTTAATAGTCCATCACTATAGTCACTGGGGGATCCATGATTTTCATTTAAAGGAGGCGGACAACAGTCCATCACTATAGTAACTCGGAGACCCATGATTTTGCATTTAAGGGAGGCGGACAACAGCCATAATAATATTTCTATTTTACTCTGTTAGTTGAGGGTGCACAACAGCTTATTTCAAGGTCTGCAGGAGCGAGTGCCCCTAAATACCCACTACCTGAGTCTGCCGATTACTATAACAATCCGTTCATTTTGAATATGTTCTTGATGGTAGCCCACTATATTAGATATATCACAACTGTTCCACAATTATTTTTTTATCGGTAAATTTGAAAATGCATAAATAAGAAAGGACTCTTCCGCAATTAAAGCTCATCAAGTAATTTGATGAAGATCATGATGAGGTTATTAGGTCTGCATAAAATGCATTGACAAGGATATGTTAGGGTTTCATCGAAGAGAGGAAAATAAAAAGAAGAAGAAGAAAAATGACAGTGACATGATTACAACATGAACATCATGATTGTAAGCTCGGATATCATAATGAAACTCAAGAGGCTACATTTTCCGTTGAAATTTCATCATATTTTACTATAAGATAAACTCTCAATTTATATATAAAAACATAAAGAACTCAAAATTTAAAAATAACCTTGTTCAAAAGTTAAATTCAAAACTAACATCACAAGCTTACATATCTCTAATAGCATTGGCCCTTTTGTGTTCCTCTTTTGTTAATGGTTGACACTTTCAACTCCATTAATAAATGAGTTGTGCCTATAAGCTCTACATGTATCTCAAAGAGCTCCACAGACCCAACCCAACTTGACCCAACCCACAACTTGACCCAACCCATTGCCACTTCTATATTCTACTTGACGACAAACAGTGGAGAATGTTGCAAAGTTAATGAGTAAAGCAAACAGTGGAGAATGTTGCAAAGTTAATGAGTAAAGCCTACTAATTGAGACTAGTCAAGTTCCCGGGCTCCCTATGCTTTAGTGGAGTTTACAGTTGGAGGAGTGAAACCAACTGCACACCCAAGATTTGTAATTGAAGAGAGCGACCCAAACAAGTAGTTCAGTTTTAGGGGTAAACTCAGGATTTTTATGTCCGTGTTGGAGGGACACCTAAAATTTTTACATAGATTTTGGAAGCAGACCAAAAATCTTTACATGGGTTTTGGACCGCCCCTAAGCGTGGAACTCCAAAACGGCCAGTCTATTAAAAATCTAAAATGGCCAGAATAAATGGTTTACTTTAATAGGAGTCGGTCATCATGAGATGAAGGTCATGGTTCTTTTTTTCTTTGTCATGGTTCTTTTTTTCTTTCTTTTTCTTTTTTAATACAAACGTATAACTCTTCCGAAGTAGGATGTGCCACATGACTTATTTTTGATTTCTTATCTCTTGCTAATCACATACAGGCTGATGGGGCGTGTGGTGCTCACCTATTTGGTGGCCCACTAAACCTAACCTACAATATGTATGTATGAGCCTGTCATGAACAGACCCATATTTAAACAAGTTAGGTAATTAATATTGATCTGCTTAACCTGTAACCCATTTCTTCTTCTTCTTCTTCTTCTTCACCCAACCCATATGAGAATGGTAAAGTAAAGGCGGATGTTGAAACATGGTAAAGGCAAGGTAAATCGAAGGAAAAATAAGGTAAGTAGGGAAATAAAGTAGAAGAAACCAAGTGGTAAGTCAGTTAATTTTTGTATTTACTTTATTTAATCACATTTTACCATGCAGGATGAGGTAACAAAAAGATAGTGATTGGCGATAAGACATGTAATAAATTAAAATGACGGTTGTACTTCACTTCACAACGCAACATTTTTATCAAAAACAAAAAACAAAAGACAGACTATCACACCATTGAACTTTACTTTATTGGTGGCTAAACAAACTTGCCTACCAATGAATAATCATTGCTGGTAATTAGATTACACGAACCAGTTTCTGTTCCTGTCCCTTTCGCTGCTACCATTCGCAACTTTTAAAACCTCTTTGTACGGTACACGAGGTGTTCCTGCTTTTAGGGATGTCAAAGCCGCTCCAGCCTCGGCCCACCGTGCTAGCGAGCCGGGGAGGGCCGTGCCGGGCCAGCGGGTCAGGCGGGCCTTTTTTTTTTCATTTTATTTTTAAATATAATGGTCTAATAATATATCACTCCAAATTATGGATGAGGCAAATTAAATCTAATGGTCTAATAATATATCACTCCAAGCTGAGATCATACTCACTCTCATATCCCATTACGAGAGCTCTATTTGTATATATACGGGTTGGTTGGGACTTAATATCTGATTGGACACATTCCAAAGAGATACCTGTGAGTCCAAGACTAAATCCATGGTTTGAGGCACAAGTGAAGAGACCAAACTATACTTAGAGCTGATTATGTTTTAATGGGATAATATATTCATAATAAAAGTAAAAGTAATATTATTTATATTTTTTGGATTACTATTATTATATATGAAAGATTGAAATCAGCCTCAATTGATTTTGACCATTTCATCCAATGCTAACCACATTGATTTCAATTGAAATCAGCCTCAAAACTGCCTTGGCCTTTGAGTTTCATGGTTTGATGAAGCTTTTCAAATGAAATTAAATGAAATTTCAAATGCTCATGGCCTATCTAGCGTGTAAAATCAAATGCCAGAATTTGGAAATTCTATCCACTAAAAGTAACTTTTTAGATGAGTTAGTATTCAAGATTTTCAGTTTCAGAAATTTTAAACAATTAAAATTCTTTTCACAAATGACTTCAAAGAAACATTCCTTAAATTTCACTCAAATCATAATAAGATTAGCTCGGCTGCTACAAGAAAAACATTGGATCAATGTTTTGTTCTTAAGATGTTCATATTGGAGTTTTCTATATATGAAATCAGGAATGGTACAAATGGATGCCTCAATTCATTGAGATGGGCTCGTACCCCAAAAAAAATGGGAAAGAAAAATTCATTAAAATGGGCCATGCAAGCATTGTAACCTTTTTCATTTTTTGTACGAAGGGTGCATTGTAACTTGAGAGCTCATTCATGATTCAATCCACTGCAATTATTCGGGAAAGTTGGCATGAAACTTATGAGAACACGACTTTGGAGTATTAATCATTGGGGTAAAGAGGAAAAGACAAAAAATAGCAACAACCAAGACACTCGTTGCATAAAATAAAGAATCAGAGGTCACACCAAGAAGAGCTGCATTTGTCGGATATGGTCAAAAAAGTAGCATGAAATCGAGGTAAGTTGTAAAACAATTAAGGGAAGTAAGATTTTTTTTAACTTGAAGAATAATCGTAAGAGAAGTACTTAAGAGCAAATGCAAGCCCTTTGCAGCAGAAATTGCAGACTCGAGGAAGTAGATCAACTCTAACTGCTTGAAAAAAAAAAAAAAAAAAACATGGGAAGATATCCATGCTGTGATGTGAATGGCCTTAAAAAGGGTCCTTGGACTCCCGAGGAAGACAAGCAGCTTGCTCAATACATAGAGAGTCATGGACATGGGAGTTGGAAAGCACTTCCAAAACTTGCAGGTGGAGAAACTCTCTCTCTCTCTCTCTCTCTCTCTCTCACACACACACACACACACACAGATTATTTCATAGGATGTTTGTCATTGGATTTTCAGGCCTTAATAGATGTGGAAAGAGCTGCAGATTGAGATGGACTAATTACTTGAGACCCGATGTCAAAAAGGAAAAATTCTCTCAAGAAGAAGAAGAGACCATTCTCCACCTGTATTCCATACTTGGAAACAAGTAATTTAGCTAAAACTCACAACTGAATATCTTCTCATAACATAAACAGTATCTAGGTTTACTCATTTATAAACTTGCATGTATTATTTTCCTTTGATAAGGTGGTCGGCCATTGCAACGCATCTCCCCGGCCGAACAGATAATGCAATCAAGAACTTCTGGAATACCCATATGAAGAAGAAGTTGATGCATATGGGTTTGGATCCAATGACGCATCGCTTACAACCCGATCTATTTTCCAGTCTCCACCAACTCATTGCACTGGTCAATGTCACAAAATCAATGGGTGCTCTTCCATTGAAAGAGCATGCACTAAGATTACAAGAAGCCGCTCTCTTAGCTAAGTATCATTACATTGAATCCCTTCTTCAATCCGCAGCTGCTATGGCCAGCAGTTCCAGTGGCAGTTCAAACAGCGATACTACCAAAGAGAACTTGGTAGTGAACCCTTCCCAGTCAAAAAATGCCACCAAGTTTTCTCATGGCGTCGCTACTTGTCAACCAATAAATGATCAAATTCTTCTCAATCCAGCTCAAGACATGCAGTTTCCCACCAATGAGTTCAATGATGATTCCAACTTTACAATGCTCAATGAAGAAGATGACACAACAAAGTCCCCATTGGCTCCTTATCAACCTTCCCTTCTAGAAGAGAATCCAGTAAGAAATATAGGTGATGCTTTTATCTGTTCTAGCTATGATGGAGACCTTCAACCCTTTTGGTCTGACCTCTTTCTTGAAGACTAAACTTCTCTGCAGACTGCTTAGATGTTTCTGTTTTGGAATTTTAGCTGCACGACTATTCTCTTTGCCAAGTGCAGCAGTAGTGGCACTATAATAATAGAATCTCTTGTAGAACACTATGAGCTTTGCTTTCACTTCCATGTATTCGACGTTGATGGTTGAGTAATGAGACTCATGGAGGCTACATTTTTCGTTGAAAGTTCACTTACTTTACTATGAGACAAAGACTCATTTATACTCAAGAAAGAGAATAAATATATAATATAAAACTCAAATATAAGTTTATTCAAAATTTAAAATCTAAACTAGTATTTCTATCCAACTTAGTTTCTCTTATTTACTTCTTTGTTGAAAAGGATTGTGCAATTGTTATCGTTAAAACAAAAATACAAACTCTTGGTATCTCTTATTGGTTTGCACAACCATCGTCTTGGAAGGTCACCATCAGTCTTAATAGTCCATCACTATAGTCACTGGGGGATCCATGATTTTCATTTAAAGGAGGCGGACAACAGTCCATCACTATAGTAACTCGGAGACCCATGATTTTGCATTTAAGGGAGGCGGACAACAGCCATAATAATATTTCTATTTTACTCTGTTAGTTGAGGGTGCGCAACAGCTTATTTCAAGGTCTGCAGGAGCGAGTGCCCCTAAATACCCACTACCTGAGTCTGCCGATTACTATAACAGTCCGTTCATTTTGAATATGTTCTTGATGGTAGCCCACTATATTAGATATATCACAACTGTTCCACAATTATTTTTTTATCGGTAAATTTGAAAATGCATAAATAAGAAAGGACTCTTCCGCAATTAAAGCTCATCAAGTAATTTGATGAAGATCATGATGAGGTTATTAGGTCTGCATAAAATGCATTGACAAGGATATGTTAGGGTTTCATCGAAGAGAGGAAAATAAAAAGAAGAAGAAGAAAAATGACAGTGACATGATTACAACATGAACATCATGATTGTAAGCTCGGATATCATAATGAAACTCAAGAGGCTACATTTTCCGTTGAAATTTCATCATATTTTACTATAAGATAAACTCTCAATTTATATATAAAAACATAAAGAACTCAAAATTTAAAAATAACCTTGTTCAAAAGTTAAATTCAAAACTAACATCACAAGCTTACATATCTCTAATAGCATTGGCCCTTTTGTGTTCCTCTTTTGTTAATGGTTGACACTTTCAACTCCATTAATAAATGAGTTGTGCCTATAAGCTCTACATGTATCTCAAAGAGCTCCACAGACCCAACCCAACTTGACCCAACCCACAACTTGACCCAACCCATTGCCACTTCTATATTCTACTTGACGACAAACAGTGGAGAATGTTGCAAAGTTAATGAGTAAAGCAAACAGTGGAGAATGTTGCAAAGTTAATGAGTAAAGCCTACTAATTGAGACTAGTCAAGTTCCCGGGCTCCCTATGCTTTAGTGGAGTTTACAGTTGGAGGAGTGAAACCAACTGCACACCCAAGATTTGTAATTGAAGAGAGCGACCCAAACAAGTAGTTCAGTTTTAGGGGTAAACTCAGGATTTTTATGTCCGTGTTGGAGGGACACCTAAAATTTTTACATAGATTTTGGAAGCAGACCAAAAATCTTTACATGGGTTTTGGACCGCCCCTAAGCGTGGAACTCCAAAACGGCCAGTCTATTAAAAATCTAAAATGGCCAGAATAAATGGTTTACTTTAATAGGAGTCGGTCATCATGAGATGAAGGTCATGGTTCTTTTTTTCTTTGTCATGGTTCTTTTTTTCTTTCTTTTTCTTTTTTAATACAAACGTATAACTCTTCCGAAGTAGGATGTGCCACATGACTTATTTTGGATTTCTTATCTCTTGCTAATCACATACAGGCTGATGGGGCGTGTGGTGCTCACCTATTTGGTGGCCCACTAAACCTAACCTACAATATGTATGTATGAGCCTGTCATGAACAGACCCATATTTAAACAAGTTAGGTAATTAATATTGATCTGCTTAACCTGTAACCCATTTCTTCTTCTTCTTCTTCTTCACCCAACCCATATGAGAATGGTAAAGTAAAGGCGGATGTTGAAACATGGTAAAGGCAAGGTAAATCGAAGGTAAAATAAGGTAAGTAGGGAAATAAAGTAGAAGAAACCAAGTGGTAAGTCAGTTAATTTTTGTATTTACTTTATTTAATCACATTTTACCATGCAGGATGAGGTAACAAAAAGATAGTGATTGGCGATAAGACATGTAATAAATTAAAATGACGGTTGTACTTCACTTCACAACGCAACATTTTTATCAAAAAAAAAAAACAAAAGACAGACTATCACACCATTGAACTTTACTTTATTGGTGGCTAAACAAACTTGCCTACCAATGAATAATCATTGCTGGTAATTAGATTACACGAACCAGTTTCTGTTGCTGTCCCTTTCGCTGCTACCATTCGCAACTTTTAAAACCTCTTTGTACGGTACACGAGGTGTTCCTGCTTTTAGGGATGTCAAAGCCGCTCCAGCCTCGGCCCACCGCGCTAGCGAGCCGGGCAGGGCCAGCCCTGCACGGCGGGTCAGGCGGGCCTTTTTTTTTTTCATTTTATTTTTAAATATAATGGTCTAATAATATATCACTCCAAACTATGGATGAGGCAAATTAAATCTAATGGTCTAATAATATATCACTCCAAGCTGAGATCATACTCACTCTCATATCCCATTACGAGAGCTCTATTTGTATATATACGGGTTGGTTGTGACTTAATATCTAATTGCACACATTCCAAAGAGATACCTGTGAGTCCAAGACTAAATCCATGGTTTGAGGCACAAGTGAAGAGACCAAACTATACTTAGAGCTGATTATGTTTTAATGGAATAATATATTCATAATAAAAGTAAAAGTAACATTATTTATATTTTTTGGATTACTATTATTATATATGAAAGATTGAAATCAGCCTCAATTGATTTTGACCATTTCATCCAATGCTAACCACATTGATTTCAATTGAAATCAGCCTCAAAACTGCCTTGGCCTTTGAGTTTCATGGTTTGATGAAGCTTTTCAAATGAAATTAAATGAGAGAAGGTAAGTTTCTCCTCTCACTTATCACAACTCTCCTTAATAAATCCTACAATATCTCTCTTTAATCAATGGACAGGGGCTTACATAGGACAATTCTTATCATTTGGTAGGGACTTAGATTGGGACATTCTTATCATCTGAGATTTCTAATAATTCATTTTATTAATGAAATAAAATCTCTTTGATAAAGAAAGTTAAAAATAAGGATAAACACTCTAGAAATCTAATTTTTAGTGAAACATGAAATTTTTTTATTTTTAAAGTCCATTTAACATAACATTGAATTTAAGAAGAATAATGCATGTCTTAACTGGCAGGGATGAGGGACAGGGATGAGGGACCTACATGGAATAATTCTTATCATTTGAAATTTCGAATAAATTTTTCTTCTTTAGAAAGTTAAGAATAAGAAAACAAATTATAAATTTTAGTGAAAAGTAAAAGATTCTATTTTTAAAGTCTATTTAACCAAAACTGGATTCAAGAAGATGCATGTCTTAATCGGCAGGGTCTTATAATTACATTGGACAATTCATATCATTTGAGATTTCTAACAAATTCTTCTTTGATTATCATGCATATTAAATCAAAGGTGTTTGATAAAGATAGTTAAAAAAGAAAATAATCAACAATTATTATTTTTAGTGAAGTTTTTTTTATTCATGAATAAGGCTTTTTTATTTTTAAAGTATAATTCTTTCTAAAATGTGATCTTATAACTTAATATAGTACCCTTTATCTTTTATAATTACAGCCAAATTTTCTTTTTCGTTTGATCCTTTTTAGATTTTATTATATTTAGCGTTTTAATTTTTCTCATTATTGGATTCTTTTAATCTGTAATGCAAAGTGGATGATACATTAGTAAGTTCGTTGAATTATAAGTAATGGAAGTTCTTGCCAACATCTCAAAACTTGTATTAAAAGTTAGGCCCAATTTCTATAATAATTTTTGTCACAACGGGCTCACAGTGTTATATAATGATTGGCATCCTTTGTATATATATTTATTTTGGTAAATAAAACTTTGATTAAAAGAAAAAGGATAGAAGGGTTAGAGTATTTATAGACTCTGTAAAATTGAAAAAGGACACAAAATACCCCTTATATGACCATTTTATGGCTGTTGGGAGGTTAAAATGAAGAATTTTGTAAAGAAAAAAAAAAGTCATTTTTGGGCGGGCCAGGCAGGCCGTGCCTTGCGGGCCGATCCTAACGGGCTGGAGCCCCCAGCCCATGTGCCTGGGGGGCCCGGGCCAAACGGGCCAGCGGGCCCAGCCACCTCAGCCCAGCCCAGCCCATGTGCAGGCCGTGTCGGGCCACGGGCCGTTGACTGGCGGCCCGGCCCGGCCCGGCCCGGCCCATTTGACATCCCTACCTGCTTTCCACATTTATCATTAGTAATAGTACCACTCTCTTCCACGACATGACTAATGCCTTACAACATTCTGCAACTATTTATTGCATGAACGAACCAGGATTCCAGTCGTTTGCAACTACTGCAGCACCAGTGAGAGATTTAGTCCTGCTTCCCTTTTTGACAAGAATAATAATAATAATAACAAAGATTAACAGTAAAAATTGGATTAATTGGGATTTAGATGTTGTTAGCTATTTGATGACTGGCACTGTACGGGGTATTTCCGTGATCCCGAAATTACTCCCAGTCTTAGGTAAGAGTACCAACTAAGCTTACTTTGGGCCAGGCATCGGTTAGCTCGGCGACAGCACCAGCAGGCTTCGAGTCCGAGTCCACCTCGGTAGTAGTACCGAGCCCGTTCCCCCGAGTTCGGCATCTCGTATTTCTGCAGCAGTGTCCGAGCTTGCATCCACGACTTCGGTGACTTCTCCAGTTCGGTTCTTTTAACCGAGGTGAACACTGAACGTCGTATCCTCATTATGTGACGAGATAACTACGTTGCAGAACGTACTGACAAATATGGTGGCCGCCGAATACTGATAAGGGGTCGTCCCTATCACGCGATCACGTCTGCATTTATGTGTGGGATTGAGGAGAGATCCGATAGGACAGTACTCTCACCTACCCCCACTGAGGATCCTGGGTATGGGCTGATGGGACAAGCTCCCTCACCTACCTCCACTCAAGAAGTCTCCACACTCCCCTACAATACCTGCATGGTAAGACCATAACAGGTACGTATACATATTGTGCTAGACATTACACCATTTCCTGAATCCTCTTCTTCCCCACTTCACCCTAGTTCAGTGACTGCACTAACTCAGGCGTCGGAGTGCCTTCGGCTGACAGCAACCCGGGGCCCTGACTTTTGTCTCCCTTTCAGGTTCAGGACATTCGATGACAATCTTAACCAGCTAAACAACATCATCACAAGCTACATTACCATCTAAACCAAGTCCGTTATTTTTAGGCACTTACAGGCACTAAAAAATAACAGTCATGATTAATATTTTGTCGTCCAGTACTTATGTAAAGAAAACATTGGGTGGACCTTAGATTTCTTGCACGTAGGCCTCACAGTATCTGCTACCACCTAAGGCAAGGAGGGACTTAGGAAATTCAACTTGGGGGCGCCATATAGATGAAATATTAGTGGATGAGGAAAATATAATAAAATATATATATATATGAGAATATTCATGTGCATCCATCCCTCACCATTGGGTGAGGGACATTTCCATTTTTAGGAAGTTTCAAGTACAAAAGAAAAGTGTACTAAAAAAGGGGAGTGTCCCTCAACACATGGTTAGGGATGGATACACTTGAATATCCCTCGTATATATATAGAGCAATGCTAGGGACAGACGGCCCGGGACAAGCGGCGGACAGACGTTAGAGGGATGCACGCTTCTCAAGACACATGCACGCTTTTCAAGGCACCAAAACCACAGTGACAGTCCGCCGCTTGTCCCGGGGCGTCTGTCCCTAGGATTTCTCATATATATATATATATATATATATTAATTTTTAGAATTTACAGGGGGTTTAAAAAATTTAAACTTCTTAACTATATGGGTGGGGGCTTCAGCCTGCAGAGAGCTGTACTTGGGTGCACCTCTGAACCAAGGCCAAGGTTATCCCTTGACTAAAAGGTACACAATAGCTAAACATAATTCCCATTGATAGGAAATTGAAAACCAGGGTAAAAATTCCTTGTCAGGGTACCATTGTATTAATTGACCCTATACCCCAACAAGAGGTTGCTCATCAGGTTGGCAACTCCGCATGTGAACTTGGGCATGTCATTTTTCCCACGCGTGTCGCTTCCTCATCCCACTTGTGTGGAATCTCTTCCCACCTTGTGGGTTTCCACTTCCCACGTAGAGATTCCAAAACTAGAACTAAACTTACCTCTCTCAAATTCCAAGGCTCCTAAATAACGTGCTCCAGTATTAGTGGAGAAAACTCATAAACGTTTATTTTAAACTTGATATCATTATCAAGGTTAGGATCATCTATTTGTGATTTATGGGAGATATTCTTGTCTCAATTTGAAAATCCTTATCTTAGACAAGTGGAATGTCCAAGGTATACCGAGATTTTCACCGCTGAACCATTGCAAGATATATCTTCGCATGGCCTTCCAAGTGGGAACATCATCCATCAGAATGTGAAGATGAGGATACTCAAAGAACCATTGCAAGACTAATTTTTAGCCTAATTATTAAATAGGCTGGGCCTAGACTTATAGAGAGATTCTCAAAGAATCCCCCATTTAAAACCCCCCCAACCCCCACCCCGCCTCTTGCTCCACTATTTTAGACCATAGAGTGCATTTTGAGTTAATCTACGCTATTCACAGGGGTGCTCATGGATCGGGCGAGACCAACCCAGGCCGAGCCAGGCTGAGGCCGGGCTAGAGCTTAAGTTCTTAGTACTCGGGCTGGGCCTGGGTATTAATTCTCGGCCGTTTAATATATAGGACGGGCTCGGATTAAGTGGTGAAAAGCCGTCCCCGGCCCAAATTAGATACACTTTTTAAGTTAAAAAATATGTTTTTTATGTGGTAGGGAGGAATTGAACACACGTCCTGTCACATAGAAACTAACCTCCTTACCAGGAAAACAAGAAGATAGGATTTTATAAAATAAAATAGACATTTAGGTGGGTTGGGCTCGGGCCAGTTGTTTAACATTCAGGACGGGCCTGGATATTGCTCAGCCCGGCCCATGAACACCCCCGACCCTCTCATGAATTGTCGCAACTCTAAATTTGACATTCATCCAATTTTTACTAACCTTTGAAATGAAATCCTAAGAAAATTATGCCTCTAAATCATTTAGCTTTGGGGCGATAGATCAAGGGTTAGGACTATCTAATATAAGCATGGGATTGACTCCAAACTTGATATATGAGCTATCCAAGATGTCTCTTTACAACCCCGACAAGTCTCATGATCAATGGGTCGCTAAAGCTATTAAATTCTTGGACCACAAATGAAAGGGTTAGAGGCATTAGATTGACTTCAAATTTGATATTTATGTTGGCCCCACTATGGTATTTCAATCCAACTCAATCCCATGACCAGTGGGGTCCCAAGGTGGGATATATATATATATATATATATAAAGCACATTTAACACACAGGGTGTATATGTTTTGCAAATGGACCGGATCCACTGTCGAATATTAGGCCAGATAAATAAATGGCTCGTGTTGTATAAGCTTTAGCTTGGCTAAGCTTTGCCTATGAACACCCCTATTTGGCACAAAGGGCAAGTGACATAGCTGGTAACTTGTACTGCTAAGTGAAAAAACAGGAACTCGATCGATGAATGCAAATTCTCCAAAATGAATTCTTTATGATGGCCTTCAGTGTGTGTGTATATATGTATTTTGGTAAAACGGCCTTCTGTATTAATACAGTGGGGTTGACCTTTGAACAATCTAATCTCTTCAAATAATGACTGCCCTACAATTAGAATCGGTTCCTATTTGATACATCGCAAAAAAAAAAAAAATCTAGGATTCCCTTACAATAGATTTGCATGACTATATGTAACAATTAAATTTTACAACATAAAACGGAGTACTCTGTAAGGACCTATGATTGAAGGCTGACAGTAAGAATCCTTCCAACCTAATCTCCTTTCTTTATTGTCCATTTAAGTTGCCCTTGTCTAAAATATCTGCACTGTGAGTCAGTGTGTTGATAGAATTTTGTGGCAGTTGCATAAATAAATGGGAAAAATAATCCAAGTGAGCACCATTTTATGAGCATCACTTCTGAGCATCCACTATCTGCCAGGGAACTGTTATTTACTCAATGACAAATATCCAACTACTACTCAGCATTGAATGGAAATCATAAAGAAATTGATATCTTCTAAAACCCATAAATTTTAGGACGCAGAAGCAAGGGATTGGGATAATCTAACGGGCTTGAACTTTTTTACATATATAGTATCATAAAGATCTTTTAGGTTAGAGATTACCAGCCTAAGTGAAAAACATTTGCTCTATATAAATGTGTAGGATCTACATTTTTGTTTCAGCAAAGCCCATTACATTGTGTTGAGAAATTATGAAGAAGCCACACGCTATAATAGGACCAAGGGAGAAAAATGATGTTAAATGTATGATCGCACTAACATCCAGATACATTCATTTTCGGAAATAAAGTACATTTATCAAAAAAAAAAAACTACACATGTACCAAGGGAGAAATCCTATGAACACATGTACCCACATTTTCTAATGAATTACTATAAATGTAAGCCCATCTAAAACTCAGGTGCTAACATCCATATAATTTCAAAAAACTACACAAATGTGCCACTCGGTTCATTTTATTTTAACATTCAACTTCGCAGGGATGCCACTCTAGCGACAATTCCACGTCCTTTTTGTCATTAGCTAATAAAAATCAAGTTTTAAGAGTTAGTAATCCATAAAGATTCATTTTTAACTCTTCACGTATGCCACACAGTTATCAAACGGATATCTCGACACTCGCATCGATTGGATACCATCCATGCCAGACATTTGTCTCAAGGACTTGCCAACCTTCTTTAGAACAACTGATGCCAACGATATTATGCACAATCTCTGCATCTAGATCGCCCGGCCATCATCATCAACACACTAGATGAACTAGAACATGAAATCATCCATGCCACTGCAACAACAAACAACTTCAAAGGCCCAGCTTATGTTGTGGGGCCCATATACCAGCTGCTCGAGGCCCAATTACCCGAAAGCCAACTGCACTGGACCATCAAGTCCAACTCCAATCTATGGGAAGAAGAGATGGGGTGCTTGGATTGGTTAGACAGGTTTGACCCTGCCACTGTTGTATATGTCAACTTGATATATGTGTTTATGTGGCTAGCTCCCCGTTAATATGATGGATGGTTAAATGATCTGATCCGTATGGGCTAGTGATGGATGGTTAGATTCATAGTTGTAACTTTCAAATCTCTCTCTTTCATGAAAATAAATTTGAATTTGGATCAGAAAACTTGTAGATTTTATGAGAGTTTATGTTTAGGGCCGGGTCTGAATCCGATTGAGAGTATCGCGCGAATCACGTTTCAAGCCCGAAAAAGTAATACATGTAGTTTAGTAACTTTTTCAACCCCAACAAGTAATTAGAAAAACCCCAAAATACTGTCGATTAAAAAAAATCCAAAATAGTGATAAAAGGCTCAGCCCAATTCTGCCCTATGGACTAAATAGGCAAGATTGGGCCTGACATTGGTTAGGTGGACTATGCTCAGGCAAAAAACTTGAGGTCCATGTCGGGTTTAGCACGGGATTGGGCCTATGTTTCTAAATGCAGGTCGGGCCTTTATATGAGTCAGCTGGCCCTTATCCCACCACTAGTAAAATCGTTCACACGTGTCATTCATATTTTTCTAGTAAATTTCATATTAGATCTTGATAGGTACGTTTTTAAAAACATGTGAAAAAACACACAAAAGAAACTAAATTCCAATTTCTGATATTTTGTACTTTTGTGGCCACCAGCTTATGATCGAATTGGTCGATATTCTCATTTGATAAACCCCAATGCATGAAGTTTCATATATTAGATCTGCATGGATTTTGAGAAATATACGCACTAATAAAAAAATAATTTAAAACAGCATTTTTTATTTTCTGTACTTTCGTATGCCCCCAATTTGTGAGCTATTTCCTCTATAAAATGTTTTTGGAATCCTGGAGCTCACTAAATTCACATCTATTTATAACAAGCATGGTGAGATGAATCAACGTGGAAATTTGATGAGAAAGGTGCCTTTCATTTTGTTTCTTTTACTTTGGTAGATATTTCCAGACCTAGACTACCCAAGTCCTTCAGCGACATATAAGGTTGTAAACAGGTCGGTACTTCTAATCTGGGTCTGATTTTATCTTCTTATTAATGGTTCCAGGTCCACCATGGACCCAGACTACACAACTATGAACTAATCAATCGAAGCTTCTCAAATTTATTTTCTGATCCATCATATTAATGACGAGCCAGCCACATGAACACACACATCATCGTTTCATGACTCTCAAATCATTCACAAGCTTCTCAAAGCTACTGTGAGAAGAACCACCCACTTCAATAGCTTTTCTAGCACTCACCTTCAACTCCCCCACCTTCTTCATCACTTCTTTACCCTTCTCCCCTTCCATCATCTCTCTCACAACTCCCTCCACTTCATCTCTCCAAACATTACTCTCCATTTCCAAGCCCACACCCCACACCTTGCATGCATACCTGCAGTTGGTCGCCTGATCCGCAAAGAAGGGCCAGCACAGCATGGGCACCCCACTACAAATGCTCTCTAACATCGAATTCCATCCACAGTGGGTCAGGAACGCCCCAATCGAAGGGTGGCCCAGCACCTGCTTCTGCGGGACCCACCCCGCCAGCAGGCCCCTTTCTCTGGTCTGGTCCACGAACGATGGTGGCAAAACAGCAGACTCACCTGACACCAGATCGGGTCGTATGACCCACACGAATGGGTGGTTGCAATTGGCTAGGCCCCATGCAAATTCCTTCAGCTGCTCGGGCGTCAGGACTGTAATGCTTCCAAAGTTGACATACACAACAGAGGCCGGGTCAAACCTGTCTAACCAATCCAAGCACCCCATCTCTTCCTCCCATAGATTGGAGTTGGACTTGATGGTCGAGTGCAGTTGGCTTTGGGGTAATTGGGTCTGGAGCAGCTGGTATATGGGCCCCACGGCATAAGGTGGACCCTTGAAGTTGAATGTTGTTGCAGTGGCATGGATGATTTCATGTTCTAGCTCATTTAGTGTGTTGATGATGGTGGCCGAGACTTTGGGCAGTGAATGGGCCAACTGGATGCAGAATTTGAGCATAACATCGTTGGGATCAGTTGTTCTGAAGAAGGTTGGCAAGTCCTTGAGACAAATGTCTGGCATGGATGGTATCCAATCGATGGGAGTGTTGAGATATCCGTTTGAGAACTGAGTTGCATCTGTCATGAATAGATTGGAATGTTGTTAAATTGAAATGAAGTGAGTGAAATCTAAGTAGTTTTTTGCAATAATATGGATGTTAGCACCTCAGCTTTAGATGGGATTACAATAAATTTTTTAAAATTGTGGGTCCATTTGTAATAGCACATAGGAAAAAAAAAAAAAGTAATGTTAAACGGGTCAATGAATTAGGCACGCACGGGTGGGGGGGTTTGTGTGTGGCTGTGTGAGAGAATTTGACCCACAGACCTTCTTATTGTTATTATTATTATTATTTTGGATTTTGCTTGCAACTGTTGTAGAGCCACTGCCTATAAGATAAAAGACACCTTGATCGTCAATCATCAAAAAAATTATAGATCTACCAAAGGATGTGGGCTATTTAATCTAGAGCCATAACATCTAACTTACCATTTTATGCTGGTTTCTAAATTAGGTGTCGGATAACATTAAATAAGCCTGATATTTTCTTTTTCGGTGCTAATCTTCAATTCCCTCTCTTGTTCACTAGAACCATTTGACCGCACAAACTGTACCCATCCAACATAAAAAACCTGAAGACAGCTTCCTTACTACAAGAAAAGTAACTTTTAGCGGTGGAAACAAAAAATTTAGTGGTGGTTTTTTCTCGCCACTATAGGTCTTTTTTAGCAATTGAAATTCTTTTCACCGTGAAAATTACTGCAAATGCCTACATGCTCTTTTAAAAACCAATGCTGAAAAAGAAAATTCGTAATGCTAAAAAGGATGCATTGTGGTAGGGAAAAACTGCTTGCTAAAAGTAGTTTTTTTTTTTTTTTTTTCTTCCCGCAAAAAGTTGCTTTCATCTAGTGCATGTGAGCTTTAATCGAAGACCCCAAAAACATTAAGCGTTAGTAAAGGTGGTTGGGCCCTTGAAAGACTAACTGACATGAAAGTGAGCTGAAGAGTAGACAGCCTGCATGAGCAAGGGAGAGGACTGCCTCAACATATAAAGGAGAGGACCCAAGTAAAGTAGGGGTGGAACTAAGGGAGCTAGAGGTGGCCACCGCCCCCCCCCCCCGGTACAACTAGTTCTCACCATGCTTCCGTTAGAATTATTGGTGGGGTCCACCTAGCAACCCATCCAAACCATGCACAAATAGGGACCCCCTTGTAGTCACCGATCTCAATGATTTATTCGAACGAGAACTAGTTCTCACTTATTATATGAGAACTTTCGGCGGAGCTCAACTATGGGTCCCAGTTAGGGATGGGATCAGGGGGATAGAAAGATCTATATGAGACCGCCCCAAGTATCAAGTTTGACTCCAACCCCATGCCCCACAAGTTTAATGGCTTCGTATTTTAAAAAAGATTTAACCCCCGATCCAACGATTTGGTCCATTCGGATGTGTGCCAATCCTTGGAAACAGTGACTACTAGGGGGTCCCTATTTGTGCATGGATTGGAAGGGTTGCTTGGTGGGCCCCACCAATAATTCTCACATAAGCTTACGAAATTTTATCGTAAACTTAAGCTCTGGAGAGACTTGCCTATATATATATATAGGGGGATATTCATATGCATCCATCCCTCACCATTTTTGGTGAGGGACACCCCTTTTGTGGGTGTTTCAAGTACAAGAGGGAGGTACAAAGTACCCCTCTTGTACTTCTCTTGTACTTGAAACACCCCCAAAAGGGGTGTCCCTCACCAAAAATGGTGAGGGATGGATGCATATGAAGACCCGCCATATATATATATATATGGGAGGTGCTCTTGTGAGAGACTCTCATCTCCGTATGTGTGTGTGTGTGTGTGTGGGGGGGGGGGGGGGGGGGGGATGGATACTCCTATGAGAGATATCTCTCACATTAAATGAGATAATGTGTGGGAGCTCTCACATCCATATCCAATACCAACAACTTAAATGTGAGGGCCTCCACTCATATCTATCATATAAAGTGAGATATATCTCTCATATGAGCATCTCCCTATGTCTATAAGGGAGCGCTACACAGCCCATTAGAATGCATGATGATCATGGGAATACATTGGATTGAAAGATTCATATGAGGCGTTTTTACATGCAAAATCTTGCGTCCAAAAGATCATCCTAATCTTTTGATCCATGGCCCTAAATTTAATGGTTTAGATATATCATTTAATCATGATTTCAATCCAACGATGAGAAAAAAGTTTAATGAATGTCAAACTTGGACTTGTGACTATTCATTGGAAGGTAGTGTGTGTGAAAAGACTAGATTGATACAACATGGGCCCCATGATAAGAAAAAAAAAAGGAGGGGAGCAAAAAGGGGCGTTTTTGAGAATTTACCGGGGAGTCCATATATTTGAGAAGAAGAAGAGTATAGAGATTTGTTTGAGAAGAAAAGGAGATGGTGTGAGAAACGGAGATGGTTTGAGAGAGAGAGAGAGAGAGAGAGAGAGAGAGAGAGAGAGAGTTAGTTCTAAGATTTGAGAGGAAGAAAGATTTGTTGAATGACTTTGGCTTGACCCTGCTCAGTGAAGATTGAGCCCGAGTCGACTCGGCTTAGAGACGACTCTGACTCAGCCAATTTTTAATACCCTGATGTTGACTTTCTGCCTTTCCCCTTGTAGTTGTAGATGGTACGATCATGTACATTTTATGTCTTTTCTATGTAACCCCTTCGATTTTTTTTTTTTATAACCAGGGTGTTCCAACCCATTGGACCGAATTTATTGCTAAGCGCTTAAGGGCTAAGTTGAGAAAAGAGATTGCAGAGAAATGGAAAAAAAATTCTCATCTCATACTTTAATCTTGTTTGATGCTCAATAGAGATATATAGCAAGGAAGCAAATATCGCTACCAGGATAACATTAGAATAGTTAATATCAAAAAATACATGACATTATGATAGTTAATATAAAAATATATATGAAATAAAATAATTTCTAAATTGATAAATAAAAATAAAAGGCATGGAACTAAAATGTAAGTTTTTTTTTATAAGAAACTAAAATGCATGTTTTTTCATACATATATATAAACAACAACAACAACAACAACTTGAGTTGTTATTGAATTTTTGTCACATTATTATACAATAATCTCAAGTTAAACTCAGCTTTACAATAAATTCATGATAATAGATTTTATTTTATAGAAAATGTTGCATTATTATTACAATAAAATCAAAATACAAGAGATGTTTGACACACTAGTGGACAAAGCATCATTTCTTCAAAGTTGAGCAAATTGTGGTTTCCCTACATATTGGATAGGATTTCTTATTTTTCTTTGGAAATCTGCTTCTAGACCCCCCTCCCCCAACACACACACACACAACGCACAAAAAAAAAAAAAAAAAAAAGCAATCAAATCCAAATGCTTCCCTCACATTCAAACAAGGGTCAAGTTGAGTACCTGCGAATGGAGTGTAGCCTCTCCTTTCAAGCTCTTCAAACTGGAAGAAGCCCATCATAGTGTAAGTGCTCATTGTCCACAGCACCACATCTGGAATATTGAGATCATCAGCCACCTTCTGACCGCAGATCATGATCGCATCTCGAACCATCAAACTCACAGGTGGCCTACCTGCACCTTTTTCTCCATTGAGTCTCATCACAAGCTGCCTAAGGGGAGCCGAGCAGTTCTCTGTAACTGAAGCACAGAGCTCTGGGATGCTCTGAGTGGCATTGATTTCCTGGGCAGGTAAACCATCAGGGATTCTCTCGAACATAAATCCGTCCAACTGGACCGTAGGATCCAAGGCGGCCGATTTGATTAGACGGTGGTGATTGAACTCTGTGTTCACAAATGTTATGTGGAAACCCCTGGAATGTAGCAGCTTTGCCAGGTGCAACATTGGTGTGATATGGCCTTGGGTGGGGAAAGGGAGGCAAAGAGCATGTGGCTTTTGCATTGTTTTCTCAACACAATGTAATGGACCGGGAGCTTTCGTTGTGCTGAAACTAACACACAAGAATTCTAGTTTTATATCAAACATCTCACAATGGATGGTTATTAACTATGAATCACTTTACCAAAAACAAAAAAGGAAATAAGGAACCCTATGAATCATGAGTTCACCCAACAACCCCAAAACAAAAATAAAAAATCAAAACCTATAAATCAGATGCAACTCTATGGGCCCAATGGTGGGATCCTAGCTACATAAAAGCCCATACATTGTCCGCTGGGTCTTTCACATGTATGGTTGGCTCTATCTAAGGTTGCAAACGGGTATTCGATTCTCCGATTACCCGAAAGTTCCAAACTGCAAATTAAATAACCGGGTCTAGAACCTATTTTAGATTCCGATTGATAAATGAGTCCGAGTCTGAAATCCAATTTAGGTTCCGATTGATAAAAGGGTCCGATTCAAGGTCCATATTGGTTCCTACCTGTGGATGCGGTACCCGGCATATGAGCCTTTGATATTGAAATTTGTACCTCAAAATCAACTCTTTTTTTTTTTTTTTGACATTTTTATGTATAATGCTGGAGGTAGTAGACTTATTGCACTGCTATAAGTTAAATGATTTGCTTATTTTAAGAAAAATGAAGAATAAAGATAAATTAGAATTGATTTTGGAACTAGATTCCTATCATCTAGGTGGACCCGGTTCCAAAACCGGATCCGATTTTTCCTATTGGAACCGAGTCTGGAACCAACAAAAAAGGTTCTGAGTTAAACCCGAATCCGGAACCGGAACCATTACTTAGAAACGGGTCCAGGTCCACTATGGTTCCGGGATCGGAATCATTCCGTTTGCAACCCTAGTTAGCTCCAATGAATGGTCCTTTCAATATCTAGATGGAAAGGAATCCTATAACTCCTCTGAGATTGATCACTTCAGAATGTGGGTGGTGGCTATGTGGTGATCTTTATGAAAATCAAGAAATGGATTTATTTTTAAAGGAAAACAAATTAGCCCCATAAAAATAATTGCTTCAGTTAAAGCAATGATTAATAGCCTTAATAACCATTGCGAGATAAGAGAGAGGAAGAAGGTTGGGGAAATGGAAACAATCGAAGTGATCAGATCTGGTATAGTTGTTATTATATTCTCAGAAGCTGCTTTTAGGACAGTTGATGGAAAATCTTCATTCGGCTATGTTTTCATGCTTAAAGGGTTTGTTCTGGATGAATGGTCTGAAAGTCATCTAATCAAAAGAACCCGAAGCGAGAGGGCATTTAAATGCAACTTAAATTGGATGAATGGTCTGATGTCATCTAATAAAAGTGGACCACCGCCCATTTAAATGGTTAGAAGAGCAAATGAGTCATAAAAAATTTGATGTCACATGCTTAGGGACTACCGTTCATTTAAATGGTTAGAAGGGCAAATGAGTCATGAAAAATCTGATATCACATGCTTAGAGACCACCGCCTAAATTAATCCCATGTGCAAGGGATTGTAGGCCTTTAGCATTAATGCTGTGTGCTGGAAACTTTATAACACGGTACTGAGGGATCTCTCCCTAATTTGCCCTAAAAAATATGTGGTCAATTGATAGTTGGTCAACTAATAAAATGACAAAATCTCTATTTCAATTGTTTATTATTTATTTGCATTGATGGACTTTATTTCTTTTTAAAGGATTCAACCTAAAACTCCAAATGTTCAATTTCATATCTTAAAGTTACACAGGGTTCGAAATCTATCAAAAAGAATTCAGATTTATTAAAATATTTCTTTGACTGTTCATGAAAATTTGTTAGATTTGATATCATATTGATTCCAATTGAACCTGCAATTGCCAAACTCGATCATTGTCTTTACCCTAGGTAAGCGTGATTTTCTCCCAAATCCAAGGATTAAAGAGTGCGGATCACCTCTTTCCTTTAAAAACAGAAATAAAGTATGGAGACTGGCATGGACTCAACAAATAGGTGAAGATTCGAATAATCCAATCACATCCACTGGCACGTGATTTGCAAAAGTTTAATATAAAAACTAGCAAGACATGCCCGTGCCCGGGATGGCAACCTAATTTATAATATTAAAAATAATAAAATATTAAATAATAATTAGTCATAGATGAATTAAAATACTTTATGCAATAATTAAATATAATACAATTTAACAAAAGAGAGATTTTGAGAAAATAAGGTAAAATATAAATGAATTTAAGATTAAAAAATAAAATTAAATGATGATTATATAACTTGTACATTCAATTTAATACATACTAGTAAAACCCCGTGCTATGCATGGACCACTTGATGATTATATAACTTATACATTCAATTCAATACATACTAGCAAAACCCCGTGCTATGCACGGACCACAGAACCACCAATGTAATGGGTGAAGACTGGGCTTCATTTCTCATAAAGGTGAGAATTCTGATGGTATGCTATAGATGCCTCCTAAATGTAAATCAAAACCAGTCGCTCTTAACTCCTTCCATAAAGGTTCAATCCAATCACCTTTATTTTAAAAAACTACAACAAATCATGATGAATAATAATAATAACTCAAAACATCACCTTAAAAGAATAACAAATATTAGCAAAAGAAGAAAATGATATAGAAAGCAAACCCTCTTGCCATTGCCATATACTCATTAACAAAGCCTCATCCCTTCAATTCAAGTTAATTCAAAGAGTTCTTTCAAAGAGTTTTGCTGCAACTCAATACTAAAGAAAAACCCAACGAAAGTTAAAAGCAAAAAAGTCACCTAAAAGAACAATAAATATTAGCAAAAAGAAGAAAAGGGATAGAGAAAAGTATGCAATCATTGAAACATTGACCAAGTGACAAAACATTTTGCCCATGGTTCTTGAGAAAGTGAGTGGCTACTCGATGATAATCAATCACCATCTTCAAAAAAATCAAGGCACCCTGTCTTAAAAAAGTAACGGCTAGAAATGTGATTGATATAGAACTTAAAACTATAAGATCACTGGTTCAAGCCATAATCAATTTGATGGTGAGGATAACTCCAGATAAATTAAAACTTGATCTCAATTCCAATCTAAGATGAGATAGTGATCTTTATGGTTTTGATTTCATGGTATGGACCCCACTGGTGTGTTTACCGGGGCCCACATGGTATACCTTTTTCAGTGTGCGTTTAATTGAACTGAATCCATTACGTGTATTTTTCAAAAGGATATAGAAAGCACCCACTCTAGAATATTTTAGTTATCAACAAATTGGAGAGAAATGTAGAAACTATGGGCATATAAACATAACAAATAATGAATAAACAGAAACTAATGGTTCTTTATTTTCTTTATATATATATATAAACGATGAGTAATATGAATCAGTAAAAAAATACAAAAATCAATAACATATATTTCTCATCATATGAAGAAAGCAAGCATTTGAGTTGTTCGAATGCAGTGACATTCACTTACATATTGAATGAGGTTGAATCACTAAAATCAAGTTTTATCATATCAAGTTAACACGAGTTTAGAGTACAGAGATTTTAGGAATTGATTGAAATTGGAGAAATTAGGAAATTACTTATTTAATATATTAGGAGAGATTTTGAGAATCAATAGAAAAGGTAGAGATATTTTAGGATAGGATAAGGATTTTGAAATTTATCAAAAGAGTTCTCCTTAGATTAACTTGATGAGATAGAATCTCTCATATTTAGATCGAACTCATTAAAAAGAAATTTTTTTTACATGGGACTCTTTAAATCGATTAAAATATTTCAATCAGATAAAATCAATTGCAAAATTAAAATTTAATTTCTCAATCAATTGCAAAATTAGAGATCCAATTTCTCAATCAATTGCGAAATCGGACTCCAATTTCAAAATTGGATCCTACCTCTATAATATATAATAATAGAAAATTAGAAAAGAAACTTTCTTCTTATTTTTTCTTTTTATGGGGTGGGAATCCACAAGGTCTTTGACCCAATAAAAGTGTACCCTTGATTAGAGCCCGCTGGAAGTGTACCCTCGAAAAGAACCCGCAGAAACGTAAACTATGCAAATTTGGGGTAGGTTTTCGAACGCAAGACATGGGGTGCAAATCCATGCCTTATGCCACTCCACCAACTCCTCGGTAAGAAACTTTCTTCTTCAAATGTTGTCCCTGACATGCTGTTATGGCAAGCAGTGAGAGCTCCGAACAGGACATGAGCCATGTAGTCCTGGGCTTTTAATAGCCGAGTCTAGGCCAGACCTACCTAGGCCCAATAAAGATTGAAAACGAAGTCCAGATCTGATTCTGTTATGAACCTTAGATCCTAGGTCTGACCCCAACCGATAAAAATATAGGTGGCCTGAAGCCAATCCATTAAACATCTAAGTTCACTTAGCGTTCAAGCCCGTTGAAGGCCCGTTTTATGTTGAAGGCCTCCTTTTAGAGTATCAAAGAAACTTCTAAAAAAAGCCACACATAAATACTAAAATCTGTTATAACTAGAGTGTAGTGAGCCCAAAGCTTGATGGCCAAGCCCGGTCCGAGAAGAGACCCCAAATCCGGTCCCTAAATCTAGGTCCAACACCGGCCCATTAATCCTGTTGAGCAGTCCAAATCCTTATTTAGAAGACCCCATTAATGTAGATGGGCCGACTGGTCCGACTATGTAAGAGAGATTTTTCAAACTTTATAGTGGGGGTACCAACAGGTTTAGAATTTTGTATACCAAATCCTCCCAGTCACGAATAAGAATATCAGTTAGATGTTACTGCAGTGGGAGCATTATAGCCCGTTCGTAAAATGAAGATTTATTGGGCACATTTGTGTGCGTCCGTGAAATACCAGTTCCGCAGACTTTTTCCTCTTTTCATCATCCAGCATCACCTGCACCATGCCTGGCTATTGATTGGGGGTGTGAGTACGGATGTAAATGGGTTAGGTCCAGATTAGGTCCTGGTGAAAACGGGCCCAGATCTCACTGTCGATCTGCCCAAAATCTGAAGCACAAAATTGCAGGTTGATTTTTTTTCAGGTAGTTTGGTAAACATGGTACACCTGTCTTTTATTCTATTATTTAGGTTTAAGAGAAGGACTCAATTCATGTTGCAGGTTGATTTTTTAGGGCTGTTTAGTAAACATGGTATACTCATATTCTATTATTTTGGTTGAAGAGAAGGTTCTCAATTCATGTATTCATGTTGCTTGTAAAACTCTTGCACTCATTTATGCAAGGCAGAACTACAATGCAGCCATGCAGCACCACGTTAAAATCATGGGTGGGAGCCACATTTGAAAAATCCAAACTACTTCACTGTCCAAAGGTCCATTGTGTACTCTGCATCTGAATATTTAAAATCTATTTCAGTGGGCCTACCGATGGATTGGCTACCAGATTTCACACAAAGAGACTCATTCCATTTTTGTTCTTTAAAAAGAGGAAAGTAAAGAAAGTTAATCACAGATTCCAAGTTTAGTTGATCCAACGGTGGCCATCTCACTAATTTGAATAATAATCAAACATTTGATCACCATAATGGTACTAGGACTAACAAGAGGTTTGGATTTTCCAAATGTGGCCCCACCCATGATTTTAACCTAGGTGCTGCATCATTGCGTCGCTGCATGGTAGTTTTGCCCATTTGTGCATTCAGCTATTCAGCTAAATAAGGATGGACCTGACTAGACCCAAACCTGGCCTTGAAACCTTATGGATCCATAAAACTATGCACCCGAACCCGGACCTGATTGTTCATCAAGGCCCAAATCAGGACCCATACCTAAGTTTTCAGGTCAGGGCCTTTTGGATAATTGTGTAGCCGGGTACTCGTTGACACACACATTCCAAAACATTCGTTTTGGTTACTTGGTAACAAGAATAATTAACAAGTTTGGATAACCCCAAGGGCATTGCTGATCTTCTTACTGCATGTAAGATGATAGCTCAAACCACAGTTTTAACATTCAGGAAATCAGAAAGCAAATAAACAAGTGACATTTAAGAATAATAATAATACTAACCACCAAGCCAGTAATGAATGTTAAAAAACAATGAACATAATCATACAAATTAATAAATGGTTTCTATTGTAGCTATTGAGGAGTTGGGGTGTTCAGGAGTGGGCCGAGGGGGAATGCAGCTCGCATTTTTTTTTTTATTTTTTTTTTGCACCGAGTCATTCCTTCTGGGATTGGAACTCGTGACCAGTTGGCTCTAACTTAAGTTTCTTTCGCTAGTCATTCATACCAAAACCTCGAGGCGTTATTAGAGGCTATACTTTTCAATATTCTCCCTCGGGTGGAGCCCGTCCTCAATAGTAGCGCAATGATGATAAACTGCAAATCAAAGGGCACAATCTTATTATTATTATTATTAAAGTACTTAGGTACGTAATACCAATTCCCCTAAGAGTTTCTTTTGCTGGAAGTAGCATATCACCCTGAGCAACTGACTCTGTTACTTATTTAAAGAAGATGAAGAAGAATTAAGAGACAAGGGTGAAAAATACTATTTATCTTTTTTTCACTGATCATCAAAAAGTACTGTGGACTCATTCACGCAAAGGCCGAACTTTCTTACGATTTAGTTAAAAAGTTGGGGTATAACATGAAATAGCTTTTTCGAGTTAGTTAATAGAACCTTTTAAGACGCCCCTAATGATGACCATCGTTTAAATGATAAAGGCTTTTTTTTTTTTTAAAGCTACGTTTGACTAATGGTTAGGAGTAATACTTTGGAGATCAATCCCTATGCATGTGTCATTTTTGTGATACTAAGGTGCCACTAATATTCAACCATTAGTGTGTTGGCATTTTTGTTTAATGATGAGTGTGCTGCCATTTAATTGAGAAAGATAAGAAATTAAAATATCAATTTAAGCTTTTAGGAATTTTATTGTGTTGGCTAATTCATGGGTTGGACAAAACTCTCAATCCATTTGAGTTTTAATTTTCTATTTTATTTTAGAATGGAATGTGGTTGAGTTGCCGGAAGATTTGAAGAGAAGACTGAAGAGTTCAAGCCAAATTCCAAAATGCACTTTGGCTATAGCAAAGATAAAGTTAGCTAGAGCGAACCCGGGACAGCGAAGGACCCTGCCATAGCAAGCTATAGTGAGCGAGGTTGGTTTGCCCAGTTCCATCCAAATTCTAAGTTAGAGTTTGAGTTTGAGACTGATTGATATTATGATTGGATCATTATTAGAAGTCTCTTGCACGGATTTGGGGCAATATATGGGGTGATTCTTTCAACCCATCGTAACACACAAGAAATTCCTCTCTCTTGTTCTAATGTGAGAAAATCCTAAGAGAGATTTTTTGTTCTCTAGAGCCATATTTGGGAGATTGGACTGAAGATTTGCTTTCGAAGGTTTGGTGCTTCTACTTCTTTGTAGAAGATTTGTGCATCTTAGTTCTCAAGGTGTTAATGGAGGATCAAGCACGAGGAGCGATGTGTGGCGAGCAGTCGTGGCAGCAAGGAGTTGTGCAATAACAACTATACTCCTTAGGTCGATATACTAACTTAGATAAAAAAGCTCTTATAACCGTTCAATAATGATTGGTATTTTTATCTTGATTTTTCTCCCTAAATAGGGCTTCCACGTTAATTTGTATCTGCCTTCTTGTGGTGATTGCTTGGTAGATCTATTTGCTAGTTTGCCTTGTTTTATTCCAATGTGTATTGATTTTCGAAGCCAGCATCCATTCAAGTAGCAACTTTCATAAGCTATTAATGAGAAGGCTAATAAAAGAGACCCACATGCCTAAGACCAATCTCTAGGTGGCTACAAAGGTGAGACGCCTCGTTGCCACTAGGTTGTGGGGCACTTCCAAAGCATTATATTCATTATGGGATAATCAAAAGGATTTTACCATTGACAATAAAGCAATATAAAGTAAACTATAAAATAATTTTGATCAATTTTACAAATTTTCTTAGAGATTCATTTGTCAGTCCAAAATACCAAATTATTTGGTAACCCTAATTCCACGTGAATTCTTCCCAAATTCTTTTAGAAAGCATTCCACGCACTTCAATTTTAGAATCTTCTTGCAAGCATACTTATTCCGTTAGATGATTCAAGCCGTCAACATTAAGCAAAAGAATCACAACCCTTTAAAAGGTGAGTGACAACCTATTGCTATCAAAAGAATGATTTTTCAAGGCATAGAAAAAACCCTAACTCAAAAGGGCAACATTCTCCTGAAAAACAATGTTACACAAAAATCACCAAAACTATATCGCTCTTTGAGACTTAATATAGCCTCTTAATCTAATTGTGAACAAATGTTATTGTCTTAGTTAGAGATGCAACACCCAACATGTGGCCCATCACTTGATGACATGCATATTTTTGTAATGCCTAGGAGTTTTTGCTCCATGAATTTTATTTTCACAAGCGATTTCGATTTTGGGATTTTTATGAAAAGAAGCCTCAAATATCCCTATACCTCCAAAAGCATTCTCAAATATATGTAATGCCCAAAAACATTTTATACCGTTGACTTCATTTGTATTTTGACCAAATTGCCCATTTCTCTCTCGACATGGAGACTCAACTGTATTTGCTCATTAAACTATTTCATGACTTGTTCTTTTTTTTCTCAGCTTTCAAAATCGATAATTTATTTTGGAAATTATGAGTAGTTAATACTTATTATAACTTCATATTCTAAAGCAAGAACCGTGGCAGAAAACACCCTCAACTTTGTAGCTAATCCTTCATAGACTAGTAAAAGTAGGATTATGAATAGTGAATAGAGAGGGGCATGGTTTTGTATTTTTTTTTTCTAAAAATGAAATGGTTGATTTTTATTTTTTTAACAGAATCTCCACAGATTGTACCACCAGAAGGGTCGCAATAAGTACATTCACTATTAAGCAAACTCACATTGGAATGGTTCCGGTCATACATTCACAGAAATCATGGCCTTAACTTCAGAATTATTAATTAAACCGAATGCACTTGTATATATCATATTTGGGAAAACTTTAACAATTGTACTCGTGGGTATCTTCTCAAAATCAAAAGTTGATACTTGATAACATGACTTGATTCTTGGTATTGTGACTTAATCATGTTAATGTTCAATTCATACTCAAAAGTGAGCAAAATGGCGAAAAACATTTTTGACTTTGGAGCAAATTCTCTACAGATTGTACTAAAAGTAGGGACAAAATGAGTATATTTACTGTTAAACAAAATCACAGTGGAATTATTCAACCTCAACTTCACAAAAATTTTGAGCTTAGCATGACAGTCATGTCCCTTGAAAAAGTTTCAGGTGAGACTATATTAGATTCTTATAGGTTTAAGCTAATTTCTTAATAATTGTCGTAAGAGTACACTCAGAATAAAGACATTATTAAAGTTTATAGAAAATATAAATCAATTTAATATGATATAGAAGATTAATAAATACTCAGAAGATGTTGGTAAATGCAATTAAATAGAAGTAGGAAACTCGACCTCGCGAATAATGTTGGACATATATATGGACACTAAATCATGAGCTCGTAAGTATTATATTTCAAACTTGTAATTCATATTTTTAACTCATGAGTGTTATGCTTCCAACCAGCAGGGATAAAGAAAGTAAAGAGTAATTTGGTAAAAGAATAAATTATACCACATAAGATGCTATATTTGTAGATGAATTTGGAGGTACAAAAATATTTGAGGATTCTCATTGTAAAATCCCCTTCAATTTTTTCAGGAGTCCATTAAAATAATTCCTTTTGAACTCGAATTAGAGTCACCCAATGTGCCCTAATTAGACAGGGGATCATGAATTTCCAAACTCAACAAGTCACATCATCTGCTTGACAACTAAGGAAGAAAAAAAAAAAAAAAAAAAAGAAAAAACAGAAAGCCCTAAAATCTTCAAAACCCTACTCCCCCAAAACTTCCCTCCTTCTCCCTCTCTCCTACCCACGCTATGGAAACCCAACCACAAAACCACCAATCTGAACCCCAAAACCACGAGTGTGAACCCCAAAACCACCAATCTGAGCCCCGAAACCACCTTCCGCAGTCTCACGATGAAAACCCAGACCAGATACCAAACCCTCCAGACCCTTCCCAAAGCCCGGAAACCCAGTTCCCCGAACCTCCCCCCAAGAAGCGCCGGCGCCGGAAGAAGCAGTTCCCGGAGATGATCCCCTCCGCGTCCGCCGTCTCCGGCCTCCGTGTCCTTCGCCCCCACTCCAACAAATCCAGCATCTACAACGAGAAACTCATGGACCGGATCATCCAGCAGCAGATAGACGACCACCCCTCTCCGCCCAAGAGCCGGCGGCGGAAGATGGCGGATCTGGCCAAGGAGGTCGACGTGGAGGCCATGATCGCCATCGCCGTCGGATTCCCCGTGGACTCCCTCACCGAGGAGGAGATCGAGTCGAACGTCGTCGACGTCGTCGGCGGCCCCGATCAAGCCAATTACATCATCGTCCGCAACCACATCCTCGCCCGGTGGCGCTCCAACGTCACCGTCTGGATGACGAAGGACCACGCCCTCGAATCGATCCGCTCCGAGCACCGCTCGCTCGTCAGCTCCGCCTACACCTTCCTCCTCGAACACGGATTCATCAACTTCGGACTCGCCCCCGCCATCAAAGACGCGGTCTTGAAGCCGCCGCCGGACGGGATGGAGCGTGCCAATGTCGTCATCGTCGGCGCCGGGCTCGCCGGACTCGCCGCCGCCCGTCACCTCATCTCCCTAGGGTTCAAGGTGGCCATTGTCGAGGGCCGCAACCGCCCGGGCGGCAGAGTCCTTACCAGAAAGATGCAGGGCGATGGCGTCATTGCCGCCGCAGATCTGGGTGGCAGCGTTCTCACCGGAATCAATGGCAATCCGCTCGGCGTTCTCGCGAGGCAGCTGGGGTTTCCTCTCCACAAGGTACGTGATAAATGCCCCCTTTATCTCCCTGATGGAAGTGCCGTTGATGTTGAAGTAGATTCTAGGGTTGAATTCACATTCAATAGGCTTCTAGATAAGGTCTGTAAGCTCCGGCAGGCGATAATGGAGAAATTGGATTCGGTTGATGTCTCATTGGGGACTGCCCTTGAGATATTCAGGCACGTTCACAAAATCGCCGAGGTGCCGGAGGAGCGCATGCTCCTCAACTGGCACCTCGCCAATCTGGAATATGCCAATGCATCGCTGATCACCGATCTGTCATTGGCATTCTGGGACCAGGATGACCCCTATGAGATGGGTGGGGATCACTGTTTCATTCCCGGCGGGAATGGGAGGTTTGTCCGGGCGCTCGCGGAGAACCTCCCCATCTTTTATGGCCGGACAGTGGAGAGCATTCGATATGGGGTCGATGGGGTTATGGTCTGCACGAGCAGCGGGCAGGTTTTTCGCGGCGACATGGTCCTATGCACCGTGCCATTGGGGGTCTTGAAGAGAGGATCAATTGAATTCATCCCAAAACTCCCTCAGCCGAAGCAGGAGGCGATTGAGAGGCTGGGGTTTGGGTTGCTAAACAAGGTTGCAATGCTGTTTCCATTTGATTTCTGGGGTGGAGGGATCGACACATTTGGGCATCTGACCGAGGAGACGAGTAATAGAGGGGAGTTCTTTCTATTCTATAGCTATTCATCGGTATCTGGAGGCCCGCTTTTGGTTGCTCTGGTTGCGGGAGAATCCGCAATTAAGTTCGAGATGATGTCTCCGGTTGAGACAGTCAATCGAGTTTTGGAGATTTTGAGACGGATATTTACACCAAGAGGAATCGAAGTTCCCAACCCAGTTCAGGTGGTTTGTACTCGCTGGGGAAAGGATCGGTTTACATATGGGTCTTACTCGCACGTTGCTGTAGGAGCTTCTGGGGATGACTATGACATTCTTGCAGAGAGCGTGGGAGATGGAAGAGTTTTCTTTGCTGGCGAAGCAACTAACAGACGGTATCCTGCAACAATGCATGGAGCTTTGCTTAGTGGGCTGAGAGAGGCTGCTAACATATCAAGAGCGGCTAACAGAAGGTCCTTGGCTCCAATGGAGAGGATAGTTAATGTTAGAGATGAAAATGTTGATTTGGATGATCTGTTTCAGAGTCCTGATCTGGCATTTGGGAGTTTTTCAGTTTTGTTTGATCCCAGAACATCTGATTATGCATCTGTTTCACTCATCCGAGTTGGGTTTGGTGGGAAAATGTTGGATTCAGGTACACTTTTTCTATATGGCTTGATATCGAGGAAACATGCGATAGAGCTGAGTAACATTGAGGGAGACGAGAACAGATTGAGGATCTTGTATCGCTTTTTTGGTGTTAAGTTGGTAGGGAGGAAAGGTTTGGGAAATGTTGGAGAAACTCTTATTGCCCATTTGAAGGCCACTAAAGTCAATTCTAATTCACGAGTTATGAATGGAGCCCCGCCTGTATGAAAAGACCTGCTTTGAAGCTCATGCAATACTACTGCTTTCTTTTATGATTGGATTGCTTTGAACAGGGCCGTCGGTCTGGAGAGGGGCTTTCTACTTGCTGTTCATCCTATTTGTTTCTTCCAAAACAATAGGAATGGCAAATGATGACTGGGCCAAAAGCTCTTTTTGGTTGTCATGAATGTTAGGGGATTTGATTATGTGACAACCTGGGATGAACAACCCATTTTTCTTTGTCAAAGTGAATTTATGGCTGAGGATAGTGTGGCAGCTTTGATTTATTCTTAACAATTCAAAATGATTGGGGGAACGCAAGCCGATAACCACATGGGTTTCTGCTAATTTGATTTCTGTTTTCTCCAAAAAAGTTGATTGCTAGTTTAACCATTGCTCCTAAGCTAACAAATTTAGCTGCAGAAGTGTAAATTGCTGTCTAGTAACATACATGCTTATTTCTGAATACATTGATTCCAAAACTGTAGCTTCACATGGGCACTTGGGATTCTCGTGACAGGTTTTAGGAACAATATCATCTGTTCTCACTGAAATTACAGTGCAGTAAGTTATTTATAAAGTTTATTTTAAATAAATTAAGTATACAGTGGACTGTTTTCTCACTTTTTATGCTATATTGATCATGTAATATTTGTTCTTGCCAATTACTGTGATCAATGTGTGTGGAATTGTGGATCCTTTATATTGTGTTTGTGATGATGGAACATTGTGATGGATGCATAGTACTTGACTACTTGCTACTGATGAATGTACAGACATATTTCTTTTGGAAATTTTGTTAACACCGTGGCTTTCTTTCAGGGATACGTGGGATTGTAGTCCCTCAAACTCAAATTCCAGTGCGTTTGGTAAATTAAATGGTTGTCATTAAAAAAATTCAAATGGTTAAAATTAGCAAAACAAGAGTGCACTCTTTAATCTGTTCTCTTGATGTGTGAAACACTTGGAATTGTTGTATCATGTTATCTGATTCCATCACTATGATAGTTTGAGAGGAGGAGATGTGCTTAAGAGTCATGATGATCTTGAGCACTTCGGGGCACTCGGTAGTGATTATTAGCCTGAATAGACGGGCACTTGCTTCTTTGGGACCATTATATGATTTATATGATTTTGAGTGGTTAGGAATTCACAAAAATTTACTAAAGGCCGATACTTACAGGTATGTTTAGGATGGCATTTCCAGGAATACTCTGCAAGAGAAGAATCCAGGGTTTCACAGGGTATTAAAAAATCCTCTTCTTTATAGCCGGTTTATTTTTTTTTTCCATATATATATATATTGATTTTTTTCTCTTTGAAAGAATCCATCAGTTTCTGGTGTATCCCAAAGGAATCTCTTGGACTGTTTTTTTTTCCTCTAAATTTCCAAATTATGTCCTGGTTTGTTGCCCCCACCTGATTCATCCTATTCAAAGTGGTAGGAGGGTTTAGGAGGGGCATACTATGAAGTAGATTGACGCCCATTTATTTCTCTCTCTAATGGCATCAAAGAATACTAGCAAAAGATGGCCATGTTGAGCACGGGTTAAACAACTAATGACATTTGCACTATGAAATTTGTAAAGAGAGATTAGAAGAGACAATGAGAGATGCATTCATTTTTAGTGCATATTTCTAATACTATACAATTGATAAGTATATTCAATGATGTTTCATTTGTTAACGTTAAGGAAAGAATCCCCCAAATATGTGCTCCTTCCGTTGTCCCATTCATATGAAGCATATTATTTTCCAAATCATATGTACCCACTACTACCCTGCACACAAGATATTATCATATGAATAGAGTCTCGTGGATTAAATGAATTAAAGCTATACAAAGTATCATATGACTCACATCTCCATAAATCTCTAATTTATGACAACTATTCTAGTTTATATGATTTCTAAGCCAAATGGGTTTTTAAGGGGTACAACGTAATCTTACAGGGTTCTCTGAATATACCAAATTTTATCCTTGTATACTCACAATAAAGTCATTTAAATAATTAGATCACAACATATGTTAAATATCAACAACTTCAGTAAATAAAAAAAAAGTTCAAATAATTTAGATAGTTTTCTCAAGGGGCAGCCTCAAAGTAAAGATGGTCTGCATGTTGTACATCAAAGAAAGTAGTCTAGTGGACAAACGAAGGTGGAACATACCATTCCTTTGGCAAAACTTTTAGTTGAAATAGCCAGTGGAAAGAAAAGCATAATTAGGAAAATCACTGAACTTCCATAAATAATAATTAGTTATTTCATGCAGGCCACATGGTAAAAGAAAAAGAACACGTCTAATAGGAAAATCTTACTCAAATATGCAAGTCGAACAGTACAATGCATCCATGATAAATGGACCAAAATATCAAACTTCTGACTATTCTTTTCCACTTCACTCACATCTCCAAATTCATTTCAGCTATAAAAAGAAAGAATAAAAAGGAACGACAATTAGACATTGACAATTCTCTTTCATAAAGCTGTTTAGCATTTTTTTAGTAAATGAAAATTGATTGTCCTAAATCCACGTAACGGTAGCAATATGCAAAAATATCGCTCTTTTCCAATCTTTGTGATGGGTTTTTGTTTATGTTGTATCTTTATGAATCTTTAATACATTGCTTTCGTCACCGATAAATAAAAATTCAAAATCTATAGAATATGGAAGTAGTGATTATCAACATCTTAACAAAGAACCATCCACAATTGAAAATAATTTGAAAAAGAAAAAGCAATTGCTCTCAATAAAAGTTAAGAACTTCATATACTAAAAGAACAAATCCTTCCCAAATGGGAGAAAACTAAACACCTTCAATTCAATTAAAAAAGGCAAGCCAATTTTCTATGTAGACAACAAAAAAAAAAAAAGAAAAAAAAACCTTATATTGTATAAACAATTCATAATTAACACACAAAAAGAATAAATCCTTCCCAAGTGGGAGAAAACCAAACACCTTCAATTCAACTAAAAAATGCAAACCAATTTTCTATGTAGGCAAGAAAAAAAAAAAAAAGGAATGAGAATTTCTTGGAAGAGGAATGCAAATCCTTCAAATTCAATTCAGATCAATCAGATCTTCCTTGTCAATTCATCCCATAATTATAAGATCTTTTTAACCCAAAAAAAAAAAAAAGAGCAAAACAACTATAAGTTGAGGCAACTAAATGACCAGGAGCAGACAATTTAAGGAGAAAATAGTTGGCAGAAGGTTTCTATATACTCTGATTTCCCTAACTACTACTTTATAACTGATCTTGGACGCTGAGGGAGTGGAGATTAAGTGGAAAAGGAGAGCCCATGCCCCAAATCCAATCATATATTTGGGAGTTGGCATTTCATTTAAGGAATTGGATCGGTCTTCTGATTTTTTCAAGTGTAAAAAAGAGAATGATAGAAACAAAGAAGCAAAGTTAAGTAACCACTGAGTCCATGTTGACTTAGCCAAATCAACTTGGAAATTGCTGAATTTAAAAACCATGGTGTTGTTAAGTGCAAAAATAAATATAAGTGAAGACAAAGACATGCATCTCTAGCACTCAAACCACACTTCTATGTACCAAGGTGAGAAAGGTAGGTACATAGCTTATATATGTTAAAGTTTAATTTTAGAAACGAGAATGATCGGATATTGCTACGATGATGATGATAAAGGCCTTGCCTTTTTTTTAATGGAGTAAGCTCCTCCACAACTTACATCCATTTTTATGACTTGTCATCTCCAATACTACCATGTTTTCTACAATTAAAGACCCCAAAAGTGTAAATACCACATATATCTATTGCCTATTGGGTTCTGAGTCACACACCTTAAAAAGAGAAAAATGAGTAAAAATGTCAAGTTGGATTTTAAATATTCCCTCAAGATTGACAACCAAAAGCCCAATCTTTGTAGTTTTCTAATTTTTAAAAATCAACCACAGAACTGGAGTCAAATCTTCATTAACATTAAGTGTTCATGTTTTCTTAGCTTTACAGGCCAAAAAAAATGGAGGCAACAGCTGCACTTCACAACAATCAAATTGAACGAAGAATAAAGTTGTTAGAAAAAAAGAAGATAAATGTAGAAGAAACGACCTGCATCACAACTACATGTCAAAAAAAAAAAAAAAAAAGGATTTCTTTCTCAATCAATGGGCTACTGAAAACCTCTTTATCCTAATTCATCCACACCCTTTCTTATATTATGCTTTAAAAACAATATTCATATCTTAAGTAACATCTTCTTTTTATTTGGGTTTTTCCAAAATGATATGTTTATAGCAACCAACATCCAAAAGCAAAAAAGAAATATGTAAATGTAATTAAAGCATAGGGGAAGAAACAAAGAAGAAAGAAAGGCAAATAAACACAAATCGAACAAGCATGTATAACCAAAAAAAGAAAAAAGGCAAACCTGAGAAGACGGGCATTGTGATAGTTTAAGAGGTGCATCCCACTACTGCAGTAACGATCCAACCCTGCGGATAACCCATAGAAATTGGGAAATCAATAATTGTTGTTTGAGATCGTAATTTGTATGAGGATGAAGGAGAGAAGCCATATATGGATTGCAAAAGATAGATTTAAAAGCCATGGTTTAGGATTTTGGATTGAGATTGAGATACAAGGAAGGGGAAGTAAGGGAGAAGTTGCTAACCTTATTTCATGTGGTAGAAGTGATTGAGAGAGCTAATGTGAAAGAAAAAGCAAGACTGGGGCAGAGACGGCGTACTCAACCGTATTAATTGTACTACAGGAATGGATTCGCAGATCATGGCTTAGTGTTCCTGTCGTTCCCACTCTTGCAATAGAAAGGTAAGTGAATCACAGGTGAAGATCAATGGAGTCACTGAGAATGAGTAGGATGCATGGAGAAAAAGAAATGACGCACGTAGGGGAGGTTGAGGTTATGAGGAGTCGGAGATAATGAGATTGAAAGATGAAATAACGGTTGCATTCCTTCACTCAATGATACTTTGATTTTAGCTTCAATCTACCATACTACACTGTTGTAGTGTTGTTTGTTACAATACATTTTTCTTGCATAAAAAATAAAAGCAGATCGATTTTTCTAGATAAAAGATACAACAATATCCTAAATTTCCTATATGAGGTATAAGGATACATGAGTCTTCTCTCCCATAGAAACATATAGGCACATTCGGTAATGGGAGAAATTTATAGATTTGAGGATTCCTCACTGCCTCATATTTGAGTAATTCCCCTTAAATTCTATATAGCTGATTATTTCATATTAATATCAGTGTATTATATATATATATATATTTAGTTGAGAAAAAAATAATATAGATGAATAAATTCACAAATTGAGGATTTCCGAATCTTATAAAAATGGGTTAGACCTAAAAATCATCACAAAGGAGGATTTCAACTGGCCCAAATCTTCAAAGATTTATAATTGCCAGGCCTAATTCGCCAAATGTGACGGTAAGGTTCGCAACAAAAAAAAAAGGTTAAAATCCACTATGATGATACCAGAAAGGAGTCTCTCAATGCCGAAATCGGAGATCTTGAGCTCTATGTTGGGGCCTATGAGGATGTTAATGGGCTTCAAGTTCACCTAAATGTACTTTATTTCGTGTAAGTTGTTTTAGTGCCACATTAAAAAAAAAAAATGGTTTTATTACTGCCCTTGCCTGTCCCCTTGTTATTTGGCAACGATGGCCTTTTTTTGTCCACTCTAGCCGGGCCAAAAATTGTGAATCATGACTCATTTGGTTATCAGCCTTAAGTTGAGGACCACACATAACCATGGACCTAAAATTAAGTTGAGGCCCATCTAAATTGAAAATCACATGTATGTATTGTCACCTGCATACTAATATATGCTAGTCAAGATAAAAAAAAACAAAAGAAAAAGTTAGGCTCTATTTGAATCCACGGGCCTAAGAGCACAACAGTATTCCAATATTGTATTGGTTAAGTTTGGGTTGGGCTTATAATGGATTGTCTTCGTTTTTTTTTTTTTTGGTAAAAGTACCCCTCCTTTATTCATCAATGATGGCCCCACTACATAAGATCTGGCCAACATGCTTCTCTGCAGAAGTGGCCCTTCTAAATATTTTACACGGACGGCAGAGATGCATCTAATTCCAACCGAACAATCCTATATATAATTGGAAACAACTGAAAAACCCAAAACCCCACAAAAACCCATCACCAATGGCTTGGCGCCTCTTCTTCTCCAACCTCAAAAACCCTCCAAAAACCACCCTCCAATCCCTCTTCTCCTCCTCCTCCTCCTCTGCAACTCCCATCCAAAACCCTAATCTTCCCCAAACTCCAACCCCCAAAGCCCAATTATCTCCCATCTTCTCCCCCTTCCCTTCCCCACTCCCAATCAACAGAAAACCCAATTCCCCCTTGACCAGCAAGCAGAGGAAGAAGAAGCTGAGCAAGAACAAGAAGAAGAACAGCCCACGAACAAACCCCATCAACCACCAGTCAAAACCCATCCACCACTTTGAGAAGATCGTCGAGCGCGACGCCTTCTTCCGATTCCTCACCCGCACCAAGGACTTCCTCTCCCGGCAGCCCGACCACATCCTCCTCCTTGACGAGGCCGGAAAGCTCCACCGCGAGCTCGGCTTCCCCCGCGGCCGCAAAGTCGCCCGCTTTGTCGAGCGCCACCCCTCCCTCCTCCAGCTCTACCGCCACTCCGACGGAAAGGTCTGGCTCGGCTTCACCGACCTCATGGAAGACCTTCTCGTCGAAGAACAGACCATCTTCGACTCCAATTTCGATTCTAGGGTTTCCACAATCCGCAAGCTACTCATGATCTCCGCCCAGAGGCGGATCCCCCTCTCCAAGATCCACCACTGCCGCCACCTCTTTGGGATCCCCAACGACATCCGTGACCGCGTTCTCGACTACCCCGACTACTTCCGCGTCCTTGTGGAAGGCGACGGGAAGCGAATTCTCGAGCTCGTTGAATGGGATCCAGCCCTCGCCGTCAGCTCTCTCGAGCGGGAATTCATCGCGGATGAGGATCGTGCGAAGAGATCCTTCAAATTCAAATTGGCCCATGGGAAAGATCTCAACTTGGATGAAGATGATGAGAGGAGATTGAATTTGCTGAACACCCTTCCCCTCGTTTCGCCTTACTCGGACGGTTCGGAGCTGAGGCCGTGGTCGCTGGAGGCGGAGAAGTATAGGGTGGGGGTGTTGCACGAGTTCTTGAGCTTGACATTGGAGAAGAGGGCTTCCATTCATCACATTGTGGAGTTTAAGGAGGAATTTAACCTTACAAAGCACACGTATCAGATGCTAGTGAAGCAGCCGAGGGCTTTCCATTTGGCCGGCACAGAGATGAATTGGACTGTGTTTTTGAGGGATGGGTATGGTGATGATGGGGTACTGAAAGAGAAGGATCCTCAGGTTGTGTTCAATGAGAGGCTGTATCGGTATGCGACTATGAAAGGAACTGAGCTGGAGCTTGAAATGCAAGATTGAGACTTGTGACGGTGTTATTTGGGAGGAAGACTTCACTCTGCTAGTGGAAGAAAGGGCATGAGATGGGTGGCTCTGCTCATTGTTTGTGTGTTCTGGCATTCATGGATAAGGTATTGTGCTTTGAACTCTATAATGGAATGTTGTTTAGATTGCAAAAATGTGAAACCCATGATCATTTTCTTTTCTTCTAGACACGCGGATATTGCTTCGCATTCAGGTCGATGAGATTGATCCGAGTGTTTTCTAATGCTGGTAGATGAACAGTGGTTGAATGGTTACATCTAGAAGAGTAAGGAGGCTAACTTAGCTACGGACTTGTGGATTTGCATTTGGATACTGGAATGATCTAACTGCACATGGGTAAGGATTAGAACTTGAAATCCGTTGGAATGAGGGAACATTAAACTGAATGTTAATGGCTGCTGTTTTAGTTGCCATAGGTGACATAGCTGGATTGGTGTAGAAAGATCCACTAAAACATACGCACGACCATGTCAGGCTTACAATAATCTAATCTAGATTTTGAGAATGCAAGCAGCTGAAAATAAGATCGAATCTTTTGACTAACATTATAGATTCTCATGGATGTCATAAAAGGATCGCCAATCCTTTAGGCTATTTATATATTATGGTATTTGATATTGCCTTTGTAGTTGGCATTAGCTTAGTTGATTCGTACGCAAGGGAAATTGTATTCTATCTATAATCGCGATCCAGATTGCAATACTTTCTGTAAGTAAGATATGTATTGAATTCTTATGTTTTTGGCACTTTGTTCTCATTTTAATTGGGTTTGAAATGCAGATGACTAGAATCACCACGACAAGTCTGTTGCAAATTAGTGAAACTTACAGCTGTCATATCTTGGAAGTTAGAAGTTGCTGAATTAGTCTTTGCTGCATTCTGAATTAGTCTTTGTTGAATAAGTCTAGTTTGTTTTAAGTATTCCATTTATTTAGGAATACTGATTGTCTTCCTTTTATTTAGGCAAATATCTCATAGACACGTTGGTGTTGGTTGAGATTTTTTAGGAAAACTTTTAGTATTTATAATTTTTGTAATCCTTAGTTTTGCTTTAGCTCTTCATTTAGTAATAAAATTCAGTTTCAGCATCATCTCTGTTTTCTTTTTTGGTTGCTTCCAGTCTCTATATTTGTTACATGGTATTAGAGCTTGGTCGCCTACGAGGTGTTTGATTTTATTGCTCAGTGAAGATGAATGGTGGAAGCAATGTTTCTGTAGATAAGCTTGTTGGTAACAACTATAATTACTGGAAGCTATGCATGGAAGCTTATCTACAAGGACAGGACTTGTGGGATCTTATCTTTGGTGATGATGCTGTAATTCCAGAAGATACACCCCAAAATGCCGACTTACGGCGAAAGTGGAAGATTAAGTGCGGCAAAGCCTTGTTTGCTTTACGAACTTCGATCAGCCAAGATTACATCGCACATGTTCGTGATGTCTAGTCGCCAAAACAAGTGTGGGAGACACTTGAACGGTTGTTCACGCAAAAGAATACAATGCGGTTGCAGTACTTAGAGAATGAACTTGTTGGAATGACTCAAGGTACTCTTTCAATCCCAGAATAATTTTTGAAAGTCAAAACCTTGTGTGCTGAAATTTCAGAACTGGATATGGAGGAACCCGTGAGTGACGCTCGGTTGCGTCGTTATCTCATTCGTGGACTACGAAAAAAGTTTATGCCCTTTATTTCTTCTATACAAGGGTGGGCAACACAACCTTCAATTATTGAGTTAGAGAATCTTCTTTCTAATAAAGAAGCCTTGGTGAAACAAATGACCAGCAATGATAAGCAATCTCTCTATCAAGTGGAGGATGCTCTATACACAAAGGACCAAGGGAATAAGAACTTCTCCAAGCAAGGTTTTGATGACACCGAGCAGTCCAACAATGAAGGGAAATTCAGAGGAAATTCAAAAGGATGTTTTTGGTGCGGATAGCTGGGGCACATGAAGTGTGATTGTCATGCAAGAGTTGTGTGTAATAGATGCGGAAGATCTGGTCATATTAAAGCCAACTGTCGTGTCAAACTTATGGAAGCAGGTGCAAATGTTGCTCATGAAAAAGATGAGTCTGAACAATCCAAATGGGAGCATTGCTTGTCTATTACAGCCTATCAATCAACTATTGTGACCTCTGCACAGACAGATGTTAATGCCTCCATAGACTACAACAACGAATGGATTGTTGACTCTGGTTGTTCTCATCATGCAACGGGAAATGATTCTTTATTGTCGGACGTTCGTCCACATTGTGAGAAGAAAACCATTGTGACAGCTGATAATTCCTTATATCCTGTTGAGAAAGGACATTTTGAGGCAGATATTTCGAATAACAGAGGAGTTTCTCTCAAAGATGTTTATCATGTACCAGGCTTAAAGAAGAATCTTGCCTCAGTTTCTCAAATAACCGACGTTGGGAGGTATGTTCTCTTTGGTCCCAAAAATGTCCAAATTCTTTCTAAAATAAAGCACATAGAAGCTAATGTTTTATTTACTGGGAGAAGGAAAGAATCATTATATGTTTTGTCTGCAAGTGATGCATATGTTGAAAAAAACATGTCAGAATGAAAGTGCAACGCTTTGGCACAATCGGTTAGGCCATGTTGGGTATCAATTGCTGCAGAAAATCTCCACAAAGAAGCTTGTTGATGGAGTTCCTCTTTTTAAAGAGATTCACCATGATGTGGTTTGTCCTGGGTGTCAATATGGAAAATCACATCGCCTCCCTTTTCCGAATTCAAAGAATAGAGCTTTCGCTGCGTTACAACTGGTTCATTCAGATCTGATGGGGCCAACAAAAACACCCAGTTACTCTGGTTTTCACTATGTAATGGTTCTTGTGGACGACTTTTCTCGGTTCACTTCGGTGTACTTCTTGGAAAACAAAAGTGAGGCCTTCTCTAAATTTGTGCAGTTCAAGGAGCAGGTAGAGAAAGAATTCGAGCTTCAAATCAAGTGTCTACGCACTGACAATGGAGGAGAATACATGTCTGATCAATTCCTCAATTACTACAGAGAACATGGCATTCAATGTCAAATAACTTGCTCGGAAACTCCACAGCAAAATGGAGTTGCTGAGCGCAAGTTGGCACATCTTACATCCATGTGCTTGTCATGGTTGCATACAAAGAACCTTCCAAGAAAGTTGTGGGCAGCAGCTGTTCAATCAGCTTGTCATGTCATAAATTGTTTACCTTCATGGCCAGGGACAAAACCATCTCCTTTTGAAGCACTATACCATCACAAACCCAATGTGAGTTATTTTCGAGTCTTTGGTTCAGTTTGTTATGTCCATGTCTCAAAAACTAATCGGACTAAACTGGACCCAAGGGCAAGACGCTGTATTTTTGTTGGTTATGACACTCACAGGAAAGGATGGAAATGTATGGATCCAGAAATAGAGAAAGTTGATGTTTCCCGTGATGTGGTGTTTGATGAAGTTTCATCACTTCAAATTGATATCAATAGAGGCACAATTGATCTTTCACCCTTCCCTGATGGTGCATCCAGTGAAAGGGGGAACAATATTACTCCTATTGAAGAAAATATTCAGCAAGAGGAGACTACAGGGACGGTGCTTCGGAGGACCTCTAGACAAAGAAGGCAACCTGATTATTTAGCTGATTATGATTGCTCTGTTGTGTCCTGTTTTTTTACAGGAGTATCATGTGAAGATGAGCCTACGTCTTACACTGAAGCAAAGGGTATTTCTGAATGGGAAGAAGCGATGCAGGAGGAAATATCAGCACTAAACAAGAACTGTACATGGGAGCTTGTTCCGAAACCAAAGAATGTTGCACCAGTTACTTACAAATGGTATCAAAGCCGACTCTCGACTAGTTCGAGTGTGGGTCTCCTGCCGTGGCCTGGTGCAAGTGGGCGGGTCTCCATGTGGGCGGGCCAAGAGGGCTGGCCAAGGGGGGTGGATTGTGATGCCTTGGAGTCCCACATCGACTATAGAGAGGAAAGTGAATGGGGTTATATGTAGAGCTTACACCCTTACCTAGCATGAGGCCTTTTGATGGGTTGAGGCCCATCAGAAGCAAAACCGTCAGGCCCGTGGACTAAAGCAGACAATATCATGCATGTGTGAAGGGTGGGGCGTTACAAATTGCATTAATGTCATTCTTGTTTCCCAGAGCAACATAATGGTTATTGCTGGAATCTACCATTGTTCATGAGCTTGGATTGGTTTGATTAGTTAGAGGGAAAGCAATATGATGTACTATCAAAGATCACATACGTGTCTTTGCAGTCCACAGATTCAGTTTTTGATATAATTTGTATGAATATTTAATGGAGAAACAATCATATGCTTTTCGTGCATTTTACTTCTAAGCTGAAATTTTATAATGTGATTGCCATGTGAAATTCAAATTTCATGAAAGAGAGACCGCAGTAGCTGGGAAATATGCTGAAAAACCCTTTTGACTTTGGCTGTATAAACAGTAATATTATACATCTTTGATAATGTAATCTATTTATTTTTACCAGTCATTTTTTAAAATTTAGACCCTTCTGACTCTCTCCTGACACACACAAACACAAACACACATCAAAATACATTTCTTAGAATTCTTAGGAACTCAATTTCATGCAAACAAATTGGTCCTCTATGTTTTTCCATGCTGAAATGATCCTTTGTGGTTCATTGGTATTCCCCGAGAAAGGAACTCTACAAGGGTCTTCTTATCAGTGAGTTAAGTAGTTTTGTTCTAAATTCCATTACATGTTCTGTTTTGTATCCATAAAATGTAGATAATTTGGGATTTATTGTGGGCCTTTTTCAAAGTGCTTTATACAGTGTTTCATCATCCTCGAAGTCTCAGACATCTGGTTGAGTTGGTTACCTATGTCTTTACTAGTCTTCTATAGAGTTGAGCTGTCTGGTGCCCCGGAACATAGTTAACATTAACAGTGTCTTCTTACTGCTTTTCAAGAATACTAAGGTTTTTCAGTCTTTCAAGCATGTGATAACAAACGTCCCAAGTGAGAGTTGTTAACGCCAAAGAACATACAGAAGGAAAATGATAGAGGCACATGTAGATCTTCTCATATGTATTTTGATTTTTTTTTTTTTTTGGTCGTTCTTATGTCTGTTATATCTGCATCTAGGTCACATGTACAGCTTTACCCAACATTTGTAGTGTACTTTTGTGAACAGTAATAATCTTTGCTCCCTAGAAGTATATGTTTGGCTGAAAAACTTAGAAAACTCAAAAATTCCTGAAACTACTTAGAAAAAGGCAACTGATAGGAAGGATTGGTATTTTCCCTATGAACTATAATTGGAGTTCCAACTGGTACTTACTAGCATCAATTGAAAAAAAAAAAAAAAAAACAACAATAAAGATTCTCAGTGAGGCACCCAATTCGACCTGTATTATTGATAAGGCTGATATGTATCACTGATAATTACTGATACAGAATTGACGACACACTCATGGTTGAGGGGTGTTGGCACCTCGGTATCAGACACATGTTCAGGGATCAGACCTTGGGTCTTCATCCATGTGGCCACTGTCCAACCCAGCGAAAAAAAATTGCTGATACAGAACTATACATGCCAATACTGGTTAACACAGACTATTATTTTACAGCAATGGTTCGACATAAAACCATACCAATGCAGTGGATGCACTATACTTCAGAGTATTCCCAAACAACATTTGATCACGAAGCTAAAGCTAGGGGCTGGGAATTGCATCTTTCTTTCCCTGCTTGGTGATGTCATGGTTTTCTTTTGACCTCTCAAAAATGAGAGTTTTGGGTTGACATTTTGTACTGGGATTCATAAATGGGTTAGGATCTTATGCATGTTTATCCATAGTGCTCAACCCGACTTAAAGCCTATCCGCAACCATTGCCACCTCTAGTTCAAATGCTCCTGCTTTGCAAGTGCATGCGTTTCCTTTGCGTACGTATTTCTTGAAGAAAGGCCTGTTGGTCCATGGAAGTGGGTTGTCCTGTAATCAGGTTTCAATGGTGGACTATCATAGAATTTTTTAGCGGCTGGGTCTCAGATCATCTGGATTCTTTGAATGGTGTATGATTGAATTGAGAAATGGCAAAACTTGAGAGCCTTTTTTTAAGTAATCATGGTTGGGAGATATTCACCCAAGTCTAAATAAATAAATAAATACATAACACCTCACTGCCTCTCCTTCCTGGTGATCATTCATCGACGACAAAACAGAACACTTTCAAGTCTAAATCCCTTCAAATGCATATAAAAATCCATCTCAAAACCACCAAACATTTGACTAATGCTGTCCACACTTAATAAAACCTCAAATCCATCTTGTGCCTTTCAAATAAATTAAAAATGCAAAAGGAGTGTCTGTAATCATTTCCTTGCAGAAGGGGAACCGTGGTGATTGCTCTTTGGTTTATGCCGACTCCTATGCCCCACTTCACCGATCCTGCTCCTGGAAGATGATGATCCTTGAGTCACCCGTCTTGATGCCTTCTTGCGAGAGTTCCAGCTACTATTTCCAAGTGCAGCTCTAGCAACACTGTTCGTCACCACCTCCCTTGCCCTCTGTGACTTAATGGGTTGCTTGTTCAGATAAGTCAGATGAGGGAGCAGGCTTGAAACTGTTTTCCTCAGCTGATCGTCACCAATATTGCTCTGAATTGGATTGCCTAGCAGATTCAGAGCCAACAAAGAGTGATAATTCGCAACAAGCTGGCCGAGTGCTTTGGCTGTGGTTAATTTGTTGAAGCTCAGGTCTAGAACTGTCAGCTTCAGAAGCCTGTGGAGCCCCTCAACCTCACTGATCTTATTACCAGCGAGGTACAGCTCCTTAATGATGGTGCAGTTTGACAACCCTGAAGAATATAGCAACAGTAAATTTTCTATATCTGAATGGAGGCATACTTGTCAGTGTACATGTGCTCTACTGCAATTCTTGGGTCTTTAAGGGCGCCTAGTTTGCAACATAGGGAGTTAGTTAAATTTTTCTATAATCAGATACAGGTCTCTTGGTGTAGATAACTAGTTATGTTATACTGTGAGGACAAAACTTATTTCCACCACTCAATTATCTGAATAATGAATCCACGGATGCCCTTTAAAAGGACAAAAGAAAGAACATATAATAGAATTCCTTGGATAAAAACTAGTCTCCGCATAATTTGCAACATATGAAGTCACTTGAATGTTTTTGTCATCAGATACAGGGCTGGTGTAGATATGAAATGGTGAGTGAAGTAAACTTATTCGACCACTCATTATATGAAGAATGAATTCATGAATGCCCTTTAACCGGGAAAAAGAAAGAACATGTAATAGAATTCTTGGATAAAATCTGTCTCTGCATTGTTTGCAGCATATGGAGTTACTTAAATGTTTTTATAATCAGAAACAGGTCTGGTGGCGTAGATATGAAATGGTGAGGGGACCAAATATATTTCCACCACTCCTCATCTGAAGAATGAATTCATGAATGCCCTTTAAAAGGTTAAAAAAAAAGTAACATGGATAGAATTCTTTGGATAAAACATTTTTCTGCATTGTTTGTTGGATAGGGATAACTTGCCATGTGATACCCACATGTAAGATTTAAGAAATGGGGGATGCTAGGCCACACGCGCCATGTGGCTGATGTGTGAAACCTGGCCCAAAAGTTTGAACACTATACTAATCTAGTTCCAATTTCAGGATGGGGATCCACATGCATGGCTACCAGTGGGATGGCCTGCAGAGCTGTGTATGAGTGCAGGATTAACCATCACATCTGAGATGTTAAGTTGCTCATCAATCTATAGAGGAAATAAATATACATGCAAGGAGACAACTGCAACATTTACCATGGCCTATTCGGGAAATCCGGTTGTAGCTGAGATCAAGAGCCCTCAATTTTGTCAATTCTCTCAGGCCTTCAATGGCAGCGATCTTGTTTCTGGATAGGTCAAGGGTTTGAAGGCCTCTGGGCAGTGATCCTGGATTAATATGAACTGCAAGTAGACGCCATGATGTCAAACAAGCAAACTCTAGTTATTACATATTTTAGGGTGAGTTTGGACTATGGATAATACCCTAAATATCCAATGGTTTGATGTGGCCAGAATGGGAGATCATCCCATTCATCCATGCATCGTGTAGTTAGGAAACTGAACCTAACACTAATTGGGTTACTGTTGTTCTGCCTTTTCACTCCTAAATCATTATCGGTGCCATCATCAATATTATAGAACCGGAGTGAAGAGGCACCCAATTTCCAAACTGCTTGTCTTGCAATGGGTAACAATCTGTTAACCAATTGTGAATTGTAATTTGAGGTCTATCCAAACACATCCTTCTTAGCTCTAATGATTCCATTAAAGCAGACAGAGAGTACCTATGAAATTGCCGGATAAATTGACTGACCGAAGACTGGTGAAGGGTGACATGTTGGGGATGACCTTCAAGCCCATAGAAGCTATATGAGCTATTGTCGATAAGGAATTCAGAGATTGTATCACATTGTTGGCCTGCAAAACCTCCTCTGAAGGATTGAGATTCGAACTAAGAGGAGTCTGGGGGATTGTCCTCGGGGATTCCCCCATCTCAGGGGAAGCTGGGCACACAAAATTCTCCGCATTCTCTTCTTCTCCATCATCCTGATCCACATGTAAAATAGAGGGAGTCTCAAGACTTTTCACCCATTCATCGACTCTCGACAGACGGGGAGATGATTCTGTACAGAAGGCAACCCAATGGGTCTGGGGCCATAAACCAGAAGCCAGCCCATGAAATTTATCCCAGCTCTGGTTGCCATAATTGCTGTTGTTCATGGATTCAACAGACAGTGATCCGGGCGACTCCAACTTGTCAGGCTCCTTGCCTTTGTTTTTCTTCACAGATTGAGCCCTGCTCGGTTCCAACGTATCCGACGTGTAGCCATCTTTCCGATTGAATGGATTTAGAACAGAGAGCTGCTTTGGCTTTGGGATTCCTGGTTCGGGGTTATGCAGGTTTCTGTGGCTCCAAAGGAAGAGCTTCCACCATAGTCTTTTACTCCTGGAAGGAAGCACCTGACTGGAAGACCGCCTCTTCAGCATCACCCTGTCCGCACTGCAAGAGGTAATTGCAGACCAGGGGCTGGTTTTAGTTCCTTGAAATTTCTCCCCCCTCATCGCACTTTCTGTCAAATCCTGCAAATCTTCGAAGGAACGTGATTTTGAAGGAGGCAATTGGTTTGCAGTTTTCTTGAGCATGGCCCTGGTTTCCAGATTAGAGCATGAGCGTTTTAGCTTGGGGGAGCCCCAGAATGCGGTCCTTCCCATCCCCGGATCACTCACATGCCCGCTCTCAATCAATTCAATGCCCATTCCCACTCCCACTCCCACTCCCACTCCATTGGGATTCATCTCAGTGATGGGTGACTCAAAAGAGCTCTTCTTAAGCTTCCCTGAAGCATCAGTTTCTTCTCCATTATCTGCAACTTGGGCTTGAAGATCGAAGTCAGAGAGATCCCTTCTCAATGAGAGGCTTTCGTTGTGCTCATCGCTGCCATCATAAGCTGCTGCCTCTGCAGCTTCCACTTCCGTGGATTTCTCCTCCTTTATTACTTTCACTCTGCAAATAGAATCTCCCTGAATTCCAAAGGGTACTACTGTGACATCGAAAGATGTCAAATTCGAGTTCTCTTTCTTGGTTGAACTGTAATTGACAAGCTGTCCCAGTTTCTCTTGGAATGTGGTTCCATCTCCTTTATTTCCATCAGAAGATCCATTCTGAAAACAAATGAAAAAGAAATGAGAAAAAATCATCCACAAGCTTAAAACCGCAACTACCAAAGAACAGAGATGAATAACATATCATCACAGACCCCAAAAGAAAAAAAGGATAAAAAAATAATCATGACCCAAATGCCTTTTCTCACCTTTGATTTCTTCTTCTTCCCAACCAGTGCAGAGAAACAACTAAGCTTTGCCATTTCAGATCTTGGATTCTCTGTATAAAAGAAGTATACTCTTTCTTATCTTTTCCAAACTAATCTGTATTTCTAACCAACTCCTCTGAATCTTACATAGGAGAGACTGAAACTTGATGTTTTAAATCTACCCCAGATGCTTAAAAAACACAAAAGACGGCAGGTAGAAAAATAATCACAGGTTAGCCATTGTCTATGGGAGAGCCTTTAACCATGCAACGAAGGTGCAACACCAGAGAAAGGATCGAATTGGAAAGGCGCGATCGACAAGAAAGCCCTTCTCCCAGAGCCCACACCTTCCCTGAGGTGCGAGATTCATGTCTAACTAGAGCGTCGGCCAGAGTGGAAAATACAACCCCTTCCTGAAGGTAGCCGTGGATAACCCCTTCTCAAATCCAAACCTGCATACCCATAAACATGTAGAATTATAACATGACCCTCTGATAAATCAAGTATCCATGGATTCTGTTCTGCTTTCTACAATTCTACAGCATATAAAAAACTCCATTTCAAAGAAAACCCATCACAGAAAACAATATCCAGCCGCCCAGATTTCGTATCAAACATGTAAAATTATAACAAGGAAATCAAGCATCCATGGATTCTCTTCGACTCCCTACAGCATATAAAACTTCATTTAAAGGAAAAAGCCCATCACAGAAAACAATAGCTAATCCCCCAGAAATGATCCGTTCCATATCATAATAATAGCTCATGATTCAATAAAACATGTAAAATTATAACATGGCCCATTGATAAATCAAGCATCCATGTATTCTGCTCTTCTTTCTACATCATATAAAAACTTCATTCTGAGAAAAAACCCATCACAGAAAACAATATCCACTCCCCCAGAAATGATCCTCCATTTCATATCATATTACTAGTTCGTGATTCAAGAAAGCATACAGGCTTCTACAAATCCATATATCCTGGGTTTCTAACATAAAATATATATATCTCAAGGAGAAGATGAGAACAAGTTCCGGATTTTCAGCAAAAAGTAATGAAAACCCATCAAAGAAAGCAAGGGATTGTGGTGTGGGTGTTTCTCTTACCTCCCAAACCATGACAGATGAGAAATGCCAGATTGAAATGAGAGATGGGGTCTCTTGTAATCCTAGCCACGTTTATTGTGTCGGAGTTAAAAAGGTGCTAATTTTAGGACGTAGAGTATAGAAGACCTGTTTGGAAGATTAAAAGAAGAGGAGAAGAAACTTGAAGGAAGATGAAAAGAAAAGAGGAGGGAGAGAGAGAGAGAGAGGTGAAGAATGTGATTGTAAGGTGGAATAGAAGAGGGGAGAAATGGAGTAGAAATAGGCCAAGGTGGAATATTATTATAACGAGCATTTAAACGCAATACGCGTCAGGAACACGGGCTGATGAGATTTTGTTACAGCTCCTACGTAACTGGCCATGCCCCCGCCAAGATACATTCGCACCAAGGGCATGTTTGCGCCGTGCCTTCGAAACTCTGTTACTTTGTTTTTACCTGATCTGGTGAACCCCGTGCATGTATAGGATAAGTCATGCTTTTGCCTCCATAAATTGTCCTAGGGAGATAACGCAAGTTCGAAACCGCAACATCCTGTTGGTGATCTTTCATCCTAGCCAATTGCACTATCCTAGGGCCGGAAAATTATTTACTTGGACAATCATTTTCACTTTCTAAAAAAAATTAGTTTGAGATAATCACTTGAATCGTAAACTGCTTAATTCGTTTTTCCGCCTTTTTGAAGAAAATGGTGGCACCAAATGAAAACACTTTTCTTTACGAAAAAGGATTTTCATTTTTCATATTTTTTTAAATGAGAAAATGGTTGCACAAATGTGCTCCGAATGATGGAAAAGAGTTCAATGAAAAATTATTGGCACCAAATGGGAAACCCTTTCCTTCGCAGAAAAGGTAAATTATAGAGCGTGGAATCCTCTCATCGTGCAAACACATCTTAAGGCCTCTTTCATTAGTGGAATTGCCACCAGGAATTCACCATGTCCAGGAGTTCTTGGACATGATGTGACAGGTTGTCCTCTGAAATTTCTGAATTTCATGTTTCTTTACTTGCATTTCTGGATTCCAACCAAATAAAAGGTCTCTTTGGACCTTTGGAAATCCAGGAATTCCACTCCCTATGCATTTTGGTGGAATTCTTGGATGCTCAAATCCAAAGGAGCATCCAGGAATTCCACTTTGTCTGTAAATTCAGGAATTTCTAGAATCTCAGCAAAGAAACAGGCCCTAAAAAGTATTTGAACTCGGTTAGTGGAGGCCCGCCTACTCTTATCACATAATCGAAGTAAACAAAAAAAGTTTGGATAAAAAACTACTTTTTTTTATTATAATTCCTTGTAAGATGTTTTTTATTTTTTATTTTTTATTTTTGTTAAGAGATCTAAAATGTTTACCAACATCCATTGAATTGAAACCTATATTATTTGGGCCATCTTCTAAGGACTCGGCTAAAAATTGACCGAAACCAAATCAACAAACTCTTCTCCAATTTCCTCTGTTGGCGGGGCCTACACACTGGTATACATTTCATGACTCGACAGGTTACAACGTTGTCACTTGGTCCGATACTCTTTGGATCATGGCTCCCTCCATCTGTTCTGACCTAACCCTAGACAAATTGACCGCCGAAAGTAAAATCTGGTGGGGCTCTCAAACGTTTCCTGGACAGATTCCTGCACCTACCACAATTAGGAGAGAGGGTCAGGTAGGGAGAGACGCACACTGTGGGTCCCACCTCTTGTGCTGACCTAGTAAATAGTCAGAATAGTAAGCGACTGGTAAAGGTATAGGTAAAGGTTTGCAGGACACCCACTTGTTCTTATTAGTCCATATTTAGCATATCTTCATTTCCAACTTTTGGTTTTTGTAGATGTCTTAAGTGGTAGAGGTTTGGTTAATAACAGGCACATGATTCACCCTCAATTCACTTTAAAAACAGTAGAGGCAAATCCTTATAAAATAATTAAAATGCTAGCTTTTTTTTTTTTAGGGGCTTGTGAAAATAAGATCTTTAGGCTTCTATCTATTTTTACATATGTCTAAAGTGGTAGGGGTTTGGAAAATAACAAGCACATGATTCAACCCTTAATTCACTTTAAAAAGAAGTAGAGGTAAATCCTTATAAACTAGAAGTCTCGTTATTTTGGGGCTTGTAAGAATAAAGATCTTTAGTTTTCTATTTTTATGACTCTATTTTAGATGACTCTATTGGAATAAGAGCTGAAATACCAAATAAAGTCTTTTTTTTTTTTTTCTAAATGTCTAAAGTGGGTAGAGAATTGAAAAATAAGAGCATTTGACACATGATTCTACGTTCGGGCTGTTTTAGAGCGGTAGAGACAAATCTTTATAAATTTAAAAGAATCCATTTCGAGACTTGTAAAAATAAGACCTTTTAATATGTTTTTATTATGTATTTTTTATGACTTTATTTTGAATGGCTCTGGTGGACTAAAAGCAGGGCCGGCTTGAGACAATTCGAGGCCTAAAGCGACAATCCTAAGTAAAGCATTTTCTATATTTTAATATTATTATAAATATTTTATTTAAAATTTATTTTTCTTACTTTTTTATAATGAAAAATTACAAATTAAATTTTTATATTCAAGTTTTGCTAACTTATCTTAAGTCTACCTCCAAAACCCATATGGAAATCTTGTGCCTATCCCCAAAACTCATATGGAACTCTTGAGTCACAAAATCCAACTACTTATTTGGCTCTAAACCACCCCCAAAAGAAAAAAATAAAAATCTTGAGTCTGCCACTGGTGGGGCTCGAAGTATTTTCACATGCACATATGCACCGTGAGTCAGGACCATCCAAAATGGACTTCAGAGGTGTGCCCCATGTATTGGATATTTCAGATGCACAGTGCTCATGCACTGTGGGCAAGTAAATAAATTCCGACAGGGCCTATTATTTATTTCAAATTTTAAGATCTATTATTAGTGTTAAAATCTCATGCTATGGATTTATTACAGCCACATCATGGATCAAATTTGAATGAGCTCCTATTGAAATAAGATACACAAAAATAATGATAGAGGCTTGTGAGGCAAATTCACAACTGAATGTATGACTGAGATTTGATACATATAGACTACTAGAAATATAATGGTGTGCTAAAATTAATTGGACTCCTAGCAATAGAAATATAATGGACAGATTTGAAAATATAATAAGTCATAAAATGACACTTTAAGCCCCATGAAAATCTTAACTGTATATTTTTAAAAAAGAGTTATTATGGGGCCTTATATTTTGAAAAGAAAAAAAAGAGATGACAGTTGACAAGTTTGACTTTTGGGGTTTTCAAAAGATGCCAGCTGTTATTATAAGACCTTTTTTTTTTCCTTATTCTTTGGGATCTAAAATAAAGACTTTATTAGCCTTTTGGTACAACCACCCCTACTAAGAGTAGATTGGCAAACAAGGACTTTGTGGTTTCGATTTCAAATCAGTGACATGATTGTTTGGAAATCTAAGAATTTTAAAAGAAATTTGTTTGGAACCAAACACAGATTGTTTGGAATTCTAAAAATTTTAAAAGAAATTTGTTTGGAACCAAACACAAATTTTGAAAATCTCAAAGTAGCTTGTGGACTGATAATTGCTGATGGTGAGCCAAGTCTGCTTTTTATATGTTATTGTATTGACGTGCAAGTCGACGGCTTTCGTGGACGGGCACGTACGAATTCAGTACGAAACGCGCGACGTCATCTGTTACGTGGCGAAGTTTGATTTCTACCTGTCAAATATATTTTTTTTGAAGACGACAGCAACAACGACGGAACGAAGCGACGAGAGAGTTCGAGTTCTTTCTTTGGCAACTGCAGGCCGTAGATTTAAGAAAACCATTATAGATTCAGGACAATCACGGGAATTGAATTTCAATCCATAGATTGTTTGATCCCGCTGGGCATTCGTAATCGTGTGGGGCCCACCGCCTCACATCTATCCGTAAAAGTCCCTTTTTCACGCATGACATGAGGTCGGGAGGGTGAATTTTGAGATTTTATATTTTTTATTATGATCCTTCGGTTTTCATTGTATTTTGAAATAATCATTCACTTTTTTTTTTCATTTTACAAGTGAATCACCCAAATAGACCCTAAGTAAAAGAAGGCAAGAAAGATAAAAAAAAAAAATTTAATTGGGGTATTTCAAGTTCTTTTTTCTATTTAATTTATTAAATGTATGTATTTTAATAAACATAGGACTTTTTTTAACTGCACATCCCCTTGCGGATGTTTCTACCCAAACAATAAGGACAAGTTTATGCGGCCAGTTTTCCACAAAACAAGTTAGTTGTGCTAAAGTAAAATTTTTGTTTGGCACGACCACTTTTACATTAAAAAGGAAGTATAAAAACAACCTATGTTTTTTCACAATTCTATGAGGAAGTATTTTCTGTAAGGGTTAGAAAATTTTTTCCCACGAAAGAATAAAAGATCTAATTTTTCACAGACATATACAAACGTGCCCTAAAAAAACATGGCCTTGTTAAACAGCCAGGAACCCCTGAATTTCAGGGCACCTTGATAATGCAGACTTCCATATATTAGTAGAAAAGTCCCTTTGATGCTGGATGAAACAAAGTATTATGAATCAAAATCTCGAGGACAAAAGCTTTTACGCCTAATGTATGTTGCAGTAATGAGCTAAAGATTCTACAAATTAATGGATGGTAGCGTTTACAATGACAGGTGGTTTAGATGCTAAACGTGAGGTTGTCATGAATTTGCAATAACTAACGTTCCTGGTGAAATCAAAACGACTTTAAGTCTAATTCTATTATCCCCATGAATAATTGGCCTTCCAATGGATCCTCAAATTGCCATTTGATAATATGAGTTCTGTGATGTGACACAAATCATATCGATGGGTCATGGTCTAATTGGGTGCCATGCTTTATTTAATTTGGCCCACCCTTGATGTGCTGTTTTATATTTCACATGGCACTGCTAGCAAAATAACAATTATGACAAGATGTTGTTCTATGATTCTGTGCAATGTGTCCCACCTGTTGCAGGTAAGGATTTGTTTCTACCAAGAAAGGATTTTACTCTTTCGTGGATTTTTGTTTCTTCTCGAGGGAGGAATTCTGCATTTTTACCACTATTATAGAAAACTAAAACCAATTAAGACCCTCAATTCATTTTTTCTCTTTTCCACAAAAAATTATGTTGCACTGAACAATGAAACAATAGACTAAGCAAAAAATCATAATAATTTTTATCTTTTGTCAAAGCAAAAAGAAAAAGGGGGAGTGCAAAAGCATTGTACCACAATCCCACCCAATTACATATCCACTCGCACCCAAGGAGTGGACCTCTCAATTCCTTGCTTAGCTAGAGCACCTGTCATTGAGTTAGCTGATCTATTCACATGACAAAACTCGTACATAACTCCGTGATTTCATTAAAAAGAAACTGCTATTCCCATGGACGTAACATTCTATTAGTCGCTCAGGCTACCGCATTAGAAGAATCATTTTCCACAAGAAGCCTACCACCAAGACCTTTTGGAGAACAACTTAGGAACTCCAAGCTGCTCAGCACTTTTGCTTCACTAGAATCACAAACACTCACATTCTTGGAAAATATAAGAGGCTCACTATTATTATTACGTGGCACTCCCCCCACCCCTGCTGGACCTGGTTTACCCCTTGAATCGTCGTACATTCATATTAAACTTTAATGTTCCAACTGAAGGTTTTTCAATGCTATAATAAAATGCATATTTGGTGTGGCCGTTGCTTTTCTTCACGGTAAAACTAGAAAAAAAAAATGATAATTAGTTTTTTTAGAATTCCACAGAAAACCGTCTCTGATGGGGGATTAGACTTGATTTTCTATAGAAGGGAGAAAACTTTCTCCTCAAATCCATTTTTTTCCGTAGATTGCATAACACATGAACTGAGTCTATATATATATATACATAAAAGAATATTCAAGTGCATCCATCCCTCACCATTGTCGTGAGGGACACCCCTTTTTTAGGAAGTTTCAAGTACAAAAGAAACTACACTTACTTTAATATGTTTCTATCGAACGAGAGACTAAATCACGCACTCATTTCCTCGTGAATTATGCCACAAAGGTAGATTCTAGCATCAATCATTCACAGCACAGCCAACAAATACCTATAGAAGTGTCCTATTCTAGAGTTCGGATCTAGAACTCCATCCAGGGGCCACATTGAGATCATCCAAACCATTTAAGGTACATGTCGTACCCTCCAATCATATATCTTCAAGTTTGATATAAAAAAGAGTGGGTCCCACCGAACAATTGATCACCATGACAAAAACACGATAACACTCGTCAGCGCAATGTCATGTAAGTGCCCAACCATGTTTTTTTGTTAGAATCCAGATCCTCTGAGTGGGTCTACGCACGGTGATCGTGGGTAGACCACTTAGGGTCCGTCACGTCACCATGGGCAGTCCCTGTTCAAAAGCACAGTAGACTGCCTGCAGTGACATGGCAGACCGTGAATGGTCCAGTCACGGTCACCTTGAGATTTTACCTACCAGATCCGGACTCGTTTTTGTCATGGTGCTCAATTGGATGGTGGGACCCCGTTCTTTTGACCGAGCTTTTGAGAATCTATTAACGGCGGAGATGATATTTACTTTGAACGGTCTAGATGATCTCCATGTAAGCTTCGTAACGGAGTTCCAAAACAGAGTAATAAAGTTTTTGTGTAATAGCCAGCTGCCAAATAGGATCCTGACCTGGTGTAATATAATATTAAAAGAGCACAAGAATTCATTCTATCCAAGTTGTGGGTCTTTTAGTATTTAGGCCACATAGGGCCTGACCCGTCTATTTTATTATTTAAGAATAAAGAAAATGAGCTGGTTGAGTTCTAAAATATATTTATAATATGATAAACTTAAATGCTCTAAAAGAAACACATTGAAAACAAGCCAGAATTTTGGTAAAAGAATACAAGCTAGTCGGATATTATGTAATCATTGAGTAACAACTCAATTTATAAGGAGGGATCTTCAAGTGCATTCATCCCTCACCAAAAATGGTGAGGGACACCCCTTTTAGAGAGATTTCAAGTACAAAAGGTGTACTTATACTCCCCGGGAGTACACCTTTTGTACTTGAAATCTCCCCAAAAGGGAAAATGGTGAAGGATGGATGCACTTGAATATTATCCATTTATAAGACCACAAAGAGTTGCTTTATCATATGGAGCCCAATTTGAACAACAAAAGAGTTGGAAAAAACCCCCACAAAACAAGTTGTGGAGAATAAAACTCAGCTGATAATTCAAGCCAAGGGGGAACTACTTCCTTTGAATCCCTTTCCCTAAGCTTGATAATATTCCTTTCCCATCCATTCGCTTATCTGGCTATTTTTTATTCCCTGTTGTAAACATCTTGCTGGAATTGGATGGAACAAGAAAATAATAATAATAATCCCACCATCCCAATGAGAACTACTAGGGGTGGGACGGTGGGTTTCTTTTTGGGGTAGAAACTAATAGGGTGGATTGGATGCTGATTGCTGGCACACTTTTTTTTTTTTTTTGGGGGGGGCCCTTTTCTAAGACTACTATAAGAACCTAGCCGTAGGAGACAATCATTCTTTAATGAAATGAAAATACAAGGGCATAGATTAGTTATTTAGGTATATAATGGATGAATCGTCATATCTCTCTTACTAGAGAAATGTGGGTATAAGATTTATTGTAATATTTTATACGAGAATCAAGAAAATTAATTGGTGGGGTTAACTCCCTTCAATCATGTCGAACCTATTCTCCCTTGAGCCAATGAAATCATGAATTCTCAAACCCAGAGTCTCAAACTCCGAGTGATAGATCAGTTGGTATAGCATCATGGTTTGCACTTGATAGTTGAGGGTTCAAAACTGCATTACTATATTACGGCCATAGACCGGCTCTCCCTTGGCCCGTAAAAATTATTCTGATCCAAAAGACTAGACACCTTCCATTATTAAAAAAAAAAAAAAAATCCATGAATTCTCTAGAACTAATGAGAAGATGCATATAAAGGTCGAATATATAACAGATATATAAGTCGTGGATTGTAATCAATAATTAGGTATAAAGTAGCAATACCCATTAAAGAGGAAAAGAATAATTTTTTAAGAGTGGTTAGATATGAGATGATGGCATGAGAAAGACATATGATGCCACGAGGAAGTTTCTGTGGCATTTGTTAATTTGGCATTCTGGCTTCTGAATTCTGATCAGTGTCCTGGTCCACCAATTTAATACTTGGGGCATGATTCCATGTCCCCTGATTGTTGTCATCCTACTGTGACTTGTGATAAAATAATAATAATATAGAATTCCTGCTACTAATAGGAATGAGGAAAGTTTAGAAAAGGGAATTTCTTTTTGGAGTCTTATTTTCTCTTGTAGTGATAATTTTATTGAAAGTTATTATTAAAATAATGTTGACACTTTTCAATACATTCATAAATATATAATATTTCATGAGGAGAAAGTGGTGAGTTCGTAGAGAAAACCATTTTTCTCAACTTTTACTAAAAGAAGTTAAGAAGGGTTAATTTTCTCTTGTAAACAAAATTGGAAAAATTAAAGTTTCTCTAGAGAAGTTTTTCTCCATTCTATTTTAGATGGGCCTTTAGCCTCCGTCCACATTCAAATTCACACTATTTACAGTTTTTTCATTTGTATTTTTTCTGTTTCAAATCCAAAAAAAAGAACAGGTGAAGAAAATAAGCGGAGAGATTTAAATTGTTGCTAGTGTTTATCCACCTTCATCATCTATATCCTTTATCCACATCCAAACATATCCTTGACTTCTTGCTTAAATCACATAGAGAATAACAAACTTCTATCATATTTACCAAAATCATATATATAATCCTCATTTTAGCCTTGTTCCATATAACTACACGACCATAAAAGTATAAAACCACATGGAATCAGGGGTAAAAATGGACAGAATTCCATAAAACAAATTAGAGAGAACTGTCCCAATCATTTGCAATGTGACAATTCCAGAGAAAACTTTGCAAATTTCTATTGTTTGATTATTAATGAAAGAAAAATTTTGTTGGAATTATGGAAAGAACCAAGATTCTATATTCTCTCAGCATGTGGGGATGGTTAAAAGCACAAGAGGATCCTCACTCAGAGATTGACTCGCATGGGATCACATGCCATGGCCCATGGGCTCTCTGTACCATTTCATCGCATGGGCTGTCTGTACCATTTTATCAGTTCATGTCTCAAGTTCAAACAATATCACATCCCTATTTATGGTGTGTGAAACCCACTTTTTAACACAAGCTATTTTTTCTTTTTCTATTCAGGTAAAAGGTAACACAAGCCTGTTAAAAATAGATATTCCCCAGATATTAGCTCTCGCCAAAATTTTCTCCAAGTTGGGTCCATGGTTATTTGTAAAACATGTGTAGTTGTGACTAGAGCCTTTTACAGGGTAAAAGGATCAGACCAAGCTCATCATCTCCTTCATTTCTGTAGGTCCCAGAACCAGCTAACCAGCACATGAATATGCACATGGTGTGTTAACACGCCGGTGTCACACAACTGATGACGTTTCACATCTCCAAAAGCCCTTCAGTATTGTAGCCATTACTTTCCCATCTGAGAGCCCCATCCATGGTGAGGTAAGACTGCATGTATAAAAGATCTCTCTCTCTCTCTCTCTCATCGATCTTACTTTTTCACACATGCAAGTGGGCGTCACAACTCTCTCTAACATCTCATTGATCTTACTTTTTCACACATGCATGTGGGCGTCACAACTCACAACAAGGGAGTAAGTGGTCACAAATAGCAACAGTTTTTAAAATAGAAAATAAGTTTCAATCACTAATTAAATAGAGTTTTTACTCTTACCATATATTTCATTAGTATCAAGGTTTCTCGCAATGTTCTCACGACATTTTCAGTTTTGATGATGTTTTGAAAATATCATGATATTATTGGGAATTTATGTTTTCTGAATATCGCGATACTATCACGACATTTTCAAACCATGGTCAGTATTTGTCCTTCTTTCACATCAGTACATATGATGTATAATACTCTGTTCTGATTGGGTTACTGAGAGCAGATGGACCATCTACAAGCGGTTCCAGTTTAGGGAGGGCAACATTCCCACATGCAGATGTCTTGGGTTGTCAAGGTCAGCGCCTTTAACTCAAGGGTCCACACCTCTTTAATAGTCCAGTAAAACATCCCCATGTGGATGTACCAGCAGGAGAATTTTCAAATGATGTTGCCTTCTGTTAGGATTTTGTGTGTTGGCTAAATTCATGGGTTGGACAAAACTCTGGGTCTCTGAGTTGTAATTTTCTATTTAGAAAAGGTCCTTGAAGTTAGAAGTTTGGAAGGACTCAGAAGCAGAAAGCCTGAAGGAAATAGAAGAAGTCTGCTGGAGAAAGAGCTGAATTTCCGGATCAAGTCCAGAGGGGAGTTCGCTCGAGCGACCATTTCATTGGCTCGAGCGAACAGTGTTCTGTCTTACCCAGTTCTGAAACAGTGGGTTGTTCGCTCGAGCGAACCGAGAGATCGCTCGAGCGAACCTGGCGCAGACAGTGTTACGAATTTGGAAACCTGATTATCTAATTGTGCTCAAACTGCCTGTTTTAGTCCTAATCATCTTAGGCAACCTTAAGCACGAACCAAGGGCTATTTAAAGGGTTCTAAGGCTATTCCAAAGTTAGACCTCACCTCTCATAGTGCTGAGTTAGAGTTTATCATTGAGAGAGTTCTTCTCTAGAGCTTTATGAAGTTGTGCTGCCAAGTTCTCTAGAGTCACTTCTTCTGCATCCTTTGTAGAAGATTATCTTCCTGCGAGAAGATTTAAGGAGTCAAGTGCTGGTCTGGATCTGGTGCAATCAACGGTGTGAAGTCGTTGAAGCGTGAAACGGCACAAGGTAACTTCAGTCCTTGGGTAGGGGATATCTAGGGAGGAGATCTGAGTTACTTGTAATTGCGAGATTCATAGTGCTTGATTTGATCCAGTTTGGATCGGTGGTTTTTCACCCGGTTAGGGTTTTCCACCTTAAAATTGGTGTCCTTATGGTGTGTGCTTGTTGATTTATTTTCCGCTGCATATTGTTTATTTCTGCACACATTGGTTGATTGTTTGAGTAGACCAATCTAGAGATCCTGGAGACCCCTCTACTTTTTCACCTTCTATTAGAGAGATGGCAGCAGGTTCATACCTGGGAGAAAACTGTCTGGAACTCATAGTATTCACATATGATGATCACTTCAGCTACAACTACAAGCATGGTGTTATAATCTTAAAGAATATTCTTCTTGCATGGAGAGATTGCAGTTCAGTTTCTCTGTCGCTAGTGTACTTTTCTGGTGAACAAGAGCCGGTGTTTGCTTTCTCCTCTACTCAAATGACCTTTGCCACTGAAAGTTAACTAATAAAATAGCCGACTCCAAAAAACTACACATGTTTTATGCACAATGGAATTTGCGAGTCTTATCGGCACTCCCACTGTCCCATTTGTAGTTGTTGAGAAGATAAAATCTTAGGGTCGTTTGTTTCCTATGAAAGTAATTCACATGTGTAAATGACCCACATGTGAGTCATTTGTATATCATATGTAAATGACTCACATGTGGATCAGATTCCACTATTTGTTGCTAGCATAACATTTCACATGTGAATCTATGAATAGATTGTATATTGTTTGATGATATCTCAACATCCAAGCAACATCAATGGTTGCAAATTGGACACATGACCGTATTTGAGCTTCTGAAGAATATGAACGGTCCTGATTTTACAGGTGGGGCCCAGAACATTAAACAAATCATAAAAGGCGGATTGGATATGTTAGTAACAATAGGTTGTATATTGTTTGATGATATCTCAACATCCAAGCAACATCAATGATTGCAAATTGGATATATGGCCGTGTTTGAGCTTCTGAAGAATATGAACGGTCCTGATTTTACAGGTGGGGCCCAGAACAATAAAAAAATCATAAAAGGCAGACTGGGTATGTTAGTAACAATAAATTAATCCAACGGCTTTAATCACGTGTGGAATGATATTTGATAGAGACCTAGTTATCGGAACCTCAGCTTGTGTTAAGGCCGGTTTTTACAAAAATATTGTAATCAAAACATGTTTTCTTTTCTTTAAATCCTGTGGGAATACTAAAACGTCCATGCTACATGATGCCGGAAAGGTCCAAGATGTTTTTAATCACTAGGGGGCCAAGCTAACTCAGCCACCCAACTAGTCCACATTAGCATTGGAAATTCTTGATCCTATTGAAGTTGGCTCCACCTTAAATCGAGTCATTACCTAGGTAACCCTATGTTAGGCAGAGGGGCTCATAATATGAGGATATATGTGGTCCAGGGTCGACTGATATTTTGGCCTGATAGCTCATGAGCAGGGCCTAAGCAGTCCACAATTATGGATGAAAATATCGGCTGTAGCGGTGGCCACAGCCACGCTACAGCCGATTTATCGCTCGCCGCACCAGTAGCAGCCGCTACGGGGCCGTTACAGGGTGAGAAAAATTCCTGTTTTTTATTTTTTTTTAAATGCATAATAAGACTTATTTTTTTTATTCTTCTTTCCAAATAATATTTCTACACAACTTTTCTACCCTTTTATATTTAAAAGAACATCAAAAAGCATATGATCTTGCCGAATTACAGTCGAAACAGAGAGTTCTTTTCAAGGATTCTTCTCTAAGTACATCCTATTAGACACCCCCTTTAGTAGATATATTTTTTTCTCTAGGTACTCTTAAGTCTTGACTTCATGACATAGTTTTTTCTTTTATGAGCCTTTCATTAATTTTTAAATTAGCATAACTAAGCAACATGAACACATGTGAAAAAATATGATCATTACTATTATTTTCTATTTATATTGTACAGCGATACAAGACTTCATATAATGAGGAGACCGCTATTCCCCTTTATCTTAGTTACTTTTGCAAAAAAAAATTCATTTTCTCTCGTTTTCCAATATTTTAGATTTTTTATAATTTTTTCATATTTTTTTGATGATTTTTCCAAATCGCACCGCTATGCCGCTACGTAGCGTTTTGATGGCGGGTGTAGCCGCTATTTTAATCCTTATCCACAGTAGCTAGAGTTTGAAATTTTGGCCTGATATCTCATGAACAGGTGACAGCGAAAAAAAAAAATCTCTATCCCATAATTGGGAATGATAGTGTATCCAATTTCACTTTTTCCACATCCAGACACCACTTAAAAAAACCAGAAAGAATCCTAACCCCAGAAAGAATTTATCACTGTATCAGTTCGGTCGATAAAAATCTTTTAATGGATTTGGGTTGCATAAAACTGTAGAAGTTATAAATGCCTGTCAGACCCTGCCTTTTGAATTTCCCACATGCTATGTCATCAGATAGAATTTCAAAAATTCTGTTACATTATAAGATGGGTAAATAAGTTCAAGATGCTTTGAATTTTGAAATCTCAAATGTATGCTTTTCAAAGATTCTTATTTAGAAAATGATTAGTTCCAAGAATCTGTGATTAAAATCATAGATGTTGGGCAGTTCTCACAATCCTGTCAGCTGTTGTCAATTTGAAATGCTTCAAGATTTTGAATTCATGTATACATTCCAAATGACTTTTGAATATATCTAAATGCAACTCTTGTTGTTGGATTGTTTATGAAAATTTATCAATTCCTCAAATGTTGCCATCACCTGATCCCACAAGTTCTCAAAGTCAAAGAACAATGAAGCACTTTGAAAACTGCAATTCTGAGAATCCTACATGCCAAACATGATATTTACAGGGCTAGTTTTTATGAATTCTCAACAGTCCTACCCATATTGATACTAGCAAAACATGCCCGCGCTTAGCACGGGCAATGTAATTTATAATATTAAAAAGAATATAATTTTTAAATAATATTTAGTTTAGATTATATTGAGATGGTAAAAATTACAATCAAAATTAAAATATATAAGAAGGTGCGATGTCGCAGTCTACGTTATATCTTTGACAAGGTGTGGGGCCGGATTAGGTGTGGGATAGCTCGACCACAATTATGACTGCTTAAGAGTGAGGGCGGACATTGACCTCAACAAAAAGAAATGCAAGTGAATAGTTAAAAAGTTGTTTATTCTGTGTAATAGCTAGTAATGTTGTTGAGATCCGTCTTCATATATAACTAGCAAAACACGCCCGCGCTTAGCACGGGCAATGTAATTTATAATATTAAAAAGAATATAATTTTTAAATAATATTTAGTTTAGATTATATTGAGATGGTAAAAATTACAATCAAAATTAAAATATATAAGAAGGTGCGATGTCGCAGTCTACGTTATATCTTTGACAAGGTGTGGGGCCGGATTAGGTGTGGGATAGCTCGACCACAATTATGATTGCTTAGGAGTGAGGGCGGACATTGACCTCAACAAAAGGAAATGCAAGTGAATAGTTAAAAAGTTGTTTATTCTGTGTAATAGCTAGTAATGTTGTTGAGATCCGTCTTCATATATAACTAGCAAAACATGCCCGCGCTTAGCACGAGCAATGTAATTTATAATATTAAAAAGAATATAATTTTTAAATAATATTTAGTTTAGATTATATTGAGATGGTAAACATTACAATCAAAATTAAAATATATAAGAAGGCACGATGTTGCAGTCTACGTCATATCTCTGACAATGTGTGGGACCGGATTAGGTGTGGGATAGGTCGACCACAATTATGACTGCTTAGGAACGAAGGCGGACATTGACCTCAACAAAAGGAAATGTAAGTAAACAACTAAAAAGTTGTTTATTCTGTGTAATAGCCAGCAATGTTGTTGAGATCCGTCTTCATATATAACTAGCAAAACATGCCCGTGCTTAGCACGAGCAATGTAATTTATAATATTAAAAAGAATATAATTTTTAAATAATATTTATTTTAGATTATATTGAGATGGTAAACATTACAATCAAAATTAAAATATATAAGAAGGCACGATGTTGCAGTCTACGTCATATCTCTGACAATGTGTGGGACCGGATTAGGTGTGGGATAGCTCGACCACAATTATGACTGCTTAGGAGCGAGGGCGGACATTGACTTCAACAAAAGGAAATGCAAGTGAACAGTTAAAAAGTTGTTTATTCTGTGTAATAGCTAGCAATGTTGTTGAGATCCGTTTTCATATATAACTAGCAAAACACGCCCGCCCTTAGCACGGGCAATGTAATTTATAATATTAAAAAGAATATAATTTTTAAATAATATTTAGTTTAGATTATATTGAGATGGTAAAAATTACAATCAAAATTAAAATATATAAGAAGGTGCGATGTCGCAGTCTACGTTATATCTTTGACAAGGTGTGGGGCCGGATTAGGTGTGGGATAGCTCGACCACAATTATGACTGCTTAGGAGTGAGGGCGGACATTGACCTCAACAAAAGGAAATGCAAGTGAATAGTTAAAAAGTTGTTTATTCTGTGTAATAGCTAGTAATGTTGTTGAGATCCGTCTTCATATATAACTAGCAAAACATGCCCGTGCTTAGCACGGGCAATGTAATTTATAATATTAAAAAGAATATAATTTTTAAATAATATTTAGTTTAGATTATATTGAGATGGTAAACATTACAATCAAAATTAAAATATATAAGAAGGCACGATGTTGCAGTCTACGTCATATCTCTGACAATGTGTGGGACCGGATGAGGTGTGGGATAGGTCGACCACAATTATGACTGCTTAGGAACGAAGGCGGACATTGACCTCAACAAAAGGAAATGCAAGTAAACAACTAAAAAGTTGTTTATTCTGTGTAATAGCCAGCAATGTTGTTGAGATCCGTCTTCATATATAACTAGCAAAACATGCCCGTGCTTAGCACGAGCAATGTAATTTATAATATTAAAAAGAATATAATTTTTAAATAATATTTATTTTAGATTATATTGAGATGGTAAACATTACAATCAAAATTAAAATATATAAGAAGGCACGATGTTGCAGTCTACGTCATATCTCTGACAATGTGTGGGACCGGATTAGGTGTGGGATAGCTCGACCACAATTATGACTGCTTAGGAGCGAGGGCGGACATTGACTTCAACAAAAGGAAATGCAAGTGAACAGTTAAAAAGTTGTTTATTCTGTGTAATAGCTAGCAATGTTGTTGAGATCCGTTTTCATATATAACTAGCAAAACACGCCCGCGCTTAGCACGGGCAATGTAATTTATAATATTAAAAAGAATATAATTTTTAAATAATATTTACTTTAGATTATATTGAGATGGTAAAAATTACAATCAAAATTAAAATATATAAGAAGGCACGATGTCGCAGTCTACGTCATATATCTGACAAGGTGTGGGGTCGGATTAGGTAGATCTCACTGTAGATGAAGGGATAGCTTCGAATTTGAAGAAAGCAATCCATATTCCATACCCAAAACTTGTATAAAAAAAAAAAAAAAAAAAAAAAAAAAAAAAAAAACTCTCAATAACACTTGCATCATCCAAACTCTTTAATCTTCAGGCCATAATTGATATTTTAAAATTTTAAATTCACCTACAAAAGGTTAACAAAAGTGGACTCTCGATGTAAATCTTAATTGGAGTTCCAATTTCGCAATTTAAAATTGAAATTGAGATCCAATTTCTCAATCAATTGCGAAATTGGACTCCAATTTCGAAATTGAGTCCCTTGCCCATGCCAATAGAATCATAATATAAAAAATTATATAAAAAAAACTTTATGATTAGTTTCTTTAAAATTAAATGCAAAAGGACTTAGGCTGAGAGAGAGGGAAAAAAGAAAAAAAAAGAAGTGCATAAAAATTCAATACCTATTCCATATAGTTTAAAAAAAAAAAAAACACAAGCCCATGAAAATTGAAGATTAATGATCAAGAAAACTAAAATACAAAATCAAAACAAATAAACAATATAAGCTAGGAATAAAATCCAATGAAATTTGAAAGACACATAGAAATAAAACATAGAAATGAAAATCCATAATCAACTCAATAACATAAGCAATTTAAAATAATCAAACACTCATGAGAAGAAAAAAAAAAAAAGAAACTCAAAAATGGAGCACAAATGGGCAAAGACAAAAGAACCCATAAATTCATGAAAAACCATCATAAAACGAAAACTAAAAACCCATCACAAGTGAGAAATTATAATAAAAGGAAATAAATTTTATTAAAAAGGCTATAAAATAAATATAAATAAGGATCCATAGACAATACAATGATAAAAGAAATTTAAAAGAACCAAACCAACTTATGATAATCTAATACTCAAAAATAGAAATCTGAAGTCACAAAAGAAATAAGAAATATTCATAAAAAGATTTCACAAAGAGAACTTAAAGAACCCAATGAAAGTAAAATAAATAATTAACACATTATAAGCATTAAAAAAATAAAAAATACAACAGACAAATGAGAATTTACAGAAAATCTCATTATAAAAAGTGATTTAAAAGAAAGAAAAAAAACCAAGGAGAACCTAGGACCCAAAAGTTGAAACAAAAAAGGGGAAAAAAGAAAATCACAATCTATGAAAACCATACAAATACAAACCATAAAAATATTGCAAATCTATAGAAATTTTAAAATGATGATTCTTTTGTATAAATCATATTAAAATGACATAATTAAAATTGCTCAAATAAAATATGATCAACTCAAAAGTAAATGAATTAAAAAAGATTTACCTCTCAAATTGAAACGTTTAATTATTGCATCAATTGTCTCAAGATGCTTACATTTTAAAATGGATTGAACACTGATCTAAACTAAGCATGCAAATGAGACATGAGACGGTACTAAAAAGAGATACAAATAAACAAAAAAATTATTGAAGTTTCTTTAATAAAATACAATGAACTTAAAAGCAAATGAATGGAAAAAATGAAAGTTCTCCTGTTGACATAGAGAAATAGAATTATACTAGAGAAAGTAGAAAATGATGATAATAAGAATGGGCTTAATTCTTCATTTAGATGGACCAATATTATTGGAGATTCTTTTTACCATTAGTTCCGCATTCTTAAAAAAAAGTGTATAATCAAAATCAATAGATAAAAAAGAAACAAAACAACCCAGAACCGAAAGTGGATTAAATAAAAAAAAACTAATGATTAAATAAACCAGACAACCCAGAAATTATCATTTCACATTCTTAAAAAAAAGAAAAAGGAAAAAATTTATATAATCAGAACAAACAAAAATACATGAAATTCCTTAGATTAATGACACTTAGACACTGTGACCCATTAACACTCAAATGCTATTGCTTTGATAGAAATAGGATTATATTGGGAGTTTCTTAATGGACAAAAGGCATTATAGAGAGTCCAAATCACAGAAAAAACTTCATTTGAAAAACTCGAGTATTTTGTATTTTTTTTACCAGAAAATCAATTTGACCGTGGAAATAACCCGGAATGAGATGAAAATTTGAGGTATCCCATAAATAGCAAGAATGTTTGTCTTAATTATTGTGATTTTTAATAGATAGGGTATATCGTAGTGTTCCACTCCATTTACATCACGATTGATAAAAATTAAAGCTACACACATAAAAAAGAAAAAAAAAAAAAACAAACTTCACACTTTCTCCCTCGGCAAGCTTGCATGGTAGCACATCAGTTACATGGAAAGTTTTCTGCTTCCTCTTTAGCTCCACACTGTTGTCGCGAGTTTTTCTTTTTTCAATAATATTGTCATTTTCTTATTAATTATGAAACTTATTATTTTTGTTGATCAATTCCATATATTATATATTCATTTGAGTTTAGTTTTATTATAAAATGGTTGTCATAGAAAATTAAAGACTATATAGGAAATCATATAAAATAGTTATTTCAAAAGTTTGATCATCTATGCTTAAAGTACAATGCATAAGTATGAAAATAATAACAATAGTATTTATAGGGGTCAATATTCTAAAAATATAGTTATTTTTATAAATATCTAGTAAATAAATTTCAACTCCCGGTCAATATTCCAAAGTGGGGCTGGGTCCCTTCCTCATTAACTAATTTTAAGTTTTTGTTGACAATTATTAATAAAAATATGCTCTGTGGCGTAGTAGTAGGGTTGCTCCTTTGAAATTCATGTTGTTCTGAGTTCAAGTCTCAGCATATACCATAATTAATTTTTATCATGTCATTAAAAATACACGGGTCGGGTTGGGTCCAAAAAGTGTGCTTTACCTTGACCCGACCCGTTTGCTAGGGTCAAACTAAATTAAATTGATGAGTTAAATTCAATTGAAGCGAATTGGAATTGATTTCCACTTCGCTTCATATTTATATAATTGTTCCAGTAAGCATATAAGAGTTTAGGCATGTGTCATTTCAGTATATAACCATTAATGGGCTGAATAGGCACTAAACGTACGTGGGAATGATCAGATCAGTAATATCCCCATATGGCATCATCATTTTTCAAGTTTTGAGGTAAAACCAAAACGGGCTTGCAATATCCCAGCAGACAGCCGACACCAGAGTCTTTAAATTTCATAGTCGGCATTGCTTAATGTCTTCTTCTTCAATTAATGACAGAGATGATTTCCAGTCAAGTTTAACACGTGGAACAAATACAATGTATCTATCTCTCCAATCTCCCGTAGAAACACCTCACTTCCATATTGCGAACTTATAAGTCTATAAATACATCACTCTCTCCCCTTCCCTTCCAACACATACAAGTTGTTCAGAAGTTGTTGCTTTGTTATCACAAACTCCCCCATTGCAAACCATGTCATCATCTTCTTCTGGGATCGATCCAGTTGCCCCTGCTGATATAGCTTACGATTTCAGACCCTACTTTGTCATCACCAAAGACGGGCAAGTGATAAGCCGAGGCGAGGACGACCACGTCCTTCCCGTCTCCTCCAAAGACGTCGAAATAGTATCGGACACCGGCGTCCACGCCCGTCTCTACATCCCCACAGCTGCCATCAGTAGCTCTGTTCAGAAGCTCCCAATCCTCATCTACTGCCACGGTGGCGGCTTTTGCTTCGGCACCCCCTTCTGCGGCCTTTACGACCGCTACGTCCACTCCCTCGTCTCCAAAGCCAACGTAATTGCCATTTCAGTGGACTACAGGCGGCCCCCCAAGGACCCGCTTCCCACCGCCTACGAGGACTCATGGTCTGTGCTTCAATGGGTCGCCTCCCAGTCCTCCAGTGGGACTGAGACCTGGCTCTCGAACCATGGTGACTTTGATAAAATCACTATCGCCGGGGACAGCGCCGGTGGCAATATTGTCCACAACATGGCGATGCGCCTTGGCAAGGAAGAACTAGGCTCCGGAGTGACGGTCCGTGGCGCGATCTTGGTCCACCCATTCTTCACAGGGTTGGAGCCGATCGGCAATGAGGTGTTGAATCTGGATTTGAAGGTGGTGGTGGACAGTGTTTGGAAATTCTCGTACCCGACTACCGTCGGGTTGGACGACCCCCTCATCAACCCGTTTGCGGCCGGGGCGCCGAGCTTGTCCGGGCTGGGGGTCACCCGGGTGCTGGTGTGCGTGGCGGGGGAAGACATATTGGGAGCTCGAGGGCAGCTCTACTATGAAGAGCTGAAATCTAGTGGGTGGAAAGGAACGGCGGAGTTGCTGGTCAGCGCAGGAGAGAATCATGTCTTCCATCTCTACGACCCAACTCTTATCACTGCAAGGATTCTGAATCATAACATTGTCTCGTTCATGAATGCAGACTGAAAATAGAGACCATGCCGACTTACTACTACTTATATAATTCTCCTTCACCTTTGTGTTCTCATTAATAGAAAGATATATACCTGTTCGTCAAATCAGTACCTGTATCTTAGATTATAGGATGAAATAGATTCTATCTAGCATCATCCACTGCTGGGACAATATTGTTTGTCTGTTGGTTTAATTGTATCTTTGTTGGAAATGGCCGGAATAATTGTACTTTACTGAGAGAATGACTCATGGTGTATAGTTTGGCAAGTTCATGAGCTAACAAACAGCCGGTCTCACTGAAAGAAGTTCATCAGGCCTAAAGAGTTGCCTTTCTGTACCATGCCGCATGTGCATGTGGTTTGCTAAGACAAGATGGCACAGATCACAGCTGTGGAACTTTCCTACATGAGGGATCTTTGTTAGAATCCATTTCATGCCATATTTTTCATCAGAACAATTTCCTAGTGAGGCAAAAGCAAGTGAAAAGGCATCACACTTAATTGAAAAAAAGGATGGCTCCGTGACGCTGATGGTCAGAGACTTGGGTATAGAGCAATCGCTCCTAATATTGGTGGCGAGCAACTTGAGTAGGGCAAGTATTTATCATAGCGAAAAAGGGCACAACACTTTTAAAAGCAACAAAAATTTGGAAATTCTATTTTAGAAATGAAAAACAAACTTAATGAGATGGGAAAAAACCTCCAATTTTCATTTCACAAATTTATTGGCCATGCGGCAGACGATATGGAATTACTTTTTAAAAATCGCATGTGAAATTACGTGATGAAAGAAAAAACTTCCTCGCAAGGAAGCAGAACGGTGGATGGTTGACCATTAGATTTTAGCATGATGGTTCTTCTGTCAGTTTCTTTCCTCTCAACTCGAGAGTCCAAATGGCTTACGTTACTCCAAAAAAAAAAAAGGAATTTTTACGAAAAAAGTGTTTGTACACTCATATTATACGAATTTAACTTACAAATACGTTCAAGTGCCCATTTTAGTGTTCGTACGTTGATTTCGGACGGTTTTACCCCTCCTCTATCGAACGACATCGTTTTTTATCCCAAACCCAATACCATCGAACGATTTGTTCTCCTTTCTTCCCCAAAATTTTTGCATAGCAGTAATATTCTTCGGTTCTGGATCTATTCTTCACTGCTCATTTGCTCGTGTAAAGATCTCTCTCTTTCTCTATCACCCACTGCTCGATCCGTTGCTATTTTTCTGATACTATGATGGAACGAAAGCTGTACAAGACAAAGCTCTGCATTCTCTACCAAAGAGACCACTGCCCTCGCCAGAGCTGTTCCTTTGCCCATGGCGATGCCAAGCTTCGACGATTTTCGGGCTCTTTCAATGGTAAGAAGAAAACCAAGGCTTTCTATTTTGCCCCCCTTTTTTTTAGAAAAAAGAGAAATATCAGAGTTTGTGTTTATATTTGTTAGAATGTGATTGTGGTAGTTGGGTATTTAATTGAGTTCTGATTGTTGTTTTGGGGAGATTTGATTCAAATAGTAGGACTCAACTCGAATCGAATCATATGATTTGGATATGGTTTCATTGGAACCTTTATGTGAATATTTATGTTTTTTACATTGGGGACTCGAACGCGCATACTCTCATTCGCATACTAATGTCGCTGACCAGCTGAACATCATTGGACTAATGATTGGATTGAAATCACACTATTTTGATAGCATGATTGTATTGGCTTTGAACCGTTTTTTGTGAAGAGGAACAAATATAAATTTTAGCGAGGTAATGGGTTTTGAAGGTTATCTATCTCCTTTGAAGTGTGCATAATAGGTTAGATTGGTATAACATTGTTCTATTTGGTACCGAGCGATCTGTACCATGATGTTTCCTTCTTAGGCTGCAGTATGAACTTTCTGATAGTGACTCTTTGTAAACTATATGATGTGAAAAGAAGTGATTGATCTGTCATCTGTGAGATGGAGTATGTGGTATGCAAGGATCAGTTGGTTTCTACGAAAGGGAGCATTCCCATATTTGCCTCCTATTCGTGTTTGGAGTTGATTTGGGGCACAAGCCCATAGCAGTAACAATAAGATAATCAAGTTAAAATAATCAATAAAAGAAGTGTATTTAACCAATAACCTCATTTTCAAAGATTATCGACATAGATGGTAGTTGCAAACTTGTACTATGTCTTGGAGAGTTTTAATTGAGTAATGAATTAATAAAAAAAAGAGTCAACTAAGTCTGGATTACTTACTGTTATTATGCTGTCCAGCCCCAATTTGGTTTATCTTTAATCAGTCTCCCCTTCATACTCAATACCATCTGTGAATTATACAACCTACACTAACCATTGGATTGAACTGCAAAAAATTTGAACAGTCATAAAACCTTCCAAGTTGGAGGCCTTCAAAAATCAATAAATATAGGGATATCTGATGGGGGCTGATTTTCTTGCGCAACTAGTCACCTTTCCAATCCCTTATCCACAATGATTGCCATGCTTCCAGGTGGGCTCACAAAATTGGACCACATATGAATAGTGTGTGGTCTGCTTGCAGAAGAAAATTACGCATGAAATGATTAATGGCATGGAGTCCTCTACTTGGATGATCACTGTGGCTGTGGGCACTTTAATGGTTTATGTGAGTTTCTTAACTGCATGTTAATGCAACATGATCAATAAATATCATCTATTTGATTGGGGTTGTCCAAACTAAGGTTCCGACTCCTGCAATCTTAGCCATACACTGTTGCTGGAGCATAATTATCAGGCATATATGTTGGAATTGAATATGTTAGATTAGTTTGAAATTACCTTTATTTTTCAAAGAAACATTTGATATTAATGGTTCGTTGGGTTAGTTGAATATCTCACTTCATATTCTATTGTGCGGCAAAATGTCAAGCAACTCCTGCAGGCTGTTTAGATGCCTGTGAAAGAACTACTGAATACTACTCAGAAATAAGCATGAGGAAAAATGGAAGATGTGTATAATAAGCATGCAGAATAGGACAAAGAAACACACAAGGAGAGAAAGGCACAAGCCATGTCACAAATTGCTATCTAAATTAAGCCTATTATTCTCATCAATTATGCCAAATCATGGTAGAATAAATACTTGTTGAAGTTTTATTTTTTATTGTTTAAGTGTATTTTTTCTTTATGCTGGCCTTTTTTCTTTTCATCATTCTGGATCTACCATGTGATTTCATTTTTGGTGGTTTCGTAGTGTTTCGTCGTTACTCCTATCCTTACTTTAAGTAATTTGGAACTGATTATCTCTGCAGATGAAAATTTTAGACTTGTATTTCTTCAGCATATATCAGAATCAAAATCCTGCTTAGTTGAAATTTATAGCAGAATATATGTGGAGCACATGATCACTACACCAAAATTGGAAATCAGGAACATTAGATTAAAACGGTCAGAAGCTCTTCCTATTTAGATGAGGTTTCAATCCGTTTCTGAAGTAAAAACCATTTCAAAACATATGAATTAACTGCGCGGCCTTATTACCCGGTTCTCATTTCCCAAATTTTGACGGCCCGTACAAAGTAAAAAGCGTTCATCTTTCTTTCGTTCGCGCCATTCCCCATTTCGCACTCTCTTTCATTCGCGCCATTTCGTCCCTCCCTCCTTTTCTCACAGACCCTTTCTCATCTTTCTCTCTCTCTCTCTCTCTCTCTCTCTCTCTCTCTCTCTCTCTCTCTCTCTCAGAAATCCTTTAACAAAAGTCTCTTGAAGATCGATTGCAGAAGACATAAAAGTATGATTTCGATTCATTTCGCCGATTGCCATTGAGGTTTTCTTAGATTTATAACTTCGTCGCTGGCTTGGGATCTATTAATGTTCTGTGATCGATTCAAGTTCGTTGATCGCCGCTACCAGTTTGCAGAACGGGACCTTGAGGAGAGTCTGATGCCGCCGTTTGAGCTTATCGCCATTGTCGAAGAAGACAAGGCCCTTGGGGGTGAAGGATTGGGGCAGAACCAGAACAAGATAGGAGATTAGATCCTAGGGTTTGGATCATATTAGGACTTCAGAAATAGAGCATTGTGGAAGAAGGGTTGTGCTGAAACAGAGAGATCAAGTGGCTGGAGACAGATTTTTAAGATGTGTTGCACATTGTGGTTTGTTCATGATCTTCTTTCCGCACTGATATTATACATTCATGTGAGCCCAAATGGCAAATGATTTGCTATCTAATTGTAGGTAAGATGTTGGTACTTTGCTTCATCCTAAACTGTGTTTTTTCTGTAATTTTTTCTCTTTTTTGTTATTATTTTCCACAACCGCTCATTCCCATTTCCCAGCCTCTTCGTCTCTATACTCTCCTTTCTTTCTCTCCTCTTCATCTTTGTACCCCACTCTTAACTTTCTTCCTCTTCATGCATATGTGCAGACAAATGATACTAAACTTGACTTCTCCCTCCTAGATTGGAACCCTCTTCCTAAATCGAGCTAAAGAGAAATAGATGGAGGTCTACAGTGGAAAAGCAACTGGGCCGATGTTTTCAATCATTGAGGGCCCCTTCTGTACCTTGTCCTCAAATCTGGTTTTCAAAAATGGAACTACAGGTAAGATCTCATCCTCTCTCTCAGATTGATATTCATTATATGATTCGTCTTGTGAAAATGCTAAGGTTTGTATATATATCTACTCTGTTTATTGATCTCTTTTTGTGAATAAGGGATTTTTACACAAAGGATTGTACAAATCTCTCAATTACAATCGATCTCACAGATCATTTCCCTTTCCTTCGTGTACCTTGATGTGAAAATAGGAATTTGTATTTGGTTGTTGGGGTTAAGTTCTTTTTATTATCAGTCTAAATCATGGTGACTTTTGGACTTTTGAAACCCACATAGAACTGTGGAATTAAACAGTACAAGTTTAAGAAATTGCATTGTTGCTCCATCTTCTCCTCAAGTCGGGTTTTTGAATTCTATTGCATTGGTAGTCATGAAAGAAGTGCTGTATGCTATGGATCCTCACCATCATGTCCGCTAAATTCTCATCAATATATTTTTGTCCTTGAATGCAATGGATCCTCACATCCTCTGGTATTGACTTAGCTAAATATGCATCATTATTATTTTGCCTTTTTTAGATGAATGAATAGAAAACGTTCCCTATATGTCATATGTTTTTACTGTTATTGAAGAATCAGAGATGATGGTGGAAGTAGGTGTTAACATTGAGTCATTACCAAAGTTTTTCTTATCTTATATTTATATTTTATAGTTGTATAGTGTTATACTAATTAAAGAACAAAAAAAAGTGGTGCAAAAAGATATTAAAATTGAATGATGGCAAACTAATCTGAATGTTCTTTTGAAATAGGCGAAGCCATCAGTTGAATTTCTTTGCACCTACATTCTTTTATTTTTTATCAATAGTGATACCAATAGATCCCTGCAATGCCGAGCACATGACTTATGTTGCTAAAAAAGTGTTAGATTCATCTTACTCACTTGCCTTACATTTGCTCATCTTTATTGAAATGACTCTATTGATTTCTGAGCATCCGTAATTCTAGCATGGAACTTTGCATTCCTTACCCTTCATGATTTTTGCACATTTAGATTAGTACCCTGAAAATGATTCTGACGTATAAAAGTTGTTGTTCGTGAGAACAAAAGTTGACTTGATGGAGATTGCAACTAATATTTGAGTTCGTATCTAATTAATATATGGACTATTGATAGCTTTGGAGTTTTACTATTTTAGCAATCTGTTACACATTCAATATTTGTATTTGGACCCTGTGGTCTGTTATGCTAATGATCAAAAGAGTTTTTGATAGTTATCGATTTGGGCAAAGGATAAATATATATTTGAAAAGATAAAATTTTCATATATGATCAACTTGACTAAGCTGAACCAGTGGTCATAACTTTATTACAAAACACTTTGCTGGTCTTAACTTGAGGCAAAAAAGAAAAAGAAAAAAAACTTATCCATATATATATATATATATATATTATCAACATCACTAAGCTGTGTAAGTAGTGCTCTCTGTATTTTTTTTTCAACCCTTAGCTGTTATTAACTAGAGGTAGTTGAATTCACAGGATTTCCAAGTCCATACTGTTTAGGAAACTTTTTAGCCCACTTCCCGAGGGATTTTTTGGCTGAGATTTGGGGATTTCCAAGACCATATCATGAACTTAAAATCTACTATTTTTCACTTAATTACGGTCACGGTTGCCTGCGTTTCAAACTGCGGTCTTTTGCAACTCGGTTAAGAAAATCTGCAGAAACCTTGCTGAGTACCCTTGTTTAGGACACTTTTTAGCCCACTTCCCGAGAGATTTTTTTCCTGAGATTTGAGGATTTCGAAGACCATATCATAAACTTAAGATCTGCTATTTTTCACTTAATTACGATCACGGTTGCGATGTTTTCAACTCAGGCACTTTTTCAATCCGGTTAACACAAACATGCAGAAACATGGCTGAGTACCCCTGTTTAGGGCACTTGTTGGCCCACTTCCCTAGGTATTTTTTGGCCGAGATTTGGGGATTTCCAAGTCCATACTATGAACTTAAAACCTGCTACTTTTTAGTTAATTATGATCACGTTTGCGATGTTTTCAACTTGGGCACTTTTTCAACCCGGTTAACACAAACATGCAGAAACATGGCTCCCTGGGCCAAATTCCAAAGAGGTGGGCTCTCTCTTTTTTCCACATGAATGTTCACACTGAGATTTAGTGTTGTGAATTTAATGTGAAAATGAATGTTGTATAAATAGAACATCCATTGAATGGATTGGCCATGGAGTTGGTTATTGCTGCTTTGTTAAGGTGAATTCCTAGCATTTCTATTTGTAACAAAACAGGCCCTTAGGGCATGAATTCGTATGCATTCTATAAAACAATTAGGCCCAAAGAGGTGGGCTCATGTTGTTCTCTATTGACTTTGCCTTGTTGGTAGCATATATATTGGCATTTCAATATGCTAAGCTCAGATTCATACTTGTAAAGGGTGTATTCATTCACAATTCACACTTCAACTTTATATCAGAAGTCAAGTATCATAAAAAATAATTTGGATCCTATCTCTACATTATTAACTAGCTCACATCTCTCACCAACCATAAAAAAAAATGACTAGAAAACAAAGGAAAAGAGGATAAATCAGCGTAGTAAGGTAAACTCATAGGCCTAACATTATATGAAATTGAATTCCTACTCATACGAATTTGAATTTTGTGCCCGACATTGTTTTTTGATAACGATATCGTTACCATCATTTATAATTTCTTTATCCATTTTTTGTGTCCAACAAGAAAATAATGGTTACTTTATATTGAGATCATAAACAATAAGAAAGACTCACGATTTCACTCAAAATTTAGTTTTCAAAAATTTTCTGATAACGATATCATTACAATTATTTCTAGGTTCTTCGCCCATATTTTATCTCCAACAACAGATTGACAATGACTTTATAATGGGGTGCATAAATAATGAGAAAGGCTCACAGTTGCCTGCGTTTTTCACTTAATTACGATCACGGTTGCCTGCGTTTCAAACAACGCACTTTTGCAACTCGGTTAAGAAAATCTGCAGAAACCTTGCTGAGTACCCCTGTTTAGGACACTTTTTTGCCCACTTCCCGAGGGTTTTTTTTGCTGAGATTTGGGGATTTCCAAGACCATATCATGAACTTAAAATCTGCTATTTTTCGCTTAATTACGATCACGGTTGCCTGCGTTTCAAACCGCACACTTGTGCAACTCGGTTAAGAAAATCTGTAGAAACCTTGCTGAGTACCCCTGTTTAGGAAACTTTTTAGCCCATTTCCCGAGGGATTTTTTGGCTGAGATTTGGGGATTTCCAAGTCCATACTATGAACTTAAAATCTGCTATTTTTCAGTTAATTATGATCACGTTTGCAATTTTTTCAACGTGGGCACTTTTTCAACCCGGTTACCAAAATTATGCAGAAACATGGCTGAGTACCCCTGTTTAGGGAACTTGTTGGCCCACTTACCGAGGGAATTTTTGGCCGAGATTTGGGGATTTCCAAGTCCATACTGTGAACTTAAAATTTGCTACTTTTCAGTTAATTATGATCACGTTTGCGATGTTTTCAACTTGGGCACTTTTTCAACCCGGTTAATACAAACATGCAGAAACATGGCTCCCTGGGCCAAATTCCAAACAACGAAGGTTCGAACCCTTGGTGTGAGGGTTCGAACCTTCAAGTTACTACCTAATAGGGCCAAACTCCAGAGGCAAAGAAGGTTCGAACCCTCGTTGTGAGGGTTCGAACCTTCAATTTCAAACCTTCATGAATATATTGATATCAATCTGAGCAGCATCCATGAGTCTTTCCCATTGTTTAAAGATCACATTTTAAAATCGAGGCTATCAACTTGCTGGATAATAAATTTGAGACTGAAAACTCTAAAGGACGGTAACGATTTGGTTATTGGAATATAAGGTCCATGAGCCTTTCTCCTGGTTTATGTATCTTAATATATAGTCAGGGCTAATTTGAATGCTAAACTGGAAAAATGGAAAGAAAAAGTTGAAAGGATTGTAACGATATCGTTATAAAAAATTTTAAAAACCACTAATCTTGCAACACAATTGCTCAAATTTAGAAACCACTGAGTCGGGATAAAGAACAAAACCAGAACAGGCTTTTCTACATGACAAATGGGTTGGAAACATGGAGTTGAAGAGGGTAAACTCAAATGGCCTTTATTTCATTTCAAATTGTTAGATAATATGCTTACAAAACTATGGAATGTTTGGAACCCAATAATTATTCTAGCACACATCTTGTTCATTTCTGGGCCAAAAACCAGAGGACGAAGGTTCGAACCCTCGTTGCCATGGTTCGAACCTTCCATCTTGTGCATTTTTGAGCCAAAAACCAGAGAGGACGAAGGTTCGAATCCTCGTTGAGAGATGTGAGCTCGTTTATCATGTAGAGATAGGATCCAAATTATTTTTTATGATACTTGACTTCTGATATAAAGATGAAGTGTGAATCGTGAATGAATTCACCATGAATGAATACACCCTTTACAAGTATGAATCTGAGCTTAGCATATTGAAATGCCAATATATATGCTACCACCAAGGCAAAGTCAATAGAGAACAACATGAGCCCACCTCTTTGGGCCTAATTGTTTTATAGAATGCATACGAATTCATGCCCTAAGGGCCTGTTTTGTTACAAATAGAAATGCTAGGAATTCACCTTAACAAAGCAGCAATAACCAACTCCACGGCCAATCCATTCAATGGATGTTCTATTTATACAACATTCATTTTCACATTAAATTCACAACACTAAATCTCAGTGTGAACATTCATGTGGAAAATAGAGAGGCCTCTCAACATTTTTTATCACGAAAACGAGTACATTCATGTCTTGATTTTGATATTCTTCATACTTCTTCCACCTTCCTCTTTGTCGACCAATGCCATGATAACATCTCCAATCATAAGAAAGATCTTGTCATGGCCTCTCAAAGCCTGCAAACTTTGATGCATGCAGCTAATGGATCACCACTAGTCCAGAATTAGATAGAAGTAGCTGTGGTAAGAAAAAAATAATGGATGTGTGAGAGACTTTAAATAACAGAAAAAATGTAACAAAGATAGTCCACATAGACTAATCGTAACAGTCAAATCTAAATAAAAATCACTACTCTGCGACAAATGTTAAAACACTACAGATAAAAAGAAAAACTGAGAACTTGACAAAAAACCCAGTCACAACTTTCAGTCTCAGGATTGGATGCAGGCCTCAACAATATTACCAAAGCTAAAGGGGCTGAGCTTGAAAAAGCTTTGATCTGCCAATGAACAGGCCTACAAACTGAATGTCATAAAAAATTGACATACCAATGACCCAGCCAGATGTTATCTACCACACAAACATAACTCACTCCTTTTGATCTAATGGCAATTACAGACCATCAAACCATCAGATTATATAGGTCCTCAAAATCCAACACATCCATCACCACCATGTTTTGGTCAAGTATGAAAAGAATCTCTAGCTAACAAATTGAAAATGAAGAAAAAGCATTAGATAAGTACTAGAAAAAGCTACTGAAAATGAAAAATAAATCTCAAAAGCTCATCCAGGCCTTATTGTCCAACAAATACAAATACAAACACAGAAAAATGGTCCCCAGCTGTAGCTCAACTGATTAGGAAAATCAAGTAGTGTGCTCTACTAGGATGCTTAAGTTAGAGTGTCTAGTAAAAAAAAAAAAAAAAGGCTTCAATATGATTACCATTTAAGGGCTGTCATAATTGAATCCGTTAGCTAGAATTTCCAAGTAATTGAGTAGTACATTCAGGCAAAAACTATTAAAATTTTAGATTCTCATACGCTCAAGCCTACCTAACTGACAATCCCATATCTTGTCGGCATTAGAGCTTGGCCCCATTTAATCTATAATTGCCCTGCAAGTTCTACTTTTATACTCAACTTTATTTAAAATCATCATCTCTGTAACTTCACAATTCCATTTTTTTTTTCTTTGGATAGTTGTCTGTAACTTCACATACTTTCTCACTGCTTCATTCAGAATCTTCAATCTAAGGGCATCCCCTTCTCCTAAGAACACTTTCATGCTTTGTTTAGAGGCTGGTCAAGGATTTTTATTTATGACTCCAAAAGTCCAAACCATCTTCAAAAGCATTTCTTGACTCTCTTTCCTTGGAGCTACTAACAGGTTACTACTCTCTTTTCTTGGAGCTACTAAAAGGCTTCCACCAACTTAGCCATTCCCAATTCTACTTTATTCTAGTAATTCTTCAAGACCATCTAAGCACATACGACTTTGATGAATACTCTGAAAACCATCTAAGCTCATACATCTCTTGATGAATTCTCTATTTTAAGTTTCTTGATACTTGTCCATTGCCTGACATTTAGCTCTATACAACAAAACAATTCTATCCACTGTCGACGGCCTTTTAATCAATGTGGCACTAGACAATTGCACAACACATGAAAGGAAAATCTCTTCTTTGACGAACCAATGCTAATCCTATTTGTATATCCAACTCAAACTCTCTTTTTGTTTGTTATATTGCTGCTCCTGGACATCAACATTTATCATGCAGAGTACTCATGTGAATGTATGACAATAAAAGACTCAAACTTGTAAATGGCATTGCCACGCCCGTGATAAAGGAGCTAGTTATAGAAAGAAGACCACGATATTCCTTTCTCTACTAGGGAAGCTTCACTCTTAATCATCCAAACAATTCACAAAGTGTGTCATCACTGCATACAATAGAAAATCTATCTTTCAATGCTCTAACCAATGAACTTTGCCTGTCTGTAGTTAACTCAAACAACTTTGTAATTGGGGCTACTGTGCACTGAAGAAACAGAGAGAGAGATTGGAGAAACAGAGAGAGGGGATATGGGGGTCGTAATTGGTGGTCTAAACTGGTAAGAGGGGGTTCATAACCCAACAAAAAATAATTCATGTTAGTGAAGATATCCCAATCCCAACCATTTACTACCTGGTTCACCTTCCATAATGAAAAAAGCAAAGACCATAAATGGGGGTGGAGTGAGATCCAGATAGTTTCATTGTTCTATACGTTTGCAAGAACACCCAAACACCAGAGTGGATAAAAAACAAACTAAAAAATAATAATGAAATCACATCAAATCAAACAAAGGCAACATAAAAAATCATAATAAAAAAAAATTACCATGAAGAATCTGCTTCCACCAGATCCAAGAAACGCTCCCAGAAATGCTCCACCGCCAAACTCAAAAACGCTTCCAGAAGAATCCACTTCCACCAGATCAAAGAAATCAAAGAAATCCCATGGAGATAGCTCTCCACCAAAACCATGTTCCGTAATCCCCCCAATCCCCCATGCTCAGAATGATATGTTAGTATATTCATGTAAAGCAATGGGAAATACAACAGTGGTGGCCCTCCTTTTTAACTTTGATTAATGGCATATTGAATCTTGTGAGATTTTGTCTAAAGAGGCCCAAGAGGCAAGTATTCTCGTCTATTCCATTTGAAGAGAAAATTAAAAATAGAACTATTAGAAAGTGATTGATAAACCTAGAATGATTTCAGATATGAAAAGCCCTACAATTACTGAGTACCCCTGTTTAGGATACTTTTTAGCCCACTTCCCGAGGGTTTTTTTTTGCTGAGATTTAGGGCTTTCCAAGACCTTAAAATCTGCTATTTTTCACTTAATTACGATCACGTTTGCGATGTTTTCAACTCGGGCACTTTTTCAACCCGGTTAACACAAACATGCAGAAATATGGCTGAGTACCCTTGTTTAGGGCACTTGTTGGCTCACTTCCCGAGGGTTTTTTTTGCTGAGATTTGGGGATTTCCAAGTCCATACTATGAACTTAAAATTTGCTATTTTTCAATTAATTACGATCACGTTTGCGATGTTTTCAACTCGGGCACTTTTTCAACCCGGTTAACACAAACATGCAGAAACATGGCTGAGTACCCCTGTTTAGGGCACTTGTTGGCCCACTTCCCGAGGGATTTTTTGGCCGAGATTTGGGGATTTCCAAGTCCATACTATGAACTTAAAATCTGCTATTTTTCAGTTAAATACGATCACGTTTGCGATGTTTTCAACTCGGTCACTTTTTCAACCCGGTTACCACAAACATGCAGAAACCTTGCTTCCCCAAACAGTCCATGGTTATTTTTATGGCACCCTTTGTAGTTTGTACTGACCCCACTGATAGATAAAATTGCTATTGGCCAGACAACAAAAAAATCAACATGGCCTTATCAATTGAGAATTCACATTGTTATTCATGCTACAAAGAGCAAATATACATCCTCCAAAGAGAAACTTGAATCAAACGGCAACTAAATTGCAACTGTCTTCCAAACACCCACTTAAATACAAATCAACAACAAAGGGTTGAGGGTGTGTTGTCTACATGTTAGGACAGTAACCTACAGCAATCAGCAATCTTACGACTTAATTTAGGCTAGGCAACATATCCAACAAATACAAATGTATCTAAAGTGACAACAACGTGAATGGGGTAGCACTCTAAGTGATCCCAGTGAATCTTAAAAGATAACACCCTACGAAGACTTCAAGTGATCTTCTTCGCATACTTCATTCTGACAGATCTTCTTAAAGGTTCAATTCAAGAATCTTTGGCCAAAACCTGCACATGCATAAAGTATATGAGGCCATATGCAATAAAGTTGAGCACAACAATTCATAAATTGAGGGCAGATGTTCTTATAGTTAAATTCACAGTCTCTTGTGTGATGATCTGGTCTAATCCCACAGGATGTGTTATAATATCTCCATTATTGACCACCGTCGTACCCTACACATGAATAATTTGATTTCAATTAGATTGTGAATAATTGAATTCTGTGTTTATATGATTTTAAAAATAAAACTCTTAAACTAACCTTCTTCGTCATCTTTTTGTTTGTTTTCCGACACTTCTTAATAATTGTCTCAATCTTATGTGACATGAGTTAATGTCACACAGCGAGACAAATACAATTAAAGGCATCACTTAGCCAACCACACAGCATAGCCACACTAGCAAGAAGGATAAGAAATCCTAAAGATCAACTATTACAAGAGTTTCATTCTTAATTTCTTAGTGTAGCGCCGCAGGAGGCTAAGTTAGTTTTCAACAGAGAGGAAACAGGCCAAATAGATTAGTCCTACCTTAAGAGTTATATCAGCATTACAATAGAGAAAGGTAACGGCTAAAGGATAAGTTATGCAAGCTCTATTCTATAAGGAAGTGATCAGATACTTTTAAGACAAATCTAAATATGGACATGTTAGTTAATTCCAGTCAAGGAGGTATCGTATCAATGTTTTTAAAATGGAGAATAAAATGATGTAAGGTGGATTGGTGGTGTTTCCTGATGTTTTTTCCCCTTCTTATGTGTTTGCATGTGGGACTGATCTCATCAGATTCTGGCCCAGTTTTGTCATTATCAAGATTCATAAGGACTGTTATCTCAATCATGGAGCCCGGAATTCCAGGAAATTTCAGATCTCAAGGCCATTATCAAATCTCAACCTGACATGTGCAATCAGAACAATATATATGAGGTTTGGCTCATTCAACAAGCACTTAAGCAACAGAATCTTTGAACTTCTACCACCAAAAAAAAAAAAAAAATGATCATCATAATTGGTACTTGGAAAAGAATGTGCAAAACAGCTTAAGTTTCTCTTGTACCCTTCAATGAGGCAATTAAGCAAAAAGCGGGTATATATCATATTTATTAACAAGCTCCACGGCATCCCCAGTGTTTCCATCAACATTCACCAGCAGATAAGAGACCTGCAGAAAATATCAGCAAAACTATAGATGTTGTGGCACAAGATCAATTGAAGAATATTCTCTCAGAGCATGCGTTACTCTATCAGGTGGCACCAACTACAAACATCCCCAAACCCATAAATCAGGTCATATGCTGATGTTGGAAATAGCTGCACTGCCTGATCATCAATTTTTCTCACATGTGGTGTCCATCCAATGACTGACAAAGAGATCAAAGTACCTGTTTCTTATCTTCATCGTAGTCGTTAATTCAATTAAACAGAGTATATGAAGAAGGTCCTTACCCGATGCAACACAAAACAGAAAGATCAAAACTTAGAAAGATTACAGGAAGATCAATACCTAGAAACATTAAAACCTGAATTGGGATTGAACAAAACATAGTAATAATACCCAAAATCATTAATCAAACATTGATAAAAATGAAAACTGGGATGAACCCATTCGAGCTTCTTTTAGTTCGTCCTCCTGCTTCCTTGTTTCTTGCTCGTGGAATCCACCTCCTGCTTCTTTCCCTTCTTCCTCCTACTTCCTTGCTGACATATTATAATTTTATTATAATTTTTTTTTTTGGATATGAGAGAAATGATTTTCTGATTTACTGGTGATTTTGGTGCTAATCACAAACTAATAGCTTGTCTGTTTATCTGTTTAATCAGTAATTGATTCTTAGGATCTCTTACTATCAAAAGGGGCTAAAAATGAGGGATCTAAGGCGAAGGGCAAAGTGTCGTCAAATGAATACCCTTTCATAGGAAATTTTACCCAAACACATTCAGACCCAAATGGTAGAAAATTCAAATTTTGGTCAACCCAATTAGGCTACTTAGTTACCATACAAAAGAAATAAATAAAGACGAATAACTTTGAGACCGGATCAGGTAAAGGAATTTCCATCTTCTCATTTAAATCCTTCATGAACAGAAAATGAAAATGGGCTTCAAAAGTAGATATGACTATATACACATCAGAGAAGAAAAAGAACAAAATTACAACTGAATTTAACAAATTACAAAGAGGGATTCGTATCTTCTCATTATTTGTAATTTGTTATCATACATGGACTTCCTAAATCTGAGCCTTTATGGGTTCTCTGCCAGCACTATAGTTAACCCCAACAAACAAAGTAGCATTTGTACAATAATTTCTCAAGAAAAGTGTCTTAGAGCTATAGGTGCACAGATACAACAATATCTATGTGGGTAAAAGGTAAAAGGGATAGGTCATGGCTAGAAAGGACTTGAATTCACACATTCAAGTCTACACCGAGATTCATTTAGCAGTAAACCCATTTTGTCATGGTTGCTTTTGTTCAAAACAAACAGAAATCAATCCATTCTGTCTCTTAGCTATTTTTAAAGTAACCTACTTTCTTACTTACAGGATTTGACTCTACTTGTGAATAAGTCCCTCCAATTAAAGAAATTAAAGAAGAGCAAACAAATTGTCATCTCAAAACAGATCAAATGAATGAAATCAGGACCAAATTTACTGAACCATTGAATCATTGTAGAAGTTCTCTACAATGGATGAATTTTTTGTTTTACAATTCCTATCCAATCAATGGACAAACTTCTATATGTTGAAAGGTAACGCAAAGTGCAAGCAAAGTTGTAAATGCATTACGCAAATACACATTTCTTTTTCCACATCCATCCAAATGTTCTCTGTCTCTAGTATTAACAATTTTTAAAATTCCCAGTAATGGTAGTCATGAAATCTGACTATTTTCTTGGTTCCAGAGAGATAGCCATTGGACTTGAAGATGAGAAAAACGTATTCTATTCTCTTATACATACCTGAAATGAAGGAACACCTTTAAGCGGGATTCTTCCATCCAGGGTTTCGGAGAACTAAGGCGTATCTGGTGTTTTTTCTTTTCTTTTTCTGAATCAGGAAATGGGAACGGAGATGAAAAGGCACAAAGAGATTGATACCTCTGAAAAACCAAAGATTTCTTGAGAAGTGGGAAGTCGGGGTCTTGCGGCAGTTGTTGTTGTAGCTTATTCAGCCAGAGCAGAGATTCTTAGGGGGTTTTGGAATGGAAAAGAAAGGTGGAAAACATTGGAAAGTTTGATACCAAACCTCGAAGAAAAGAAATGGGGAAAGGGGAGGAGTCGTTCATTCAACCGTACTCATTATATTCTTCTGACCACCCACTTCAACAGCGAGCTTGATCGCTCCTGATCTACTTAACTGAATCCCAAGGCATCTCTGTTATTTCATGTGCCCCATCGCTAGCTGCCGGTGTGAGAGGATCCGGCTGAAATCATTGATTGGGCGAAGCTGGAGAAGAGGAAAGAGAGCAGGGAGAGGCACCTGGACTGGGGTAAATGCCCATTCTTAGATGACGATGTCGTTCGAAACAGAGGGGTGAATGTGTCAAAAATCTCCGTACGAACACTAAAATGGGCATTTTCGTGTATTTCTGATTAAATCTGTATAATACAAGTTTACAAACACCTTTTAGGTAAAAATCCCAAAAAAAAAATCTCATCCACGTACGAGGGTGTTTAATTTTCAAGAATGTATGCAACCCAAGGGAAATGTGCAACGCACACGGTAAACAATCAAGTAGAGTTTCATTTCAAAAGTAGAGTTACATGAAGGAAAATGTGCAAACCAAGGAAAACGTGCAACGCACACGGTAAACAATCAAGTAGAGTTTCATTTCAAAAGTTGAGTTACATGAAAATGCCTCTTACACCAAGCGATTCAACGTGTGCTCTTCCTCTTCCTCTCAATCCTCTCAAAGAAACACTCAAGATTTATATAGAGTATGGTTTCCTACGTACTAGGGCAAGATTTTTACGCTCTGATCTTTGGCAACTTCCATTTTATGTGATCTGTGTTGTTATTTCCTTCACAATCTTCTAATTTTGCGGCAGAACAGACGATCATTTGAAGATTTTCCCTATAGATGGATTGCTTGGTTTTGATTAAATGGTATGGATAATTTCTAGGAAAAAGACTGCAAATGGGGAAAATGATTTTCTTGTATGAAGCAGAGTAGCAGACATACTTATATATTGATTGTCCCATATGGCCAAATTCTAATTGCAGTTGCTTTTTCCATGCGTCATTTAACAAGCACTTTGTTTGGCAAATGTGTGATTGCATTGAGATTAAATGCCAGGAGCTATTCCTTTTCATTGTCACATGTATTTTGAATTTGTCATGATCCATTGGATTACATGAGACTTGACCCGTGAGTATTAGTTAGTTTGCTGTCTGGGACTTGTGACCCATACAACCATCGTTGAGCTTTTATTAAAATTCAAATCTTAGCTTCATTCTTAATTATGGTGGATGCATAGGTTAATACTTATGGCAATTTAATTGGGTGTGTGCCTTTGTAAAATTAGTACTTGACATGGGCTAAATTAATTAATTTTTGGTGTGTCTTAACCTTTTTATTAATTATTACTTATTTTATATATTAATTTTAATTAAAATATAAATTAACTTATGAGGGATTTAACCGTGCATCGCACGGGGCTTTGTCTTTTTTATTGAGTATTAATTGAATGATTTATATACCTTTTTTATGGGTTGAAAGTAAATTTAAATATTAACATTAATTAACTATTTCATTTGGATGATATTTTACCCTGCAATTGCATTTAAGGTAGGGTTGTAAACGGGTCGGTTTCTATTCGGGTCCATGGTGGATCCGGAATCGGAACCGTTAAAAAGAAAGTGGAATCAGATACAGACTCGTAACCGTTTCGGAACCGGTTTCTTGACTTCGGAACCGGAACCAGAGCCATATATGGGACAGGTCTAGATCCGGGTCCGAGTATAGGTAGATGATATTAAAAAAACATGATTTTTAGAAGAGATTTTCAAAAGTTAAGGTAATATATTGGGTCTCGAGTCCACAGGTCCGAATCAAGGTGGAACTGGACTCGGACCCATTTACTTATCAGGGCCTAAATAAGGACCCGGACCAGGTTTTTAACGGGTTAGAACCTTCGGGTAATTGGAGAATTGGGTACCCATTTACATCTTAATTACAGGAGATTTCATGCTAGTTATAATGAAAAGGAGGAAAACTGATCAAAGAACGGTGAACTACTAATTGGGTTGCCCGAGGTGAAACACACGTACTCCCGTGTGATTGTACCTGTCGCGAGTCAAACACAAGCACACGAAGGAGAAGACTATTCCACTCGTGAGTCGAACTCACTGATAACTATCAATCAACAGTTCATATAGCGGAAGCTTATAACAAATGATCATCATAACCCTGTACAATCCCATAAATAACATTCAAGTTTAAAATCAAAAGAAGTTATACATTGGTACAAAATGTTTGTCCAAAAGAAAGTTCTATACATCGTTATCAAAATACATAACAAAATGAATTGAATTTGGTGTGACTTCACAAAAACATTAGTCACACATCTACTATGCTCTCAAAATGTCTTGGCGCTCTCCGAACCGAGGAGTCTCTACATGGGCCCTACCCCAGGCCACTCCTCTAGTCCCGAAGGTACCTCCTGGGTACCCTTATCTCCCTCCGCGGTCTCTGTAGGACCGGGGGCTGCGTCTGTGCCTGTGACACCAAGAATAGTATCTCAATACAACTATTTAGCAAGCATAAACAGTAAACAGGGATACAATGAAGTTTTTAAGGACAATAACAATTTGAGAATAAAAAAAATAAGACGAGTAAAAGAGAAATTAAATAATCCATTTTCATGAATAAATCCTATATGTCATTCCTTTTAAAACCATTAAAGAAACTATAATACAAATCTTGGCAACTACATAAAGCTCATCCTCTCATTGAGAGCAAATCGTGTTGGGATGTCACTAGGGGTCCGGCCAAAGATCCTCCTAGTTACCCGGGTCCTGGAGTTCCGGTGCTCCAGTCTGTCAACTGCGCAGCGACGTTCAATAATAAACCAAGACTTAACCCCGTCGAGTACCGTCCGGTCGAAGCTAAGTAGTGCCGACTTATTCAAATCAATTTCGTTTGCAATTCAAATCGAGTGACTATTCAAATATTTGGATACACCCAATGGCGTTATCCATATCAATATCACAAAATGTATAACAAATGAAGAGCATTATATATATAACAATTTATCGAAAATTGATGTAAATACAATTCTCGTTTTCAATACTTAAAGCGATTATTTAACGACTATAACAATTGATAATAAATTATTATTCATATAATCTATTGTCATCTAATACAAGATTAATTTATGAAATCAACATGTTATTGTTTTCTTAGTGTCACTTATGATGATCTCATGTTGGATTTCTAAATTAATCCTCATGGCTTAACAATAGGTTAATGATTTCATTTGGGCTTAATTAGAAGGATTAGGGTCCCAATACTAAGACATAATGAAACCTAAGTTCCTATGGTAAGGGGGTGTACATCCTAATTATCCATTTGGGATTGATTAGGATGGTTAATTATGGACTAAGAGTATTAATACACCTTTAATGAGCCATAAAGAGGCCCAACAGAATGGTTTAGGCAGTTCTACCGGTAGAAATTCCGGTAGAAGAAGTTCTACCGGTAGAAATACCGGTTGAGGCGTCTCTACCGGTAGAACTTCCGGTAGAGACAGCTCTACCGGTAGAACTACCGGTTTAAGCATCTGGATTTCCTTCTCCAGGCTCTCTGCCAGATTTTTGACTGTTTCTACCGGTAGAACTTCCGGTAGAACAGGGGTTCACAGTTTTCTTCAACTCTCTGTGTGATTTCGAGCCGTTTCTACCGGTAGAACGTCTCGAGTTCAATTTTTTCTTCTTCTTTCTATTTCAATCTCTTCCAAATGAGCCTCCTAGCTCTCCAAACACATACATAAAAATTCTATACTTCCCAAGACAACTACATAAAGACATCAAACTCATTTACCTTCTTTAAACATAAAAACCCAATTTTATGGAAAGAGAAAGAGAATACTTGAAATCAAATGAAATTGTACAAAATGCAAACCCAATTTATGTTTATACTTGCCTCAAAGAAGAGCTTATAACTTCTCACACACTTGGTTAGAAGAAAGACCCAAAAGCCCCAAATGAGCAACCCTAATCACCATAAACACATAGAAGTGGATGAGGATGTAATGCATGTATGAAATTGGGTCTAATTATCTCTAAGATGCTCAAAATCATGGTCAAAAGGGTTTTGTTACTCACCTTTAGTAGAGATTTCGAAATTAGGAGGAAATGGAGAGAGTTGGAGAATGCCTCTTGACACAAGATGAAGGAGAAATGGAGAAGATGAAGAGATGATGATTTCCCCCTAAATGCTCAAGTACATGCAACAACCCTTTAGTGATTGAGTGAGAAGTGTGAGTAGAAGGAGAGTAGGAAGAGGGTTTGCTGGAAGAAGAGAATAGAATGAATGAAAGGAGAAGGGTTAAGGCTTATATGTAAAATGAGGGAGAACTTTTGCAAATCAACCCATTGGTTGAGAACATTTCCAATTCAAGTCAATTGAGAGTCAATCTCCTCAAGTAGTGGTCAAATAAGGTCAAGTCTATTATGAAAGTTGATAGGGTCGACAAAATACACGCGTTGGTGGTAAAATGACGCGCAAATGATGTACTTTATGAAAATCGAAAATTACGAAAAAGTCCTTTAATTACATTAAACCGAGTCAATCGGTGTCAACTCATCTATTTTGGGTTCAAAACTCACCCAACTCAAATCAAATGCATTAATCAATACTAATTCATCATAATTAGGAGTCAAGCATAGTTAATTTGACTGAAACATCAATTAATTAGCAATAATCAAGGTTCATTAGGCTTGGGGTGTAACATTCTCCCCCTCTAGGAATCATTCGGTCCTCCGAATGAACAAACCTTATCAAATAGTTCGGGGTAGTGGCGTGCCACTTGCTCCTCTAGTTCCCATGTAGCTTCATCCTGTCCATGGTGCTCCCATAGAATCTTCACCCATCGAATTGTCCTCGTCCGTAGCACTTGCTCTTTTTCATCGATGATTTGAATTGGACGTTCAACATAAGTTGAGTCAGGCTTGATTTGGACTTCATCGTACTGTATCACGTGAGATGGATCATGGATATATTTTCGGAGCATAGATACATGAAAAACATTATGAACTCCTGCAAATTCTGGGGGAAGGTTGAGTCTATAGGCTACATCACCAATTCGACTCTTGATCTCGAACGGTCCAACATATCTTGGTGCAAGTTTGCCTTTTTGCCCGAACCGTATTGTACCCTTCATCGGAGATGCTTTCAAAAATACTAGATCTCCAACTTGGAATTCGAGCTTCCTTCTTCGATTGTCCGCGTAGCTCTTCTGTCGGGATTGGGCAATCTTCAACTTTTCTCGAACTTGGAAAACTTTCTCCGCTGTATCAGCAACAATGGTAGGTCCATGGAAACTTCTTGTACCGACCTCTTCCCAGCATACTGGGGTTCTGCAACTACGACCGTACAAAGCTTCAAAGGGTGGCATCCCAATAGCTGAATGAAAACTGTTGTTGTACGCGAACTCGCATAGTGCCAAGTGTTCGTCCCACTCACCTCCGAAATCAAGAACGCTTGCTCGAAGCATATCTTCTAGAGTTTGTATGGTGCGTTCGGACTGTCCATCCGTCTGGGGGTGGTAAGCGGTGCTGAAACTGAGTTTAGTGCCCATAGATTGCTGGAATGACCGCCAAAAAGAAGAGACGAATCTTGAATCTCGATCAGAAACTATCGAAACCGGAGTGCCATGAAGACGAACAATCTCCTTCACAAAGAGTCTGGCCATGTCATTGAACTTCATACTTTTCCTGAACGGAATGAAATGAGCCGATTTCGTCAACCTGTCGACTATTACCCAAATCACATCATGTCTACGGCTAGTTAACGGAAGACCTGACACAAAATCCATCGAGATATGCTTCCATTTCCACTCAGGGATGTGCAGCGGATGTAACAAACCCGGAGGCTTCCTATGCTCAAATTTCACTTTCTGACACGTGTAGCACTTCGATACAAATTCTGCTATTTCTCTCTTCATATTGTTCCACCAGAATCGTCTCTTGAGATCTCTGTACATCTTCGTGCTCCCAGGGTGTATAGCATATTTGGCATAGTGTGCTTCTGTCATGATTGGAATTGTCAATTGCTGAGTCTTTGGCACACACAGTCGATCTCTAAAATATAGGACTCCATCTACCAATTGGAAATCTGGCTTATCAGCGATGTGGTCTCTAATCTTGGCCAATTCAGGATCTTCAAATTGTTCTTCCTTGATCCGATTCATAATTGTAGGCTCTATCACTGACATAGCGGCTAACATCACAGAATCATCAACCCACTGAACTTCTACATCCAACTCTTCAAAAATATCCAATTCCATCCATTGAGTATCCATAGCTGCAGTCATAGAAGATTTTCTGCTCAGTGCATCTGCCACCACATTTCCTTTTCCTGGAATATATTTAATGGGAAAATCATAGTCCTTGATAAACTCTAACCACCGCCTCTGCCTCATATTGAGGTCTTGTTGGGAGAAAAGATATTGCAAACTGCGATGATCCGAATGTACTTCAAATTGTTCCCCGTACAGATAATGTCTCCAAATTTTCAATGCAAAAACAATGGCGGCTAATTCAAGATCATGGGTGGCATAATTCTTCTCGTGATTCTTCAATTGCCGTGATCCATAGGCTATCACCTTTCCATGTTGCATAAGAACACACCCTAGACCAACTCTAGACGCATCGGTGTAAATCACAAATCCTCCTGTACCCTCTGGTAATGATAAAACTGGGGCGGTTGTCAACTTCTCCTTCAGAATCCGAAAATTCTCTTCACATTCTTCGGTCCAAATGTATGGTACATCTTTCCTAGTCAATTTTGTCAACGGAGCTGATATCTTCGAAAAATCTTTCACGAATCGGCGATAGTATCCCGCAAGACCTAAGAAACTCCGAATCTCTGCCACATTTCTCGGACTAGACCAGTTAATAATTGCTTCTATCTTAGCTGGGTCTACTCTAATACCCTCTCGAGTTACAATATGTCCAAGGAATGCCACTTGTTCGAGCCAGAAAGCACACTTCTCTAATTTAGCGTACAATTGATGAATCCTCAAAAGCTGAAGAGATGTCCTAAGATGATCAGCATGTTCTTCTCTTGATTTGGAGTAAACCAAAATATCATCAATGAATATCACGATAAACTGATCTAGGTAAGGAGCGAAAATCCTATTCATCAACGCCATGAAAACTGCTGGAGCATTGGTTAGGCCGAACGGCATCACCAGAAATTCGTAGTGGCCATATCTTGTTCTGAAGGCTGTCTTCTCAATATCTTGCTCACGAACTCTAAGCTGATGATAACCCGATCTAAGATCGATCTTCGAAAAGTAGGCTGCTCCTTGAAGCTGGTCGAACAGTTCATCGATACGAGGCAACGGGTACTTGTTCTTAATCGTCACTTGATTGATCTGTCGGTAATCGATGCACATCCGAAAAGAACCGTCCTTCTTTCTCACGAACAATACCGGAGCTCCCCAAGGTGACATACTCGGACGAATGAGTCCTTTGTCCAAAAGATCTTGCAACTGTTCCTTCAACTCTCTGAGTTCTGCTGGAGCCATTCTATAAGGGGCCTTCGAGATAGGGGTTGTACCCGGAATCAAGTCTATTGGAAAATCCACTTCTCTTAGAGGAGGCAATCCTGGAACTTCGTCAGGAAACACGTCAGGGAATTCGCACACTACTGGAATCTCTTCCAACTTCGCTATCGGCTCCTTCTCGGTGATAAACGCGAAGTAACCTTCACATCCATGCTCCAGAAGCTTCACTGCATCCAAGGCTGACACTAGTCCATTGTTGGGCTTCTCTCTTCGTACACCCTCGAACACCACGTCCGTCTTGGGTTCTTGCACTTTGAAAGTGATTGTCTTGTGGAAGCAGTCAACACAAGCCCGGTGCTTAGCGAGCCAGTCCATCCCGAGAATAACATCAAAATCGTGCATCGCTAGGATTATCAAATCCGCTGGCATGACGAGTCCTCCAATCTGAATGCTGCAACCTGGGTAGTAGTTCTCACAGACTACTCTCTTACCCACCGGGGTAGTCACCGTCAAAACAAAAGGAAGCAACTCGGGTGGTTGCTGAAGATCACTAGCAAATCTGGGTGCCACAAATGAATGTGTAGACCCTGAATCAAACAAGGTCCTAGCATTTCTAGTACAAACCAAAATAGTACCTTCAACTACATTCCCTGCTGCTGCTGCTTGTTCATGATCCAAAGCAAAAACTCTGCCTGCTTGCTGGGGTCTCTGTCTGGCCTGTTGTCGTTGTTGTTGCTGTTGCGGTCTCGGTGGTGCTGGTAGTGCCATACGTAGGGGAGGTGCTGCAATTGCAGGTCTGACTTGCTGCTGAGGGGATTGCTGTGGTATTCCTCCCTGAAGGTTCCTGTTTCTTGGACAAGTAGCTGCCTTGTGCTCCATCGATCCACAAATGACACAAGCTCCTGTAGTTCTCCAACACTTCTCCGTAGGGTGTCCTTTGCCACATGTATTACACTTGGGTGCACCAATCACAACACCTTTTTGTTTCTTGTTTTGTTGGCCTTTTCCTGAAAATGGTGAGCTTCTTCTGAAATCACTGCCTCTTTTCTTCATAGCCACTTCTTCTGCAGAATAGCCCCGATCTACGGCATCATCAAATGTAGCCGGTCTCTGAAATGCTGTCACATGCTCCACATATGCCGGGTTCATGCCTTCTATGAAGCGATCCACCTTCTTCTCTTCGGTATCAATCAATTCTTCAGCATACTTGGACAACTGTTGAAAGATGTGCACATACTCCGTCATGTTCATCTGATTCTGCTGCAGAGTTAGGAACTCATTTTGCTTCTTCCTCCTAATGTGATCGGGTATAAACTTTCTCCGGAATTGCTTTTTGAATGTGTCCCACACGATCTCTTCAGGTAACAACTTTAGAGGTTCTTTGATGCCTTTCCACCAGATGTTTGCTGTACCCCCGAACATCGAAGCTGTAAGTACGACCTTCTGTTTGTTATCACAATTGATAGTCTCGAAGATGTCACCAACACGATCCAGCCATTCATCTGCCTTGATGGCACCTTCATTCCCGTAAAAGTCAGTGGCTCCTCTCTTCCTAAATCTTTCGTACAAAGAGCTCGAGTCATTGCCTCTCATTTGGTTTACTGCTTGTGGCCCTTGATTAGCCATCAATAGTGCTATTTGCTCATTAGTCTTCGCAACTTGTTCTATCAGCATCATTAAACGTGCATCCACATTGGGTGGGTCTTCGTTGACCACCACGAACGGGTCGTTGTTGCGGGATTCATTGTTACCGCTTCCTGAGCCGGATGCCATTTACCTGCAAAAGAGTTTCAAAATCAGGTTACAACTACACTCTATCTCTCTCTTACGCACAACTACTAGTAATAGTACAATACTGATAATAAACCGATCTCAACAAATCAGTACTACAAATCGATTCTATCGTATCCTCACAACGATTTCTATTTGGTTTCTAAGTCTTTTAGAAAGACTGACAGGGCTCTGATACCATACTTACGTATGTCACATCCCGGTCCCGAATCACCCTGGCCTAGGGTAATCCCCGAGGTGAAACACACGTACTCCCGTGTGATTGTACCTGTCGCGAGTCAAACACAAGCACACGAAGGAGAAGACTATTCCACTCGTGAGTCGAACTCACTGATAACTATCAATCAATAGTTCATATAGCGGAAGCTTATAACAAATGATCATCATAACCCTGTACAATCCCATAAATAACATTCAAGTTTAAAATCAAAAGAAGTTATACATTGGTACAAAATGTTTGTCCAAAAGAAAGTTCTATACATCGTTATCAAAATACATAACAAAATGAATTGAATTTGGTGTGACTTCACAAAAACATTAGTCACACATCTACTATGCTCTCAAAATGTCTTGGCGCTCTCCGAACCGAGGAGTCTCTACATGGACCCTACCCCAGGCCACTCCTCTAGTCCCGAAGGTACCTCCTGGGTACCCTTATCTCCCTCCGCGGTCTCTGTAGGACCGGGGGCTGCGTCTGTGCCTGTGACACCAAGAATAGTATCTCAATACAACTATTTAGCAAGCATAAACAGTAAACAGGGATACAATGAAGTTTTTAAGGACAATAACAATTTGAGAATAAAAAAAATAAGACGAGTAAAAGAGAAATTAAATAATCCATTTTCATGAATAAATCCTATATGTCATTCCTTTTAAAACCATTAAAGAAACTATAATACAAATCTTGGCAACTACATAAAGCTCATCCTCTCATTGAGAGCAAATCGTGTTGGGATGTCACTAGGGGTCCGGCCAAAGATCCTCCTAGTTACCCGGGTCCTGGAGTTCCGGTGCTCCAGTCTGTCAACTGCGCAGCGACGTTCAATAATAAACCAAGACTTAACCCCGTCGAGTACCGTCCGGTCGAAGCTAAGTAGTGCCGACTTATTCAAATCAATTTCGTTTGCAATTCAAATCGAGTGACTATTCAAATATTTGGATACACCCAATGGCGTTATCCATATCAATATCACAAAATGTATAACAAATGAAGAGCATTATATATATAACAATTTATCGAAAATTGATGTAAATACAATTCTCGTTTTCAATACTTAAAGCGATTATTTAACGACTATAACAATTGATAATAAATTATTATTCATATAATCTATTGTCATCTAATACAAGATTAATTTATGAAATCAACATGTTATTGTTTTCTTAGTGTCACTTATGATGATCTCATGTTGGATTTCTAAATTAATCCTCATGGCTTAACAATAGGTTAATGATTTCATTTGGGCTTAATTAGAAGGATTAGGGTCCCAATACTAAGACATAATGAAACCTAAGTTCCTATGGTAAGGGGGTGTACATCCTAATTATCCATTTGGGATTGATTAGGATGGTTAATTATGGACTAAGAGTATTAATACACCTTTAATGAGCCATAAAGAGGCCCAACAGAATGGTTTAGGCAGTTCTACCGGTAGAAATTCCGGTAGAAGAAGTTCTACCGGTAGAAATACCGGTTGAGGCGTCTCTACCGGTAGAACTTCCGGTAGAGACAGCTCTACCGGTAGAACTACCGGTTTAAGCATCTGGATTTCCTTCTCCAGGCTCTCTGCCAGATTTTTGACTGTTTCTACCGGTAGAACTTCCGGTAGAACAGGGGTTCACAGTTTTCTTCAACTCTCTGTGTGATTTCGAGCCGTTTCTACCGGTAGAACGTCTCGAGTTCAATTTTTTCTTCTTCTTTCTATTTCAATCTCTTCCAAATGAGCCTCCTAGCTCTCCAAACACATACATAAAAATTCTATACTTCCCAAGACAACTACATAAAGACATCAAACTCATTTACCTTCTTTAAACATAAAAACCCAATTTTATGGAAAGAGAAAGAGAATACTTGAAATCAAATGAAATTGTACAAAATGCAAACCCAATTTATGTTTATACTTGCCTCAAAGAAGAGCTTATAACTTCTCACACACTTGGTTAGAAGAAAGACCCAAAAGCCCCAAATGAGCAACCCTAATCACCATAAACACATAGAAGTGGATGAGGATGTAATGCATGTATGAAATTGGGTCTAATTATCTCTAAGATGCTCAAAATCATGGTCAAAAGGGTTTTGTTACTCACCTTTAGTAGAGATTTCGAAATTAGGAGGAAATGGAGAGAGTTGGAGAATGCCTCTTGACACAAGATGAAGGAGAAATGGAGAAGATGAAGAGATGATGATTTCCCCCTAAATGCTCAAGTACATGCAACAACCCTTTAGTGATTGAGTGAGAAGTGTGAGTAGAAGGAGAGTATGAAGAGGGTTTGCTGGAAGAAGAGAATAGAATGAATGAAAGGAGAAGGGTTAAGGCTTATATGTAAAATGAGGGAGAACTTTTGCAAATCAACCCATTGGTTGAGAACATTTCCAATTCAAGTCAATTGAGAGTCAATCTCCTCAAGTAGTGGTCAAATAAGGTCAAGTCTATTATGAAAGTTGATAGGGTCGACAAAATACACGCGTTGGTGGTAAAATGACGCGCAAATGATGTACTTTATGAAAATCGAAAATTACGAAAAAGTCCTTTAATTACATTAAACCGAGTCAATCGGTGTCAACTCATCTATTTTGGGTTCAAAACTCACCCAACTCAAATCAAATGCATTAATCAATACTAATTCATCATAATTAGGAGTCAAGCATAGTTAATTTGACTGAAACATCAATTAATTAGCAATAATCAAGGTTCATTAGGCTTGGGGTGTAACATCACCTCCCTCATCGCGGAGGCCAACGTCGTTGCTTTCTCGGTGGACTATAGGCTAGCTCTCGAGCACCCTCTTTCAACCGTCCACAACGACTCGTGGGCGGCACTCCAATGGGTCACCTCCCACTCCACCGGTGGGCCTGAGCCCTGGCTGTCGGAGCATGGCGATTTCCACAGCATCACCATCGCCGATGGCAACATAATCCACAACATGGCAATGCGCGCCGGCCAAGAAGAACTAAGCCACGGTCGAGTGAAGCTCCATGGCGCAATTGTGGTCCACCCATTCTTCTCCGGGTCAGCGGCGATCGGCAATGAGGTGAAGTACCCGGAGAGGAAGGCCTTGGGTAACCGCATTCGGATGTATGCCAACCCGACCGCTCCTCAACCCGCTGGCGGATGGGGCACCCAGCCTGTCGGGCTTGGGGTGCACCCAGTTGCTGGTGTGCCTGGCAGAAAGAGACATATAGACAGTTAGGGGGCACATTTACTACGACCGGCTGAGATCGAGCGGTGGAAAATAACGATGGAGATGTTGGAGAGTGAAGCAGAGGATCATCGATCTCTTTCATCTTTTCAATCCAACTTGTGAGAATGCTAAAATTATGATGCAGTGCTTTGTCTCATTCCTCATTGACCTCCTTAGCACCAGCTTATTAAAGGGATTTTTTTTTTCTATACAGTAATTTAAACTCATCGATAACCCTCCCTTGTTACAAAAGTGAGCAATTTTACCTACAGGTTCTCCGTACCCCTGCGCAGGCCAAAATGAAATTTTTTTATTTGCGATATCCCAACAATTGTTGCAATATCGCAAGTTTTGTTGCAATACCACAAGTTAATAAATTGCGATATCGCAATTTATATTGTGATATTGCAAAAGGCATTACGTTAAAAGTCAAGGAATGCATTTATATTTATAATTTCATTTCGTTCCGTTGCTTTCATCTATGGCTACATTAAGAAAGAAGAGTTGGTCGATGATTCCATTCTCTATTTAGACTTTTTATCACATTATCTCTACTAAATTTGGTGCATAAGTGACCCTCCTGAATTGACTCTAAGATGTGAATATCAACCCAACTTCACATATGACTCAGTTGCCTTCTTGCAATTTCTTACCATGGGTTTTGAAGCATGGTTAGTGCTAATCGGTCAATCCTATTGGCTTGGATTAGATTGCATCAATTATAAAAATTTTAATCTTTAAAAATTGCCAAATACTGTCACTTGTAATTGTTGAATTTCATGAAAGTAGTCAAACATAACAATTTGCAAAGCCATGGAATATTTTATACCATGCAATTAAATTCTGATAATATTTGAAAATTAAAAATCCATTTTGCATGTATTCTGAAATCTTCTTATTCTGAAATATCCAGTTTCAATTCAGTTACTTAGAATGCATGGAGTTGAATTAAATTGTTATATCTTTATTGCTAAGATAATGATGTGTTTAGATAATCTATAATTAAAGATATCGTTGGAAGAAATTGTGAAGAAATGATTTCTTGTAGGTGTTATTATGCATTATTAGTGTAATTTATTAGATGCATTGTTAGTGTAATTTATTAGATAGAGTTTCGCATTTATTGTTGTGGAGAGAGAGGGGGGGAGCATCACACTCCAGAAGAAGTTACGTGGGAGTTGCGCGACCAAGTGATGAAGGACTACCCACATCTTCGACTTCAGGTATGTTCTTACTTTGTTTTTACATTTGGGGACCAAATGTCCTAAAGGAGATAGAGATGTGAGGCCCCACCCTTGGTGGGCCCTCATTTTGAATTTGAATACTATTAATTAAGATAATATATCATAATTGTACTAATTAATAGGGGTTAGTAAGGGTATATGATATTTTCCTAAGTTTTAGTCTATTTTATAAGATTTAGGCCTATTGTGTATTTTATATATCTATAAAGTGTCTTTTTATAATTTTTGTAGGGTTTTAGGTGTTGAGGCCTTTACTAGTAAATAGTTTTTTTTATAAGGGGGTTTTCCACACTTGAGAACATTCTAGAATTTCTACCAAATGACATAAATGCCCATGTCCTTATCCACATTCCTATGCAATCAAAAATGCCCTTTTAGTAATTGTCTCAAAAACCCTAGACTATATAATCTAAACTATTATATTGGAAAATGAACCCTAAATTCACTCTCATTTATCCCTAATTTACCTTTCATTTTACAAAACCCTAGCTAAAACCCTAAGTCTAAAACCCTAATTACAAGAAGAATGAGGAGGCCATCTTCTACCTCTCTTATCAATCTCTTTCTCTTCTACCAGACTCCTTCCTTAGCCAATTTCCATATGGGTTTCTAGGATTTTCTTTATCCCTAGGTTTTTTTTTTCTAATCTTTGATTCTCTTGTGGAATAGGTACTAGGCTTGGTAGATTGGATTTGGTTTGGATAGCTTGGATTGAGGATTCTTCTTATTTTCCCTTACAAATCCGGATTTAAGGCAAGTGCAATATACTCACCTAGCATAGAATACATGATTTCTATTATTGATTCTATATTTCCATTTCAATTATGTTAGAAATGAGTAGATCTACCTTTTGAGCTTGGTTTTATGGTTTTTGGCCATTGAAGGATGGGTTTATCTCATTTGGAAGATCAATGGTCCGGATGTATTGATGGGGGTGCGGCATAACAAGTGCTATTCCAAATGTGAACATAATACGCAAGGAAGTTTCGTGATGGCCCAATGCCTTGAAAGGCTAGAACAACTAGTTCACGGTGACGAAAGAGAAAAGTTATAGAGTGACTCTAATTCACTGAAAGTAGAGATGCAAAAATCTGATGTTCCAGAGTTCTTCTTTAGTTATTTTTTCCATAAAGGGTTTAATTAAGAGCATTTAGGGTTTTCTAAACCCATAAAGAGAGATATATAGAGAGAGAAGGAGGTAAAGGAAAGATAAGATCGGAATATCGCTAAAAGAGAGAAGGAATAAGAATTACCAGGTTCAGCAGGGGCGACTGCAACAATACCAAGTTTGAGAATGCTCGAATTTCGAAACAATGAAGGCCAAAATACCTAGTCGATGGAGGCAATAGAGACGAAGATGATTTGTCGGTGTCGAACGGACGTTGGGGGCCTTGCAAATAGGTTGGCGAGGGAGAATGAGAGTAAAATTGGCCGAAAGAGAGAATTACAGCAGGTGAAAATGAGGAATAATCGAAACAAAAAGGGATAAAATGATGAAAAAGATTTTTCTAGTTGCCGCCATCGCAATTTATATTACGATATCGGATGTGATATCAAAATTAGCCTTATCTTGTAGCCTGTTTACTATTATTTCCTTAGCTTTTTAGTCTTTGTTTGTTTGTGTGGTCCTGAAAAGGAAGCCTTATCTTGTCATCAGTTTATTAGTTATTCCCTTAGCTTTTTAGTATTTGTTTGTTTGTGTGGTCCTGAAAAGGAAGCCTTATCTTGTAATCAGTTTACTATTATTTCCTTAGCTTTTTTGTCTTTCTTTGTGAAAAGGCAGCCTGTGTGTAAAGAGTGTCTGCATCTTTTACACTATAGTACGATAATTTCGAATGCACGTTATTTGAGTAGTGTCCTGTTTTCTTTTTTTGACAGGTTCATTTTGCCAACCAGCAGGCACACTAACAACGAATTCCCGTGTCCGACAGAAATAATTTGACAGGTTCATTTTACCAACCGGCAGGCACACTAACAATGAATTCCTTTGAGTCCGACAGAAATAATTTGACAGGTTCATTTTACCAACCGGCAGGCACACTAACATTGAATTCCTTTGAGTCCGACAGAAAATTTTTGTTTCGTTCTTTTTAAGATAACCAGCGAAAGTCTCTCACGCGCCCAACCCAACATAAGTCGTCACGGTCTCTAACACGCCCAACCCAAGATAAGTAGCCGATCACCATCCTAGCCTAGTGGTTTGGACCTTTGGTTAAAATCATTAGGTCGTATGTTGCCGCCCATACTGCCGGCGGATACGACGACTCATTTGCAGCACTCTAATGGGTTGCCGCCCATACTGCCGGCGGGCCAGAGCCATGGCTGTCGGAGCACGGCGACTTCGACCACATCACAATCGCTGGTGACAGCGCCGGCGGGAACATAGTCCACAACGTTGCCATGCGTGCCGGCCGGGAAGAACTAGGCCATGGGGTGAAGCTCCGCGGGGCGATTTTGGTCCACCCTTTCTTCAACGGGGTGGAGGCAATCGGCGATGAGGTGAAGTGCCCGGAGAAGAAGGCTCTGACTGACCGCTTTTGGATGTTTTCCAGCCTGACTACAGTCGGGTTGGATGATCTGTTCATCAATCCGATGGCGGACGCAGTGGCGGACTCAGGATTTTCGTTTAAGGGGTGCGGAACGAAACAGTCCAAAAATATTATTTTGTGATACTTTCTTCACATTAATAATGAGAAAAATTGAAAATATATTGCATTTAAATGATTACAAAATTTAGTTAAGCTTTTTTCACATTAATACATTCTTCACATAAATCACTTCATTTGTTTCACAGAGAATACTAAGAAGATCTCAGACTTTAGAAAGTTAGGTTTTTTTTTTTTCATAAATTTAGTTTTTGTTCTTAAAGAAGCAGATAATGTACAGAAAGTTGATTCCTTGAGTGATTACATAAATATTAGGACCCATTAGCAGATGACGAATGCAGTACTTCCAATAACAAAGATTTCAAAATACTAGCATCAACCACATTTTACAATTTTGATTTCTAAGGGGCTTGTTTCTGAGTTAATATAACATTACCAAACAACAACCAGCCCCATCGACAAACAGATTACTCAAAAATCAACTGCATTTGATATTAAAATGCCTCTACACTACGGACATCTGAAATTCAAACCACTTTTCACATAATCCAAAATAAAGCTTTAAAAAGAAAGTAAGGAAACACATGAAAAGTCATAAGTTTCAAAAAAAAATAATAATAAAATAAAATAAATGAAGCTTAATCCATTCCAAATCCACTATTTTAAGGGGAAAAATCAGAAAAAGTTATTTTTAACTCAACAGCGATTGCATCAAATAAATAGTAAAATAAAAAAATATGAAGCATGGAGTATTACTTGGAGTTGGCTCTATCTTCTCCTCTTCTATGTCTCTACATCTGTAAGATTGCAAGTTTTGAGCCTCGTCAATCGTCAACTTGAAACCACGCGCAAGAGAAACAGGGAGGGAGAAGAACGGTTAATTTGGTGCGTTAATGAAGAGTTTCCAAAAGACATTAAAGAGAAAAAATGGCTGGAGAGGTACAAGAGTTTTCGATTTGGGGGAACTGAGAGAGAGGATTTCTTGATTGTTGATGTGGGTGGGTGCATTTTAAGGATGGGCTTTAAATGGGGGGTGCAAGATGGATTTTTAAGTGGGGCAGGGGTGCATGACCCATATCCCTCTAAAAGGGTTTTCAGAATTTACCGGGTGCACCTGCACCCAGGTGAATACACATGGGTCCGCCCCTGGGCGGATGGGGCGCCGAGCCTTTCAGGTTTGGGGTGCGCCCGGGTGATGGTGTGCTTGGCTGAGAAAGACATGATGACGGATCGAGGTCAGGTTTATTATGAACGACTGAGATTGAGTGGATGGAAAGGGACGGTGGAGATTTTGGAGAGCGAAGGAGAGGATCATGTCTTCCATCTTTACAATCCAACTTGTGAGAATGCTGGAATTATGATGCAGCGCTTTGTGTGGTTTCTCAACTGAGACAGAGACGTCTGTTTTTCTATTATTTCTTTAGCTTTCAGTCTTTGTGAAGAAGAGGCCTTCCCGTGTAATCACTAATCGCCAGTTTTTTGTTTTTTAGAAAATTATCTAAAAAATCAGCTGTCCATCAAAAAGGCCCGCATAGTTCATTTATAATAGTAAAAGTCTTCCCGCCAATTTTCACTTTTGTTTGAGCAAAATCTATTTTCCAAAATAAGAGGACCTTACTGTACAAGGAAAGGTTGTTTATTTTGAACGGATGAATTTGATCTTCAATAGGCGGGCTCTCGATTGCGAATTTTTCTATTCTTCAACTTAGCATTTATGTTAAAGTCTTAGAAGATGAGAAGTAAGAGTCTTACACTCCGACCAAATTTAACCCTAATTAGTGCTAATAAATGGTGATTTAACTAAATTAGTTCTGCTTAGTCGTTAATTATGGTAATTAGTGTCCATTAGCCTTTGTAGCTGAGTTAGTTAGGCATTGAGCCTAGGATAGGTGAGTTGGAACTGATTTGACTCAGATGGGTAGAGTCAAGGGTTATTTCGTAATTATCAATTTTATCATTTTGCATCATTTGTACGTCATCTTGACCTCATCGCGTGTACTTCGTCGAGCACGTCTATTTTCGTATTAGACTCCACATCATTCGAGCTACCGTTGATTAGTTGGACCCCCATTTGACCAAAAATGAAAATATATTACTTTAGCAAACTTTCTTGTAAAAATGGCATCTTTATCCCTTATATACAACCTTACCCTCTTCTTTCATTTCCTTTTCTTTCTACTCTCCTTCTTCTTCACTTCTCCTCTTCTACTTTCCAATCAATCATCAATAGAGCTTGTGCATGTGCCTTGGGAGCTAGGGTTGGACTTAACTTCATCTTCTTCAACCTATTCTACTCCTTGTGGGCAAGAAACCAACTCCACCATCTCCTATTCTCTTCAAATTCAAAATCCTTGCTAAGTGGTAAGAGTTAAACCCTCTTATTCGATATTTTGAGATGCATTAGAGTTGAGAGACCCTCTTATAATCATGCATAGACATTTATTGGTGTTTTGGTGGGTGTTTGTGATTAGGGTTTGTTTTTGGGGGTTTTGGGTTCCTTTTAGCTAGAGTATTAAGAGAGGTTTTGGAAAACTCTATTCTGAGGCAAGTATAAGCAATAAATTGGATTTACATTTTTGCTTAATTTCATTTGATTAAAATGAGACCTTTTCTCATGGATTCTATTCTCTTAATGAATGAATGGGATGGATGTTTTATGATTTTAATTGATGAGAGTGGATGGAGAGTTGTATATTATGTAAATGAGAGTAAAGAAGCTCCATTTTTGCAGATTTTTGTAGTGGAAGAGTTGGAAAATGAATGGGAGAAGAACACTTGAGAATTCCGAAATTCAGGAATTCTGAAGCATTCGCTCGAGCGGACCCAACACTTAAGAATTCCGAAATTCAAGAATTCTAGAGCATTCGCTCGAGCAAACAAGGGTCCGCTCGAGCGAACTTCCTCTGAAAGCGACCAGTCGAGCGATTAAAAGGATGGCCCGAGCGACCAGTTCTCTGAATGGAGTCCGCGAACACCCTTTTAAAACCATCGCTTAAGCGAACAAAATGGGTTGCTCGAGCAATTAAGCCTCTGGATGGGGTCCGCTCGAGCGAACCTGAAGCTGACGCCCACCAAACTGGGACACTCGGATAATGGCCCACTGATCAAGAGTACACTATCAGCCCTTACCAATAGGGTCGCCGAAACCCCGTCTACAAGATGTAGGGATCTGATCTACAATCAGTGGCCCACCTAGGCCCACAATCTCCAACGAAAATATTTTTTTCTTCTCCATGCCATCAGCCCCTTTGGGTCTTTGGATGGAGGACCAAATAGGGTCCACCTCTTACGGGTCTACATCCCTTATGTCGCCCCACCATGTTCGGTCCGATGGACGGACAAGATCAGCAATCGGAGCAACCAGTGGGTCCCACCACACTAATAATATATAAAAAGGAACACCTCACAAGGTGTCTTTCCATTCTGCCTACTCTCTCCAAGGCATGTTCAGTTCATGAACCGCCAACACATAAACTAGTTTGAAAAAGGGAAACTCACGCCAAATGCATCAGTCATCACGTACATCTGGGCAGTGGGCCCCACATATCAAAAACCTGTAATGGGTTTAACTCCTAAGGTGACTCATGCCCCTAATATTTGAACCATCATATGCTGGCCATCTACAAGCAAGGTCTCATCACAAAAATAGAGAAAATCAAACCTTAGGGCATAAAATGGGTTTCTACATGCATCCACACTCAGAATCAACGAGAAACACAAGCATTAAATTTATAAATTATGATTAGGTACTTGTCTGAGATCCGCGGTTGAGGGAGACGGTCTAAAATTCCTACTGCAAAAGCCCAAAGCGCTAATCCTAAGAAAAGTTGGAAGAGAGAGAGAGAGAGTTGTTCGTGAAAATATAAGAGTGTGGTGGTGGTGTATAAATAGGAAATAAGAATAAGAGTTGTAATCTAATTTAAATTCTAAAAGGTATAGAGTTTGGGTTCTAAATTAATATAAATTTGGATTAGAGAAGAATTAGAATTTTGGTTTGAAAAGAACTATTCCACTAAAATAGGCTCAAGTTAACTATGGGTCAAGATACTTATCCGACAAACCTAACTCACCAACCTAAGTCTAGCGTGGTCTTCACTTAGACTAATCTCATATTCAATTAAAATACAATCAATTATATAATAATAATAAAATAAATAATATATATAGTAAAATAACCAAAACGTCACAGCAATGGAGACGATGATGATTCGTCGACGTACGTCAAACAGACGTTGAGGGCCTTGCGTATTTGCAAATAGGTTGGTGAGGGAGAATGAGGGTAAAATCGGCCGAGAGAAAGAGTTACAACAGATTAAAATGAGGAATAATCAAAATAGGGAGGGATAAAAAGATGAAAAAGGTTTTTCTTGTTGCGCCATTGCAATATAAATTGCATTATCACAACAGGAATAGTTGAAACCGGGAAGAATAAAAGGAAGCCTTATCTTGTAATCAGTTTACTATGATTTCCTTAGCTTTTTAGTCTTTGTTTGTTTGTGTGGTCCTGAAAAGCAAGCCTTATCTTGTAATCAATTTACTATTATTTCCTTAGCTTTTTAGTCTTTGTTGTTTGCGAAAAAAAAGCAGCATTTCACGTTGTTTGAGTCATGTCCTATTTTGTTTGTTTGACGGGTTCATTCTGTTAACTGGCAAGCACACTAACACTGAATTCCTTTGAGTCCAGATTTGTGTCTCTGACAGTTTTTTTATTTCGTTATTTTTAGCGTTAAGTCATCACAGTCTATCACATACCCAACCCAATACCCTCACATCAAGCTACATCATATAAGGCAGACCTTTGGATCCGGATCCCCTCTTTGATCCAATTAGAAGGTGCCCCAGGAAGAAAGGAGATGTTTTTTTAGGAGATAGAATGTGTTTTTTGAAATGGGATGTGACACCTTGGCACCCCCTAAACAGGGGATCCTCTCCACCCACTTGAAAATCCTATATTCTCTCGTCTTCATGTAATACAAAAAGGAGCCTGTAGTCGCACACCCAGTCAAGCAAAATGCCTTTATTAAATAATACATATTTCTCTCCGCCCATCAGTCCATGTAAATCTTCCAAATTAGAAATCTCCCCACTCTAATTCTTTCTTCTTCTTCTTTGCCTGATCTTCATCTTCCTGCACTAATGGATTCAACTGCAACCGATGAAATAGCCCATGATTTCAGACCCCACTTCATTGTCTTCAAAGACGGGCGTGTGCAACGCCTACTTGAGACGGACTTGGTCTCTCCCTCTCTCAATCCCGACGGCGTCTCCTCCAAGGACCTCCAAATCCTACCCGAGCTGGGCGTCTCAGCTCGCCTCTACCTCCCAAAACTCGATGCCGGCGATGATGGTCGGAAGCTGCCAATCCTCGTCTACTACCACGGCGGAGGCTTCTGCTTCGCCTCCGCCTTCTGCGGCCTCTACCAGCGCTACCTCACCTCCCTTGTTGCAGAGGCAAACGTGATCGCCGTCTCGGTGGAGTACAGGCTCGCCCCTGAACACCCTCTCCCCACCGGGTACGACGACTCATTTGCGGCACTCCAATGGGTCGCCGCCCATACTGCCGGCGGGCCAGAGCCATGGCTGTCGGACCACGGCGACTTCGACCGCATCACAATCGCCGGGGACAGCGCTGGTGGGAACATAGTCCACAACGTTGCCATGCGTGCCGGCCGGGAAGAACTAGGCCATGGGGTGAAGCTCCTCGGCGCGATCTTGGTTCACCCTTTCTTCAACGGGGCGGAGGCAATCGGCGATGAGGTGAAGTACCCGGAGAAGAAGGCAATGAGTGACCGCTTTTGGATGTTTTCCAGCCCGAATACGGTAGGGTTGGATGACCCGCTCATCAATCCGATGGCGGACGGGGCGCCGAGCCTGTCGGGTTTGGGGTGTACCCGGGTGATGGTGTGCTTGGCTGAGAAAGACATGGTGACGGATCGAGGTCGGGTTTATTATGAACGGCTGAGATTGAGTGGATGGAAAGGGACGGTGGAGATTTTGGAGAGTGAAGGAGAGGATCATGTCTTCCATCTGTTCAATCCAACTTGTGAGAATGCTGGAATTATGATGCAGCGCTTTGTGTCATTTCTCAACTGAGACAAAGACATCTGCTTTCTATTATTTCTTTAGCTTTCAGTGTTTGTGAAGAAGAGGCCTTTCCGTGTAATCAGCATGTGCATGCATCTTATTTTATATGATAATTTCCATATTCAACATGGTTGGTTTAATTAATCACATGAGGTGTCATCTTTTTTTTTTTTTTTTTTTTTTTTCTGTTCTTGTTTGACCTGTTCATTAGAGCGAGGCTAACTTCAGTTTTTTGTTTTTTTTTTTTTTTTTAGAAAATTATATAAAAATTCAGCTGTCTACCTTCAAAAATGCCCTCGTAGTTCATTATAATTGTAAAAGTCTTTCCGCCAATTTTCACTTTTGTGTGAGCAAAATCTCTTTTCCAAAATAAGAGGACCTTCCTGTACAAGGAAAGGTTGTTTATTTTGAAGATGAAGCCTTAGAAGATGAGAAATAAGAGTGAAGTGCAGTTGGCAAGTTCTGGAGCAGACTGCCAGGCTCACTCTCACCGAACTCATCAGAGCTGCACTTTGGCACTGAGACATGCAAGTGTGCATATATAATTTCCAGACAGGATGGGCCCTAATCTGATATCAGAGGAACATGCCATGTGCATATGAGGGAAACGGATTCCCTGTTTGGTCCAATCAGGGCTTTCCTGATTGGACCAATTAGGGGATGCCACATGGGGATAAGATGTCACATCTCATTTTTTCAAAAAAAATTGCATCTCTTTAAAAAATTTCTTTTCCCATGTGGCACCCCTAGTGGTCCAAACAGGGTTTCCCTGTTTGATACTGTTTGGACCAAACAGGGGATCTGGATCCGCATATGAGGGGCTGATGAGAATATAGGTGTCTTTCCTTGTTTTGTCTTGTCCTCTTTAAGGGGATTTTTTAACAACAAAGAAATCTTTTTTAGCAACAACAGCAAATAAATCCAACGTTTTAGAGTCCCTTGTCACAGGCCGCCTCTCTCGCAGCTATTGCATGCTTCCTATGCAAGAGGTCTCGACAACTCCACCGTGTGTCCCACGATCATCCGGACCGTCCAAAATTAATATCACTGAATGGGATTGGGTCCAATTGTCCAAGCCTTTGACCCAATGCTCCAGTAGCACCCGTTAAACCCACACAAACGTACACAGAAAAAAATTTGAAACAAGTTTTTTACACATGATCTGGGGAGCAAACTCACGCCTTGTGCAACTCTACCAACTTCCATTGGGTGATTGATAACTTGATTAGTAAAAGTAGAATCTCAGGTATTACAAATCATATGCTTAACATCTTTATCAGTTATGTTCTCTATAGTTAGACAGTGGGACCCAAGAGGATGATATTAAAGTAAAATTTGAAGATATCTACTAAAAGAGGGTGAGATTCAAGATGAATAGTCTGAATTATCATTGTATATGTAGGTCCTACAGTGATTTCGCACGCGTAAACCACAAGTCGCTTTTCAATGAATGGACAAACGGAGGGGCTCCAAGAGGGGCAATTTTAAGGGTCACAGAAATTGACAAAAAAGATTTTCCCCCCTCATATTTTATTTTTATTTTTATTTTGAGACATGGGTTTGGTTTCAAGTTTTAAGGGTATTTTGATTTCCCTCACCCGAGGGCCGTGCTATCTCACCCGAGGTCTTCTTCCCTCACCAGAGGGCTCTCTTACCTTACCCGAGGTCTACTCCCTCACCTAAGGGCTTGGGTCCAAGCCCCCTAAGTTGGGTACCAAAAAAAAAAAAAAAAGGATGCTTTGATTTCTTGCATTCTTGTTCCTCCTGGTTTCATTTTTTTCTTTCATGAAAAGTAGTTCTAAAAAAAATTGAGGATAATTTTTTTTACTCAAGTCAACGTATTTTTTGACCTTTCTCTCTAATCCCATGATATCATGGAAATAATGTATGTCACAGATATTGATAAATCCCATAATATTATGGGACTATCACTTGATGTCACGACTTTTATGCAGCATCTTAGGAAAGAAAAATTGCAAATGAGAAAAGTTGAAAAATAATGGTTAGATGTGTATTTAGTTTTCACAAAATATCAATTTTTATTGTTTATAAAAGAAATTTGTTTACCAGTTGCAGAAAATGTATGATACAGAAATCAGGGTGAAAAACGGATTAATAGGTCAAAAGGCCAAAAAAAGATTACACTCTTCTCAATATCCAATGGCTGCTATACTCTCTGAAACTTCTAGATAGGAGCCCAGTTTGACAAAAGCTGTTCCAACTACTCTCTTATCATAAGGCCGAGGAGGTCATTTTTCAGTCCAATGCACCTACCTATGCATCACTAATCCATCATGATACATGGCAAGTCGGCTCCATGGTCAAAATACGAGTACGTCTTGAAATTTAAAAAATGAAGCTATAGAAAAGGATGTGAAACTCAAATCTCAATTTTGTCTGCACCACTTATACTGTTTGCCGGGCAAGCGGATCCTCTACCCTTAACTTTTACCCTAACAAGAGATATTTGAATCTCCAACTTTTTCAGTCATAATATATTAAGTTAGGAGGGTTTTGATTCAATTTTTACCGATGATTATGATTTTGACCGGAAGTTACCTCAACTACATTCTTTTATCTATTTATCATATCCACTCAAGAACCACTCATAACTACTACTCTCCACTTTTTTTTCTTTTTTTTCTCATGGACTTTGTTTCAATCCAAACTTATTCATTTTCCTTCTACTCTGATTCTCATTTTTTTATTCTATGATACCAATTCTTCAATGAGAAGTGCTCCTATGAGAGATACTCTCACCAACTTAGTGAGAGATAAGTGGGGGCCCTTGTATTTAAGTTGGTGATAATGGATATGGAAGTGAGGGCCCCCACCCATCTCTCACCAAGTTGGTGGGAGTGTCTCTCATAGGAGCACTGCCCTTCTTCAATTATGTAAATACATATTTATAATTTATTTTTTCTTTTGCTTTATTTCTAAAAAAATTATGAATTTTTTATACATGAATATTCAAATTGCAACGTTTGCCATATTCGTGCTAAGCACGGGTAATTTTGCTAGTTATATATTAAAGCGAAGCATTTGTATTCAATTTTGACCAATATGAATTGCAACAGGGTTGTTTGGTTTTGGCGGGGGCATGGGAGAAAAGCTTGAATCAGGCCCAACTCACACAGGCCACTCCCTGTGCTCGAGGCGGTTTGATGATAAATTCTTAACAGTGTGTTTGGGAAGGGGGGAAAATGAGAGGAAAATGGAGGGAAAATTTTTTTGGAGGGTGTTTAGGAAGGGGGGGTTGAAATGGAGGGAAAATTTTGTCTTTTCCCCTCAAAAATTTTCCCTCCAAAAATGGAGGGAAATTGAGGGCAAAAGAGAGGATGGCTTGGAAATTACTAAACTACCATTTTTTGTCCAATTGAATTTTTTTTTAAATCAAGGGTAAAATGATCTTTTATCTCTCTACCTTTTCATTTTTTTTCCCCTACTTTTTAACTTTCCAAATAAGAGGAGGAGAAAATAATTTTACCTCCCCTCTCCTTCATTTTCCTTCCCCCCCTCCCCTATTCCCTTCCCAAACACAGCATAAATGACTTTTTTTTTAATCGAAGGGTTCCAATCATTTTAGCTGGACTAATCCTTTCGAGTCTAGAGAGAAGCCGGGTAAAATCCCTTGAAGTTCCAATGTTAGCTTCAAGCTTATAACTTCCGGATGCAGACCGTAGTCCTAGGCTGCCGTGAGAGCTACCCTTGGGGTTATAGATTTTTTAAATGTACATGCATACAATGGAAAACTAGAGAGTGCATGCGTTCCATCCATACGCACAACATTTAGTTCAATACGATTGCCAGTAAATAAAATTCAGAGTCCCATACAAGGAACCGACTCCCAGTCGTATCCTCCACCTTTCTTTCTATATTTATATATTTTCCATCACACAAATCTCCCCATTCCAACTCGATCCTCCATTCTTCTTCATCTTCTTTCACCTGATCCCAGTGGCCTCTTGCAATGGATTCAACTGCAACTGATGAAATGGCCCATGATTTCAGACCCCGCTTCATTGTCTTCAAAGACGGGCGTGTGCAACGCTTAGCTCATAACGACTTTGTCCCTCCCTCTCTCAATCCCCAAGGCGTCTCCTCCAAGGACCTCCAAATCCTACCTGAGCTGGGCGTCTCAGCCCGTCTCTACCTCCCCAAATTGGTCGTCGACCATGATTCCCGTCGGAAGCTTCCAATCCTCGTCTACTACCACGGCGGCTTCTTTTGCATCGCCTCTGCCTTTGGCGGCCTTCACCACCACTACCTCACCTCTCTTGTGGCGGACGCCAAAGTGGTTGCTGTCTCAGTGGAATATAGGCGTGCCCCTGAGCACCCTATCCCCACCGCCCACGAAGACTCATGGGCGGCGCTCCAGTGGGTCGCCGCCCAATCCGCCGAAGGGCTCGAGCCCTGGCTGTCGGAGCACGGCGACTTCGACCGAGTCACCATCGCCGGCGACAGCGCCGGAGGAAACATCGTCCACAACTTAGCGATGCGCGCCGGCCGGGAAGAGCTTGGCCATGGGGTGAAGCTCCGCGGTGCGATTGTGGTGCACCCGTTCTTCACCGGGGAGAAGGCGATCGGCGATGAGGTGAAGTACCCGGAGGGGAAGGCTGTGGGTGACCGCATTTGGATGTTTATCAACCCGACTACGGTCGGGTTGGATGACCCGCTCATCAACCCGATGGGAGACGGGGCGCCTAGCCTAACGGGTTTAGGGTGCACCGGGGTGTTGGTGTGCGCGGCGGGGATGGACAGATTGACGTTTCGTGGGCGGGCTTACTATGAATGGCTGAGATCGAGCGGGTGGAAAGGGACGGTGGAGATGTTGGAGAGTGAAGGAGAGGATCATGTCTTCCATCTGCGCAAACTAACTTGTGAGAATGCTAGGGTTATGATGCAACGCTTTGTGTCTTTTCTCAACTGAGACAGAGACTTCCGTTTACTATTATTTCTTTAGCTTTCAGTCTATGTGAAGAAGACTAGAGGCCTTTCCTCTTCCGTGTAATCTGTATGTGCATGCATCTTCGTTTATAGGATAATTTCCATATCAACATGGTTTGTTTAATTAATCACATGAGGTGTCTTTTTTTTTATATTATTATTCTCCTTTGACCTGTTAATTAATTAGAGCGAGGCTAACTTCGGTTTTTTGTTCTTTTGTTTTTTTTTTTTTTTTTTCAATTATTTAAAAATTCAGCTGTCGATCAAAAAAGGCCCTCATAGTTCATTTATAACCATAAAAGCCCTCTTGTTGGTTTTCACTTTTGGTGGAGTAAAATCTTTCCCGAAATAAGAGGGCATTCTAGTACAATGGGAGGTTGTTTATTTTGAAGTGATCGATTTGATCTTCAATAGTTGGGTCTGATTGCGAATTTTTTATTTTTCGACTTAGCATTTAAGTTAACACCTTAGAAGATGTGAAGTAAGAGTGAAGTGCAGTTAGTTGTCACAAAAAGTCTAAATGGACAAACTTTTTGGCATGAATTTGGGACAAACTCCCATGTGGCACAATCCTAAAGGTGTAACTTTTGAGAGAAGGGGAAAAAGCACATCTAGGATTGTGCCACATGGGAGTTTATCCCAAATTCATGTCAAAAAGTTTGTCCAAGTAGAAGGGTTGTAGTTGTCAAGTTCAGGAGCCCACTGCCAGGCTCACTCTCACCGAACTCGTCACAGCCGCCCTTAATTTGGCACTGTGACATGCAACTGTGCATACAATTTCCGGATAGGATGGGTCCTAATCTGATATCAGAGGAACATGCCATGTGAATATGAGGGGCTTATGAGGATATGGTTTTTTTTTTCTTGGGGGGATTTTAAAAAAGTTCTTAAGTTTCGGCCTTATTTTAAAAAAGATATAAGTTTTAAAATTTTGCAAATTAGTCCCTAAGTTTCTCATGAAGTTTTCAATTAAGGACATCCATATATTTAAAATTATTTTTTGGCAACTTTTTTCCTATTTTTTTAAATACCCAAAATACTTTTCATTGTTATAAAACTCTCTTTCACTTCCTCTATATTCTCCTCATTTCCCTGTCCTCACGATGATCAAGAAGGCCAATATCCCCACAGCGATGTAGTGGCTGCCGAAACCATGTCATGCCTTAAATGAATAGTAATTTGGGTATTTTCAAAATATTGAGGGAAAAAGTAACCAAAAAATACCTTTAAATGGCCGGATGTCCTTAATTGAAAATTTATTGGAAAGCTTAGGGGCTAATTTCAAAAGTTTCAAAACTTACGCCCTTTTTTGAAATTAGGCAAAAACTTAATACCATATTTGAAAATTTTCTTGCTTTTCTTTTTCTTTTTCCACTTCAAAGGGATTGTTAACAACAAAATATGGAACGACAAGAAACCAGCAAAGAAAAAGATGAAAGCAACAACAGCAAATGAATCAAACGTTTTAGAGTCCCTTGTAAAAGTAGAATCTCAGGTATTACTAATCATATGCTTAATATCTTTATCAGTTATGTTCTCTATTAGACAGTGGAACCCAAGAGGATGACATTAAAGTGAAATTTGAAGATACCCACTTGAAGAGGATGAGATTCAAGATGAACAGCCTGAATTATCATTGTATATGTAGGTCCCACAGTGATTCTAGACACGTAAACCACAAGTTGCTTTTCAATGCGGGGACGGAGGGAGGGAGTCGAAGAGGGGCAATTTTAAGGGTCACAGAAATTGACAAAAAAAATTTTTGCCCCTCATATTTGTTTTTCCATTTTTTGAGACATAGGTTAATTAGGTTTGAAGTTTTTAAGAGATTTTGATTTCCCTCACCCGAGGGCCGTGCTACCCAACCCGAGGCCTTCTTCCCTCACCAGAGGGCTCTCTTACTTCACCCAAGATCTACTCCCTCACCTAAGGGCTTGGGTCCCAGCCGCCTAAGCTAGGTAAAAAATAAAAATGGATGTTTTGATTTCTTGCATTCTTATCCCTCCTTATTTTTTTTTCTTTCTTTCATGAAAAGAAATAGTTTTAAAAAGAATTGAGGATAATTTTTTTTTACTTTGGTCAACAAGTTTTTTTGACCTTTCTCTCTGGATCACATGATATCATGAAAACAATGTATGTCACGGAAATTGATAAATCCCATAATATCATGGGACTAGCACATAATATCACGACTTTTATGTAGCATCTTAGGGAAAAAAATTCTAAATGATAAAAGTTGAAAAATAGTGGTTAAATGTGTATTTAGCTTTCACAAAATGTCATTTTTCATTTTTTTATAAAAAATAAATTTATTTATCAGTTGCAGAAATTGTATGATACAGAAATTCAGGTTTTAAAATAGATTAATAGGTTGCCGAGGTCAACATTCACCCTCGCTCTTGAACGGTCATAATAATTATGGTCAAATCCTCGCACTCACCATAAAAACGATTTTATGGTGCCATTTTACATCACCAATTAGCTTTAGGGTACGTGGTTGGTCGATAGGCGTAAGATTCCATAAGTGATATCAAAACTTAAACTTAAAACTTGGTAAGTCGGGTACGTGGAACACGCGTTTTTCGGCGGTATAAGATTTTACATAGGTCAAAATGCCAAAAAAGATAACAATCTTTTCAATAGGGTGGTGCTGTTTACACCCACTCTACTGATAGTGGTAGCTTCTAGGGCCTATAAAAAAGTATGTGATGATTGTACTGTTATAAGTCAAATGAGAATGTGATTTGTTTTAACTTTTTTATAAGAGGATTTTACAGGGAAATTCTCCCTGTGGACGGTACACGAAAAGGTGTCCTGTAATTAGGGCCTTACAAACGGGGTCTGTCATCCCCTTTTTGTCCTTTTTTTTAGAATCTCAAGAGGAGCGACAGGAGCGACGCTGGCGTCTTTTGTCTCCGATGAGGGCGACGCTAGCGTCGCTACCCATCTCTTCCTCGTCATCCTCCATAGTCGGGATCCTTCTTCCAAATAGTAGACAAATTCAAATCTTAGAGGAGGCCTGGGAGAAGAGGGTCTTCGGTTGTAAAAACAGAGGAGATCGATCAGGTTTCTGTTGTTCCTACATGCGGAACACAGGGTCGTTGAAGGAGAAGAAGGTTTTCACGGAAGGGAGAAACAGTCCGCCAGACTCTTCCTCTTCCCTGTTCCTTCTTTGAAATTACCAAATGAACCTTGATTACTAGTACACCATCACCCACAACAGCTCTAATGGTGACATGGGTCAGTGGGGTCATATGGGTAATCTCAAGTGGGTTCCTTTACACCTTCAGCAGCAATGATGTGGTGATGGGGCACCAGTGGAAGCGTACTCAAGTAGTAAAATCGAAATTTTTTTTCACCAAGCACCACTCAAACATGGAAAGGAAAGCGAAACAAAATGGGTAAAAGAAAAATAGGGGTTTTTTTTTGTTTTACCCATCGGATGTTTTCCATTTCAAGTTTTGTGGTCAAGAAGCTTTGGGGTCGTTTGGAGTCTCTTCTTTTGCTTTCGTCATTTATTTATTTACTTGTTGGTTTCTGGCCATAACTGGCAGTTCACACAACAACCGCTGTTGTTCTGTTGCCGGGGAAGAAAACGAAGACCGCAGAGACTGGGTTGTTTATCTGGGGTGGGCCATCCTTGTACATGAGTCATTACTTTGATTAGAGATTGCATGTACAAATGCAGTCTGAATGAATCCAGTCAATTGGAAGGCTTTCGTTGCTTGATTGAGATAAGAGGGACACCATTTGTCCATCGGCCCAAACCAATTGTGGCCATGTGGCGTGCAATGAATTTTGCAGAAACTTGGATTTCGGAAGGTGAAGATGAAAGAAAACGAGCCGATTGTAGCTCTTTATTTTTTCTGCTTCTTATTTGTAACTCGAAGCTGGATGTTGCATAAAAAGGGCCGATTGAAAAGATAAAGAAAATGAGGGTTTGGAAGAGCGACACTAGCGTCACTCCAAACCCCCTCATTTAAAAAAAAAGGAAAAAACCAAATAAGGACTGATGAGCACTTTTTCGTGTAGCCCCGGCTAAGAGGGACGATTCCGTGCAATTGCCATCTGTCGGGAATTTTTTCGTAAAATCCCTTTTTTATAAAGTAGAGATAGATAGAGGTGGGTACGCCTGCATTCAATGCTCTCGCTGTATCTAAAGAAGACAAGCCAGATTTTACATTTTTGGTCTAACTAATAAAAATTCGGATCTTTGGAGAATCACTGGGCTGATGATGACTAAACATCTCTGAATCGGATGTTACATCGCACGCAGTGCACGGTCACCATGAGTGCAGTAATTTGTCCACCATGTTGACACAAATCAGGTGCAGCTGCTTCTCCATTTGAGCCAAACTTCAAAAACCATATGGATTACGTCCCCGTATTTCAAGCCTTTTTTATGAATTTTCGGAGATGAACACCTTAGTGACCTTTTATCTTCTTCTTTATTAAAAAAGAAATTTTACGCTATCACTAGAATTTGGTGAGTCAGTAGACCATACACCATTATCTTCTATATTGTGAATGAGAGGCTAACCTCTTTTCAATCCACCAACGGGGCCCATTAATGATTTTGAACCCCTTCTAGACAAGTCAGCTCACGATCAATGGATTTCACTCTCATGCAAGTGGGGCCCACCGTTTGACCACCGGACCGTTTGATACCCCTCCCAGCAAGTGGGGCCCACCGTTTAAAGACTTGCAAGTGGGGCCCACCGTTTGACCACCTGACCATTTGATACCCCTCCCAGCAAGTGGGCCCACCGTTTGAAGACTTGCAAGTGGGGCCCACCGTTTGACCACCTGAACGTTTGATACCCCCTCCCACACATTTCTCTCAGGTGGTCACAATCAGCTCAAGCAAATGGTCTTTCTCTCGGGTGGTCACAATCAGCTCAAGCAAATGGTTAGGTCATAGGCATAGGGTGGGTGTAATTATTGAATAGGGTTGGTGCATTTAAAATCATTATTATCAAGTTTGGGCTGATAAAATTGTTTTAAGCTACTTAAATTTAAAAGAACTTTGAAATAAACTTGTTACCCTGGAGCATCGTTTAAAATCACGGTATTGGTCGCGGTATCTGTCAGGTGAAAGACCGACATGATATCGGTATCGAGGCAAAATATCGTCGCGGTATGGGCCGATACCGTTTCATATCGACCAATATAAACCGACATCAGCCGAGATTTTAAATCATGTCTTGGAGTGATGAAATGCCCTTATGAGAATTCTGACTAGACTTCTTGTAATCATTGAATATTTTTTGAGATGCATGCAAGTGGCCATATCCCCTACCATTTGTATATGTGATTTTTTCAGTTTTCAAAAAAACTACCTTCTGAATTTGCTTTTCATATCCTCGAATTTTCAACGTGGACAACGAACCCTGCTCAATGAATAAGATCTACTCTAACATGAGAAATCTCAATAAACCCCCACAATTCTCCTTAAAAACGCAAAAGAATAGCCACAAAGAATGGGGTCGTGCGAGTATATGGCCATGCGCCCATGATTCACTAACACACTACCATAAACGGAGGCATGCATAACATACAGTGCCTACACCCATATTAAACTCCCGACTTGGCATTTGCAGAGCCTATGCCTAGGGAGGCCACAATAAATGCAAAGTATCCTATCAAAATCCGTCACATATTATATAAGGGTGTTGCTATATGCACCCGGTCTATATACTAGACTATGGAATAGGGTTGTCTTGGTTTTCGCCCTCCTTTGTCTTCTTTCCAAAAATGGAGGTGTTGATATAAAAAGATGAGGACAAGGTATGTGTATGGGAATGCGTACGGAGTCACATGGGGATCCCCCATAAAAAGGACGACCATGGCAAGAATCCCGGTAGGGTGAGCGTGGGTAGGGTGCGTTGGAATGAGGTGTTCCATTGTTCCTTTGTTTGTCGTTTATAAACAAAGAAAGCATACAGTGTTCCGCACCGACAGCTGAAGTTGGGTTTTCCCAATAATAAGACCCGCGCAAGTAAGAGAGAAATTACTCGCACCAGCAAACACGTAAGAAGAGAGACAACCAGGATTAATCCGTGGTCATTTGAGTGAGAGGGAAGGCTCCCCATTAATTGGGCTACTCATCATTTTATGTAAGGTCGATTTTGACTTTTAAATTTGCTTATATCATCAGAAAAGGGTACATCCAGGTACAACCATGTGGGGGCGGTCGCACCTAGTAAATCTTTGGTTGCTTCTAAAATCATAATGAAAATCTGGATTATATTATGAAATTTTAGATAAAAGTCCTTCGTCTATCCTCAAAACCCACATAAAAATCCAATATTTATTGCTAAGACCCAATTGCATGTTTTGGCCTGCACCCCTCAAACAAAAATCTACGATCCAGACGTCCAAGTTCATTTGAGAATGCATGAGATTGCGACTAATTTCCTAAAGATGGTACAATCTCCTAAGAAATTGTTCTTAATGAGACCAAAATCCTAAACAATCTCCTAAAAGGGTTGATAAATTAGAAATGGACCCAACTTCAATCGAAGTAATTTTAGATAGGCGAAATGTAATTTTGAATGATTTGTGATCCATTCACCATTTCTATTGAAAGGTAGGGATTCTGAATTATTGGAAAAATTGGAAAACATACCCATAAAATGAAGAGGGGCTATAGAACTGGTAGGTCCCGGTAAGTAAAAGATTTTATTTCAGCCAATTTTTCATCGAATGCTGGAACTGAGTTTGCAATGATGTAAATTGTAATAGCTTTTACCCAAAAAGAAAAAAGAAAAAGGCACCTTCCATGATAGCCGTTCGTGTTAGCAATAGCATATACCTCTTGGAGCAGGGAAATGATTGCTTATCTAAGGTGGGTCATTCCTAGAAAATAGTTGGGATGAGATTGCATGTGTTTCAACTTTGAAGGGACACACTGTGCTTGTCTTCCTATCTTTTAAAGCACCTGCACCTGCACCTGCACTTGGGAGTCTTATGCCCGCAGACGGAGACAATTCCTGCTGCTATGCTGATTGCACTGGTCCCCTCTCATGTCACATCACCACCAGGCACCCCTCTCATGTCACATCACCACCAGGCACTGACACAAACCACACCAATGCAACCGTTGGCCTCGCCGCCTCAATATGCACCCGATCTATAAACTAGCCCATGGAATAGGGGTGTATATAGTAACTAGCCTGGGTGTATTTAGAATATTCCATTATATAATCACACAGAACATTTGACGTGCGTATCCTTCCAAAGGGTACAAACAAAAAGTATAATACAAACGGTTAGGTCATAGTCACGGGGTGGGTGTATTTATTGAATAGGGTGGGTGTATTTAGAATGATCCTTTTCCAATGGCTGCCATGCTGTCTGCACTTCTAGATGGGAGCACAGTTTGACAAAGCTGTTCCAACTAATCTGATCAAAAGGCCGAGGTCATTTGCCAGTCAATCATCGTGGCCTGTCGGCTCACATAGTCATTTGAAATTGAAAAGAGAAGCTATAGATTAGGTACAATGGAATCGTTTGGCGTTTCACTAATATAATACAAATCAAGTAAAGCCTCTATTTTTCAAAAAAGATATCATATCAAATGTACTTTATTAAAAATTTCCTCTATTTTTTCCATATAAAATGTCAAAAAACAACTACCTTTATCTACTAAAATACAAAAAAATTTTATTTTTTTATAAAAAAAAGTCAAAATATTTCATAACAAACAATCTAAAAATAAAATACAATTATAATTCACTTATATTTTATTCTTTCATCAAAATCAACTGCATTAATAAAGTTATAAAACTGGCCCAAGGACCTGATTCCCGGTCTTATCCCTCCAACTTTCATTCCATATAAATTTTCCACCACACAAGTCTCCCCATTCCAACTCGATCCTCCATTCTTCTTCATCGTCTTCACCTGCTCCCAGCGGCCTCTTGCAATGGATTCAACTGCAACTGATGAAATAGCCCATGATTTCCGACCCCGCTTCATTGTCTTCAAAGACGGGCGTGTGCAACGCTTAGCTTTTAACGACTTTGTCCCTCCCTCTCTCAATCCCCAAGGCGTCTCCTCCAAGGACCTCCAAATCCTACCTGAGCTGGGCGTCTCTGCCCGCCTCTACCTCCCCAAATTAGACGTCGACGATGACGCCCGTCGGAAGCTTCCTCTCCTCGTCTACTACCACGGCGGCGGCTTTTGCATCGCCTCTGCCTTCGCCGGCCTTCACCACCACTACCTCACCTCTCTTGTGGCGGACGCCAAAGTAGTTGCCGTCTCAGTGGAATATAGGCGTGCCCCTGAGCACCCTATCCCCACCGCCCACGACGACTCATGGGCGGCGCTCCAATGGGTCGCCGCCCAATCCGCCGGAGGGCTCGAGCCCTGGCTGTCGGAGCACGGCGACTTCGACAGCGTCATCATCGCCGGCGACAGCGCCGGAGGAAACATCGTCCACAACTTAGCGATGCGCGCCGGCCGGGAAGAGCTTGGCCATGGGGTGAAGCTCCGCGGTGCGATTGTGGTGCACCCGTTCTTCACCGGGGAGAAGGCGATCGGCGATGAGGTGAAGTACCCGGAGAGGAAGGCTGAAGGTGACCGCATTTGGATGTTTATCAACCCGGCTACGGTCGGGTTGGATGACCCGCTCATCAACCCGATGGGGGACGGGGCGCCGAGCCTAGCGGGTTTGGGGTGCACCCGGGTGTTGGTGTGCGCGGCGGGGATGGACAGATTGGCGTTTCGTGGGCGGGCATACTATGAATGGCTGAGATCGAGTGGGTGGAAAGGGACGGTGGAGATGTTGGAGAGTGAAGGAGAGGGTCATGTTTTCCATCTGCGCAATCCGACTTGTGAGAATGCCAGGGTTATGATGCAACGCTTTGTGTCGTTTCTGAACTGAGACAGAGACCTCTGTTTACTATTATTTCTTTCGCTTTCAGTCTATGCGAAGAAGAGAAGAGGCCTTTCCTCTTCCGTGTAATCTGCTTGTGCATGCATCTTCGTTTATAGGATAATTTCCATATTCAACATGGTTTGTTTAATTAATCACTTGAGGACTTTTTTTTTTATTCTTCTTTGACATGTTAATAAATTAGAGCGAGGCTAACTTCAGTTTTTTGTTTTTTTCCTTTTTGTTTTTTTTTTTTAATTATTTAAAAATTCAGCTGTCAATCAGAAAGGCCCTCATAGTTCATTTATAACCATAAAAGCCCTCCCCCTAATTTTCACTTTTGGTGGGGTAAAATCTCTTTTCCTAAATAAGACGGCATTCCTGTATAATAGAAGGTTAATTTTGAATAGAGCGATTTGATCTTCAATAGGTGGGTCTGATTGTGAATTTTTTATTCTTCAACTTAGCATTTATGTTACAGCCTTGGAAGATGAGAAGTAAGAGTAGAGAACAAGTTCAGGAGGCAACTGCCAGGCTCACTCTCACCGAACTCGTCAGAGCTGCCCTTTGGCAATTGGCACTGTGACGTGCACCTGTGCATACAATTTCCAGACACGTGCACCTGTGCATACAATTTCCAGACAGGATGGGCCCTAATCTGATAGCAGAGGAACATGCCAAGTGAATATGAGGGACCTATGAGGATATGGGTTTCTTGTTTTGGGAGAATTTTTAAAAAGTTCTTAAGTTTCAGACTTATTTAAAAAAAAGATACAAGTTTTAAAACTTTTCAAATTAATTCCTAAGTTTCTCAGGGAGTTTTCAATTAAGGACATCCATCTATTTAAAGTTATTTTTCAGCAACTTTTTTCCTAATTTTTTTAAATACCCAAATTACTCTTCATTGTAATAAAACTCTCCTTCACTTCCTCTATATTCTCCTCATTTCCCTCGCCAGTGTCTTCACGATGATCAAGGACACCCAATATTCCCACAGCGATGTAGTGACTTCCGAAACCATGTCATGGCTTAAATGAACGGTAATTTGAGTATTTTCAAAATATTGAGGGAAAAAGTCCCCAGAAAATACCTTTAAATGGCCGGATGTTCTTAATTGAAAATTTACTGTAAAGCTTAGGGACTAATTTGAAAGGTTTCAAAACTTGTGCCCTTTTTTGAAATTAAGCAAAAACTTAATACCATATTTGAAAATTTTCTTGCTTTTCTTATTCTTTTTCCACTTTAAGGGGATTGTTAACAACAAAATATGGAACGACAAGAAACTAGCAAAGAAAAAGATGAAAGCAACAACAGCAAATGAATCCAACGTTTTAGAGTCCCGTAAAAGTAGAATCTCAGGTATTACTAATCATATGCTTAATATCTTTATCAGTTATGTTCTCTATTAGACAGTGGGACCCAAGAGGATGATATTAAAGTGAAATTTTGAAGATATCTACTAGAAGAGGATGTGATTCAAGATGAGCAGCCTAAATTATCATTGCATATGTAGGTCCCACAATGATTCTAGACGCGTAAACCACAAGTTGCTTTTCAATGCAGGGACGGAGGGAGGGAGTCAGAGGGGCAATTTTAAGGGTCACAGAAATTGACAAAAAAAAAAAATTCCCCCCTCATATTTGTTTTTCCATTTTTTGAGACATAGGTTAATTAGGTTTCAAGTTTTAAGGAGATTTTGATTTCCCTCACCCGAGGGCCGTGCTACCCCACCCGAGGCCTTCTTCCCTCACCAGAGGGCTCTCTTACTTCACCCGAGGTCTACTCCCCTCACCTAAGGGCTTGGGTCCCAGCCGCCTAAGCTAGGTAAAAAAAAAAAGATGGATGTTTTGATTTCTTGCATTCTTATCCCTCCTGATCTCTTTTTTTTTTTTTTTTTACTTTCTTTCATGAAAAGAAAGAGTTTTAAAAAGAATTGAGGATAATTTTTTTGACTCTATTCAACATGTTTTTTTTTTACCTTTCTCTCCGGATCCCATGATATTATGAGAACAATGTATGTCTATCACATAATATTATGACTTTTATGCAGCATCTTAGGAAAAGAAATTCCAAATGATAAAAGTTGAAAAATAGTAGTTAGATGTGTATTTAGCTTTCACAAAATGTCATTTTTCATTTTTTCTTATAAAAAAAATTTTGTTTACCAATTGCAAAAATTGTATGATACAGAAATCCGGGTTTAAAACAGATTAATAGGTTGTTGAGGTCAACATCTACCCTCGCTCATGAGTGGTCATAATTGTGGTCAAGCCCTTGCCCTCATCATAAAATCATTGTTGTGCCGTTTTCCATCTCCAATTAATTTGAGAATAAGTGGTAACTCAATGGGGTGTAAGATCTCACAAGTGATATCAGAACTTGGTAAGTTGGGTGTTAGTGTCACGGAACACGCATTTTTCGGATGTGTAAGAGCATCTCCAAGAGACCCTTCAAATTTGGATATGTTTTTTTTCAAAATAATGGCTTATGTGGCAAAAAAAAAAAAAAAAGACATGTAAATTTGTCATCTTTTGGGCAACTCCAAGAAATATGTCAAATTATTTTTTATAATTTTTTCATTTCAAATTTAACATATGCTTGTACCAAATTCAAATGTATTTACCCTCATCACCATTATTTTATTTAAAAAGAAAGAGAAGGCATCTCATTTAATGGCATGTCAAATTTAACATACCAACACAACCTACAAATGTCATTTGAGATTTGATCATTCTTTTGGAGGTAAAGCGTATGCAAATTACTCCCATTGAAAGTGAGTTGGACAAATAAGGCATACGCTGGAGATGCTCTGAGATCCTAGATAGGTCAAGACGCCAAAAAAAGATAACAATCTTTTCAACATCCAATGGCCGCTATGCTCTCTCCACTACTAGATGGGAGCACAGTTTGACAAAGCTGTTCCAACTACTCTGATCCGAAGGCGGAGGTCATTTGTCAGTCCATCATCGTGGCATGTCGGCTCACATGGTCATTTCAAATTGAAAAGAGAAGCTATAGATTAGGTACAATTAAGGACCTGATTCCCAGTCTTATCCCTCCAACTTTCATTCCATATAAATTTTCCACCACACAAATCTCCTCATTCCAACTCGATCCTCCATTCTTCTTCATCGTCTTCACCTGATCCCAGTGGCATCTTGCAATGGATCCAACTTCAACAGATGAAATAGCCCATGATTTCAGACCCCACTTCATTGTCTTCAAAGACGGGCGTGTGCAACGCTTAGCTTATAACGACTTTGTCCCTCCCTCTCTCAATCCCCAAGGTGTCTCCTCCAAGGACCTCCAAATCCTACCTGAGCTGGGCGTCTCAGCCCGTCTCTACCTCCCCAAATTGGACGTCGACCATGATTCCCGTCGGAAGCTTCCAATCCTCGTCTACTACCACGGCGGCTTCTTTTGCATCGCCTCTGCCTTTGGCGGCCTTCACCACCACTACCTCACCTCTCTTGTGGCAGTCGCCAAAGTGGTTGCTGTCTCAGTGGAATATAGGCGCGCCCCTGAGCACCGTATCCCCACAGCCCACGAGGACTCATGGGCGGCGCTCCAATGGGTCGCCGCCCAATCCGCCGGAGGGCTCGAGCCCTGGCTGTCGGAGCACGGCGACTTCGACCGCGTCACCATCGCCGGCGACAGCGCCGGAGGAAACATCGTCCACAACTTAGCGATGCGCGCCGGCCGGGAAGAGCTTGGCCATGGGGTGAAGCTCCGCGGTGCGATTGTGGTGCACCCGTTCTTCACCGGCGAGAAGGCGATCGGCGATGAGGTGAAGTACCCGGAGGGGAAGGCTGTGGGTGACCGCATTTGGATGTTTATCAACCCGACTACGGTCGGGTTGGATGACCCGCTCATCAACCCGATGGGGGACGGGGCGCCTAGCCTAACGGGTTTGGGGTGCACCCGGGTGTTGGTGTGCGCGGCGGGGATGGACAGATTGACGTTTCGTGGGCGGGCATACTATGAATGGCTGAGATCGATTGGGTGGAAAGGGACGGTGGAGATGTTGGAGAGTGAAGGAGAGGATCACAGCTTCCATCTGCTCAAACTGACTTGTGAGAATGCCAGGGTTATGATGCAACGCTTTGTGTCGTTTCTGAACTGAGACAGAGACCTCTGTCTACTGTTATTTCTTTAACTCTACTAATTGTCTCTGTCTACTGTTATTTCTTTAACTCTACTAATTGTACCCTTTGTGTCGTTCCCGAACTGCGACAGATACCTCTGTCTAGTGTTGTTTCTTTTAACTCTACTGATTGAGTAAAGTAGGATAAAGTTGATTTTAAAGAAAGAATAAAATATAAGTAGTTATGGTTGTATTTTATTTTTAGTTGTTTGTTAAGTAATTTTTTTGACTTTTTTATGAAAAAGTAGAGTATATTTATCTTTTAGTGAGTAAAGGCAGTTGTTTTTTGACTTTTTTGAAAAAGGATGGAGAGAATTTTGGTAAAAGATGTTTTTGATGGGATGTTTGAATTGATTTAACTTTACTTGACTTTATAAGTAAAATTATCAAACGGGCCTAGTCCATGTGAAAAAGAGGCCTTTCCTCTTCCGTGTAATCTGCATCTGCATGCATCTTCGTTTGTAGGATAATTTCCATATTCAACATGATTTGTTTAATTAATCACTTGAGGACTTTTTTTTTTCTTCTTCTTTGACCTGTTAATTAATTAGAGCGAGGCTAACTTCAGATTTTTTTTTTTCTCTTTTTTCTTTAAATTATTTAAAAATTCAGCTGTCGATCAAAAAGGCCCTCATAGTTCATTTATAACTATAAAAGCCCTCCTGCTAGTTTTCACTTTTGGTGGAGTAATTTTTTTTTCCCAAAATAAAAAGGCATTCCCGTATAACAGGAGGTTGTTTATTTTGAACCGTCCATTTGATGTTCAACAGTCGATTTGATGTTCAATAGGTGGGTCTAATTGCGAATTTTTTATTCTTCGACTTTGTTTAAACCTTAGAAGATGAGAAGTAAGAGTGAAGTGCAGTTAGTTGTCAAGTTCAGGAGCCAACTGCCAGGCTCACTCTCACCGAACTCGTCAGAGCTACCCTTTGGCACTGTGACATGCAACTGTGCAGACAATTTCCAGACAGGATGGGTCCTAATCTGATATAAGAGGCACATGCCATGTGAGTATGAGGGGCTTATGAAGATATGGGTTTAAAAAAGTCTTTACGTTTCAGCCTTATTTTAATAAAAGATATAAGTTTTAAAATTTTTCAAATTAATCCCTAAGCTTCTCAGGAAGTTTTTAATAAAGGACATCCATCTATTTGAAGTTATTTTTCGGCAACTTTTTTCGTATTTTTTTTTAAATACCCAAAATGCCCTTCATTGTTATAAAACTCTCATTCACTTCCTCTATATTCTCCTCATTTCCCTGTCCTCACGATGATCAAGGATACCCACTATTCCCACAGCAATGTAGTGGCTGTCGAAACTATGTCATAGCTTAAATGAACGGTAATTTGGTTATTTTCAAAATATTGAAGGAAAAAGTAACCAGAAAATACTTTTAAATGGCCAGATGTCCTTAATTGAAATTTTACTGGAAAGCTTAGGGACTAATTTGAAAAGTTTCAAAACTTACGTCATTTTTTGAAATTAGGCAAAAACTTAATACCATATTTAAAAATTTTCTTGCTTTTCTTTTTCTTTTTCCACTTTAAGGGGATTGTTAACAACAAAATATGGAACGACAAGAAACCAGCAAAGAAAAAGATGCAAGCAACAACAGCAAATGAAGCCAACGTTTTAGAGTCCCTTGTAAAAGTAGAATATGAAGTATTACTAATCATATGCTTAATATCTTTATTAGTTATGTTCTCTATTAGACAGTGGGACCCAAGAGTATGATATTAAAGTGAAATTTAAAGATATCCACTAGAAGAGGAGAGATTCAAGATGAACACCATGAATTATCATTGTATATGTAGGTCCCACAGTGATTCTAGACGCGTAAACCACAAGTTGCTTTTCAATGCGAGGACGGAGGGAGGGAGTCGAAGAGGGGCAATTTTAAGGGTCACAGAAATTGACAAAAAAAAAAAATTTCCCCCTCATATTTGTTTTTCCATTTTTTGAGACATAGGTTAATTAGGTTTGAAGTTTTAAAGAGATTTTGATTTCCCTCACCCGAGGGCCGTGCTACCTAACCCGAGGCCTTCTTCCCTCACCAGAGGGCTCTCTTACTTCACCCGAGGTCTACTCCCTCACCTAAGGGCTTGGGTCCCAGCGGCCTAAGCTAGGTAAAAAAAAAAAAAAAGATGGATGTTTTGATTTCTTGCATTCTTATCCCTCCTGAACTCTTTTTTTTTTTTTTTTTTTCATGAAAAGAAAGAGTTTTAAAAAGAATTGAGGATAATTTTTTTGACTCTGGTCAACAAGTTTTTTTTGACCTTTCTCTCCGGATCCCATGATATTATGAGAACAATGTATGTCACAAAAATTGATAAATCCCATAATATCATGGAACTATCACATAATATTATGACCTTTATACAGCATCTTAGGGAAAAAAAATTCCAAATGATAAAAGTTGAAAAATAGTAGTTAGATGCGTATTTAGCTTTCACAAAATGTCATTTTTCATTTTTTTATAAAAAATAAATTTGTTTACCAGTTGCAGAAATTATATGATACAGAAATCCGGGTTTAAAATGGATTAATAGGTTGTTGAGGTTAACATCCACTCTCGCTTTTGAGCGGTCATAATTGTGGTCAAGACTTCGCCCTCACTATAAAATTATTATTATATCGTTTTCTATTAAGAATTAATTTTAAAAAAAGTGATAATTCAATGGGGGTGTTAGATTTCAAAAGTGGTATCAAAAGTGAGTCAGTTGGGTGGTAGAGTCGGACACACGTTTTTCGGATCTGGAAGATCCTACGTAGGCCTGTCGGCTCAGATGGTCATTTTCATATAAAATCTCACAAGTGGCATCAAAACTTAGTAAGTTGGGTGAAGGCGCGTTTTTCGGATCTGGGACATCCATACATAGGTCAAATCAATATCCAATGGCCTGTCGGCTCACATGGTCATTTGTCAGTCGCCTGTCGGCTCACATGGTCATTTGAAATTGAAAAGAGAAGCTATAGATTAGGTACAAGGACCTGATTCCCAGTCTAATCCCTCCAACTTTCATTCCATATAAATTTTCCACCCCACACACAAATCTCCCCATTCCAACTCCCCCATTCTTCTTCATCGTCTTCACCTGCTCCCAGCGGCATCTTGCAATGGATTCAACTGCAACTGATGAAATAGCCCATGATTTCAGACCCCGCTTCATTGTCTTCAAAGACGGGCGTGTGCAACGCTTAGCTTTTAACGACTTTGTCCCTCCCTCTCTCAATCCCCAAGGCGTCTCCTCCAAGGACCTCCAAATCCTACCTGAGCTGGGCGTCTCAGCCCGTCTCTACCTCCCCAAATTAGACGTCGACGATGACGCCCGTCGGAAGCTTCCTGTCCTCGTCTACTACCACGGCGGCGGCTTTTGCATCGCCTCTGCCTTCGACGGCCTTCACCACCACTACCTCACCTCTCTTGTGGCGGACGCCAAAGTGGTTGCTGTCTCAGTGGAATATAGGCGTGCCCCTGAGCACCCTATCCCCACCGCCCACGAAGACTCATGGGCGGCGCTCCAATGGGTCGCCGCCCAATCTGCCGGAGGGCTCGAGCCCTGGCTGTCGGAGCACGGCGACTTCGACCGCGTCACCATCGCCGGCGACAGCGCCGGAGGAAACATCGTCCACAACTTAGCGATGCGCGCCGGCCGGGAAGAGCTTGGCCATGGGGTGAAGCTCCGCGGTGCGATTGCGGTGCACCCGTTCTTCACCGGGGAGAAGGCGATCGGCGATGAGGTGAAGTACCCGGAGAGGAAGGCTGAAGGTGACCCGCATTTGGATGTTTATCAACCCGACTACGGTCGGGTTGGATGACCCGCTCATCAACCCGATGGGGGACGGGGCGCCGAGTCTAGCTGGTTTGGGGTGCACCCGGGTGTTGGTGTGCGAGGCGGGGATGGACAGATTGACGTTTCGAGGGCGGGCTTACTATGAATGGCTGAGATCGAGCGGGTGGAAAGGAACGGTGGAGATTTTGGAGAGTGAAGGAGAGGGTCATGTTTTCCATCTGGTCAATCCGACTTGTGAGAATGCTGGGATTATGATGAAGCGCTTTGTGGCGTTTCTCAACTGAGATAGCTTTCAATCTTTGTTTGTACTCAAGGCCTTTGTGTGCAATAAGAATGTGCCTGCATCTTGTTTTGTAGGATAATTTCCATTTCCATCATGGTTGGTTTAATTAATCACATGAGGTGTATTTCTTTTGCTGGTTTGACCTGTTCATTAGAGAGAGCAAGTCAGGATCTTGATGCTAACTTCGGATTTTTCTTTTTTTCTTTTTTAACCCCTTGTCTTTTAGGAAATTACCTGAAAAAATCACTTTGGATATGGTGTCCAATAAAAAGCCCTCATAGTTCCTCTATAATAGCAAAAGCCTTCCGGCTATTTTTCACTTTTGTTTGGGCAAAATCTCTTTTGCTTCCTCAGTTAAAACAAGCAGTGAAGTGTGGGGACCATTTGATATTAGTAGTCATTATATTGATGAGTGCATCTATGAAAAATAATTGTGGGGCTCATTTGATATTAATAGTCATATTAACATATCAAATAGTGGGACCCATTTAATGTTAACAAATTGATAATTACAATTATACAGTTAATAACAAATTTAGCCAATTTTAGTAGTATGGGGCGCGCATAATGTTGTTAATCAATATGAAGGCTTCGTAGTGTGATATTAGTAAAGCCAGCCTAAATTATTGATAATTAACAAGGGCTATGTAGTTGTGATATAGTTATAGGACTTCACATTAAATTTGTATACATTTTGGGGCCCAATTAAATAGTGGGATTCATAGTTGCACTCCTATAAGAATCATTGAGGTTAAAACTTATAGTAGGTCACTGTAATTAATGGTTGCCAATGAACTCTTTCGTATATAGGAAAGACTTTATAACAAAAGATTATTTTATACGGCATATCCTAGAATAATGTAATATGAAGGTTTTTTGAAGAAAGTGAGATATTATAAGATACTTTTTAAGTTATCCAAACATCTCATTTTTTTGGTGAATAGATTACATTCTAAACTAGTAGATGATATAATAAAATCTCTTGAAATATCATGTTTCCAAACACCCCCTTAAGCATATACAAATGGGCGCTAACGGACACCCCTAAATTTTTTATAAAGCCCTTTTTTTTTATTTAAAGTAATTTTTATAAAGCTCATTAATATTTTTTTTATAGTAAGATGGATCAGTTTGAGAAATTAATTTTTGGCCTCTAACCTTGACCATAAGTCCATCAGCAGGACTCACCTTTTAATCCAAACTTTTGAAAAACACTATTCCTACCTTTTTTTTTTTTAATCTTACTTCAATTTAAGTTATTTCCCACCATCAAATTTACATGTTAAATTACAAGTCTTATATATGATCAATGACAATAATCATAATTTTGATTGGAATGAAATTTTCTTAACTCAAGACAGCAATCTTCATCGGGTTGACCTTCTAAGGTAGAATCTATTAATTCTTGGGATAAGAATGTACCTTAGAAGTTTACTATTTAGAAAAAATAGATCTTTTAAAAGTTCCCGGTAAATCCTTAATCCCCAAGGGGTTGGCCGAGTGGTTAGGACCACGGTTCATCCCTCTTCCGGAACTAGAGGTATCGGTATCGACCCTTGATTTTCCCTTCAAGAACTGAAGGTTGAGTCCACTTCTGCTACCACCTGGGGGTCATGGGAGTTTTACCCGGCTTCTTTTTGGGCTCGGAGAGATTAGTCCAGCTCAAAGGGTTGGAAACCCTCCGTTAGCAAAAAAAAAAAAAAAAAAAAATCCTTAATCCTTCATCCTCTTACGAAGATAACATAATATTTTTTATGTAAGCAGTGATTTCATTTCTAGAGGTTAGTCATACTCTGGCGATTTTATGTGAGACAGAGTTTTGGTTTTTTTTAGGGATATTGGAAAAGTTGATAAATAAGTTGTTCTTAAGATTTCCACCTTATACGGCTCCTTGTTGAATTTCTTCGAATTAAAGATGAGATGTCAAACTTTTATTTTAACAAATATAATAATATTATTAAAAAATTAGGCCAGTTATTCCAAAACATTGAATTAACGAAAAAAAATATATACATAGGCGCAATTAATTAAAATATTTCAAATCTCTCTCGACCACTCATTTAACTTGAGCTAAGAGTTATTCCATTAACACCTCTCAACGAGGGACAATGTTCTCCTACGAATAGACTGCATCTTTCTAAAATGGAAAGGCCTCCTTGTAAAAAAGGGGGAGCCAATATATCAGCCACGCATATTATCTTAGCCTTTCAACTAATAACCTTAAAAGTGTAATCACATCTTAACTTTAGATTGTTTTTACCATTCCATCCAACAGTTAGTGATTGTTTAATGGCTAAAAAATTGATTTTAATGCTAAATCATTGAATGAGAAGCGTATCCACTCCTCATCAAAGGTGGGCAAAAGTAGCCCTATAAAGCTGAACTAGCATACCAACAAGTCTGCTCCAGCGAACATTCTCCCCCAGAGATTGGAGTATCTTTGACAATTCAAATAAAAGACTGCGACTCCAAAATAGAACAGATGCCAAATTATTTCTCCCACCCCATCTAAGGTTGACCACGAAAATTATACAGATTCATTGAGTGCTCCTACAAATCTGATTTCATTGGCTAGAGTTGCACATTTTCTCATCCACAAGTCCATAACCATCCGATCATTTTCCACATCCAACAAACTCAATAACCTAAAAACAGAAAAGATAAAAGATGCCAAAAGCCTCTATTACATCAAAACCGTATGATAAATTCTTTAAATGCCATCATGGGCTCACATAGAAATAATTTAGACCATTCAACCCCAAGGGGTTGGTCGAGACCACGGTTCCTCCCTTTTTCGGAGCTAGAGGTCTTAGTATCGACCCCCGGTTCCTCCCTCTTCAGGAACCGAATGTTGAATCCACTTGTACTACCACCTAGGGGCTACAGGGGTTTTACTCGGCTTCTTTCTGGGTCCCGAGAGAATAGTCCAGCCCAAAAAATTGAAAACCATCCGTTAGCGCAAAAAAAAAAAAAAGAAAGACCATTAAAAGTGATATATCCATAAAAGTCTCATTAAAAGAAAGAGTGGATCCCGCTATAAGATGAAAAAAGCATACTTTCATATGTTCAATTAGACGATCAAGGCTCACGTAAAGATAATTCAGAGCGTTCAAAATAATTTATGCCTAAAAATCTCATTAATAAAAGAGTGGATCCCACTAGAACATGGAAAAAGCATACTATCGTATTTTCAATTAGACAGTCAAATCACAAACGGTCCAGATCATCTCTATATACAGCCCAACGGCCAAAGATTGACTTCCAGGCAGGCCACAGAGATTCCGGACGATAAAATTTCCTCTTTTCTTCTCTCACCTTTCCATTTCACTGGTGCTCTCTTAGGTTTGCTGCCGTTTCACAAGTTAGGTGTGTTGTCTATGATTTCCTCCACCCATCAAGTTTTCCATTAATTGGATGATGGGTTTTGGACCCAATTTGATGGATTGTTGAGAGTTGATCAATCTCAAGTTCAGAATGCAGATTCCATTTTTTTTTTTTTTACTTTTGATATGATCTTGTTGATATGGGGTAATTTTATTTCTCTTTCCTTGTTAATTTGTTCCATGTTAGGACCATATAGAGCAGATTGAGGTGTAAAGATGTGGGGAATTATCAGGCAAAAGGTTGGATGCAGATCCTTCTCTGCTTCGGTAATGAAAGTGTATTATTAATTTTGAGTTCATATATGTTGATGTGTTCTTGTGGGTGTTGATCTCCATTTTTTTGTTTTGTTTTTGGGTATGTGGGTGCAGATTCTGGGGCAGTCATTGCAAAGAATAGAACAGCCACTGACTGTTCTAGCAAGGAATTTCTCATCTGGGGGAAAAGATGTATGTGTGGTTTCTGATTATTTGATTTTCATTTGTTCCTGGTTTCCTCTTTCTCCATGTTTTCCCATGGTTTTCTCTCTTTTAAATGATATAAGATAAAATTGTGATGATTGCCAAAACAATGGGTGCTTTTTGGCAAATGATACTGAATGTGTGGAAGTTCATAGGAAAGGTGCTTTCATCCAATGGTGAAGGGTTCTTCCAGATCTTCCGCGGTTGCCGAGATTGAAAAATCCCAAACTCAAGAAGCTGCAACAAACACCTTATACCAATCCCATAGCATAATAATGCTCCCCACTGGAAGACCCAACTGCGTCCAAACAAACCATTTGATAAAATTGCTACCCCAGAGATCATCACAATAAGCATTCAAAGTAGATTTCTGTTACCTTGTTGGGGATGGGCCAGAAAGGGAGGTTTTGTAGACTGTAGTAAATATTTAGAATAGGAACCTTTGATATTCTTGCAACTTGAGAGCATCATTGTGGTGCTTAAAAGATTCTCAGTCTGAGTATCACCATTACATCCAATTACTTGATTAACTTTATTCCCTACATTAATTCGTATTCGTTATCAGTTCCTTTCTACAGTTTCAATCATGAGAGTGATGAACAACTTGAGAAACCTGTTTTCTTCAATAGTATTGCCATTTTACAAGGCAAGGAAATAATATCTAGCACAGTCATAAGGTGGTCATTGCCACAATGACAAGGTTGTGGATTTGAGTCATGTTACCAATAAAAGAATGCCCAGTGAACTGCAAGTAGAGTCACTAGAACATTTCTCTGATACAACGGAAACAACTCTTGAACTAACATAGTGCGTTGATAATGGTGTTATTCAGATTCTTTTGAAAACTTAGTATGGCCTTTTTACCAGTTTCAAGGATCTGCATAGATCTGCATGATCTTATCTATTAGATACCCAGATGTGAGTATAAGAGTAGGATGATAGCACAAGCTCTTCATTCTGTCAACTTGTCAGTTGTCAATGTCATGTGTTCCAATGATTCACAGAAATTTTCAATTTATTGTTACTTTGGGTCAACTTTGATCTTATTAAATTGGCCAGAGAACATTGGGATATGAGGCCCATTTGCCACTTGTTCATTCAAATAAATTCTTCTTGTTTGTATGTGCTTATTGGTTTTATGTTGAACATATTGACTAGAATTTTGTTTTAACTCTGATTTATCACAGATGAATGTGCGAGACGCCTTAAATTCTGCACTTGATGAGGAAATGTCTGCTGATCCAAAAGTTCTCTTGATGGGTGAAGAGGTAATTGTGGAAATCATTAGTCACAATATTTTCTGGAATTTTTATTCCATTAATTTTTCTATTCTAAGGATGGCCTTTTCTACTGCAGGTTGGTGAATACCAGGGTGCATACAAGGTTAGACATGCTCATTTCAAATATTTTTTCTTGCTTCTTCTTTGAGATTGTAAATCCATTTTCTTTTTCTTCTTTGATTTCTAATGTATTTGTTTCCTGTTCTCTCTTTTTAGTTAAATCTAAAACTCTTTTATGCAGATTTCCAAAGGTCTTCTTGAGAAGTATGGTCCTGAGAGGGTTCTTGATACTCCAATTACAGAGGTTGATTTTCCTTTTTTTTCTTTTTTGCTCTACAATGGCTGGAACTCACACACCCCTGCATACTACACATGTCCCTAGCTAGCTGAGCAACAACAAGGGGCTATTTCAGAGTTTAATTTATGATTTTGATGTTTAACATCATGGACATAATGCTTAATATTGCTTGCTATATTCCTGTTTGAGTATTGTTGCATAATGTGATTAAACTTGTTGAAATCCTTTTTCTCTTCAATGCAGTTCATTCACTTTAGTCATTTTTACTGGTTCAATTTTGTAGGCTGGCTTTACTGGAATTGGAGTTGGTGCAGCTTACTATGGTCTTCGACCTGTTGTAGAGTTTATGACATTTAACTTCTCTATGCAGGTTAGAGTTTTTTCTACTCTTGGAATCAATTTCTTTGTAGTTTATAGTTCACATTCTACAGTGTGATACAGAATTACTTTTGTAATCTGTGTACAGCCAAGGGTCTATTTGATAGCAACGATTTAGTGCAACTAATAATCTGTGAGTTGTGTAAGGCGAAGTTTTTGGAGATATGTGGCTTGCATAACATATTATTTTCGGATGAGTTTTTTTTTTTCCTCAAATTCATGTGATTTGAAATATTTAGAGATTGATCCTTTTGGTCAAAAAATAAGGCTATCTAAAATTAGAGTAGTGGAGGGTCATAACCCATATGATGTAAAATCCTGAGGTTGATCCTTCGCCAACCAGGGATAGAATAGGGTACAGTTGTAACCCATATGATGTCAAAAGACTGAGGTTGTGTTTGGCAAATCTGATTCTTGCCTCTTATTGTCTAAAAACTGTATGAAACAGTTTTTAGATTGTTTGGAAACATATCTTTCAATCTCTATTTCAAATGATGTTTAGATGATTTGCCTCTATTTCAAATGGGCTGGAAATCGGGGAGATTTGAAACAGAGGCACATGTCTGAAGCGGGTAGATGGTGGAGCTACAGTGAAACGGGCGTCCTTTTTGGACAGTTCGTTTTTTCTTTTTTTTTTTTTTTCAATTTTTGGGAGCCTCGTTGATGATCCAATCCGTTGAAAGTATTAAAAAGGCCAAAAACGGCTTGAGATCCAAATTTCAACCATTGATCTATCTCGGATCTCGAGATATGTGTAAAACAATGTAAACCATTTGATCTCAATTTTTTTTTCATCATTGTGGGACCCATAATTACGATCCAAACCGTTGCTCCTCTTGACAAGGCCCACAATGGCAATGAGACCAAAAATTACCTTCTAATTCCATGTGGATCTCGAGAAACATGCTAAAACGTTTTCCACCGTTGACATACTATGCATGGGTTGACTGGGTTTTGAAATGGCCACAGGCAGTCTGATTTTTTGTGTTTTTTTATAAATATTGGGACCATAAACCATGATCCAAACCATTGGATATATTAAGAAGATCAATAATGACTAGGGGCCCGAATTCTAGCTATTGGATCATCATAGATATTGAGATACTTACAAAAAAAGACGGACATTTATATCTATTTTTCAACACCCGTGGGCCCCAAATGCAAGATCCAAACCGGTAATTCTCTTTGTAAGGCTAAACACACCAATGGCGCCAAATCTCAATGCTTGACTCCTTATGCATCTCAAGATGTTTATGAAAAACTTTCAGCCATTGCTTACAAAAGATCTTTTTCAATCAATTTTTTTGTGTTACCAAACACACTATTTTTAAAACATCTATTTTAAATGGGGCCATTTGAAACAGATCTATTTCATGTAGATCTATTTTATATAGATAAGATTTGCCAAACAGGGCCTGAATCCTGAATCTCCTTGATTCCCGAGTTATTAAATCCCTACCCATTGTCATACTGTATTTGGGTCAACCCAACCCATTCAACCAGCTCTGTTTTTTTTTTTTTGCTAAGATGATTTCATAAACTTAAAAAAAAGGATACAAAAGAAGTCGAGTCATACAAAAGCAGAAAGTCATGCAATACATCACAGACTATCCCTTTCCAAAATATCCAGTGTCATCTCGGAACATGTTAGAGGAACTGATAGAACTGATACAATTCGATCAGCTTTTACCACATCTTTAAAATAGGGAAAAACCTATGATTTGTTCTTTCAAGTTCGACCTTGTTATATATTGTTTTTCACCATCAACAAGAAGTTAGATTTACCTATGATGATAATCCAACCTAGTATTGAAGGAAACGTTAGTCTGCATTATTTGTTATCGTACTTGGTTGAAAAGTTTTACAGCCCCACCCAACTTAACATGACATTATCTGCTTTGGCCCCATGTGCAAACGCAGGGACTTTCCAAGCGGCCACCCATCTTGGTATTGCTCCTAACCGAGCACGAAGCATGACTTTAAAACGCGTCATGTCAGTTAGGATGGGGTTTGACTTATAAGTTATAAGCCCAGATTTAGGACTTGGATGTTTCCGATGTGGGACTTGTGGGGTCCCTTGTATCCTTGGTGTTCTTTTGTAGATAATGGGCACACCAGATTTCAACTGGATCTGTAACCTTGGCCCAAGCCTGTTGGATCTCATACTCTCCCCCACCAGAAACAAAACTGTCCCCGGCTCTTATATCAAGAGTCATAGCCCCGCCCAACTCATTATGATATTGCCCTCACGTTATGTTGAGTTAAAACAGGTTTGACTTAGAAGCCCAAGGTTAGGACTTTGATGTTTCCAATGTGGGACTTGTGGAGTTCCTTGTATCTTGGGTGTTCTTTGGTAGATGATGGGCACATTGGATTTCAACCAGATCTGCCACCTTGACCCAGGCTCGCTGGATCTCACAAAAAGTCAGGGCACATTGGATTTCAACCGGATCTGCCACCTTGACCCAGGCCCGCTGGATCTCACAAAAAGTCAGTGGCACAAAGTTACTCTACATCGAGTTGTGAGCTGACACCTCTAAATTTGAATACAAGTTACAATGCGGTTCTTGCACCTGCTGCCCACCTGCCGAACCTCAATAGGGGCCTCTGGACCCCCATTGGCCTGTTTCATTCATGGAAGACGAGCTTTGAGGTTGGCTTGAATCGCAATCTTGAACTTATGGCAGGCATAATCCTTCAACAGGGTATCTTAAGTGGCAAAGTGACTTTGTTGCCATGATGCACTGACGGTCACACTCATTCGTTTTACAAATACTGGAAAACAGTTTCATGAATTTGACTCATAAGCTTTTAATCTATCAATGCAAAAGAGAATGACAGGACAGAATCTGGGAAAAAAAAGAAGAGCTTTTCCCTTTGGATTATGAATCATGAGTTCCACGCATGGAAACTTTACATACAGAATGAATTTTGTTACCTCTTAAGTATGAAAATTGTTTACATTGTGAAGCATGGCTCAAGAACATCTGTGTCCTTGTTGGCACAACAATTGGCAGCAAAATTACTATATCGCACCTAGTTGGGTTACAAGGAACTTCTTAAATGCTGAAAACTTTTGTGGAATCCCTTTAATCACGTCAAGACGGTCAACACCCAACATCACCTATGTCATGAGAACATCAGTGTGAAATATTCACTAGTATCAAATCTACGCTCATCAATAAGAAATAATTCCATCCATTTGCAGATTCAAAGGTTTAATTTGTCACGGACATGAGTAACAAAACACCAACATTTTGATACTAAAGGAAGGGTAAGAGAAACAAGCTAAAACCCTAGCTGAAACCAGCATTTCATACAAAAGAACGGCCCAACTGATCACTATAAGCATTATAAATAATTTCATTAGAGGTTCATTCTAATAATAGTCATAGAGGCAATTGATTCTATCAGTTTAATCCTTCGAATCACTGAATCATGCCCTACATGGGCCTTAATTGGATGTAACTTTTGAGTCTCAGGATTCTGTAATTTCCCTTTCAGAAATGGTTTTATGTTGACATAAATGTTTCCTCTATGCTGGATCATTTCTTGATGATATGGTCTACTTTGATAAAATATTTTATTTTTCTATAATTACAGAGTTTGTTCAAAGACCTAGTTAACTGTTTTCTATGATTATAGTGTCCTCACAAGTCACAAGAAATTTTCTATCAGCAAACAAATTTATCCCATATCAGTTCTATCTTGAATAAAATTTTCTTCTAAACTTTCTTTTTGCTTTTCGTTGTAGCTTTTGTTTGTTGAATCCCAATTGTATTGCAAGTTCATGTAAAAATTGATTGTTGGTTCTCATTTCAGGCAATTGATCATATCATTAATTCTGCCGCAAAATCAAACTACATGTCTGCTGGTCAGATAAATGTGCCAATCGTTTTCAGAGGGCCTAATGGTGCTGCTGCTGGAGTTGGTGCGCAACATTCCCAGGTGTGCTTTCCCGTTCTTCCCCTTTCTACATAAATGTATATAAAGCTTTATCTAGGTGAACCATACGCACATAAGGATGGTCGGTCTGGTGAGTGTGTCCTAACCCCTGATCTATGGCCCTCAAGTTTTAATGGTTTTTAAAAGGTATCATTTTTTTGGGTTTCAATCCATTCTTGAGTAATGGTTGGATGAGTCTCGAGTTTTGACTTGTGGCAACTCAAGGGGGTAGTGTGTATGAGGGTTGAGGTGAATATAGGCCTCCCAAGTGACTTGAAAATAAGCTAGACTGCATGTTTCTTATATGCATATGGGTCTCACTTGAATATTTCTTCTGTGTGTCTGTGTGCACATGTACATGCGTTCGCACTTGTATGTGTCTTTCACTCCATTCTTAATTGTTTAGAAGCTCGATTCATTTACCAAATTTGGGGCTTCTATATTTCTGAAGTATGATAAAAAAATCTCTAATTGTTTTAGTTTGTGGACTATGTAAGGTATCTAAGCATCCTTTTGAAAGTATTTGGTGAAAGACACATACAAGTGCACACATGTGCATGCATGCGCATTGCGCACTTGTACGTGTCTTTCACTCCATTCTTAATTGTTTAGAAGCTTGATTCATTTACTGAATTTGGGGCTTCTATATTTCTAAAAGTATGATAAAGATCTCTATCAGTTTTAGCTTTTGTATTGCGTAATGTATCTAAGCATGCTTTTGAAAGTATTAGATATTACTATTGCCATTCAATAGTGGTCATGGAGTCCACCCCACTGGTTATCACCTCTGCAATTTTTGTCTGATCACAAAGCTAATGATCTTTGGAAGGCCCCGGCAAGGGCCGTGTTACTGTGAACCTGGAGAAGTTAGCATATAACCCCCTTCAATACTCAACACTCGGAAATCTGAATGTGCTTCATTGAAATTGCTTATTACTGTTTATTAGCTCTTTTTTATCTGATTGTGCACAAATGATGTAGTGACTCCTTTGTTTGTTTTGGGGAAGTGCCATTGCCTGATTATGAAAGTTGATGGATCGGTTTCTCCTTCTCTGAGGTTTCTGAGATTCTGGACTGAGAATTAAGTGCTTAGCTACGATACATTTTGACAGTGAATAGGCTTCATACTCTGATAGAAAGTCATAAGCCAGGGCTCTTTTCATGCTTCTTACACATTGGATTGTAATTTTACCCATGACTTGTTGCCTGTCTCTTGTCCTTTTAGCACATTGTGCTCTACAGGCAAAAAAAAAAGGTATTGTGTTCGGGGCAGAGTAAACAGCCCACCAATTGCACTTTGGTGCAGAATAAACGACCACCAATTGAACAAATTAAATTTGTTGCTAATTAATGAATTAGCAGAGCTGTTTTGTTAGCTTAAATGAGTCATGTATAGAAGTTGTGGGTAAGTAATGAAAATTGTAAGGGTAAAGGAAAAAAAAAAAACTTTGAAGATGGTGCTCATCTGTAAATTATTTCTCTGCAGTGTTATGCAGCTTGGTTTGCTTCCTGCCCGGGTTTGAAGGTTTTGACCCCATATTCTTCAGAAGACGCTAGAGGATTGCTAAAAGCTGCTATTAGAGACCCTGATCCTGTAGTTTTCCTTGAAAATGAGTTGCTGTAAGTTCTGTTTGAAGTCTTTTTTGGTTCAAGACTGAATGTTTACTTGATTAATGTTAAAATTTTGACATGAGCTTTGCATGGCGTCCAGATATGGTGAGTCTTTCCCTGTTTCAGCGGAAGCTCTTGATTCAAGTTTCTGCCTTCCAATAGGAAAGGCTAAGGTATGCTTTTCAAGTGTACAAACATTTATCTACATCGTTATAAAAAAAAAGTTATCTACATCATCATCTTCATGAATTCACAGTAATTATTCTTGGTTTGATGTCCTCTATTGACAGATTGAACGAGAAGGAAAGCATGTTACTATTACAGCTTTCTCGAAGATGGTTGGTTATGCTCTCCAGGTGTGTGGTGTTGTTTATTCTAACCTTGGGCATGATCAGTTAGTTATCTCAGCAAGGATTGTATATTGTTCTGCACTTGCTGGTTGCTTTATAAATCTACTTGAACTGGAGTCAATTTTTCATGATGTTGTGATAGGATGATATGGAAAAGAGAAAATGTGCCTATTTTGGTTTCTGCCTTCTGTGTCACTTAAGCATGTTGCAGCGAAGCAGTAATTTAAAATACCACTAGAGGATAGTAATAGAAAATTAGAAATTTTGGATTTACAAATGAACCATGGCTTAGAGGTGATTTGGGTCCCAATCATAGTTGGTAGAAGAATGCCTGAGGTGGTAAAAATTCAGGCAAAAGGGACCGAGTGTCATGGGATTATTTTTCTTTAACAAAGTGGGCACTGTGATATACAAGTTTCCTGGGCAATAGGCATTGAAAGTTGAAACCCTGAAAATTTTTAATCCCAGTATTATTTTTTGGTTCTGTTTGGATATAAGAGAAGTTAAATCGTAAGAGAAGTTAAATCATTAAATTTCTTCCTTTTCGTAGGTGTTTTGGTGAATCAGCTGAATCCTTGAGTGGTAGGGCTAGTCTGAAACATCAGTTGAAAATTTGAGAAGACGTCAACTCTTGCCAAAATGGCAAATTGAATTTTCTCATACAGGTGTCCATGAGCAACTATTTTCAAAAGTAGCAGGGACCAGGGACTCATCTCTCTCCAAGTTAGAGGATTTAAAAAGTGGTTATATAAAAAAGGATTTAAAAAGTGGCTTTAGATTTGAGAGAACCTGAGATTTCTCCTTTTTTTTTTTTTTTTTGGAACAGCCATTGTCTGCTAGAATCTATATTAAGGGGCAGACATGGACTGGGGTCTCCAATTAATTCAGCAAACTTGCCTTCTTTTTAATTATTATAAGGGGATGGCGATTAATTCAGCAAACACGCACTGACACAATGCTTCCTTTGTTTTTTTTTTTTTTTTTTATGGTAAATAATGCTTCCTTCTATTGATATATTGAATCAGACCATTCCTGTATGTGTATCATATGTTATCCCTACCAATCCAAAGAATCCTATTGTTGTGAATTTGTATCCTTGGTGTACCCTTATCTGCACTTGCTTTGGTTTGCAATTTGTATATGAAGGCACCTTTTAACCAGGTGAAGGCAAGGTTCTTAAGCAATTGCTAATTGATTTTTAATAGAACTCAATGTGCTAGCAACAATTTTTTTGTGTTTTATTCTTGCCCATGTTTGAATAGGTAGTAACTCGATATTTTCTTAATCATCTATTGAATATCTTGCTTGCTCTTGCTTTTCTTGTCACTGGACCTAATTTTACTCAGTTATATCCTTTCTGCTTGTTTAACGATTTTGAAGTGTATTTTTCCATGTGCAAGTTTTTATTTTGAGTATGTAATCTGACCTGAGGTTTTACACCTTAACCTTAGTGCACCTTATTTACACTGTTGTAACTTAGGCCAGCTGTTGTTGATTCAGACCATTACCCTGTTTGGCCCAAAACGGCCCTTACTATCCGCTATTCAAAATTCTATGTAGATTCTTTCCATTGATTTTGGATCTTTGCTGTGTTTACTTTTTTATGAGGCTGTCAGTGGAAGGGTTGTGTTTGAGATGGGTGAAAGTTGTGGCTCATCATTGCTTGCCTAACCAGGTCAATGTTCTGGATCACCAAAACATGGGCACATCTACAAATGCAAACCTCAAGGATGTCGTCTTTCATTTTTTATGAGGTTACCAATACATCACACGCCTCACCATATCCATTGAATAAACAAAACATGGCCCCCACATTTACAAATTAGAACTGTAGGATATTATACAAAACCCAGCTCAAGTCTCAACTAGTTCCTCCTTGTCAACATCATAGCTCATTTATGTTTATGGTTTTCTTGCTTCTCTACTTAGAAGTTTTCTCAGAATTCATGTTTGAGTTGTGACACGTTTTACGCTGGTTGGCACCTACTACTTAACACAACCCTCATCTCTTTACCTGAGCTTGGGGACCAGTAAAAACTGTCGTAGTTTTGCTTCTCTACTTGACTTGCGCATAGTTGTTCTGATAAACATACAATAAACTCATGTTTAGTAATTTAATTTATCAAACATTATGATCAATTGCCATGCATGCACTATGTTCCAGTTTGATGAATCACCTGGTAGGAAATGCTTTTGCTTTTTATTCAAGTTCTGAGTCTTATGGCACTTTTTTATTTTCTCTTTCTTTCTCAAGCCTACTATTTAGGAAACTAGTGGTTGCTTCTTTCTGTTTCTCCTCTAAGTAACTATTATGTGGATATTTCCAGGCTGCAGAGATACTTGCCAAGGAAGGGATCAGTGCCGAGGTGAAAATCGGAAATCCCAAACTTCTAATGTTGTTGCAGAATGAAATCAAAGTGCATGAAATTCCTGCTCCACCTCTAAACATAATCGATGTTGTCGATGCAGATTATAAATCTTCGTTCGATTAGGCCTCTTGACAGAGATACTATTAATGCTTCTGTCAGGAAAACCAACAGATTAGTGACACTTGAAGAAGGATTTCCGCAACATGGTGTTGGTGCTGAAATCTGGTTTGCTTCTTCTACCATATTGACCAAACACTTTGTATTTATTTAGATTTTCTTTGGATGGGCATTTTTCATCTTCATTCAAAGAAAAGAAATGATCATTTTTCATCATTAAGTGTCTCTTTGAACAGTATGTCTGTTATTGAGGAGAGCTTTGAGTATCTTGATGCACCAGTTGAGAGGATTGCTGGAGCAGACGTACCCATGCCTTACGCAGCAAATCTTGAGAGGATGGCTGTTCCCCAGGTTTGTTGTCCTTTGGTTCTTTGGCCTGCTGCTGCTTATGTTCTGTGGCATTCTCATACGGTTGTGACAATACTGTGAATTTCTTCTTTGGAAAGAATACGGTCATGTGCCACATCAAACTTAGGAGTCCTATAAGCCATTTGATCACGTGTGAGGCCAAGAATTTCGCACTTCCGGTTGTTGATCTGCTTGGTGCCTCTATGGATAAGGACTGACCAAATGTCTTCCCCAGTAGAAGATTCTAATGCTCAATCCTTGGCCTTTTCCTCTCCCCTTTGCTCTTCTATTCCCCAAGCTGTCTACTTAACGCCTGGTGTAGGAGATTTCTTTCCTTTTTCATTTTTGGGGGAAAAGTATCTGAAATTTATTCGAAGATGGAAAATAATAAAACAAGGGTATCGCTTGGATCATCACAATGCCAGCACCAGCCTCACCAACCACTAATGGGAAAAATATTAAATTGCCCAACTGTATCGATAAAGAAAACTGCTGCACTACCTTTTTGGCAAGTAACCATCTCTCCCTACCACACTAATGAGCCAACATCAAAATGCCGTCCTGAAGTGCAACCCAACAAAATGCAAATTTTTTCAGAGAAAGCATTAGTCTGCCATAAGGACGCCAACATTGTATGGATCCTTGACTCTTTAACTCCACAGCTTAGGAGCAAAATGCCCTACTGGTTGGAGTTTTGAAATTGGCTTCCCCTTAGGGATTAACGCACTAACGAAGAAGCTTTTTTAGTCGCTCAATCAATGTGCTGCCCTCATGAACTCTAAACTGAGAAGCTTAATATACCTTGGCTTTGGAGTATTTGTATCATTTAATCTATAGCTGATTTTCAAGGCACTAATCAGTAATCATTCACTATGGCTCTTGCCAGATTAGTGTTGTCATTACCAAACATGCATCCAACTTGGACACGGGCATTATTCTTCTCCTATACATTGCGTCCCTATAAATGACTGATTTGCACTCAAAAACATTGGGTGCATTTGAGGTATCACAAGAAAATATGCATTTGCTGAGGCGCTGGACACTATGCACTTCCTATTTGAGCTGACTTGAATTTTGAAAGTCTTTTTAATTAATGTCAACCTGAGCTCGTCTTTTCCTTCAGGTTGATGACATTGTTCGGGCAGCAAAGCGGGCGTGCTACAGAGCTGTTCCTGTTGCTGCAGCTGCTTAGGTCAGAGTGGTTCTTCTCTGAAGGTCTATTGTTTTTCTGTGCGTTCACTGTCGCCATTTTGCCTTGTCCGTATGTTTTTTGAGTTCCAATGGAAGAAAAAGAAATTCTCAGCTGCCAAGTACTGATTTCCTGATTCATTTGAAGCAACCCCTTGGTTTCAGAGCTTCAGAAATGTCACGTCCTTGAAAATAAGGGATCTATATTTTTTCCATCAGTTGGAAGATTGCTCCAGTTATCAATAATCTCTTTTTGGACATTGTGATTCAGTTGGGAGCTGAGTCACAAATGTCACAGATACTAATATTACAATAGTTTTGAGATTTCTATAAAATGGCATTTTCCTGATAATATGGCTTATTTTCAAAGATAATCACAAAAGTTAACATGATAAAATTAAATTTCACAATAATAGCCATAAAAAAAAATAGCGAAGGTTGTCAGAAAAATGAAATATATGACCTTTTTATTTTTATTTTGTTTTTGGTTACTCCTATTTTGTGGCCTTTTCTGATTGCTTCTGTTCCCTGTCTGTATCTTACTTTTTACGGCCTCTCAGGTATTTTATTTGTCCTTTGTTCCTCTTTTTGACCCTTTTTTTCTGTGTATTTCATAAGATGCCTTGTTTGTTCTACTTTTGTTTACCTTTTTTTTTGTACAAGTTTAATTTTTTAGGGCTTTTGCATGGAATTGAATTGTTAGGAAATTTGAGATATGTATTTTCTAGAATTGGTCAAAATTGAAGAGACTAAGGTGGGGTTCCATAGATGTCCATCAATAATATAGAATTGAATTAAGCAGGCATGGACAGTGAGTACACAGCCATCACCGTAATGAATCAAATCCCACTCACCTCATAATATCCTTGTGATGGAAACCATTTACCATGAAGTCCCTAGTAATTGAATTCTATGCAAACAAATGCGCCCTTACAGCCAGGAAGCAACTAATACTCATTAGCTGTTAATCTATGAATAATTAGTATGACAACTTTTCAGGAGTTGTCTAAGCCTACAGGGTCCCCCAGCCCCTCTGTGATCCTCTATTACTTTCTCACAAAACTACTGCCTGTGAGTTGCCATCAGGCCAAATTTGATAGTCATTCATTCAAGTTTTGTAGATATCCTCGAGTTCAACTGATAGTGGCCAGGGTTTGGATAACTTGATCCTCCATAAACAAAACAGTACCTGTTGTGATCGGGTGGTTCTTATAGTTTTGCACACAACTAGGTAGCATGGAAAAGACCCGAGTCGAAAGATTGTTTGAATTTTGATTGCATTGAGAGATTAGTAAATGGATTTGATTTTTTTTTCTTCTTATGATAAATAACTAAGAGAGGCATTGAAAAGGCCTCCGGTTTTTGGCGCTTGCCATTTTTTCTGCTGTTTGATGTTGTTCTCTTGAGAGGGGGAAATAGTTGAATGGAGGTTGAAATTGTATCAATGGTGCACGGAATTCCAGCACAGTGCAAAATGTTTGCAGACGTGGAGGAGCTGAGGAAGTCAGAAGTAATGTTTTATTGTGGGTTTAACAAAGAATTTGTTAAAAAGTGGAACCCTGAAGAGCTGAAGGTGGATGAACCAGGACCTCAGTAGTTGGAAGATGATGGTAGTCTAAGGATATCTAACAAGACACATCCACCGCTGGGCTATTCATCTTGTATGATCCAAAACTTTAGTAATTCTTTTTATTCTTCTTTATAGATAATTTTCTTAATAAACTAAACCGGATCTAGGCTTGAGTCCACTGTGGCTCTGCACTGTAATGGACACTTTGCATCCTTATACTCAAATCAGCTCAAGCTCTGGTATCTTTACTCAAAAAGCTTTGGTATCTTTACTTTTGAGTGCACAACAGGGGTGAATGCAAAAGGCCCTCACTGCCCCAAGGGTTAAGTTGTTGTGAAGTGGCCGGTCATCCGTGGGGCCCACATGGGGGTCCTACAATATCCTAGCTTATTTAAAAAAAAAAAAAGAAAAGAAAAGAAAAGAAAGTGATTAAACAAAAATGCTTGCTTAAAAAAAAAAAAAGAAAAGAAAGTGATATAAACAAAAAATGCAAAGTGTGATTGACATTATGAAAATAAAGGGTGCCGAATCATGTGATGAATCCGACCACCAAATCCAATTTTAGTGAAATCCAGTCCAGAACTTATAAAAGTGGCAAGTGACATTATCATGTCATTTAACCATTTGGATTTCATCTCATGAATTTGTACTTGAAATAGAGGTAAGAAGATTGATATTGCCATTAACATGGTAACGTATCCCACGTACGTATCCACCACCTGAAGATCCTATATCTCTCCATCTCTCTACCTATACCATTCCATCCCAAATCTCCTCCTCCTCCTTCCTCTTCTTATGGTCTGTCTTCTTGCCATGGCTTCAACTGCAACTGATGAAATAGCGTTTGATTTCAGACCGTACTTCATTCTCTACAAAGACGGCCATGTGGATCGCCTAACTGAGAACGACTTCGTCCCTCCATCTCTTAATCCTGAAGGTGTCTCCTCCAAAGACGTCGCAATCATACCTGAGTTGGGTGCCTCCGCCCGTCTCTTCCTCCCCAAACTCGATGCCAGTGACCCTCATCGAAAGCTCCCAATACTTGTTTACTACCATGGTGGAGGCTTCTGCTTTGTCTCTGCCTTCTGCAGCCTTGTTCACAGCTACCTCACCTCCATTGTCATAGAGGCCAATGTTATCGCAGTATCGGTCGACTTCAGGCGATTCCCCGAGCACACTCTTCCCGCCCCCTATGATGATTGTTGGGCCGCCCTCCAATGGGCCGCCTCCCACTCCGCCGGCGGAGCTGAGCCCTGGCTGTCGGAGCATGGCGACTTTGACCGCATCACCGTTATCGGTGATAGCGCTGGCGGCCACATTGTCCACAACGTGGCAATGCGTGCAGGCCGGGAAGAATTGGGCCATGGGGTGAAGCTCGAGGCGCAATCTTCGGCCACCCGTACTTCTGCGGGGCAGAGTCGGTCGGAGAGGAGGTTAAGTACCCGGAGAAGAAGGCTCAGGGGGACTACATTTGGATGCTGACCAACCCGACTACCGTGGGCTTGGACGACCCGCGAATCAACCCCATAGCAGTGGATGGGCCGAGCCTGTCGGGTTTGGGCTGTGCCCGTGTGCTGTTGTGCGTGGCAGGGAATGACATTTTTAGAGATCGAGGGCTGCTTTACTATGAACGGCTGCGATCGAGCGGGTGGAAAGGAACGGTGGAGCTGTTGGAGAGTGAAGGAGAGGAACATGTCTTCCACCTTTACAATCCAACTTGTGAGAATGCAAGGATTATAATGCAGCACATTGTCTCATTTCTGAATTGAGAAAGAGTCCATGCCTAGATCTCCATGAAAATATATGAACAATGGAATATGTATCCAAAGCTTACCTATGAAAACTCAATAGAAATCCAAATCTGATCCAATGCCAGAAACTCTGCTGCTATGTGTCTTATTTTGAAACGCTGTATAGAACACCACATGGAAGAAGTGATAAAAGATGTGGATCCTAATTACTAATAAATATAGTAAATCAACCCCTACTACCCAAACATATCTGGGTAGTCTGAGCCTGGCCCAAAGTCCTCAGCAGGCCTATTATACTGGCTAGGCCCTTAGTTCCCCTCAAGGGTAGGGCAAACCAAAAGAAAATTCTTTTCGTTTTCTTTAAAAAAAAAATCTTTTTAACACCATCATCAGCAGCCAATCTGATGTTAACAAATGCAATTTGTTGTTGGTAATTTCAATATACAATAATCTCAAATTATAGGTTAGATAGTTAGGGACATGGGTTGTGAGAGTGTATGTGTTCAAGTCTTAAATGTAGCAAAAAATAAAAAAAAATCAGCATGATATAAAATGTAAGAAATTCAGCATGATATAAAACACATTTACAATGCAAAATGTTACATGTGTAACGTGATTAATAGATCACCTCCTTCTCCCATGTAGATAGGTTTGTAATAGTTTTCCCCCCTTTTATCTATGCATTCAAATGGCCTTGTCAAATGAGCACTTTTATTTTCATGAAATTGGATATAGTTCATTGTTTAATGTGCCTGAACGTGTGCATGAAATTGAAATAGATAGAAATTTATTGTTAGGTGGGCATATTTGTTCGGATGGAATTGGAATATTATGAATTTACTGTCAAACTGGCTTATTTAATTGCACAAAATCATGGGCTTTGTTTGTTTGCACGGAATTTAAAATACATAGGATTTTATTAATGGAATGAGTTATTTATTCTCATGGAATTGGAATATATGGGAAGTAATTGGTTCAAATGGGCTTATTTATTTCCATGAAATTGGAAGATAAAAATAATTAATTCAAATAAAGCCTGTTTGTTTGCATGTAACTAGAACACGTAGGGATTCATTGTCAAATGGGTCTACTTGATTGCATGGAAACTTAATGTAAAATTGGAATGTGTATTAAATAACTTATTCAGATAAACCTATTTTTCTGAAGTAATTGATTCAAGTGAGCCTGTCGTGGAATTGCAATGTATAGGAATTCATTGTCAAATGGGCTATTTGTTTGGATGGAGTAGAATAATATGTAGATGAAAAATGTCCCTATGTAACATAGTTACAAAACCAATTTCATATATTTTACACACTCACACATATATATGTCGTTTGCATGATGGATAAAGGGCATATACACACATACACCATAATTTATACAGTATGTATGTATATATATATATATATATATATATATATATATGTATATGTATAGTATTTATATAAATGGACAAAGAGCCGAGCTGGATCTTGCCCTAGCTTGACCATAAAAGATGGAGGGCTTTTCAAAATCGGGCCCCGCCATACCCTTGAGCTTTAGGATAAGGAAAAAAGCCCTCTTTTTGTAGGCTGGGCTGAGTATCCTTATTGGAGGGCTGAATTGAGGTTTATCATTGATCCATTTATTTAAGTTAGTGAGACATCCAAAAGAGTCCAGTGCCTTTGATGTTGGGGTGTCAGAGAATTCTCTAGCTAGGTCCATAAGTAGGGTTGTAAATGGGTATCCGATTCTTCGATTACCCGAAAGTTCTGATAAAAAAAAAAAAGAAAAAAAAAAGAAGGGGGGGGGGGGGGGGTGGGGGGTGTGTGTGTGTGTGTGTTGGGGTTTGGAACCTATTTTAGGTTTCGATTCATAAACGGGTTCGGATTTGGAATTTATTTTAGGTTTCGATTCATAAACGGGTTCGGAACCTAAATTAGGTTCTGATTGATAAACGGGTCTGGTTCCGTATTCATATAGGTTCCGACTCGGGACCCGGTATATGAGTCTTTGATATTGTAAACTGTACATCGAAATAAACTTTTTTTGGACTTTTTTTATGTACAATGCTGGGGTAGTAGACTCGATGCACTGTTATAAATTACATGATATACTTATTTTAAGAAAAAATGAAAAATTTGTAGAGAAGTTAGAACCAATTATGAAACTAGACCCGGTTCTCTAGGTGGATTCGGATTTTTCTGTTGGAACCGAGTCTGAAGCCAACAAAACAGGTTCTGATTCAAAACCGGATTCGGATCCGGAACTGTTATTTAGAAACGGGTTTGGGTCCAGTTTGGTTTTGACCCAGAACCGTTCCGTTTCCAACCCTATCCATAAGGGCCTATTTGATAGCATAGAATTTACTGCTGTGGAACTCATGGCCAATTAGGGTCTAAAAAAGAATTACTAAAGAGGTGAATAGTGAAGTATATAAGGTAGAGATATAGGTAGACTTTTGAATTTCCTATGATTTGAATTACAAATGTGACAATATCCAGAGTCTTAAAATTACTATAGATTCAAGGGAAATTTTCAAAACTAGGACTCAAGTTTTTGAGAGATTCAAAATGGAAAAAAAATAGAATTTAATTTCAAAATGGGCCTTAAGTTTTTTGGCGAAATTGGGGATCAGCTGGCCATTTTTTACCCATTATTCCCAAAACCACGATAATGCCCTTAGGGCTTTAAGTCGAAAAAAAAGAAGAGTACGGGTGGTCATTTCCCATCCTTTCTCCTTGGTTCCTTCTCCATTTGAGTAAGGAATATAACATGAAAATGAGCCTAGCAAAACGCAGCCTTACTTTTTAAAATTTAAACCTCCTTCGGTTCACAGTCACAAATGTATAAATATAAGAAATTGGTGCACTAGGTTCCTTATGTATTTGCATTTCGGAGTATTGATTTCTTTGGTTTTGTCACTGAGAATGGTTGATTGTAGGGAAGAAATGGGAAACTATGCTCATTTAGTCATCTATGAGGATTATCCGTATTGAATGTTAGAAAACCGTTGAGTTCCATATCAGCAGTTGGACCCTATTCAACCTCAGACAATCCACACATTGTTGCCACAGCTTCAGGTCTGCAAAACATTCCAACGAACCCATTCTGAGCAATGGATTCAGGCTGGTGACTACAATAGAACGCATGGACCTGTTCAACCCAAACAATCCACACATTGTTGCCACAACTTCAGGTCTGCAAAACTTTCCAACGAACCCATTCTGAGCAATGGTTTCAGTCTGGTGACTACAATAGAAGGCATGGACCTGTTCAACCCCGGACAATCACACATTGTTGCCGCAACTTCGGGCCGCCAAACTTTCCAATGAACCCATTTGGAGCAAAATTATAGTTCATTTGGGTCATGCGCTTGGGCTGATTGGTCCCATTTTTAAAATGTAAAAAATTGGTTGGCAGCGTAGATTACTTTCCTCTTTGGATGGGTGGATACAAGGTTTATAATGCCTATTCAAGTCGGTTGAAGTGACTACTTGTAGGCAGTTGTTAGCTGGATCCACTATTTACAAAAAAGTTTACAATTCGCGGCTGTTATAAAATTCCGCCGCTAAAAATCTTATCAGTGGCTCTCTGTATTTGCCTTCGCTATTTATTCTTTTAGTGTCAGTTATACCAATAGTGACGCCTTTTTATACGGTGGATTTTTTGCATCACTAACAACATTTGGTGGCGGATTTTTCGTCTTTAGCGGCGGAAAAGGACAGCCCCCCTAAAAGTGAATTTTACTGTTGTGTTGGCTAAGGAAAGGACTTACCATACAAAGAAGATTTCATGGTACAAACTTGAAACAAAGAAGGAAATGAAGAGAGTAAAAATCTATAAATTGAAGTCATAGACATCCCTCTCCTCTCATGGGAAGATAAACCACATCTCTCTAAAATTACTACTACACTCCATCTTCTTCCTTTCTCTTTCACTCCATTAAAGTCCACAAGGAGATTTGGCCCGTAAATCATACTACACCTTTGGATTTTCATCTAGAAGAGGCTTCTCATCCCACAATTTTAGTTTTTAGTTTAGAATTTCTAGATTTAGGAAGTTTTCTTTTCATTGGATTGTAATTAATTTTTTAGTTTTTAGGCTAGTTTTAGATTTTTAATTTAGGATAGGTACAAGTTGAAGAGGAACTTTAATTTGCATTGCTCCATGTTGATGGACTTGGTCTCACCAATTTAAAACTACATCACAGCTCTGCACTTGGAGCTCACGATCAAGTTTTTGCAGTAGCACTCCTCAGTACATCCTTGCTCAAAAGCTTAAACTTTTCAAGCGTAATCTCAAGGCTTGGAAAATAAATGTTTTCAGGCAACTGAAAAATAAAATTGCTGAAGCTGAGAAGTCTATGATAGAAAATCAAATTGCTTATGACTCCAATCCTAGTGATCCTTTTCTTTCGGCTCTTAATTCTGGTAAATCTGCTCTCCACAATTGGCTTAATGCAGAATCAGCTCATTGGAAATAGAAGGCCAAAATCAGATGGCTCGAAGATGGAGAGAGGAATACAAATTTTTTCACCTCTCAGCCAAATCCAGAAGCATTCGCAACCGCATAGACAATATTTCAATACGGGGAATTCTATTTGAGGATGAAGAGCAAATCAGATACCAAGCCTGTACCTACTTCTCCAAGCTTCTGCAATCCCCCACTTCAATTCCTAATGAAGCTTTTTTTGACATGGAAGGACCTTCTGTTACTTCAGGGCAAAACAAGATGCTAATGGCTATCCCCTATTCTATAGAGATCCGAGAGGCTGTCTTCTGGCTTAAGAGGAACAGTTCCCCTGAGTCTAGATGGCTCCTCTGGAGTCTGTTTTTTACCAATTGCTGGCATATAGTGGGCTAGGATGTCATTCTGGTCGTCTTTCATTTCTTTTCTTCAAGTAGACTCCTAAGAGCCAACAATGCTTATTTCGTAACCCTTCTCCCCAAAAATCATTCCCTAGTATCCTTCACAGACTTCCGACCAATCAATCTCCTCAATTTCACCTACAAAATAATTTCTAAAATCTTGGCAACTAGGCTTTCAAGAATTCCCCCTCTCCTCATTTCAAAACACCAATCTGCTTTTGTTAAAGGTATAGATCAATCCATCACCATGTGGTCCTGACTCGTGACCTATTCCAGAAACTGAAGTCAAAATCAGGGGGGAATCTGTCTGTCTGAAATTGGATATATCCAAGGCTTTCGATAAACTTCAGTGGAATTTTCTCTTTAATGCTCTCCACTTCTTCAAAGTCTCCTCATCTTGGATCAACCTTATGAGAGAATTGGTTTGTAGCAGTAGAGGTTCTATTTTGATCAATAAAAGTCCTTGCTGTTTCTTCAGTTTTTCTTGTAGATTGCGTCAGGGGGATCTCCTGTCGCTCTACCTATTCATTCTAGCTAAAAAGATCCTCAGAAGGTGGAAGTGCTAAGGCAAGAAAGATCAATCATCTCAATCTCTCCGGTTAGCTCTACCCCCTACCATTTATTATATACTGATGACATCTTCTTTTTCCTAAAAGTGCATAAGCAAGGTTTGAATAGGCTCTTCAACGTGCTTAGACTGTATCAAGACTCCTTTGGCTAGAGTTTCAATCTTAAAAAAGGTCAATTGTTTCTGGGCAAATGCAATGTTAGGACAGCTCATATGGTAATAGGGCTCCTACAACTAAATCTAGCTTCTCTGCCTTCTGTCTATCTCGGTTCCATTATTCTTTGGCAGTGCTTGACACATTTATTTTAACTAGGTCCTTGATTCAATTAGAAAAAGGCTTGCTGGTTGGAAGACCAAATGCCTCTCCTTTGCTGGTAGGCTGACTCCGGTCAAGCACATTCTATCTTCCATTCCTCTCCACGTTTCTCTTGTTATTACTCCTCCTAGCAAAACCTGCCTTCAAATTGAGAGGGTGATGCGAAATTTCCTCTGGTTTGTTGATCCAAATAGACTGAGGAGCAATATTGTCAGATGGGAGATAGTATGCTTAACTAATCTGAGGGTGGTTTGGGCTTGCGCATGTTGAAGGAATTTAATGAAGCATGTTTGCTGAAACTAGCTTGGTTGGCCATTATTGTAGATTCTCTTTGGGCCAACTTTTTTCAGGCAAGATATTTCAGACGTCATTCTATTTGTTATTCAAGGAATCATAGGAGTGGTTCTTGCATTTGGAAGAGGCTCGGATCCTGTCCTTCTTCCTGCAGAGGGATAGTAGATGGGTAGTTGGTAATGGTCAGTCCACCAGCTTGTGGTTCTATAAATGGATTGATCATGACCCTATTGCCTCTAAGTTCCCCAACATCCAGTTCTTAGAAAGAGACTCAGCTGCAGAGATTATTGTTGACAATGCTTTGCACATTCCAACTCAGCTCTCGAGAGTTACAATAATTTCTATTTCATTCTACAAGCCTCATCTTCATAGGAGACAACTTTGCTCCTGACTCTTTCTCTTGGCTAGTAACTCCACTGGTAAATTCTCCCTTAGAGAGGATTGGAATCTTCTGAGAACAAAGGCTGCAGAAACTTCATGGTCTGGCCTGATCTGGAACAAATTCCTCAATCCTCGATTGGCTTGCCTGAGTTGGCGTCTTCTGGATGGGAAAACTCTTACGGATAACTGGGTTAAAAATAAGGGTTGGTCCATGGCCTCTAGATGCCACAATTGCTTTAGTGGAGAGGAATCTGATATGTACCTGTTTCTCTACTGCAACCTAGCCCAACAGTTCTGGTTCTGGCTGCTTAGGCCTTGTGGAGCTCTGCTCTCTCTCTCTCTCTCTCTCTCTCTCTCTCTCTCCCTTTTTCTGCCTCAGTAATATGGAAGACAATTGCAAAGGATGGAGATGTCTCAGGTAGGAAATGTGCCGCAGCTATCCTTTTCATCCAGTTTTTGTCCTATGGTCTCTCTAGAATGACTCAAAACACAATAATAGAAAGCCTTCTTTGGAGAGAGCCAAGTTGCTCTTTTTGGATCATCTGAAAGACATAGCCTCCTCGGTCCCAAGTTCAAATTCGAATTTGCATTTCACCCTTTCTTAGTTTCTAGGGGTGATTTTTTTAAGTGTTGTATAGTGGTTTAAGGTGGCTGTTTTTGTTTTTGTTTCATGGCTGTTTAGGTTGGCATTTTTGTAATCCTCACTTTCTTGTTTTCTTCCTGTTCTGGCAGCTTTTTGCCTAGTCTGTCTTCTTTTTTTTTTTTTTTTTTTAATACAATCTTACCTTCAAGCAAAAATATCTAGGGTGATGCATATCATAAAAACAATACCAAACCATCTCAGCATTCTTTCAAATTTATATATTTATTTGATTTCCTCATTCTTTGCCATTGGGGTCCTAACACATACACTTATTAGACAGATGTCCTATTCATCAGCAATTGAGTTATAAGCAAACAAAACCTATTATAAATATAAGAATGATTAATCGGTATACAGAGAAAGAGCGATTAAAGAAATGGCCATACTTGACAACTCAGAGACTTGATCTATAGCAAGTTAGCTGGAGAAACCAATCGCTACATTCTACTATAAATCAGCAACTCCTTGGTAGCCACTTCACTAGAACAGAAATCAGAACCCTAAAAAAAAAAAAAAAATAGAAAGGGTCCATTTAGATATGAGAGAATTTTTATGTTTGAGTCTGATCCGCTGAGGACAGAAGCGGTAAGAGAGAACGTTGTGTAGTAGCATGGAGAAACGAAGTGTTTTTGGTTGAGAGAAAAGAAAGACCTGGGGAGAAGGTAGAAGCTGAGGAGATAGAAGAGGAGAGAGTCAGTCCTCCTTTTTCTCTTTGCAAATCAGAGAGTGATCGTGCTGCTATGGAAAAGGCAGCATGGAGAGAGATATGAATATGATCTCTAGTTGGTTGCAGTAAAGGACTGGTGTCAATCTCGTCTCGGGTATGGTGGCTGTAGAAGAGAAGAGGATTCTTTCACTTGATTGGGCACACAAATATTGCAACGCCAATGAAGATGATGACAACGAAGAGGATGACGACGCCGATGATTGTGTCCGAATCAGATCAAAGAGAAAGAGATGAGAGGTGCTTTACCCTGGTTGTTGAATTAGCATTAATGTGGCACATTTGCATGTAGAGAAAGGATTAAAGGAAGAAGAGTGTAGTAACCTTTTTTTTTTTTTTTTTGCTTTCTTTTCTTTTGCTGGCAGATGTATCGGTTTCAAATGTGGTTTCTTTTCTTTTGCTAGTAAATGAATCGGTTTCATATGTAGTTTCTTTTCTTTTGCTGGTAAATGAATTGGTTTCAAATGTAGTTTTTGCATCGGGAACTAAACGGTCCTTTGAGTTATGAGGGACAATGGCTGAAATTAGTAAGAGGTCTAATGAGGATTGATGAAAAAAATCAATGGAGAATATTACCAGGATGTCAAAGTTGAGAATGGTCAAAATTGAATTTGAAATTGCAATTGAAGCCAGTTCGCTTCATATATAGTAATTGTGTTTCATGGTATGAATGTATTTCAACTTCTTAAGAAAGTCCGAAAGTGTTCTCTCCCTATTGATAATTATTCATTAACTCTAATTAACTATTCCCCAACATTCAGTACTTCAAATTGGACTTAGTAGCTGATATCATTGTTGATAATGCCTGCCATATTCCAATCCAGCTCCCGACACAGTTGCAGGAATCTCTGGTTCTTTCAACTGGCCGAACCCCCATTGGAGACAACACTCTTGTCACGTCCCCAAAATTACAACCATGGGATAACATGAAAAACAAGAATAAATATTCAATTTCCCGTGTTTAATGCGACACTAGCTCCCAAATATGGACCCACAAAATTTTGAAACATGATGAGTCTCAATAAAATCTTTGCGGAAGCATTAAATCAATTGGTATCAATATCCAAAATTAAACCAACACATAACTAATTGAATATTTAAGGTTAAACTTTCCAAAATAATCTAAATAAAAAACTAAATAAAATAAATTGTGGAATTAAATCAACTAAGGACTCTCAGATGTCAATATCTCATTCACATACTTAGATGGCTCCGTAACCATCTCCGGCTCTCCACTCGAGTTCGTTGACTGGCTCAAACGCTTGAAACGTTTGACCCTCCTTCGTCTCTACATCAGGATAGGGGTCGGCACCTATACACCAATAAACAAAGTAAACAACAAGCACGAAAGCATAAGTTATAAATAAAACACAAGATCAATGCGAGTAATTACTGGTAATGATCATAAGAGAATAACAATGTAACGATGACCAAAAGAACGTACAATCTAAATCCATTCTACACAATAGAGCAATACAATAATCACACAGAAGCAATGACACTGTTTTGGGTGGTCAACCCTAATTATAAAGCAGGAAAGCCCGTTCGAAAGCCGGCGGTCATAAACCGGTTCATAATCATAGGCTGGATAAACCTGTTCAAAATTCGAATATTACAGTGTCCATACACATTTGTGATCAGCCGTCTAATTACAACTGCAGTCGTTCGAATATGAACTAATCAATATACATATATATGTATATCATAGTAGAATAGACCTAATGATTTGTAAAGATCTGACATAGAAACTTAAGTCAAAGTGAAGAGCTGGCTGCACAACAATCCACAATAGAATACCAATCAATTCATTTAATTAAACCTCTACAATATCTCAATCGCCTGCCCCTCCACATCACAGTCCATATCCAATCACAATAGGGTATGCAACTAATATACCAATATCATGTATGCAAACCCGAAGGTCAAAGAATAATTACAAGCCAAACCTAAGGTCAAACATAAGGTATCATATCCAACAACCACATGAATCTCTAATAGATAAAAGATCAACGCTTCCCTTCTCAATCAATTGTGCGTAGACCCAATTAAGGGTTTTCCAATAAGGATGAGTTGAGCTCGAATCCACTAAGATTTCTCCGAGGTCAGACGAAGCACTAAACTCCTCGTTAATAAGATATCATTTGCCCGGACGGTATTTTCTCAGGTCCAAAGATCCAATTAATAAAGTATAAAAAATATAATTTTAACACATTAAAATCAAAAATACCATTCAAAATTAATTTGCAAATAACAATAAGAAACAACAATATTAGTTTATAATTTTAGAAAACCTGAGGAACCCCCATCCAAAACATTTTCCACCTTCAAAATAAACCAAAGGGTCAAATTTGAGTTTATAAAACAACCAAAACCTTTTTTCTAATTTTTAAAAATTATGGTCTCAATACTAACCTCACGTAACACTGTGTGTTGTCACAAGGTCTTCACCATTTTTCAAAACCGTGGCCAGTCAAACATCCCACACTTTATTTTCCAATTCATGTCCAAGTTGAAAACCATCCACACAACAGAACCCTTTCTTTCAAATTCTAAAAACTAATGGGTTGCATGGGAAAGCCCTGACAAGTGCTAAAGTTGTGTCACATGGGCACTCCTTTTCCAAAACAACTCCAGGTCCCACCTCACGCACAGAACCCCGTCCAAACGATCTAGGTGCTTCCCGCCTGCAGCAACAGGTGCCTGGATAGTGAGGCCCACTAATCAAGAACCCATGATGGGTCTGATCTCCAAGGTCGCCTGGTCATACACGGCTATGCGATCGGACCAGATCTGTGATCTAACCACCCAGTGGGTCCCATCAATGTCTGATGCCCAAACTGATTTTCCCCTTAAACACATCCTTTGTTGATTAGGCTACAAGATGATGGCCTAAACGGGTTCGCTGCCTACGGGTCCAGCCTCCTTAAGGTCGCCTGAGGGTCCACTACCGGATCTATGGTCCTGATCAAACATCAGTGGGGTCCACCTGGTCCTACAGCCAATGTACAGTAACATGGCTCAGGGTTCTGCGTCCGAGAACCTGTGACAGGTCCAGTACTCTTCGGGTGGGTTTGGCGTGTCGGCAGTGATACTAAAATAAGAAAATCAATGCGATTGTCCCTAATCTCCGATCTTTAACATTAAAACATTAAACATCATAACAAGGGCATCGAAGGGCTTTTACATGCATCAACACGCAAATCAAGAAAGAAATACAAATATTAAATCTATAATTATGGTTAAGTACTTGCCTGAGGTTTGTGGTTGAGGGAGACGGTCTAGAATTTCTATTGCCAAAGTCCAAAGTGCTATCCCCAAAAAAAATAGAAAGAGAGAGAAAGTTGTGTGTGAAAATAAAAGAGTATGGTGGTAAGAATTGTAATACAACTTAAATTCTAAGAAGAATAGAGTTTGGGTTCTGAATAGATAGGAGTTTGGGTTAAAGGAAAACTAGAGTTTTGGTTAGAGAAGAATTATACCACTAAACTAGGCCTGGGTTAACTATGGGTCAAGACACCTATCCAACAAGCCTAACTCACCAAACCAAACGTGGTCCTTACTTAGACTAATCACGTATTTAATTAAAATACAATCAATTATATAATAATAATAAAATAATATATATATGGGAAGTGCTCCTATGAGAGACATTCTCACCAACTTTATGAGAGATGGGTGGGGGCCCTCACTTCCATATCAACTCTCACCAACTTAAATGCAAGGGCCCCCACCCATCTTTCATCAAGTTAGTGAGAGTATTTCTCATAGGAGCACTTTCCATATATATATACTAGTCATTGCCCGTGCCTGAAGGCCTAGCGCACCACGCTCTGAGCACAACTAAATTTAATTACTCTTTTTTTGACCACCTAACAACTAACACCGTCCATAATTTAACAAATTTAACTCAAATTTTCTACGTGGCCCATTGGATCAATCGGCTTCAAATCAAGCCCAGCCGGATTTTATTTTTTTAGGTAAAACAGCCCAGCCAATTGGACCCTTGTTTAACCACCATTGAATACCAGAAGTGGCCCACTACTATAAGCAGTCTAGTTTAATTGCATGCAAGCTACGTTTGCATCTGTTACCAAAACAATCCAAGTTAGCCCAGATTCCACAATCTGTGAAAAATAGCATATATATGTGAAGGGGCAAACTGGTAAATTGTAGGCCCAAATTCCACACCGTTCAATTACTCAATTGCAATCATAGTGGTGTATTTAATCATATCTTTACTTGCAAGGAAGTTTTGAAAAGATAATGGTACGTTTCGTAATTTCACAGAAAACCAAGGGCACTCCCATATCACTGGGAAAAGATAATGGCAGGTTTCGTAATTTCACAGAAAATCAATGGCACTCCCGTATCCTCTTGTCCTTAGTAAAAAGTTACTCCTCTTTGTTTTCAAATAATTACAAAATTACCAAACTCTTGAATCCCTTCTCAACCCTAGGATTTATGTACAAAAATATGTACATAAATCCAAGAGTTCAAAATGTCCAGTGATTCAAATACTGCTCTCCCTTATTTTATACTAGTTATTGCCCGTGCCTGAAGGTACAGCGCACCACGCTCTGAGCACAACTAAATTTAATTACTCTTCTTTTGATCACCTAACAACTAACACCACCCATAATTTAACAAATTTAACTCAAATTTTCTATGTGGCCCATTGGATCAATCAGCTTCAAATCAAGCCCAGCCGGATTTTATTTTTTTAGGTAAAACAACCCAGCCAATTGGACCCTTGTTTAACCACCATTGAATACCAGAAGTGGCCAACTACTATAAGCAGTCTAGTTTAATTGCATGTAGGCCACGTTTGCATCTGCTAGCAAAACAATCAAAGTTAGCCCAGATTCCACAATCCGTGAAAAACAGCATATATATGTGAAGGGGCAAACTGGTAAGTTGTGGGCCCAAATTCCACACCGTTCAATCACTCAATTGCAATCATAGCCGTGTATTTAATCATATCTTTACTTGCAAGGAAGTTTTGAAAATATAATGGCACGTTTCATAATTTCACAGAAAACCAAGGACACTCCCATATCCTCTGGGAAAAGATAATGGCAGGTTTCGTAATTTCACAGAAAATCAATGGCACTCTCGTATCCTCTTGTCCTTAGTAAAAAGTTACTGCCCCTTTGTTTTCAAATAATTACAAAATTACCAAGATCTTGAATCCCTTCTCAGCCCTAGGATTTATGTACATAAATCCAAAGGTCCAAAATGTCCAGGGATTCAAATACTGCTTTCCCTTATTATATAGATATATATATATATATATATATATAATCAAAACGTCACGACTGCCCCTGAGTCTCTATCTTGGCATGGAAGCACTGCAGGCAAATTCTCCCTCATAGAAGTCTGGAATCTGTTGAGAACAAAAGCTGCAGAAACTACCTGGTCTGGGCTGATCTGGAAAAAATTCATCAACCCTCGACTGGCTTGCTGAGTTGGCGTCTAATGCATAAGAAAACCCCGACTGATTTCTGGGCCAAACAGAGGGGATGGTCTTTGGCCTCAAGATGCTACAATTGCCTCTGTGGAGAGGAATCAGACCTGCGTTTGTTCTTCTCTTGCGAGTTCGCCTATCAATTATGGTACTGGCTGCTCAGTCCATATGGTGTTCAGTTGTCTTCCCCCCTCTCTGCCTCAGCAATATGGAAGACTTTAGCCACTGACGAAGATGTCTTAGGAAGAAAATGCGCAACAACTATCTTCTTCCATGCCATCCTTGTTTTATGGTCCCTCCGGAATGACTCCAAGGACAATTCGAGGAAGCCCTCTGTGGAGAGAGTAAAGTTCATCTTCATGGTTTGTATGAATTATGAAAGGAATGGCAAGTTGGGTCGCATATTTGATTTCGAATAAGTCTCTGCCCCCCATTCTGACTTTTCTGGGTTAATTTGTCGCGTTGTATAGGGCAGTTTTGGTGCTCCAGCTGTTAATTGTTCTCATTCTCCCCTTTTTGTTATGTTGAGCTTTTTGTTGGCCTTGCTGCCTCGATTGGGTTCGTATTTTTGTAAGCCTCCCTTTCTGGTTTTCCTTTTGTTTTAGGTGTATTCAGCTCTGTTGCTTTGCTCTTCTCTTTAATACAAACTTACCTTCAAGCCAAAAAAACCGATTCATATCATGCATCGCATCGGCTTTCATGCTAGTATTAATGAAAGGAGAAAACTGGACTGATGTAATCCTGCCTTGGTGGTTGTGCATCACGAGATGAGAGTAATTCTAATACGTCTTCTACTTCTTGAAGTTGCAAGAGACTGAAGATAGAAGGCGAAGAAAGCACCACCAGAATTATAAGATCTAAACCAGCAGGATGCACGGTAAAGGCTCCTATGCCATAAAATCTTTTGAAATAATTCTCACCCACTTATTGTATATTTGGCATCATGTCACTTAGATGTTCCCCCCATGCAGTGAAAAACATGTTTGGTATATGTAAATCATTATTCCGCATTGTAATCTCAAAAAATGAATCAATCTTAACCTGTTGGTATAAGAAATTTGAAATGATAAGAAAGTTGGAAAGCAAATTTTTTGTATTTTTAATAGACAACTCATTGGCACCATTGTTTCTTATTTATTTTTTGCCTTTTAAAGAATGTCATTTAAAGACTCTTAAGTCTTTTCACCTATTCTAAAGGTAGGCCTCATGTTCACAATCTCAAAATGGTTGCCCCACTTTATAATTCCTTATAAAAGTGGGTCATATGGTCATAATCACAAAATGTGTGCCCATATTATAAAGTTATAATGGTGGGAACAAATTATAAATCCTATGAATGTGAGCCCTGTCTTCTAATTTATAAAAGTGGGCATCACGTTATAATTTCTAAATGTGGGTCCCATCAGTTTAAAATCGCGGTTCGCGGTCATCGCGTCGCGGCTCGCGGTTATCGCTGTTCGCGGTCATCGCGTCGCGGTTCGCGGTCATCGCGGCCCATTGCGGAGCGAATTTTTATTTGACTCCAAAAAAATCCGAAAAAATATCCAAAAAATCCAGAATATTATAAAATGATAGAAAATAATGTTTTTTTTTCCATTAGTGCACACTTTAAAGCAAAATAACGGTCCCCTCAAGTTATAATATCCTGTATCATTGCTGTATCGATTTATATACTAAAATAAGCTGAAATATCATAAAATTGACATAATGCAACCATAATTTTGGACAAACTAATAGTGTTAAACATTTAAAGTCTAGAAGCAAGCAATAAATACTAATAGAGTTAGTGCATGTGCCTAATGCCAGAATGAGTGGCGGCCTGGCTTGATATTATCATCATCATCATCATTTCTTGAAGGGTAGAAAGCACCAAATTGTTGTGTTACACAGCCTCCACTCTCATAGTGCCCATAAGGTTGTTGTGCCTGTGGATATGGTTGAGGAATGAAGATTGCTTCATAAAGTATTACACAATCTTTAAAATAAAAAAAAACCTATAATAATTCGGATTTAAATAATGAAAAAATAAAAAATATTACAAAAAGTGCTAATACTCACACTTTTTTGTTCCAAAAGTGTAGATCTATTTTAAACTAACACATTATTAATGCATTTGAACACTAATTTGAAAAAATGTAAATGATATCAAGAAAAGCCCCAAATTTTTAAAATAAAAAAAAAATCTAGATCTATACCTTAAAACACTAGATCTAGGGAAAAATTAGTGAGTAACATCATATCTAACTCAATATAAAGCCTTTGGTCCATGTATTAGTGTATTACACAATCTTTTTTAAAAAAAAAAACCTAAAATAATTCGGATTAAAATAATAAAAAAATAATAAATATTACAAAAAGTGTTAAAACTTGAATTTTTTTTGCTCCAAAAGTATAGATCTAACACATTTCAACCATCTCTAAGTTATTTTCATGTTGAATCTTGAAAAGAACTCCAAAAAAAAAAAAAAAGCTTACCAAAGAGGTCTCTTGAGTTTGATTAGCTTTCTCCACATACAAATCCACCCAAAAGTAGCTTAGATTTAAGCTTTTCCATGCATTAGAAGTTGTAAAAGCCCTCAAGTATGCTTAGGAAGCTCTCATGAAGAAGAAAAATGGAAAGGGAGAAAGAAGAAGGAACAACACAGCATCAGCGCAGAGGACGACTTTTTTTTAAAAAAAGATTTCCGTCAGCGATATAACGGCCGTTATAACGTTATAACGGCCGTTACAGGTCGATATTTTGGCGATATTTACCCCGGTATCGTAACTCGGCCGTTATATACCATATATCGTCACGTTAACGGCCGTTATCGTTACATAACGGCCGTTATGTAACGGTAACGGCCGTTATTTTAAACCCTGGTCCCATGTCCACATTTATAGAAAAGGTGACACAACTTTAGGAAAATGATCCCCTGTCTGGACCACTCAAGGGGTGCCACATGGGGAAAGAATTTTTTTTTTTTTGGGAGGCGTTGAGATGTCATTGATTTGACATCTCTCCCCCATGTGGCACCCCCAGAATGGTCCAAACAGGGTTCCCTTGTTTGGACCAAACTGGGATTCCGTTTCCATAACTTTATATTTCTTAAAGGTGGGTTATATAGTCACAATCACAAAAAGTGGAGCCAAACTATAAGTCCTATAAATGTGGGCCCACATTGTGAATCTTATGAAGGTGACTCCATGTTCAAATTTCTAAAGGTGGGTTCCATATTGTAATTTTTAAAATGTGGGTCCCGTGTTCACAATTAACAAAAAAGATCGCCCCATATTATATTCCTATAAAGGTAGGCCCACATTGTAAATCCTATGAATGCACTGCCCGATGTTCTAATTTCTAAAGGTGGGGCAACACATTGGAATTTCTAAAGTGGGCCTTGTGCCCACAATCACAAAAAATGTGGCTCCACTTTGTAATTCATAAATGTGGGTCATACAGACACCATCTCAAAAGGTGGACCCACATTGTAAATCCTATGAATGTGGGCCCTATATTCTAATTTCTAAAGGTGGTACCATGTTGTAATTTCTAAAGGTGGGTCTCATATTTACATTCACAAAAAAGTTGCCACACATTATAATTTGTATGAAGGGGGACCCACATTGTAAATCCTATGAATATGGGTTCTATATTCTAATTTTTAAAGGTGGGCACCACGTTGTAATTTCTACAGGTGGACCCAATACATGATAATAATAGAGTGTCACAAATAATAAAAAGTGGGTCCCACATTGTAACTCGTATGCCTGCTCCTTCGAACAAAACTTTTATAATGTTATCAAACAAGTTTCGTTCTACATATTTTCAATAGAGTGATTTAATATAATATTGCCAAACAAGTTCCGTAGAGTATAGTCTCTCCAAAATCTGAATTTAGCACAACCTGATCTGAGCACGAAATTAAGAACAACATGAGAACGATTCCTGTGAAACTTATAGAGGTAACACATTCACGTGATTCAGGAATTGACAAATTCCTACAATTGTGGAATTAAATGATTTAATTTACGTAGTTTCCTCTTTGGGAGGATACAATGATCAATGAGTTTTCTCTTGGCTGATATCTTGAGATATTTCTCCTACGAGAGATTCTGATGAGATGATTTCATTGCATGTATGGATTTACTGATGAGAGTGGATGGTCATGGTTTATATCTTCTTTATTGTAATTTCTTTAGTCTTTTGGTACGATACTTTTCTACCATCTTGGGCTAACTCGTTTTAGTTGGTTTGTTGCTTTTGTACTCTATTTTCTTTAGTACATGCAATTTGGTTAATATAAAAAGTTTGTTTCATTACCTTTTATTTTCTAATTTCTTTAACATGAATCGTAATAAATTTCTAATTATGGTCAATTTATAAAAATAATTTCATTTTATAACAGAATTTAACTATTTTATACTATGGTGCATGACTGATCTTTTCACTTTTTATATATCTTGATGCATATGCATGCCTGTATTATAAGCACAAGTGGTCAATCTAGTAGTTCATTGTGCACATTGATTTCACCAAAATGCAATTTGAGGATTAGCCAAATTAAATGAAAATAAACAAATGCATTGGTAATGGTTCCTTTCATAAATTTGAGAAAATATATTCTCATTTTATTGTATTTTCTTGCACTAAAGTGTAGCATCAAATCATTGAATGACAATTAATGCAAAAAAACGAATTATATATTATATATATAAAGCAGCAGGACAGTTTCTGGGAGGATGACACGTGGTGCATCCTCAAGCTTTTTGCACCGCTTAATTCCGGAATTGCCCTCATAATCTAATCTCACCAAATTACTATTATGTGATAATTTTCCTACATAATAGGAGAAGGTTGAAGAAGGTTAATTCCGACATAATAGGAGCAGCAAAATAACTCTAACACCCGAGTAATATGTCACCATAATTCTTGGTGTAGGTAATCAATGTGGGGCCTATGCTTGGGGTCCATAGAAGTCTGGGGTTAAAGGATGCAACTAGAGTGGGCTAGATTAGGTACTGCTCTAACAAAAGCCCAGCCCTTCTTAGCCATTATTATCCAACTTGGAGGATGTTGATTAAAGATTTAGGATTTTCAAGATCAATGGTCTTAATCTTCAAATTGTAGGCCCCAGATTTAAAAAATCGAAGGACTATATTTACTGTACAAAATCTTTGTTTTGTGCAAAATCTTTGTTCAAGAATCTGATATTCTTTTCATTTTTTACCCCTAAAACCTCTCCCTCAATCCATCTAAAATCTCTCCCTCAATACACTGTTTCTCATAATCCTTTACCCAAAAATCTCTCCATCAATCCACATTTTCTCATAATCCCACCCTTCTCTCTCTTTCCTTTTCATGATATTCTTTTCATTTTTTTACCCCGAAAATCTCTCCCTCAACCCTTTCTCATAATCCTTAAACCAAAAATCTCTCCATCAATCCACCTTTTCTCATAATCCCATCTCTCCCTCAATCCACCCCATAAATTCTCTCCCTCAATCCACCGTTTCTCATAATCCTTTACCCCAAAAATCTCTCCATCAATCCACCTTTTCTCATAATCCCACCCTTCTCATAAATCAATGAATTATAGAGATCTAATCAAGCCATGTTCACAACGGCAATATTTAAAAATTGGGGCATGTAGCATGTATCTCAAGAATTAGTTCACTTTAATTTTAATTTATTTTTCTTACATCTTCACACAAACAAAAGTTATTTTTACTTACCCCACTATCCCTTATCCTCATCAATGAAAAGGGCTATCTATGCAAGAAGAAAAAGAGTCTATTGCGAAGTTGGAAAAGGGACTACATCGCTGGATCACTATTTTTATTTGCAAATCCTCATCTCGATTCAAGAAGAAAACAAAGTTATCAAGTTAAAGGTATTTTTTCCATTTCACTTCAACAATGCTCCTTTTTAAAAATTTATAATGATCACTTCTTTTTATTTTTTTACATTCATTACTTTGTGACCTACTCAGCACGGGTGTACATCTTCAAGTATATTTACATTTTTTTTTTCATGTAGTTTTGTTTTTTTATAATTTTTGATGACGAGATCGGTTTATTTAGATTTTAAGAATCAATTCACTTTAATTTTAATTTATTTTTCTTACATCTTCAGACAAACAAAAGGTATTTTTACTTACCATACTATCCCTCATCCTCATCAACGAAAAGGGCTATCTATTCGAGTATAAAAAAGAGTCTACTGCGAAGTTGGAAAAGGGGCTACATCGCTGGATCTCTATTTTTATTTTCAAATCCTCATCTCGATTCAAGAAGAAAACAAAGTTATCAAGTTAAAGGTATTTTTTCCATTTCACTTTAACAATGCTCCTTTTTAAAAATTTATAATGATCACTTCTGTTCATTTTTTACATTCTTTACTTTGTGACCGGCTCAGCACGGGCATACATCTTCATGTATATTTATATATTTTTTTTTCATGTAGTTTTGTTTTCTTTTTTTTTTTTTTTTTTTATAATATTTTGATGACGAGATCGGTTTATTTAGATTTTAAGAATGACCTGAATCCTGCTGTGGGCACCTTTGGTCAGTTTATTTAGATGTGGGACCGGTTTAATTAGATTTTAAAAATTATAGCCCTATATGAGTGAAATCTAATTCATACATTGCTTCAATGAAACTTTCAGAAGGTGTCTTTGATCTCAGCTTTGGTGAGTTACATTAAAAACAACAAATTTGTATCCCTATATGAGTGAATCATAGAATTTATTTTTTTTATTTCTTCTGTTTATTTATTAATACTATTTATTTAATTTTCATGTAGTTCTATTTTTATTATTTTTCTAAATTTTTGTTATTTTAGTTTAATTTAATTTAATTGGGATTCCACGATTTAATGATGACATCAGGTTACTACTTTAAATCTGAACTTTCTTACTAACATTCCCATCGGCCCATATCCGACTTGATCCAGCCCATTAGGATCCATAACATATTGTGTTTTTTTTTTTGGGTGAGGAGTGTTGATGGTTCACTTGGGTTGATGATCAAGTGGGTTGATGTTCCACTCGGGTTGATGATCAAGTGGAACCCACCATAGTCTGATCAACTCTTTTTTTCTTTTTCTTTTTTTTTAACTGTTTTCGACCAAGATCCAACTTTAAAAATGTAGCCTCTTTTTTTTTTTTTTTCAAATATGCATCCATATTCAACATTTCTTTGAATACAATTTTGAAACAACTAAAAAACACCCGCCAACTTCAAAGAAGGATTTATGTTCCTTGCACATTTGCACTTTCATGATGGTTGATGATTTTAAAATCTGGACCCCTATGTCTGTAAATGTGGGGCCTATTTTTCGTGGGTCATTAATCTGATACATGACTGCTACTTTAATAAATATAAATAGTTTCTGACACAGTACACAGGTTTGGCGATCTTAGCCATTAGTATCCAACTTGGAGGCTGTTGATTAAAGATTTAGGATTTTCAAGATCAATGGTCTTAATCTTAAAATTGTGGGCCCCAAATTTAAAAATTCGAAGGACTATATTTACTGTGCAAAATCTTTGTTCAAGAATCTGATAAAATTTCTTTTGCAGAATTAGGCAACTCATAATATCTTTAATGATTTGAAAAACCCATTTAATGAGACAACAGTAAAGGAATTAGATATGAGCTAGGACGATACTCACCCATATACCTATTTTCTTCGGATCCTAAGTTGGGTTTTCACGGGTTGATAATGTCACCAGAGTTTGATCAACTCTTTTTTTTTTTTTAACTCTTTCTGACCAAAATTCGACTTAAAAAAAGTAGCCTTTTTTTTTTTTTTCCCAAATATGCATCCATATTCAACATTTCTTTTAATAAAATTTTGAAACAACAATATTTAATAGTGATTATTTTGCATTAGCCTTAATTTAATGCTTGTATTTCATTGCATTAACATATATAGTATGATGTTTATATAAAAATTTAGACTCTCATTAGATGTTTTAAATTTATTATTATTATTATTTATTTAGTTATGTTTTATTATAATACTTTGATGACGAAACCGGTTTACTTAGATTTATGTTTTATTTATTTTTGTCATGTAGTTCTATTTTTTTTATAATTTTGATGAAGAGGCAGGTTTACTTAGATTTATGTTTCTTTATTTTTTCTGCATATTTTTTACCTTCGTTTTTTTTTTTTTTTTGTTTATTTTTTACATTCTTTTTTTTTTATTGTAATTTTTTTCCTTTTTTAAGTAAGAAAGATCCACGTTATTGTTTAACTTTGGATAGGACTAAATAAAAACTTTCAATTGGAAACATTCAGATTAAATTGTTTGTTTTGCTAATGTAATTTAATTTGATAGTGATAGCAACAGTTTGCTTCCCATTTAATTGTTTGTTTTGCAAAATCAATTTTGAGACTGCCACATATTATATATGTAAAAAAACTTAGATATGTGGCCCACAACTTTACTGTTTTAAAGTAGAAAAGAAAAGATGTTCATCGATCCAGCCCATTAGGATCCATAACATATTGGAATTTTTTTTTTTTGGGTGGGGGGTGTTGATGGTCCACTCGGGTTGATGATCAAGTTTTGACCAAAATCCAACTTAATAAAAGTAGCCTCTTTTTTTTTTTTTTGAAATATGCATCCATATTCAACATTTCTTTTAATAAAAATTTGAAACAACAATATTTAATAGTGATTATTTTGCATTAACTTTAATTTAATGATTCTATTTCATTGCATTAACACATTCTATTTACTAAATCTTTAAAAAATTTGCTTTATAACGTTCATGCATGGTATATGGAACCCAAGGCCCGAGGAGGAGAAGCCTTTGGAACCAGAAGATGGTGACTGTTCTTGAATTTCGTTATAATTGTATTAAATGTATTTTATTTATTTACTTGGTGTCTACTTTCACTTTAAATTGGGATTTACTCTCATGAATTAAAGGCCTGCGTTGGGCGCGGTCCTGTAAGGACCGTCCTTACGGTTTACGGTGTGGACCGCCTATTGGATCGGATCAATCATATTCGAACATAATAAGATATGATAAATTCAACAATGTAAACCACTGCTATATAACATTGAAGTTTCAAGATAGCACTCATACAAATTGGAATGTGTAAAGTCTGAATGGATCGGATCAAGTAAAATCAAGCCTACACTAGTAGTCAGCAATGGCTAGGCTGATCACACGTAATCATCTCTCTTATGTCATAGATAAAACGTAACTAGGCAAAACCCCTTCTGGAGGTAGTAATTAATGAATCCACCTACACCTACCGCACGACATGGAGAAATTGATATTATAAAATGATGAACGATAATGATGTTGTCGATCATTGTGACCTTTTGCTTGACCATCACCGTAACGACCCAGATCTCCTCCTTTGGCTCATGCTGCTCGGCCCCGTAGGCTCTCGCCCAATCTCCAATTAAGCTCCAAAAGCCTTTATACTAAGTCAATGATGTCCTCCACATTAGCCTAAGATCAGGAAGCCTCATAAGCGATGTGTGGGATTGTGCGATCTTACACCACCATATGTGATTGCGTGGACAAATATCACAAGGCAGATGGTTAAAAACTTAAAATAGATTTGATTTTAAAACCGAGTCCAAGGAATAAAAAATTGAGCCACACTAAACCCAAACCATGATCATGACGAAAATAATCACTATAATTATTGGACAATCCAAACCATGTGGCACTGGTACCTCCATTTTCACTACCGCCCCGTTCCCACACTCCACATAGAATCCAATAGAGGGACTTTGAGATTGCCGTCACATGCACTCTTTTCAAACCTTTGCATAATATTTTTAAATGAAACAAACGAGGCGCTGGAGGACTATATCCATCTATAACGCCACAGGCATTCGCCATTCATGTGTTGTGTATCACAATGCACTCTTTTCATTCGCTACCTGATCTTCTTTAATTTCTTCTGCATCTAAACTTCCCCATTAATCATTTCGTGTGACTGGTGTTATCTTCTGTCTTAGATAAACTGGGCACATGGGGAATTGTTGGAGAAAGGCAGTAGTTGAATCCGGACAGCCAATTTACAACATGCCAACATGCCGTGGTTGAGTTTGATTGGTTTATCCACTGCTTTACATTAGCAACTTACTCTGTTGTTCAGTTTTCAGTTTTTTTTTTTTACCTAAATCAACTCTCTGTTTTAATGCCACAGGAGAGCTACAAAGAAACAAAGAGTACGGAATGGTTCCTCCTGTTTGTAAGAGAATTTCGGAAGAAGTTTTAGAAAGTAATCTATCAGTATCTTCTAATGAACAGCAAGGTAGTTTTATCTAGTATATATTCAATCAACAGCCTTTTCGCGAGAGTGCGACACGTGGCTCATCCTAAATTTCTTTTATTTCTCAAGGGCGCCATGTGGGCATCCCAAAAAATATTTTCAAAATCTTATTCCCTCCAAACCCTTTACTAGCTAGTTCCACTCATATAATGAAACAACGTAACCGTCAACAATCGCATGCAACTCCGTCAGGGCGACTACGGCCAATACTCCGTCCTACACTCCTACGCCGTCTGGGCGACTCCTGACGACTCTGTCCCGGACGGCTCTTTCTCGGCGACTCCGGCACACTCCGTCTCAGCACCAAGTGTGCATGGTTCTTGGCCCCGCCCAGCTCCATTCCTGCCCTGATCATCTTGACGCTCGTCTTCTGCAGTTGGAACGGGCCCTTCATGTTCGGCACTTGGTACAGGACCGTCGCATTCAGCTTCTACAGTTTCTACAGGCCCAACTATGGCCCTGTCACCTTCAGCTTCTCCAGTTGTACCCTCCCCAGCTACGACCCTGCCACCTTCAGGTTTATTCAGCGCAGCTTCCAGTTCTGGGTTCGGCCCAGTTTCGGTACTGCCGCCTTCTACTTCTTTAATTGGACCGGGCCACCCTACGGTCCTACGACCTTCTGTTTCTACAGTTGGATTTGGCCCAGCTTCAATCCTGCCATCTTCCAATTCTACAATTGGACCTGACCCAGCTATGTTCCTGTCACCTTCGGGTACTAGAGTTGTCCCATATCCTTCAAAGCACTGAATCAGCAAAAGCAAGAGTGTACGTATTGAACTCGCACCAGCTCCAACTACACTAACAACCTGCACGCATATATCCATATTTTTTCCGTCATATTGCTAAAAGGAAATAATATTTCAAAGGGGGATATTCAAGTGCGATCTCTCACCATTGTGGTGAGGGACACCCTATATATTTTTGGAAAATTTCAAGTACAAGAGTACTTGAAATTTTCCAAAAATATATAGGGTGTCCCTCACCACAATGGTGAGAAATCGATGCAGATGAATATTCACCTATTTTAAATATCTATGTAAAACTTACTATGGTAGGAATATTGTTGTTTATGACCCCATTTATGGCCAACATTAGAAAGCCCAATACTCCTAGACCCGCATTAGAGAATGCGAACCACGCCATTGGTTGAACTTTAATCTCATGCCTCTGCAATGCAGATGATTCCAATTTCAATGAAATATTAAAAAAGGCTAATTAGTTAATAATTTAATTAATTAAGTTTTTCTTACTTACCAAACTAAATAGTGGGAGTATTTGCATAATGCAGGAAAAAATGACTGATGCACAAGTAAAAAATATTTGCTTTTGTCGTTCACCGAGTCCTATCTGAAAAATGATAAAAAACCCTGTAAAGCAAACAGCAACTTTTGCAATACGTATAAGCGTCGACTTCAATAATGCTCGCCGACGCAAAATATGCGATGCAATTATCGCCAATTCTATCAAAGCTTTAGTGGCATTTAGAATACTGAGAAGCTTGTTATTTCCCTTCTTGGGTGTGAGCAGACCACACCTAAGCAACGTAAACAAATGATTAGAGTATATTACAGAGGAAAAACAGAAATGCAAGCACATCCACACGATTTTCTCTTAAACTTATCATAATAAAAAATAAAAAAAAAAAATAGATATTGCAAGCAAGCTCATTCGCATGATTTCCCATAAAATACCCCAATAATCTCTAGGAAATCTTGCTCAAAGTTTTATTTTAAAAAACCGTTAGGTACAAATCCAAGAAATAAAGAAAGAAAAACTTCAAAAAAACCAAAACATTAAAAATCATAAGAAAAGACGTTTAAGATATGTAAATCTAAGTATAAAACTACTAATATTGAACTTTAGAAGAGTTTACCCAGAGCATGACCCAAACCAGGCTTAACCGAATTACAGTTAGTTTAATTTGAACTTTTAAATGAGATTATTTAATTAAATCCATATGGTATTTGTTTTAATTAATAAAAGCACCATGACGAAGAAAGCAAAGCATTGAAGAGATTTAACTAAAAAACCACTATCATTGAAATTTTTGTTGGAAATTTATACTAAAAACATGCTTTATGTATTTGTCTTTGACTGATTCATTTTTAATATATTTTGTCTTCTCATCTAATTGAGATTTTGTATGGGCAAATGATTGTATGATTAATTATTATGCATGTGAGTGCCTTTTATCCTATAAATTAGACAAGTTGGTGTGCAGAGTTTTACTTACACACAGAAGACTTATTTGTCAATTCTTATAGAATATAAGTTGTTGTTCACGATCTAGATCAATTTGGACACACCATCGGTACGATTATAGTATGATGTTTCAGCAGGCTTGTCTATGTTACAGGAAACGGTATAGTTTCGACTCATTATGCTAGTACACTAAGTGTGTATTGAACAAGACCGTGTTTTTGGGTTTATTGTCTTTATACTGACTATATAAGATGATGAACATCCAAATGGTTATTACGAGTGCTTGTACTCTTAATCCCGACATAAATAATAGACACATACATTTTGTGTTTGGCATTTTGATTTACAAAGGAGTGAGATCTTTTATGGGTCAACAATTTCAATGAATTGGATGACTATACTACGTGTATGGTGGGTATTAGTTTATTGACGGAATCCACATCCCGTAATAGGGATTGATGATATCCCATTGGGGAAGCTTTTAAGTTTTGATTATGTCAAATCCTACAGGTGGACTTTGTGTCCGATATATCAAATAAGTTAAGTGTAAGGTCTCAAAGAATTATAAAGATATCGATTAAATATAGTTGTCAGTAATTATTTAATCGATGGATAGTTGAAATCTTAACGTGGGGAGATAAATAAGCATTTAATAATAAAAAGCTCGAAATCTAATTTTGAGAATAAAGACTGGAGTGCAATTACAATTCTTTAGTGGACTGAATTGTAATTTATGGAACTAAGATTCTAATTTGGGTCGAATTAAGGTTTCCTGTTTCCATAAGGAGCCCATTCTTATTTCCTTCTTAAGATCCCTATTATAGCCTATAAATATGCGTTACTGCTTTCTAGATTATTAACACAAGAATAAGAAGAGAGAAATCTTGGTTTGAGAGAGCAAGGAAAATTCGCAGAAGAGGCTCACCCCTGGTGCGAGTTCGAGCATATAGGAATATAGTAGAAGATCTTGAGGTTTTCGAATTGCTGTAAGTTCGAGATCAAATCAGATAGATCTCGCAGGTATGATTTTATTATATTCGTCCATAATAATTTCCGCAGTAATCTGTACGCAATATCTGGAGATCCTCGTTTCCACTCGTTTCTAACAATTTTATTGAACACTAGAAAAAGAGAAAACAACCTTGACTCTAAATGTTCAAATGTCATCCTTCAACGAACCTTCGAAATCGAAAGATCATATCGAAGATATCATCCAGCCAGCAGAAACTCTCTATCTCATCCTCTTTCCAGCAGATCAAGATTGTACTAAGTGAGCATCAAGAGTCTACATCTAAACGGGAACTTGAATAACAACCAACAGATAGGGTAGCCTACTCAATCGATACACAACCTAGTATATTCGATCAGAAGTGCACATTGACATATTCATTCAGAGGATGAAAATTATAAGCGTTGTATATTTTTCATGGAATTAGTCTATAATTAAACATATGGCTTATGGAATTATTGCATTTTACCTGAGAATCGCTCGATTTAACCGACCGAAATGCTAATAAGCCTCAATGACACGAAGACATCATACAGTCAAAAGAGCACACAACGTTTGCATCACAAGAGTTAGCATGCACCATATTTTATCTATTGCTTCCATCATGATCTGAGATAAAGGGAAGTGAAGAAAAGAGTACACACTATTGGCATGCTGCCCAATGAACGCATTTGATACGTGAGCCAGCCCTTTCTCAAGGAAAATGTCCATGGATAGTAATCTTAAAGGAAACGTTCTTTTGAGGGATTGTAAGAGTCGGGAAGTATAGGAGTTTGGATTAAGGAAATGCGCATGGAAGAGTGGTGTTAGGGTAGGAAGAGCCCAAAAAGATGACAGCAAAAGCCAACTTACATAAGAGACTCTTTGGAAACAAAAGTCAAAGGTCCATTTTTTTATGGTAAATAAATCAAAGGTCCATTGGTTGCAAGCTGGTGACAAGAACATAAAACTCGTTCACCTTTCGCTAAGACTAGGGGCTCCTTTAGTCGAATAGATCACATAGTGGTAGATGGCATTTCCTATGAGGACCCTGTCTTAATCCAAAGAAAGGCTTTTTGAAAAATAAAAGAAAGATAGTGATTATAGAGATTTAAGTCGGCCATCTTCATTCAAAGTGAAATTCGTTGGGATCAACATTTATATTGATATAAGATTAGATTTTACTTGAAAACGCCCTAGCCTTTTTAGTCATTTTACATGTTTCTTACACATTGGTATAGTAACACTCTCTTTTTCTTTTGATATGTTGCCTTTAACCTTTTTTTTATATATAAAATTTTAAATTATAATATAAGAATATTTGCCTTTTTATTTTCTATAAATGATGCATTTTTAATAGCATAATTTTGTTTCTTTTTAATTTTTTTCTTCCCAATAATACATTGAAAGTGCCCAAATTTAAGTGAATTTCTTCAATTATATTACTTCATTTTTTCACTATATTTCATTATTTTAGTAGGTTTTTTTTTTTTATAGATTTCCAATATACCAAATTTATTTGAGCCCACGCTTCACACGACCTTTTTTGCTGGGCCCTATCGAATAAGGTCAGTTTTAAGATATTGTATACTAATCACGGAAAAAGAATAACTTGTATAAAGTAAATATCTCTTTGCAAGTCAAAACATTTTTTATAGAGAAAAAGTGTTTTCTTTTTTTATTTCTTTATTTGTTGAGAGAAGTGAAACAAGCGATTGATGACTTTGCTTTGTAATTGAAATAGAAGATTTAAAATCATTTGGATAAAGTTCATGATGACGAGTATTTAGTTTCTCCTTTTATTTTTTCCTCCTTGGATGTTGGTATTCTTTATCATTTATTTGAATTTAAGTTGGACATTTGCAGTTTATGATTGCTAGTAATATAACAAAGAGACTCATCAGAATGGAATTAGACTACTTAACTAGAACCCATAACCCAACTGTTTAATGTTACGAGAGATATAGTTGAAAGGAACACTGAAGATACAAGGAGAAAAAGAGAAAAGGGGAAATGTGAGATAAATTCTTAACACTCAGAGTATTATGATAAGTCATGCATATTTGGAAAAAAAAAAAAACTTACCAAAATACTATAATATTAAAAAAACTTGAATTACATTATCTTACCATGTTGAGAGTAGGTAGTTGAACATATTAACAATGTTAAAGAGAGGGACTTCTGCTACTTCTTGGTTATGAAAAAATATTTTAATGCTGCACATATATAAGAATATAAATTATTAACTTCTACAGCTCTAAAGATAATACTGTAATACTAACAAAAATAAGAAGAGAGAAAAAATTAATAGTATTTTTAATAATTTTACTTACACAGGCATTAAGCTCGTCACCACAAACGCTGCAAAACACATCCAAAAGATTTTATTTAACTATTACAATTAGAAAGCTGTGTATAACTGATCAAAGAAATTAAAGTCAACATAGGGATAAAAACACTTACAGGTGATTGCAAGATAAAATGATATTTCGTCGCGTGTGAGTTCAGCCCCGAAAAGACTAGAACTGCCATTATTGTGGCTTTGTGGGGCGGGCACTACTTCAAAAACTATTCAAGAGAAAATAAAGAAAAAAAAAAAAAAAGGAAATGTCAATCTGACAATCTCTAACAGATAGAATTTAATGTAGTTTTAATTGCGGAAAACTTGATTTTCAAAAAAGAAATGAGACGCAGAGGGAGGAAGAGTAGAAGTACCATTATAGCTTTGTGGGGAGGGCATGGTTTGAAAACCTGTTCAAGCAAACATAAAGACAAAAAATAAAGGAAATGTTAATTTGACAATTTCCAACATAAAAAAATTTATTTTTTATATAAGAAATCAACATAATTTAATTCCAAAGAATCTAAATTATAAAAATTCATTTAAAAAACCAAACGTATTTGATATTAATTCAAAACCAGAGTTGTTAGAAATTCAAATTAGACCCTTGGATTTTAGGTTTTGAGTGTTGACATTTTAATCTATCTCACGATAAAAGAAGTTAAAACGACAGTTCACTTCATAATAAATCCAAACTGACCCGAGCTAAACCAAGATATCAAAATTAGTGGAATTCTCTTACGCACCTCTTAAAACGCAAATGAAGAGAATCGTGACTAACTCCCACTCCTTGATGTAAATTAATTGCTTAGATATGTCCACTCAAATGATGAGAAAATCACCCACAGGCCTGCCAATTCATGCCGATGCAGGCGTGGTCTAATTGTATCAAAATTAGTGGAATTCTCATTAAGCTTTTTGTGAAACCAAACTGTTCAGTTAAGCCTTAAAACTGTCTTCATGCTTCATCCTATGATACTCCAGATATTTTTATAAGTCCAACGTATCAGTGTCCGTATCTGGCCATCATAGGCTTCATCAGTACATTTTCAATCGCTTACATTTGATCAAGGGAAAGGTATTTCTATCCATTTGCCCGTTCGGTAACTCTACCAATTGAGTCAAGTGAAGTAAAGTTGATTTTAAAGAAAGAATAAAATATAAATAGGTTATGATGGTATTTTGTTGTTAGTTGTTTGTTAGGGAATATTTTTGACTTTTTGTATGGAAAAGTGGAGTATTTTTGTCTTTTAGTGAGTAAAGGTCGTTGCTTTTTTACTTTTTTGGGAAAAGATGAAGGGAATTTTGGTAAAAAATGCTTTTGATGGGATATTTAAATTGACTTAACTTTACTTGACTTTACAAGTAAAATTACGAAACGGGCTTAGAGCCTTCCAAAGTTAATGGTAAGTGGAGTTTGATTGAAAGGGTTCAAAAGGGGTGAGACCCATCTAACACTAATAGTGTCGCTTAGTGTTTCAGTGAGGACTGTAGAATTCCAGAATAGAAACGGTGTAATATCCCGGACCTGTAACTGGCTTCTAATTGAGCTTAGGCTAATTACATCCTTGAGGTCTAGGATATTTGGCTTTTAATTGAGCTTAATCAACTAACACTGTAATTAATTATTAGGCTAATTACATCATCGAGGTCCGGAATATTACAGACGGCCTTTTGAAAATAATAAAGGGGATAACTCAAAATGAAAATCGACCATTCCCACAACCGAAACGCAGACAAGAAAAACAACAGATTCACGCAACCATGTCCGGAAAGCTTACCCAGCTCGCATAGTGAGGGCCCCCATAACATAGAGCGGGAAGTTCTCATAGAGAAATCACCATTAAAAAAAAGAAGTTTTCATAGAGAAATCAGACAGGTGGAAAATATAAAGCGCATTTTATGAAAGATAAGCAAGCAACGAAGAAACTAAAAAAGCGCTTATCTTAGGCCTCTCCACGGGATGGAGGTAGATATGGTATGAGGTTGTGAAGATGATGAAAAGAAGAAGAAGAAGGTGATGTATATGAGTTTTCCACCCAAACAAATGCCCTCATGCCGTATCTATCTTCATCCCATTGTGGGAAAGAAGATCATAGAAAAAAGAAGATCAGAAATGGAAAAAGGAATTCATACCTGGACAAAACACCCTCGTCCCGTCGGCTAAGGGTGGATGCACTACTATAAGGACGACAGGTACAATGATTGGAAGAGATCTCATGGATGTATAAACAGCAAAACAGGAGTTCCGCCCTCTGCTCTGCTGATAGAAAGAACTGTCATAACATGCTCCTCTGCTAATAGAAAGAACTGTCATAACATGCTCCTCTGCTAATAGAAAGAACTGCCTCTGCTGATAGGACTGCCTCTGCTGACCTCAGCTGCCCCATTTTGCTTGAGAAAGAACTGCCTTGTTTTTTGCTTGATAGAAAGACTGCCTCTGCTGACCTCAGCTGCCACATTTTGCTTGAGAAAGAACTGCCTTGTGTTTTTGCTTGATAGAAAGACTATTTTGCTTGATAGAAAGACTGCCTCTGCTGACCTCAGCTGCCACATTTTGCTTGAGAAAGAACTGCCTTGTTTTTGCTTGATAGAAAGACTGTTTTGCTTGATAGAAAGACTGCCTCTGCTGACCTCAGCTGCCACATTTTGCTTGAGAAAGAACAAAGACTGTTTTGCTTGATAGAAAGACTGCCTCTGCTGACCTCAGCTGCACATTTTGCTTGAGAAAGAACTGCCTTGTTTTTGACTGCTTCCTGCCACATTTTGCTTGATAGAAAGACTGCCTCTGCTGACCTGCTGCCTCTGCTGATAGAAAGAACTGCCTTGTATTTGTCTGCTTCTACCTGCCACATTTTGCTTGATAGAAAGACTGCCTCTGCTGACCTGCTTCCTGCCACATTTTGCTTGATAGAAAGACTGCCTCTGCCGACCTGCTGATAGAAAGAACTGCCTTGTTTTTGTCTGCTTCTACCTGCCACATTTTGCTTGATAGAAAGACTGCCTCTGCTGACCTGCTGCCTCTGCTGATAGAAAGAACTGCCTTGTATTTGTCTGCTTCTACCTGCCACATTTTGCTTGATAGAAAGACTGCCTCTGCTGACCTGCTTCCTGCCACATTTTGCTTGATAGAAAGACTGCCTCTGCCGACCTGCTGATAGAAAGAACTGCCTTGTTTTTGTCTGCTTCTACCTGCCACATTTTGCTTGATAGAAAGACTGCCTCTGCTGACCTGCTGCCTCAGCTGATGTCATTTGTAACGTTCCACTTTATACCATGTATTATATTATCTGCTTTCGCCTACAGATCTTAGGGTTTTGCTTTTAATGGGCTTCAACCCATTAAAAGATCCCATATTTACTTTCTTTTCTATAGTCGATGTGGGACTCCGGAGCGTTACAGTACGGCCCGTTTCTCAATTTACTATTAAAATAAAAATAACGCAAACCTTCCATTTTTTCAGACAAGTGATCATAACAAAAGTACGCATCTTCAAAATTTCATCTTTTTAAAAATAAAAAATAAAATCAACCTCCTTTATCCACGAAAAAAAAAAAAACACACTTTTTATATTAAAAAAAAGTAAAAAAGATTCATTTACCAATACAAAAAAGATAAAATACTATCATAACCCCTTTATATATTATATTCTCTTGATTTGATGCTTTACTTTATCTTTATTTTACGATAAAATTACCAAACAGGCCCTAAGAGTTTCCCCCACCTTTACTCTCTATACAGATGCTCGCGGGACCTAATGCCCTTTTACAGGAGGGCCACAGGCGTGACATAAGGAGCTAGAAGTGAGACATTTATTAAAGATATCTTTAACTTGATCAACTAATATTAGCATAGTCAAAGCCAAACTTTATTTTTTGGATAGTTCCATAGGATTTCGAGACAAATGATCACGGATTTTTTAGACAAATATTTATGGATTTTGTTCTCTCAATATTTTTATTTATGTCTTTATTTTCCTAATTGAGAGTTGTAATCTCAAGACTTAGTTCATTAGAGATTTCTAATCATTGCAAACCAATCCAATTTAAGGCGAAGAAAATTACCACAAATTTGGTGCTGACTTCATGGCCTTTGTTTTAAGATCTTTCTTAACTTCCATTATCCTCATTCAAGTACATGACCAAGTTTCAACTCGCTCAGCTCTGATCTAAGCTGAATTACACTCGAGTAGGAAGTTTATAATTCGTGTGAGTGTATTTGCGTTCAATCTGGATTTTGGCCCAGCTGACACAATGGTAAAGGTCGCCTGTTTAGGGGTTGTTGTATCTCACACGTGTGTGGGGTATCTTGAAACTCAACCTCAATGTCATTTGGCTCCACCGTTGGTTTGATTTTGGATTAAAAAAAAAAATTTGATAATGAGTTTGCATAAGATTGCCTTAATCACATTTAATTTTAACCAAATGATCGATCCGATCATGGTAGTAAACTCCAGTTGAGGTACAGTGTTAGGCTACCCCTTAATTATACATGGAGGGAGTTTATCTTAACCGTTCGGATTTCAACATGAAGGCCCCTTTGTGGAGTCCCACTCCAAGTAGGGACAAAAGTCCTTCCATGGGGCCCCCGCTTGTTTAAGTTCTTTGAAAATCGATCCATTTCAGATAAGTTCAAAATAAGCAACTAAACTGAAATGAACTTTTACTATCTTTATTATTATTATTTTTAAAAGTAGACATCTTTTTTATTTTTTTTCATTTAGTGGAATGGAAGAATTGATTTTTGACTTCTTTTGAAAAAAGAAGTGGATCTTTTTGAAATTTAGTACTTTATGGTATGACCCCTCTTTTTTCATGCCTCTTAAATTGAGTCTTCACTTAACTTTACAAGTGAACGACCAAATAAGGATATTTAGCATCTTTCAGTCCTTGAGCTTTGTACATGGTGATGGTATACGGCCATGAAGGCTAAATATGTTTCCTAACAAAATTAAGGAATATATTAATGATTCATAGTTGTTTAACCATTACTAATAAAAAAGATTTCGTAAAAGGCAAATTTTCAAGAGCTTTTTGTTTATACCCCTAAGGTTTGTAGGATTTGTAAATAGGCCCATGAAGTTTAAGTATTTGAAAAATAAAATCTTACATTTTCTTTTTAATACCTTTCATGTCCCCAAAACCATGGAAATAGAAAGCCCATTCATACACACATGTATCCCCATGGATATTTTAGTAACCCCAGTCACCGGGCCTTTTATTATACATGTGCTAATAGCAGTTGGGACCACACGGTCTAGATGAAGGACTCCACTGTGGATAGAATGCCTTAAAAATAAAAGAATAAGAATATAATACTTAATTCATTATTCATTGCCCTCTTATGACTTATTTTAATTGCAGCGTTTAATTATTCATGGACTATTCAAGTTTGCTCATTGCTGACTTCTGCATCGACTCATATATTGCTCTGCACATGTCACAAATATACATACAGGGTGTAGAGTTCATTCAAGACTGTATCGCTGTTTTCGAATGAAGCAATGTTAGCGAATATCAGAAAAATGATTCATTCAAGAGTATTTGAGTTTATGTTACTCAATGAATTATAAATGAGCATAATCATTCAAAGTTTTGTAAGGAAATTACCTTTAGGTCCATTACTTGGACCACAAGTCCTTTCCTTTTCCGAATTGTGGTCATTATAAGAAATCTATTTTCATAGGATATATGCTATTCATTACTTAAAAAGGTTTCTTACTCAAAAAGGTTTCTTAATGAGATGTATTCCATAATATTCTCTACCTTGATGGATGGTTGAGATTAAGTCTAAGGAAACCCTAATTGGAAATTCGGTCCTCTTTTCACTTATAAAACAAACGCTTTCGTCCATCACAAAAGTATTCACAAAAATCAACACATTAAGTTTTATAGGCAAGGGAAGAGAAACCGTAACCATTCACCCATCCTCTTTCTTGACGGATCACAGCATCAATCAGCAACAGTACCAGACAGCAGGATCAAAAAGCTCTCTGCGTCAGGATGTCTGGAGGTACTCTTTAATTTATTTAAGATTAAATCATACACGTGATTATCATGTTGTTCACGATCTTAGGGTTAATGTTAATAATAGTATAACATGTGGTATCAGAACATGGTTTTAGAACACATGATCGTCCATTAATTATGATAACTATGCATCGCCATAATCGGCAAATATAGATCCGTTCAACTCTGTTTTGCAGCAATTTATCGATCCAACTATTATGGCCTGCATGAATGGTTTATATTTATGTTATTCCGCAATTTTTTTTATTTGGGCACGACTATTTGATCGTGATTTATTTAAGTTTTGAATTTTCAATTATGTATAAACTCCTACGTGAGTAAAAATTCAATGTAATAATGGAGGAGATCTGTAACTGGTACGTCATGATTGGAGGATGCTGTTTCGAAACTGAAGATGGCGTTTTGAAGCAGTTGAAGATAAAGACAGATAATCGAAAAGAATGACAGAAAATAGGTCATATAGTTGGATCATATTTTCATAATCATTACGTATTATGCTGATTATCATTAGTATGCTTCTTCATAATCGATGATATAATGCCTCAAAATTTTTTTGCAGCCCCAAAGAGCCGGAGGACAGCCCTCCGGGGCTCGGCCTTCTTTATCAGTACTTTTCATATAACGATTGATCTATCATGAATGCATGCAATATATAATGTTTATATTCATATTAAGCCAATTTTGATCACCAAAGTTGTATGCTTAGGGTTAAGTCTCACCACAGTGACCCTAACAATTAAACACTGAAATTTGGCCCTAAAAGTACTATCATGATGTTTATATTACATATTGTTCAAGAGGGTATGAAGCATTTAGTTGCCCACAAGCGGATTATACTCATACGATTGAACAATAATTAAGGAGTGTTTGTTCCTAATTAAGATTAACATCACTCATTGACATCACCTTGAATATAACGACCTTAGATGGTATAATGTGCAGAAATTATGGTGACTACCTACAGGAGCACCTAAATTTTTTTTTTTCGTATATATTCATATATTATGCATGTGTTGTCTTATTTTAATTAAAGCCTTATTGTTATATCTCTATTGCAGTTCTTGCAACCACTAATCTGACTTCGCATGCTACCTCTGTCACTAAGCTCAATGGAAGCAACTTCTCAGAATGGAAAGAGCAAGTTGAGTTCACATTGGGGGTACTTGAACTGGTTATAAGTCATCGTAAAAATAAGCCAGCTTCACTCACTGAAACAAGTACCCCTGAGGAAAAGACCCTCTTCAATGCTTGGGAGAGGTCTGACAGACTAAGCACTATATGAGAACTCGAAGGAAAAGACCGTCTTCAATGACTATTGCCACCAACATAAAAACATCCCTTCCTACACCTGAGAATGCTAAGGACTATATGAAGGCCATTGAAGATAGGTTTACGACTGCAAACAAATCCCTTACTGGGAAACTAATGGCAGATTTTACAACCATGAAGTTTGATGGCACCAGATCAATGCATGAACATGTCATTGAGATGACCAACCTTGCAGCTAAACTAAAGAATTTGGGATTATCAGTGGATGAGGCTTTTCTTGTCCAATTTATCCTAAACAGTTTACCTCCTCAGTACGGGCCTTTCCAAATTCACTACAACACTATTACGGACAAGTGGACAGTGAATGAATTGGCTAACAAACTGGTTAAAGAGGAGACCAGGCTGAATCAACAAGGAATTAAAGTAGCTCATCTCGTTCAAGGAGCTGGGCACAAAGCTAGGAGAAAGAATAATTCAGGCCAGAAAAGGGCACCACCCAAATTTAATGAGGCTAATCAGAACCCCAAGAAGAAAAAGAAGAAAAACGTATGCAAATTTTACAAGAAACCTGGACATTTTCAGGTAGATTGCATTAAACGTAAAGAATGGTTCGAAAAGAAAGGTAACCCTATGGGTTTCGTAAGTTATTTCGAATCAAATCTTACTTATGTTTCTTCTGATACTTGGTGGATTGACACTGGTGCTAATGTTCATGTTTCCAATTCAATGCAGGGATTCCTTACGATCCAAACCATAAACCCAAGTGAGAACTTTCTTTTTATGGAAAACAAAGACAAAGCTCCAGTTGAAGCTATTGGAACTTTTCGTCTTGTTTTAGATAGCGGTTATCAATTAGACTTATGTCAAACTCTTTATGTTCCGTCTCTTTCCCGCAATTTGGTTTCTGTAAGCGCACTTGATAAAGTTGGTTACTTGTTTGAAGTAGGAAATGGTAATTTCAGTTTATTTAAAAATTATAGTCGTATTGGTTCTGAAATTTTGATTGATGGGCTATACAAGTTTCATCTTGATAGTCAAGTTGTTGAAACCCAACTTACCCTGCATTCTAAGGAAACAAAACGAAAGTCATCTAAACACGACTCTTATCTTTTGTGGCATAAAAGACTGGGTCATATATCCAGTGAAAGAATCAAACGATTAGTAAAAGATGGTGTCCTTCCGGATCTAGATTTTACTAATATTAAAGTATGTGTGGATTGTATTAAAGGCAAAATAACAAAACACACAAAGAAAGGAGCCAAAAGAAGTACTAAGCTCCTTGAAATAATACATACAGACATTTGCGGACCCTTTGATGTTCCAACCTTTGGAGGAGAAAAATACTTCATTACCTTTATTGATGATTACTCACGTTACTGTTATTTATACTTATTGCATGACAAATCTCAATCTGTGAATGCTGTACAAGTGTTCATGACTGAAGTCGAAATGCAACTAGACAGAAAAGTGAAAATCATACAGTCAGATAGAGGTGGTGAGTTTTATGGAAGGTATGACGAAACAGGACAACATCCTGGACCTTTTGCAAAACTTCTCCAAAAGCTTGGAATTATTGCCCAATACACAACGCCTGGTTCTCCATGGCAGAATGGTGTAGCTGAAAGGTGAAATCGTACATACATGGAAATGGTTAGATCAATGATGAGTCATGCTAACTTACTTATATCCTTGTGGATGGATGCTCTACGCACAGCTGTTTATATCTTGAATAGAGTTCCCAGTAAGGCAGTTCCAAAGACCCCTTTTGAAACTGTGGAAATGATGAAAACCTAGTTTACGACATCTCCAAATTTGGGGTTGCCTAGCTGAGACTAGAGTCTACAATCCACATGAAAAGAAATTGGACCTTAAAACGACCAGTGGTTACTGTACAGGTTACTCAGAAAAGTCCAAAGGATTTAGGTTTTAGTGCCCTAACCATAATACAAGAATTGTTGAAACTGGTAATGCTAGATTCTTTGAGAATGGCGAAATCAGCGGGAGTAATAAACCTCAAGATGTGATCATTCAGGAAATTAGGATACCTATCCCTTTACCCTCTATTCCGAATGATGTTGGGAATCCTCCCATTGTTGAACCCTTTAACAATAAGGAAAATCCACTAAATGATCAACAACTCCATAATGAGATTGTCGCCAATGAACATATGGATAATGCACCAGAGGAACCAGCATTAAGAAGGTCTCAAAGACAAAGGAGATCAGCTATTTCCGATGATTACATGCTTTACCAAGTAGAATCTGAAGAAGGGACAATTAATGACCCGGTTTCTTATTCACAAGCCATTAAGGATGTTAATTCTAGTAAATGGATTGATGCCATGAATGATGAATTGAAATCTATGAATGAAAATCAAGTCTGGGAAGTTGTTCAATTGCCTCTAGGACAAAAACCAGTTGGCTGTAAATGGGTCTTCAAGACCAAACGCGACTGTAAAGGCAATATTGAACGACATAAAGCCAGACTTGTTGCCAAATGTTTCAATTAGAAAAAAGGTATTGACTATACTGAGACTTTTCCCCCTGTGTTAAGGAAGGATTCTCTTCGAATTATCATGGCATTAGTAGCTCACTATGACCTCGAGTTACATCAAATGGATGTGAAAACCGCCTTTCTTAATGGAGACTTGGAAGAAGAAGTCTACATGCGTCAACCTGAAGGCTTCATCATTGAAGGTCAGGAAGACATGGTCTGCAAACTTAAGAAATCAATATATGGACTGAAACAAGCTTCGAGGCAATAGTACCTAAAGTTTCATGAAATCATTACTGACTTCGATTTCAAAGAAAACATAGTTGACCCTTGCATATACCTCAAGATCAGTGGGAGTAAGTTCATATTTTTGGTTTTGTACGTTGATGACATATTACTGGCTAGCAGCGACCTTGGTTTATTACATCAAACAAAGGATTATCTCTCTAAGCATTTTGAAATGAAAGATATGGTTGAGGCTTCCTATGTGATAGGAATAGAAATATTCCGTGACAGGTCACTTAGTATTTTGGGATTGTCTCAGAAAGCATATATTGACAAAGTTCTAAAGAGATTTGGCATGATGACTTGTTCCTCTAGTCCTGTTCCATTGCATAACGGAGACAAGCTTGATCTTTCGCAGTGTCCATAGAACGAATTGGAACTTAAAGAAATGAAAAAAATATCCTTATGCTTCTCTTGTAAGGAGTTTGATGTATGCACAGGTCCGTACAAGACCTGACATTAGTTATGATGTTGGCATGCTCGGTAGATTTCAGAGTGACCCAGGAATCGCTCATTGGAAAGCTGCAAAGAAAGTACTGAGATATCTCAAGGGAACAAGAAATTACATGCTCACATATAGAAAATCAAGTCACCTACAGGTGACTGGTTATTCGGATTCAGATTTTGCTGAATGCCCTGACACCAGACTTTGCACTCTTGGCTATATGTATCTCTTATGTGGAGGTGCAATCTCATGGAAAAGCCAGAAATCCGAGTTGCTTTACTCATCCACCATGATGGCTGAGTATGTAGCATGTTATGAGGCTGTAATTCAGGGAACATGGTTGCGTAATTTTATCTCTTAGTTTGGAGCTTTGAATTTCATCTCTAAGCCATTAACTCTTTACTGTGACAATGACGCTGCAACCTTCTTCTCCAAGCATGACAGGATATCTAAGGGATCCAAACACATGGACCTTAAATATCTATCACTGAAGCAAGATGTTCGATTACAGAAATTTGTTATTGAATCTATACGTACAGATTTCATGGTCGCAGACATATTCACGAAAGGACTACCTCCAAAGACCTTTCAAGTTTACCCTACCTGGCACGTACTTAACACAACCCTCGTCATTCTACCTAAATGAAGGTTTAAAACACACACATCAAATGAGGTTAGAATCAGTAGAAATAGGGTCTAACAATAATATTCAAGGCAGAAAATAAAAATAGAAGCATACAAAATGGCACAAAAAGGCATGATGGTCTAACACGCTAGAGATATTTAACTGGAAAAACAAATTGTCCCTAGAGGGCAAGTAGAAGAAAGACTATCTCGGGCAAGTAGAAGAAAGACCATCTCTTTGATTTGTGGTGGGTGCCGACTCTAATAGGTAGTTTAGTTTTTGGGGGCAAACAAAGGATTTTTTATGTGGATTTGAGAGGGGAACATGATTTTTATGGGATTTTTGGAAGTGGACTCAGGATTCTCATATAGGTTTTTGTTGAAGTCAACGTCCACCCTCGCTCTTGCGTGGTCATAATTGTGGTCGAACTCGAGCCCTAACCCTCACCATAAAACCATTGTTGTGCCGTTTCCTATCACCAATTGGTTTTGGGATAAATGGTAGCTCAATGGGGTGTAGGATCTTATAAGTGATATCAAAGCCTATTAGGTCGAGTGTTCGAGTTACGGCCGTAGTCACGAGTAACTAGTAGAACAAAGAAGAGCACCAACAATTTCAGCCATTCCTAGCCTTACATTTAGTATAGTATAGCTCTACCATAAAAAAAAATAATGTCATCAGGCAACTTATTGTAAAACAAAAAGTCTATTTGGACAAACTCTATGGACATAATTTGGGAGAAACTGTCCACGTAGCGTAACGTGATTGGACTCTCTCAAAAGTTGAAATGCATTGTCTCAATCACGTTAGGTCACGTGGACAGTTTGTCCCAAATTCTGTCCATGAGTTTGTCCATATAAACAAACTGATTGTAAAATGAATAAAAAAGTCTATATGTACCGACTGTTGAGACCGAATTTGGGACCGATCCGACGTGGAGTTCTACGTGGCGCTGACGTGTTGTGCACGGTGCATTCAACTTTCGTATAGCGGGAGAAAGAAAAAAAATAGAAAAAACGGAAATCGGTGTATGACCAGGAAATGCCGAAATCGCTCTCTCCTTTTTCTCCCTATTCAACCCATTCTCCACCGTCGACCTCCTCGCTGGTGATCTAGATCTGCCCCTTCTGCTTCCACGGCAACCACTTCCCCCCTCACTACTCCTCCATCTCCGACGACAACCTCCCTCCCAAACGGTCTCTGCCCACCTCCCTGGATCTCATCTCTCTCTCGCTCCGGAGACAAACAAAGGTAAATCGCTGCGTTTGATTCTTCTCCCTCCCAAACGATCTCTGCCCACCTCCCTGGATCTCATCTCTCACTTGCTCGGAGGCAAGCGCGCATCTCTCTCTCTCTCTCTCTGTAAGGTCCCGTCCCGAGTTAATCAAGATTAACTCTAGTTAATTGGAATTCATGCTAATTAATCATATTTAATTAGACAAATGATAGTTAATGACTGAGCTCAATCAGATTAGTATCAAATGAACTTAGTGAAGTGGTAATGAAGAGATTAAGTAAATGGATTGTGCTTAAGGCTAATTAACTGTGGTTAATCGAACTAATAATGGTTTATGACCAAATGATATGGAATTAACACATTGAAGATGTGTTTGACACAGTTGTCTGCACTCGTAAGCAGAGAGTGTTGCTCACTTGTACCATGTTTAGAGGGGGAGCGAATACATGGTGGAAAAGTGTCAAGGACGCTTTCAAAGCCATGACCACACCGGACATTTTGGAGACTTTCAAGAAACAATTCCAAAGGAAGTTTATTCCCGAGGATGTGCAGCAGCAGAAGGAATTAGAATTCCTACACTTGAAGCAAGGTCAGATGACCGTAGCTACCTATGTCCACACCTTCTTGCAGTTGTCCAAGTATGCTACCGACTTGGTGGATACTGAGGAGAAGAAGGTTAAGAGATGCCTCATTGGGTTGAACCCGGATTACAAAGCGATCGTATTGGCTGGACAGAAGCCTATGACACTTGATAATGCCGTGGATAGGCTGAGGAGATTCAGAGAGAGAGAGAGATAGAGAGACAGTGAACACTAAGAGAAGTGGTGATTCCTGATTCAAGAAAGGAGGGCAGTCCAAAAATAAGAAACAGAAGCAGAGATTCATTCCTAGGAATGAGAGAAGAGAGAATGTGCCAGTCTGTGAGACTCGTGGCAAAAGTAACAGGACTGAGCTATGTTGGAGGACTACTGGAGATTGCTTCGTCTGTGGTTCGTTGGAACACATAATGGCACAGTGTCCGAGGGCTAGGAGAGATGATAGAGCTTCGTACCAGTACCATGCGCAGGGTCAGGCAGCACTTCCTGCTCCCCTGCAGAGACTAGCCTTACCAACTCCTCCTAGGCCACAACAACAACAGCAACAGCAACCACAGCCACAACGGCAGGGCCAGCAACGTCAGTGGCAAAGGCAGCCTTTGAGGCAACAATAGCAGCCAAACAGGCCACAGATGGCTGGGATTGGCAGAGTCCGAAGAATGTGCCGGAAGTACGAAGTTTCTTGGGATTGGCAGGCTATTACAGGAGGTTCGTCAAGGATTTCGCAAAGATAGCATTGCCATTAACGAAACTGACTCGTAAGAGCACTTCCTTTGAATGGAATGATGCATGTGAGTCTTGTTTTCAAACCTTGAAGCAGAAGTTGATTACGGCTCCAATCTTGTCATTACCCGACGGAAGAGGAGGATTTGAGATTTACTCAGATGCCTCGGGTATTGGATTAGGATGTGTATTGATGCAGAATGGTAGGGTCATTGCCTACGGTTAGCGTCAATTGAAGGAACATGAGAAGAATTATGCCACACATGATTTTGAGCTCGCGGCGGTTGTATTCGCATTGAAGCAATGGAGGCATTATCTGTATGGAGAGACTTTTGAAGTCCATTGTGATCATAGAAGCCTTCAATATCTATTCACTCAGAAAGATATTAATTCGAGGCAACGCCGTTGGTTAGAGCTAATCAAGGACTACGACTTTCCATTCAAATATATACCTGGAAAGGGTAATGTAGTGGCTGATGCTTTGAGTCGGAAATCAGCTGACTTGGCATCATTAGTTGGTGAGTGGGACATGATCGAAGAGTTCAGAGATTTGGATGTGGCAGTTGAAATGATAGACAGTAGAGTGATGCTTGCAGCAATGTCTGTCTTTGAACCAATGCTTATCAAGGAAATTAAGGATAGGCAATTTCAAGACCTTGATTTGGTAAGGATTAAAGACAATGTTGCCACTAAGACAGATTTCGTATTAGCAGAAGGAGTTCTGTACTTTAGAGACAGACTATGTGTGCTAGCACAAGAAGATCTAAAGCAAGCTATAATGTTTGAAGCTCATCACACCAGATATTCTATGCATCCTGGAAGTACAAAAATGTACAGAAATCTGAAGGATAGATTCTGGTGGAATAACATGAAGCGAGAGATAGCAGGTTATGTATCTTCTTGCTTGACTTGCCAACTTGTAAAAGTTGAGCACCGGAAACCACCGGGATTGCTTCATCCACTGAAAATCCCTAAATGGAAGTGGGAGCACATTACGATGGACTTTGTATCTGGTTTACCGAGGACGAGAAAGCAACACGATGCCGTATGGGTAGTCGTTGATCGTCTTACAAAGTTTGCACACTTCATTCCAATCAGAAAGGATATAGGATTTAGTGAGATGTCCAAGGTGTTTGTCAAAGAAGTGACTCGATTGCATGGAACACCGGTCTCGATTGTCTCCGATCGGGATAGCAGGTTTGCGTCCGCATTCTGGCAGTCATTTCAGAAGTCCATGGGCACTAAACTTTGGTTTAGTACTGCTTACCATCCACAGACAGATGGGCAGTCAGAAAGGACTATACAGACTCTGGAGGATTTACTCCGTGCCAGTGTGATTGATTTTGGGAGTGATTGGGATGACCACTTAGCGTTGTGCGAATTTGCGTACAATAACAACTATCACTCCAGCATTGAAATGGCACCGTTTGAAGCATTGTATGGTCGAAAGTGTAGGACCCCAGTAAGTTGGGAAGAAGTTGGAACTCGGAGTTTCCATGGTCCTACGATTATTGCTGAAACAGCAGAAAAAGTCCAGAGAATACAGGACAGACTGAAAGTTGCTAGATCAAGGCAGAAGAGCTATGCTGACAATCGTCGGCGTAATCTAGAGTTTGCAGTTGATGATTTAGTCTTTTTGAAGACTTCTCCAATGAAGGGTACTATTCGATTCGGGCAGAAAGAGAAGCTTTTCCCGAGATTTATTGGGCCTTTCAAGGTCACGAGTCGAATTGGAAATGTGGCTTATCGTCTCGATCTTCCATCAGAACTCTCTGGTATTCACAATGTATTTCATGTTTCTATGCTTCGGAAGTATGTGCATGATCCTTCACATATCATTCGTCATGAAGAGATCGAAGTGTTGCCTAACACCACATATGTTGAGAAGCCAGTTCAGATCATAGATACAAAGGAGGCAGTTCTGCGTACTAGAACAATCAAATGGGTCAAGGTCCTTTAGGATCATCATGAACCTAGTGAAACTACATGGGATCTTGAAGAGCAAATGGCTCAGAAATATCCTGAGTTATTCGTTTAGGTAATTTTAACTTTAATTGTTAAAATTGGTTTACATTGATTTGAATTGCATTCGGAGGACCGAATGGTTCAAAAAGTTGGGATAGTTGTAAGGTCCCGTCCTGAGTTAATCAAGATTAACTCTAGTTAATTGGAACTCATGCTAATTAATCATATTTAATTAGACAAATGATAGTTAATGACTGAGCTCAATGAGATTAGTCTCAAATGAACTTAGTGAAGTGGTAATGAAGAGATTAAGTAAATGGATTGTGCTTAAGGCTAATTAATTGTGGTTAATCGAACTAATAATGGTTTATGACCAAATGATATGGAATTAACCTCAAATGTATGAATTAGACTTAATGGAATAGTAAGAAATGGAATTGTATAGTTTAAATGGAGTTTTAGACTCAAACATGGAAATGAAGGACTTTTATGTAAATACGAATTTTCGCGTATTTCGTCGAATACAGATACTCTTGATACCAACACGTGTATCTCGACGAGTATGTTAACTTCCGTAAAAGGCTTGAAGTCATTTGACGAGAATCCGGTCAAATGACCGTTCATTTGACTCAAATTGTAATTTAGTGAGGATATTGGGCTTAAATGCAATTAGTTAGCTTATATAAGCTAAATGAGCCCAATGAGATCATTCATCTCATTTTCAAACCCTAGGCACCTTTCTTCTTCATTTCTTCTTCTTTTTACTTCATCAAAAGTGAATTTGAGGGAGCTTTAAGAGGATTTTTGAAGAGGCTTCATCTTCTTCCTCAACTTGCCTTCTTTCCTTAGAGTGTTGGAACTTGAAAGAAAGGGCTCAAGAATTCTTTCTTGGAGCTACAAGGCTTGGAATTGGGGGTTTCTCATCACAAGCCCAAGCTAACCAAGGAATTGTCAATCAACCTTCACTAGACGCAAGTACATATACATTCTTATGAGTTATAATGTTTTTAGAAAGGTTAGGGTTCATTTGAATCAATTTCTTGAAATTCTGCTTCAGAAATCTGAAGCTTAGAACTGAGCTTCTGGGCAGGTGTCGGTCGACCGACGACCTAACCGACAGTTCTGGGAGCTGTATCAGAGAGTTTTAAGCTCTCTGGAATTCTGACCGACATTGTGTCGGTCAGCCGACATAGGAGTGTCGGTCGACCGACGAGCTAGCCGACAGATCTGAAATCTGTCTCAGTGATTTTAGCTCTCTGGAATTCAAGCCGACAAAGTGTCGGTCAGCCGAGATGGTGTCGTCGGTCAGCCGACACTTGACCGAGGCCTGACCGATAGATGTATTAGAGAGTGGATTGAAAAATCCAGCTTCTGCAATTTGAACCGACAAAGTATCGGTTAACCGACGTGTTACTGTCAGTCAACCGACGTTGTATTGTCGGTCAGCCGACAGGCCAACCGACAGCTGAGTTGAGCTCAGAGAATTGTTAGGGTGAAGCCTAATTTCCACAGGTTATTTCTTGGTAATATCTAAGCCTACATGGGTGTTAGCGAGAGTCGTCCTAATGTACGAATTAAATACATAACGTGATATTCATCGAAAATAACACGTACATTGGATAACTAACGCGTCACTCATTTGTTTTGGCTTAGACGTATGAATAGAATCCTTAAAGTGACACAGAGGTGAATTTCATTGGCATAATGCACGAACTGACATAATGCACGAAATGACATAATGTACGAATCGAATTAATGTAATGAAATGAAATGAATAATCACTAAAGGTGACAATAAAGTAAACAAATGAATGATTCCTCCTGTAGTAGATGTTGGGGCGTTCCGGAGCCTCGTGGAATGCTAGTGCTCTCTGATCAAGACACTGGTAAATTTCCACCATATGTGATAAGTCATGTAATGAAAAGTAAAACAATCTTGAAGCCTCGGCCATGAATGGTTTGCCCTTCCGCCTTGTGCTTAATTAAATTGAATAAAGGAAAGAAATGAAATACTCTTGAAGCCTAGGCCATGAATGGTTTGCCCTTCCGCCTTGTGCTTAAACAGAAAGACACGAAATGAAAAGAAATGAATTGACATAGATATTTTTTATTGAACTGCATTTGGTTATATAGAACTGTTAAGTTCTTGTATTGGTAAATTCTTGTATAGAATTGATAGATAACATGAAAATGCATGAAAATGCATATGTCTCGTTGAACCGTCGTGTTCACGTGTTATTGATGATGTCACAGACCCAGATGCCCGTACCGGTCTTGCAGAGGCCGCGCCGCCTGCGGAGGAGGCCCGTCCGTTACCTCCAGGAGGTTTAGCGGAGTGGGCATAGTTCGGAGGGCGATAGAAAGGAATTCTTTTGGATAAATACTTTTGTAATAATTAGTTTTTGAGGTGTAATTAGATACCAACTGCATTGTATTTTAAATGTGCAGTGTTGGTTTTAGTGAACTGTACTTGTGTATATGTGAACTTTACTTCTGATGTAAAGTTAATTATTGTCAATGTATATATATATATATTCCGCAATTTGTACATTGGCAGGTTTTTTTGTGTTTTGATATCCCTTGTGAGTCTTGTCTTAACTTCGATTAATTCAAGATTTACGGGAGTAAGTATGCTCTCGCGACTCGGGGTCTGTCCGAAGTAATCAGATTTCGGGCCCGGGTCGTGACTCTCTCTCTCTCTCTCTCGGCGACGGAAGAGGACAGCGGGAGAGGAGGAAGAGGAGCAGAAATTCTCTGCTCTTGAAATGCAAAACGATGTTGTTTCAAGGTATGCCCAATTTATCTGAATTCTAGTCATGTTCTTATGCCCAATTTCTCTGAATTATAGTCATTTTCTTACTTCAATTAAGAAACTTCTCAGAAATGAAACGGTTTGTTTCGTTTTTTGAATTTTTTAGGGATGGTAACGATTCTTCTGGTGTGATTTCTCGCCAGAAAGCAGGATTTTATCAAGAAACAGTGGTTCCTGTCCCTACTGGGAAAGGGTTTCTCCCAATAGTGTTGTTAGCTCTGCTTCTGATCCGAAACGTGATGTATCCGATCAGAATTATCGGATTCCGGTGCAAGTTCAAGACCCTGGCTTTGTATTGCCTATACAACAGCAGGAACTGCAGCAATTCATTCACACCCCACCCCATTACATTCACCACCATGCTACTGGGCCTTTGGCCATGTCATCTTACTACCCAATTCATCCTCAGCAGCCACAGCAGCATCGGATTGATCATCAGTATCCGATGTATTTCGTTCCTGTCGGACAAAATCAAGTTTATAATTTACCCATTCAGTCGAATTTGCCTGACCCGCATTCAAATCCTTCCACCAAGCTTGCAAATCCTGCCATCATCTCCTCTGCGGCAGCTTACAAAGAACACCCGCCCTCACCTGCCTATCCGGCTGCGGTGTCTGCCCCTCTCCCAAAACCCGAATTAGTTGCCAATTTATACAGAACTGCTGCCACACCACCCCCTATGGCAGCTCAGCCTCTTGCGGCTGCAGCAGCACCACTCATTCATGTATCTGATCAGCAGCAGCAATACATGGGCTATCATCAACTGCATCACCCATCTCAAACAGTGGCCGTAGCTGCCGCTACTGCGAATTTCACCTATGAGTACACTGATCCTTTGCACGCCCAATTATACTATACTCAGCAAACTTCTGCCACCTTGGCCCCTCAGTACCAAACACTGAGCTCGGGAGCGATGATATCCGAGATTTCATTACCGCCTCACTCAGCTGCAAATGCCAAGCAGAACAGAACCTTACCACCACTGTAAGTTGTTTGGGCCTGGCAAGTTCTAATCTGCAATCAATTTTGGTGGATGTGGGTGAATTGAATCATACTTGGTAGTATTTTACTTGAGGTTTACTTGTGGGTCTTGTTATAGTAATTTGTTTGTCTGTCTCTCTGACAGAAATGAGGAACTGGGTTTCTTATCTTCCTTCTATGTCATTGCCACTGTGCATGTGAATGGTGATCTGGGATCATAGTTGATGAGTCAGGCCCAAGTGGCCCAGTCTGTGATGAGCCAAGGCTTAAATTAATGAAGATCCCTTTGGTCCAATGGAGTCCGAGCCCAAATCCACGATGCCTGGCCACGTCACAGCAGTCCGGGTCGCTTTGGAAGCAATCAAGCCACGTCCCGCTTTTACCAAGTCCTGCGGAGAATATCCCAACTGCCTCGCCAATCAAGGACACCTCAAAGGCTCCTCGTGAACGGCGCTGTAAAGTCGTCCCCATCTGTTAAGGGAAGACTATAAATTAAAGAGCCTCTCGATATTTGAGGGGCAAGCAAGACTCTCTCTTCTATACACTTCATCTCTCTTCTCCTAAGTTTGTAATCTCTGGACATTTGAGAAATAACATATCCGGCGACCTCTCCCCGTTTGAAGTGGACGTAGGTCACTGACCGAACCACTATAAATCTCTCTCTCCTCTTTATTACCGCATTTATTACCTAGTAACTGACCGGTGGTGTGTGAAGTCATTTTTCTGCATCATCAGTTTGGCGCCGTCTGTGGGAACCGACTAAAGTTCTCACGTTAGAATCGTTCTCTTTCGAAATTATGGTGATCACCATTAGATCTACAAGACGACCAGAGGATAATCCCTCGCGAGAAGGCGAAGGTGATCCTCCACCGACGAATCCTGCCCCAAATGCTCTTGCTCCCACTCCTCAACAAATGTTAGAGACCATGCAGCAGCTGGTGACCCAAAACCAGCAGATCCTACAGCTCATGCTCACGGCAGGGCAGGGAGGAGTACAATTTGGAGGAGTACCACAAGGACCACCGCGCCCGGGACATCCAAGAACTCCACGCCGAGGAGCTCCTCATCTGGGCGCCCATCCCCAGGGCGCCCAAGGAGTTCCCCAGGGCGCCGCCCCTCATGGAGTTCCCCTGGGCGCCCATCAGGGTGGTGACCATCAACAGCGACCTCCTCCTCCGGGTGGAGCCCAGTTTGGAGGACTCCCACCTCCGGGGGGAGCTAATCACGGAGCACTTCCACCTCCTCCCTCTGCTTCTGATGGGGAGGATCCTCATTTCCAAGAGGGGGAAAGTGAAAACCAAAGCACGGAGGATGGGAGTTATTTTCATGATCCGTCCAAGGAAGCCCCAAATCGCTGGGACGAGAAGATCAGGGAAATGCAAAATCAGCTGGGTGATGTCTTCAACGCCATGAAGGCTCAGGCACCAGAGACAGTGGATTACCTAGTCAGGCGAATGGACACACCGTTCACGCCCGACGTGGTGAACTACCCAGTCCCTCAAAAATTCAAGATGCTATCCGTCGAAACTTTTGACGGTACGAATGATCCATTGGACCACCTCGAAACTTTTAAAACCTTGATGCAGCTGCACAACGTCCCCGACGAAATTATGTGTAGGGCATTCCCAACTACCTTGAAGGGTCCCGCACGACAATGGTTTGCTAGTCTTACCCCGGCCTCCATAGGCTCCTTCGCCGAACTAAGCAGATCATTTGTAGCACAGTTTATTGGTGGACGCCGCTAACTAAAGCCTGCCACCCATCTGCTCAACATAAAACAGGATCGAGACGAGAGCTTGAGGAGCTACCTCACTCGTTTTAACGAGGAGGTCCTTCAAGTAGAGGAGCCCGATGATAAGGTCAGCATGACCGCCTTCCTAGGAGGCCTCCGGTCATCAAACTTTTTCTTTTCAGTAATGAAGCGACCACCAAAGAGCATGCCAGAACTATTGGTGAAAGCTCAAAAATATATGAACGCTGAGGAAATCAACAGGTCCAGGCGAGGTGAATCATCTCACGGATCGCCAAAAGCTTGACCCGCCTCTGCACTGTTCTCAAACAGGCAGCCTATCTCCAGCTTAGCTACCCTCTCGCGGGTCGCCAAAAAGCTTGGCCTCTGCACTGTTCTCAAACAGGCAGCCTATCTCCAGCTTATCTACCCTCTCGCGGGTCGCCAAAAAGCTTGGCCTCTGCACTGCTCTCAAGCAGGCAGTCTATCTCCAGCTTATCGGCTCTCTCGCGGGTCGCCAAAAGCTCGATCTCAAAAGGTAGGTCATCTGCAACCCGAGGGACTATATTACATCACCGTGACCACTGCCTGGCCGCCCAAATCAACTTACTAGACAGCACACGAGCTGCTCGCCCACGCAGACATCGGCCAGCCCCTCAGCAGCGAAGCGTACGCCTCTGGGCGCCCAGACCAGGGGCGCCCGGCCTCACAGTGCTTGGACTTGAAATATATATATATATATATATATATGACATGTGTTTATTCAAAAAGAAGATTTATTCTACATTATCTATATATGTTCTAGAGCTATTCTTTATATTCAGAAAAAGAAAAAAAGAAATGATACTGATGGAAAAAATGATGTGGATGACCGAGCGCCGACACCACTGCCGCGCCAGGCCCCTCGGGCGTCCAGGCCCCCAGGCGCCCAGGCCCTATGGGCGCCCAGACCCATGGGCGCCCAGACTCAGGGGCGCCCAACCCATGGGCGCCCAGACCTCCAACATCCTCGCTGCCCGTCGATGCATACTGCACAGCAGACCACAGACGCCCAACACCTCTCAGACGCCCAGCACCTCACTCTCGCCCAGTTCCACCTGCTCGCCCCGAAACTGCCTGCTTGCTATTTTCACCGTAAGTTTTGGTCCATAACTCCGAATGAGGCGTATTATGTATCAAATCGAAGCTCTCGGCAAGCCCTACAAGACTCACGGCCTATGGCCGTGACTGATGCTGTTAAAAGTCCAAAAAAGACCTAGAAACAGATGTTTTGGCCTCCTCAAGTTTTTGCAGTTGCGAACTCAGCCGAAAATTCGAACAAATGCCCTCCTCTCCAAGTTACATTGGACACAGGGCATTGAGGGGCAAATGATGAGTCAGGCCCAAGTGGCCCAGTCTGTGATGAGCCAAGACTTAAATTAATGAAGATCCGTTTGGTCCAATGGAGTCCGAGCCCAAATCCACGATGCCTGGCCACGTCACAGCAGTCCGGGTCGGTCGGAAGCAATCAAGCCACGTCCCGCTTTTACCAAGTCCTGCGGAGAATATCCCAACTGCCTCGCCAGTCAAGGACACCTCAAAGGCTCCTCGTGAACGGCGCTGTAAAGTCGTCCCCATCTGTTAGGGGAAGACTATAAATTAAAGAGCCTCTCGGTACTTGAGGGGCAAGCAAGACTCTCTCTTCTATACACTTCATCTCTCTTCTCCTAAGTTTGTAATCTCTGGACATTTGAGAAATAACATATCCTGCGACCTACGCTGCCCTTCTGAAGTGGACGTAGGTCACTGACCGAACCACTATAAATCTCTCTCTCCTCTTTATAACCGCATTTATTACCTATTAACTGACCGGTGGTGTGTGAAGTCATTTTTCTGCATCATCAATAGTAGTTATTTTTCTTTCTGTTAAAGCTGTGTGGTCTTGTGTAGATTAATGAAAAAGTATAGAGAAAAAAGTTGAGTCATATGTCCATCCTCTTTATTTCTCCTTTTTAATGAGCACTTAGACATGTACATTGACAATGGCAAAGGATCATGGACTAATGAACTGTATTTTGTCTTGTATAATATCTTATCTGTTATGACTCTTGGATCTATGAGACTTGGTTTGAGCAAGGCTGCCTGCTTCACCATTGGCTTAAAGAAGACTTAAATTGACATTAAGCAGCTTGGTCTCATTGATTTAGTAGAGTCGAGATGTATATAGCTCTCCCTCCACGTTTATTTTTTATGAGCTGTACACATTAAGCTGACCCAGAAGATAGAGTTTATATAGGTTTACTGGATTTTTCTCCTCATGTGTTTCTACCTTGTTTTTATTATTATTATTATTATTATTATTATTATCGGGGAAGGTATATGTATCCACACACAAAAAAAAAGGCGTTACTTTTGTTTATCCACTATAGAATCACTGAATGCTGCCTTCTATGTTCATTGTTCTTTTGTGGGGGTAGATTTTAAATTTTCACTTCCTATTTGTTTGTATCTGCTTGATGATATGAGTTTGGACTATCATTTTTTAGAACCAGGAATTGTAGCTTTTATATCCTTCATGCTATCATGTGAAGGATTGGACAGATTCTAAACAGTCAACCTGGTTTTTTCCCCATTTGTATGCATCCGGTTATTGGAATTATTTTAGGACTGTAGAATTGGGGATTTTGGCTGCTTCCATTTATTCATTTCTGTACACTTGTTTTAGGAGTAGCTAGTGTTTCTTGTCATCTCTATAGACGTGGCTATCAGTGTTGTTGGATTGGTTTCCACAGTGTGTAATATAAATGATCAAACTTCAACTTGCCTTCTGATCTCATGTGGAGGCTGATTCAATCTGTGTTGCACATGAAGTTGGTCTTTGGTATTCTCTCTCCCATGAGACTCAATTTAGAGGTACATGTTAGAACTTCCTAGGAGGTGGAGAGGAGAGGGGGATTGTTTTTTTTTCAGATAGTAGGTTTTTTCTTACATAATCAGATAGGTGGACTAAAATGTCACATTGTTATAATCCTAACCAGAGCCTATAATATATACACTTGTGTGGGTCCCATGTCAGTTCATCTGTCCAGTGGGTCTCCATCTTGCTCTGCATGCAGTTTATCCTTGTGACTGTTGAGTCAATATATTTCTGATTATGTGTTCTAAAGTCTTCATCTGCCAATCCCTTCTTTTGTTTGTGAAGATCTTGAAGTAAATGGCTTCGTATGCCTCTTCTGGAAATTCGAAGGCCTCAACGTTTATGTCGATGTGGTGTTGGCAATTGTGTAGTCAAGGTTTCGCGATCATCAAATAATTATGGTAGACAGTATTAATCCTGTCCACGACCATCGGTAATAATGCAATAAACTTTGGCCTTTTCCTTATTTTCAATTCTTATTTATTTTTGCATATAGACAAATATGTACCAACTAACGACATATATTTGCCATTATTTGCGAGAGGAAAAAAAAGGCTTGCAACAACTTCATTGGTTGGTGTGATGAATATGTGAGATCGACGGTCAATCACCCATACAATTGCCAGAGTACTCCGCACTATGCCCCCCTGAAGCTGAAAGCCGTGTGGCAAATGTTGTTATAAGATTGGAGAAGCTTGAACAAATTTGTTGAGTCTTCACGGTTGTCATGATTGTTTATGGTGTCCTGCTTGTGATATTATTGTGTCGAATGTAGCATCCAAGCTTTACTCTTCCAGATTGGAAGCTACTATTATGTAAGGGGTTGGTTGATAGGTAAAATGATAGACTCCAAATGTTTTTTTTTTTAAACTTTGATTAATGGAAGTTGTTGTTCTATGAACCAATTATATCTAGGGTGAATGAATGAAGAACTTATTTTTATATCTATATATTCTCATTTTATCGTCTCATCTTTTGAGCACCTGATAGAGTTTGATTTGTCATATTGAATTCCATGAGATTTTGTCGAAAAAGGCCCAAGAGGCAAGTATTCTCGTCGATTCCATTTGAAGAGAAAATTAAAAATAGAACTATTAGAAAGTGATTGATAAATCTAGAATGATTGCAGATATGAAAAAATCCTACCATGTGAATGGAATTTCCAAGTTGGGTATCCCTGTTTGGCACACTTTTTAGCATGCCTATCGAGGGATTTTTTTGCTGAGATTTGGGGATTGCAAAGACCATACTATGAACCTAAAATCTGCTAATTTTCACTTAATTAGAAGCACGTTTGCCTGCGTTTCAAACCGCGCACTTTTGCAACTCGGCTGAGAAAATCTACAGGAACCAAGCTGAGTACCCCTGTTTGGCACACTTTTTAGCTCACTTCCCGAGGGATTTTTTTGATGAGATTTGGGGATTGACTATGAACCTAAAATCTGCTAATTTTCACTCAATTAGAAGCACGTTTGCCTGCGTTTTAAACCGCGCACTTTTGCAACTCGGCCGAGAAAATCTGCAGGAACGAAGCTGAGTACCCTTGTTTGGCACACTTTTTTGCCCATGTCCCAAGAGATTTTTTTTTTGACGAAATTTGGGGCTTTCAAAGTCCATATTATGAACTTAAAAACTGCTATTTTCCAGCACGATACAATCACGTTTGCTTGCATTTCAAACCGCGCACTTTTGCAACACAAACTTTTGGAACAAGCACATCCATTGCAGCAACTGTTTTCAAGTCATCATTGAGCCTCATATAAAATGCTTTAATTTGATTTGGACAGGTTTTTTAAATATCCAATTGTAGGAACATGTAAAGTTCACAATGCAAGGTCAACAGGGCCATCATCTTGACCAATCACATGCAGTGTTTTCATGCACCCTGTTGAGATACAAGATAGCCCTGTTCAGAATTAAAATTTTTCCCAATAAACCACAACAACATAGCCCTGTTCAGATACAAGATAAACTTATTTTGCAATATTTCCCAGAATTACTAAAGAAACCAAAATCCACACAGAGCTCAACATCCAAGATTCACAATTGAAGAAAAATCCATTCATTTACCCAACAAGATCTCTTCTCTACCAAACACAAAACAGAGGGGGAGGAAGAAAAAAAGAAGATAAGATAGTTAAAGATACATGTATGAATTTGAAACAACCATTCATAGTTAAAGATACAACTGAATGTCGTGATAGAGATCGCAGCCATTCATAGTTCAAACAACCATTCTATATGGCTAGCCAAGATACATACAGACACCTGGCTGTAGCCCTGCTCTAACATAAGGGTACACACTACACACTAAGACTGAAATGGCCTCTTCTAGCACCTCAATGATTCTCAGTCGAAACCAAAACCTTCGCTCGCCTCATGGATGGCCAAAAGCAACCTCTCCTGCAGATGTTCTTTGGAAGGATATTCTGGTAGATCCAATTGGTTGAAACTGCAACAGTGGGGAAAAAAAATAGAGATGGTACATTGGTACATGGATGGCCAGGCCCTCCTACGGATTTAACAAAAGAAGATAAGAAAGCATGGGAGTGTCTATTAGTCTTAGATTAAATGATGACTATACAAACTACAAGAAAAAGTGTGGGGCATAAAAATCCACATTATGTGCAGTATAGTTAAATGGACACCCTAGGAATTAAGAAGGCAAGGGGATTAAGCAAACAGAGAGGCCAAAGCAAGAGAATGAAATCAATTCTACCACAGAACAAATAATGGAATATATATAATATTATTAATTAATTTAATTTTATATTCAATCAATCATTTGATCAGCATTTGGTGATAAAAAAACACTCGTGGTGGGCTAAATGATGGATGGTTAGTATGCCAAAAACTTTCCATCAGATGAACTTTACCGTCCAATTGGAAACCCCAAAGGGCATTTCATTAAAATGAACAAGAGTTATATTTTATTGGAGAACAACGAAAGCTAAAAGAACAGGAAATTGCAAAGTCGGGCCACAATACATAAAATTGCTATCAACTCCTGATTTAGCCAAGGGTTTATCAGCAAATGCTCTATTAGTCTTTTTCAAGGTTTTATTGTATAACTTGTACATTTGATAGCTTCGTAGTTTGTGTAGTTCTGAATGCCATATTTATTCTTGCAGGAAGGATGTATTCAGGACAGTAACTCCTAATTAATTTGTCTAATTATCTGTAGTAGACTGTACACACAAATATGCTTGGAATGGTGATGAAAGACTCTGTTTTGGTCGAGCAATGTTGCACTCTGTATATTATGTTTATGATTGGCCATTCTGTGTATTATTTCTCCTTGATTTAATGGTCTAGTCACATTTTTGTTATTACTATTGTTGTTGTTGTTATTCGATTATTATTATTTTTGGGAAGGTAGAAAATTAATTCAGATTTTTTTTCTTGGGCAGAATGGGATTTGGGAGGTTTCCCTGCTTGGTCACTTGCTATAGAACCGGCTCTTAGACTGAGATCATCCGATCATGCTTTCCTTGCCTTGGTATAGTTTCTATTAACTTTTTATTAGTAATTTAGGAAGTTGTAAACATAAGAATTGAGTTTCTTTTTATTGTAACAATCTACTTCTTGCTCGCATTGGAAAGAGTTCTGTAATGTGAAACCTTGTGGTCAATGCCTTTGACTAGTGTGCTTGCCTACTAGTTAAAGGAATAATTATATATTCAACGACTTCTTTTCTTATATTCTCATGTTTTATGAAATTATATGGCTAGGCATTCAAACTGTTGGCCCTTGATTGGATGGGTGTTGCTTGTTCAATTCATAGATCCATCTCATCGAATGCATTTTGGGTTTGATTGGGCTTACATAGGCCCTACAATTTAATCATCACTATGATATGGTTGTGCTCCTTAAACTAGATCTTTTATTTCTTTCTGTATGTTTGTGAGCTGAGAACTACAAGTATAGTTCATAGCGGTTCTGTTGAGCTTATAATATATGTAGAAACGGGGCCTCTTAGATATAATCTTCGAAATAGTCATGAAGTTCATTTCTTTCTTTCTTCATCTTTTGCATAATTGCTAACTCTTCCTCTTTGGAATTGGAGAGGGTGTTTCTATGCATTGATTCCCCACATGGGAGTCTCAGAGCCTTTGTATTACTGGATACACCAGAGATTACATACAGGCGATCTAAAACAGATCTAAAACAGAGTAGTCATGTAAAGACTAGTTACCGAGGTGTGTGCTTTTTAAAACAGAGTACTCACTAGAGAACAAGCTGGAGGAAAATGTGAAAATAACAATGTCCAAACAAAGCAGTTTTCCAAGTAAGAATCCTCTCTCTCAAACTCTTCAAAGGAATCAAAACTAGATACCAGAAGATTTGAATTAAAAAAAATACCAATTGAAGAAAAGCTAAGAGATTTAAAAAAAAAAAAAAACTATTTCAAAAACTAAAAGACCCAGCAATCAAAACCCAAAAAAAAAAGATGGGAACAAAAAAACCATCTTCTTCCATCATAACCAACCCATGTTGCTTCAAAACCACACTCACTGACTGTGACATTATCCTTTCCATCACAAGCTGCGAAGTAACAGACGAAGCAAAAAAGCAAGCAGAAATAGAAAATAAAAGTGCCCAAATCTATGAAAAGAGAACAACAACATCCATAGCAATATGAAAACTCAATATCATTTGCACGATTTAATTAAAAAAAAAAAAAACCAACAACAACATACCTGGGCGTCAAGGACCAGCAGGATGCTCCTCTTCCTCCTCTCCCGCTACTCCTCTTCCTCCTCTTCTGTCGCCGAGAGAGAGAGAGAGAGAGAGAGAGAGAGAGAGAGAGAGAGATGCACGTTTGCCTCCGAGCGAGTGAGAGATGAGATCCATGGAGGTGGGCAAGGACCGTTTGGGAGGGAGAAGAACCAGACGCTGCAATTTCCCTTCGTTTGTCTCCGGAGTGAGAGAGATGAGATCCAGGGAGGTGGGCAGAGACCTATTGGGAAGGAGAAGAACCAGATACCGTTTGGGAGGGAGGTTGTAGTCGGAGATGGAGGAGTAGTGAGGAGGGAAGTGGTTGCGGTGGAAGCTGAAGGGGCAGATCTAGATCACCGGCGAGGAGGTCGACGGTGGAGAATGGGTTGAATAGGGAGAAGAAGGAGAGAGCGATTTGGGCATTTCCTCATGTTCATACACCGTTTTCCCTTTTTTTTTGCCTTTCTCCCTCTCATACAAAAGTTGAATGCACTGTGCACCACACGTCAGTGCCACGTGGAACTCCACGTCGGATCGGTCCCAAATTCGATCTCAACAGTCGGTCCATATAGACTTTTTGAAAATCAATTTGTGCGCATTACTCCCCTAGGAAACTAGTGTACTCATGGCAACTACAGTTACCATTTCATAGGAACACCTGCTCATTTAATGGGTTGGGCACTTGGAGGGACCATCTTGAGCGAGGATTTAGAAAAAAAAAAAAAAAAGAATTACTATCCCCTAAAATCTCTATATCTATCTTTAGCAAGATTAATGCTATGCTCTTATCTCCGTCCCAAAAGAGAATAAACCCACCAAATGAAAATTTTACATCTTAATTGCCCTAAAGATTACGTTTCCCAATGACATACGCACACACCCATCTCATGCGGTTTTGCTGTTTGGGGGGCTTTACTAATGGAGTTGAGTGAAGTAGAGATTATTTTGAAGAAAGAATAAAATAAGTGGGTTATGATGGTATTTTGTTTTTAGTTGTTTATTATGAAATTTTTTTGACTTTTTGTATTGATTGTGGAGTTATTTTGTCTTTTAGTGGAGAAAGGAAGTTACTTTTTGACTTTTTTTAAAAAAAATATGGTGGGAAATTTGAATTAAAGTGCTTTTGATGGGTTTTTTTTTTTGGAGAAATGGGGGCTTTACCTTACTTGACTGATTTTGAAGAGATAATAAAATATAAGTGGTTATGATAGTATTTTGTTTTAGTTATTAGTTATGGAATCTTTTTGACTTTTTGTATGGGAAAGTGGAGGGTTATTTTTTTATTTTTTATTTTTTTGTATTTTAGTGGATAAAGGTGGTCGCTTTTTTACTTTTTAAAAAAAATAGATGAAGTGAGTTTTGAATTAAAGTGCTTCTGATGCAACATCTTGTCTGAAAAATGGAGACTTTACTTAACTTTTACTATGCTAGTAAAGTGCCAAACTAGCCTATTGATTGTATGTGAACCACAATATTTGCAACATAGAACGTGCAGGGACATCTTTTAACATCCAACTTTTCAATTGAAACAAAAAATCCTACGACATCTGAATTGGGTTCGGTTTGATGATCATCTAAGCTGATAATGAAATATTCTTTTGTACATTTGCTATATCTGCAAGGTTCATTATCAGGCCTGGATTTTGAATTCAGGCTCATGTAAATCAAGATTTGGTTTGGCCCGCCCAAGTTGCATTCCTAGCGTCAAATCATCCAATTCCTCGACAAAAACCAGCCATTTCACATACCTTCACATGACCATGCAAAGACCCAAAGGCAAACCCAAAATGCTCTTACATGGGCCCAAGATTCATTTACAGGCCCGAAACCAATTTACATGTGCACCGTTCTAACCGAATTCTATGTTCTTTTTTTTTTTTTTTTAATTTTTTTTTAATTTTCCTTTTCTAGATAATCATAATCTACACCATCTAATCTTAATTTTTTTTTTCTTTTAGGCGCTACGAGCTAATACTATGAAGACTTTAACATCCCTTGTCGGCTGGGCTTATGTGAAGGCCTATTTACCGGTTCACATACATATAGTATATTTTTTTTTCTAGTTATATGCATCAATATACATCATTATCAATTTGAAATCCTCAACTATACAAATCCTTAGTGAAGAATCCTTGTTTCAGTGGTAGTGAAGAATCATCAGATCTATGAATTTATCGCTTGTTACAAAGAATGATCTAATATATATAAGAGAAACGTTCATTTGAAAAGCCTCGCTGATAAGGTGGCAGGGAGGTTTGGATTTGTTGAGATTTAAAAAGACACACTGTGTAGAGAAAAATAAGGATGACAGTTGCTTTAATAATTTTTGGAATGTGAAAAAATGGCTTTAGTAAGATGTGATACTAATTACTATTATCGGACCTTGTTTTTTTGGGTGAAAAAAAAACTATGGCAGTTGCTTTAATGTTTTTCTAGAATGTGAAAAATGACTTTTAATATGATATGAGGCTTTATTTTTTGGGGGGGCCTAAGGGCTTTTCATGCCTCTTTGAGAAATTTTTGTAGAACCCATCCATTGATAAGGGGAAGCCTGATAAAACTTAGAGACAGATAGTTCTCATAAGCGTGCAAGATCCACCACTTCTGAAGCCCTGCAACTTTTTTAAGACAGTTTTGAGGAAAATAATGCATTACTAAACACATTCGTCCTTTGGAAACTTGCCTTTGAATTTCTTTTATTAGAGTCTCACTCCAGATGAGTTGAGATGAACGAAATCATTTATAAGAGATCTCTTAACTAATCATATTAGGTTTCTTCGGCAGGAATCCTTAACAAAAATTTGTTATGTTTGGAATTTCATGATGGATATTTTATTGGCATTTTAAAATGTCATTTTTCTTGTTAGAATTCTGAATTCTAACCACTTGAAAAGGTTACAAATATTCTTTAATGAAATTCTCAGAATTCCAACGTTCATTGCAATTTGAAATTCTTTTCTAATAATTTTTTTTTTAATTCAACCAGAGGGACAATATTTAGAGAATTTCCAAATTCTCTATACATTATTCTTTTTCTCGTTCAATTTTTATAAAGAAACAGTCCCTAACCCGCAGCCCAAACATATGGGGCACAACAGGCACACTTTGCAGTTCCAAACAAACGACATCCTTTTTGACTAAAGCATTTTCTAAAGTTACATCTCAAGCATCTATTTCTCTCCCTTTTTACACCTCGAGTTTCACAACACCAACAATATAAGTAGAAAAAAAAATTTTAAGTTGCAATTTTGAGTATCAAGCCCCATTTAAAAAAAAAAAATCCAATAAAGAGATCCCTTCTTTATTGACCCCAAAGACTCGAGACTCAGGTCAAGTGATGCTCCCTTACATGATTGGAGGACCTGTGCCAATCAACGGAGATTCCCACTAGGTCAATTGGAAAAGGACCAAACGCACAAAGAAAAATAAGACAATCTTCTAAAGATCCAATGGCAGCTCTGCCCTGTGCAGCACTAAGATAATGATAATGATAATGATAAGGTTAATTGTAATGACACCCATTTCCCAGCTCCTTCCCACTTTCGCATTGAATTCAGTACATCACTTTGCTCCCGAATTCTTAGAGAGGATTTAACACACTAGAATTCGAGAGTTAGATGAGTGGAACTTTACAATGAAGCCGATGTATTGAAATGCCCACAAGTTATATATGTCATCCTTAAATTGAGTTTGTTCTACGCTCGGAATGGCCGTATGATGAGTATCACATTTTTTTCATCAAACAATTAATACAAGGTGAAACAAACTCAGATTGATATAAAAGTTAATTATAGACGGCTTATATTATTAGAGGGTGTTTATCTCGAAGGTTTGAACTTTCAACCAAAACAAAAAACTATAAAGGATTTCTCTAGTTAAGAGGATGAGGACTCCTCTCCAAGGCCCACAAAGAGACTTTTCCTAATATAATAATTCATTCCACGTCCACATCTAAGATGTCTTGATGGAATCCGGACCCTATCCCATGGGAGCCGTGTAGCACATGCTAGGAACTTGACTTTTTGGACCCTGTATCCATTCAAGATGAATTCCATCCATTTATTTAGTGATGCATACTCGGTTTTTATGAGTCCCACGGTAGAATTGAGCACCATTATGAAAACATGATTAAGACCTTATGTCGCAATGCTGCTGACATGGGATTGATGACATTTGGATCATGGGAGCCAATTGTATGGTGGGTCCCACTCCTTTTGAAGATATCAATGGAGGAGATGGTATTCATCTTTAAAGGTCCGAATCATCTCCTTGTGGGTACCATGATGGGGTTTAGGCATGTGTTACACGTATACCTGTCAATTTGGCCCTGAGAAGACAAGGGGGCCCAACCCGGCCCGGCCCAAACCTCAAAAAGGCCCTTAACATGGGCTTTTGTTTCTAACGAAAAGCCCTATAGCCGGACTTGGACAATTTTTTGCAGGTCTTAAGATTTGAGGGTCGAGCTTGGACAATACTATCTCGGCCCAGCTCTGGCCCTCCTACTTTTTTTTTTTTATATATTATATATATGCATATATACACTAAATTGCCCTTATCATAGTCACTTAATAGCACTAGGGGGATATGAAGGCAATTTCATACCCACCTACCCATTACGAAATGTCCTAAAACTCCATATATACATACATACTTGGTTCATTTAGTCTATATTTAATTATTTAAGTTATGCATTGTACTTAATTCATAATTAATAGGTGTTGCGCGGTTGCTTCTTATCCCTTTCTTTTATTGCTTCTTATTTAGGCTTTTATATTATTTTATAAATCCTTGTTAGTGCAAAATGGGGTGTATACCTTCCTATTAATAATGACACACTTTTTCCTCTAGAGAGTTGTTTGAGATGTCAACCAATTCATAAAGGTAGTTCGTATGTGCATGGAACTTTTAAGGATGATATCCTTTTAATTAGATAATTATAACTCTCAAACTTTAAAAGTCTAAATTAATAGTATATTTTAAGTGCATTTATTTTTTTGATTGAAATCTAAGAATGCATAATAGTCATATTAGTATTTAATTAAAAATAATGTCAATTGATAAAAGGTATGTGATTGTAAATTGTTTAAAAATCTCAAAGATAAGATACTGTTGGAATGATTTCATACGTGGAAATTCATATAAAAGGTGTGAAATAGATCATACTTTTTAACTATTCTCCTTCTTTGATAAAATAAATAAAATCATATATTTAGAACCCAAGTTACCAAAACATGTATGACTTTTTCTAATAAAAGAAATTTTTATAGACAACTTATATTCTCCCAACATTTTCTTGATGGTTCTTTTGCAATTGAGGTCTGACAAGATAACGGATGTTTTATTAATGGTTCCTTTGTAATTAAGGTTAGACAAGATAACCCTGGATCACACTCTGGTTTTGGTAATTATGTTAAAAAAGATAGTATTCTTGTTTTGAGGCCTTGAACCCTGCCCTAGCCCTTTGAGGGCTTTGGCGCACTTTCGGCCCGACGCTGCATATATTCAGGGCAGGGCCAGGAGAACCTTGGACGGGCCCTTGGACATCCCTTGCTACACGGCTACCATTTAACCCCGGCCCCACCTCAGGAAGACTTGACTTACGGCTAGGAGAGAACCCGACAGCTGCACTGGGCCCCGGCCTTACCTCCAGAAGACTTGACTTAGCCTAACATATTCCAGTCAGCCTTCCGCGTTTTTGTAATGACCACTCACTCATTGGAGTGAGCATGTGGAAGCAAGGGGAACTTGTTCTCTCTTAGATGCTATAAACTCCCATTGACTGTTTTAGTGTTCTTTCTGCAACTTCTAGCTTTTCAACTTTGTTCAATTGCTGAGGAAAGCAGAAACTCCCCCAAGAGTAGGAGATGTACAGCAGCCCTTCTAAATAATCAACACTTGCATTGGCTCACCAACCAAAGGAGGAGAAAAGGTCAAAAGAGGTTTATTCACATTTTACTCTCTTTTTTCTGTAAATAGCTCTCTCCATGCACATTTCATTTTTCTTCTTATTTAGGGAAAGTTTCAAAATATAAGGCCTATGTTTGTAGGGGTTTTCAAAACAGGACATAACAAATGGTTTTTTATACTAAGTTTTTGAAAAGGTTTTCAATTAAGGACATGCAGCTAAAATCCCATGCCGTTGGCGCCATATCTTCTATTTTTGTTTAAAAAAAAAAAAAGCCCAAACTGCCATTTAGGGCCCACTCTTTTACTAAAACTCTTAAATGTTGGAAACTTACAAACATGATGTAATGATTTTTCTTTCTTTGTTAGATTTTTCAATTTCAGCTATCTAAAAGTCTAAAATGACTTTTTGAATTTTGAAATTCTAGCCTTCTTATATTTGTAATGCTCACCTAGGAATTCCATGCTAGCGATAGCTTTTGGAGAACTACTTTAATTCTCCAAACATGGATTCTTTGAATTCTAGTAAAATAACATGCACTAAATCTTAAATGAAAAGTTCTCACTAAAGATCACACTTGATGTTGTTTTTTTTTTTACATTCCCTCAACTGACGTTGCTCCTGTAAGACCGGAAACCATATATATAGATGAGGCCTAGAGAAATTTCTTACCATCAAAGAAATCTAATAAAAGTAAGTTTCCTTAATTCCCTTAAATTAGCCAACAAGAGTCCTATTTGACTTGGGCTTACTAAAATTGAATCCAACATAAACTTAATAAACCAAAAACCCAAAGGGGAAAGTAACTTAAATTAATGGGCTCAAACTGTGGGTCCTAACAATGTTGCACATGTGGTCATGAGAACTAATCATGTCTAACAGCTCGTACACTTCTCAGTCCCTTTTTGCCTGGTGACTCCTTTTAGGGTGGATCATTTCTCAATGTTAGGTGTGTTATATGAAGAGTTTTGTCGAGAGAGAGAGAGAGAGAGAGAGAGAGAGAGATGAGGTCGGTTGGGAGGGGAGAACTAGTGAAGGATAGAGAGAGAGAGAGAGGGAGAGGGAGATGGAGATGATGGTAAGTGAGAGAGAGAGACAGAAGAAGAAGAAGAAGATATGGGAGAGAAGAGAGAAGAAGATGTGGTATTTGAGCTTTTAAAAAAAAATAGGAAAGATGTTAGCAGGATGTCTTTAGTTTCATCCAAACGTGTAAAGGGAGATTATTTGACCATTGAGATTACTTTACCATTGCTAAACAAAGACCACAATAGAGAATAGTCAATTCTAAATGAGAATAAAAGTGGAGGGGTTTAAATCAAAATGTGTAGCTCTTTGTCATTTAGTGGCTTGAAAAGGTATCTTTTTTATTATAATTTAAAAAAAATAGATATCTTTCTGTGATTTAGTGGAATGAAAGAGTTGATTTTTGACTTCTTTTAAAAAAGAAGTGAATCTTTTTGAAATTTGATACTTTATGATATGACCCCTCTTTTTTTCATGCCTCTTAAATTGAGCCTTTACTTTACTTCACTCAACAAGTGAATGACCCAAATAAGGATATTTAGCATCTTTCACTCCTTGAGCTTGTCCATGGTGATGGTATATGGCCATGAAGGCCAAAATATGTTTCCTAACAAAATTAAGGAATGTATTAATGATTCATAACTGTTTAACCATTACAAAGCAAAAAGATTTCCTGAAAGACAAATTTTCAATAATTATTGACAAGGGTCCGTTTGGACTTAAAATCATGGAAATAGAAAGCCCATAGGTACACACATGTATCCCCAGGGATATTTTAGTAAGCCCAGTCCCAGGCCTTTTATTATATATGTGCTGATAGTGGTTGGGACCAGACGGTCAAGATGAATGACTCTTCCACTTTGGATAGAATGCCTTAAAAAAAAAAGATTAGAATATAATACTTATTCAAGCATTGACCTATTATGACTTGCTATTTTAATTGCAGTGTTTAATGAGTCATGGACTACTCAAGTTTGCTCATAATTGCTGATTTCTGTATCAACTCATATATTGCTCTGCACATGTCACAAATATATACAGGGTGTATTGCTGGTCGCCTGATTCTTTGAATATAGCAAATGATAGTGAATCTCAGAAAAATGAAGAATTCATTCAAAAGTATTGGAGTTCATGTTAATGAATTAATCAGTGAGCATAATCATTCAAAGATGGCACGGATTCTTGGTTTCTTAATTTTGGCTTCCCTGTTTTCTACTGCGACATCTGATTCTCAAGGTACATAGATTGTCTTATTTGTTAGACATTTAAATAAAAATCGATGAAAGGCAATTATTGCGGAGTAATACATATTTCCTTTTAACCCCATAATGCAGTGGTCTTAAAGATGGGCTTTTCATCTTAGAGAGATGCAACTTGTTCAATGTTATTTATTTGTCTTTCCCATGTATTGTTTTTCCCATTTATTTCCTATTTGCATTGTCCAAGATAGTGAATTCATCAAAGCTAATAATTCCAAACATGAATCAAATTCTGTATTAGCTATCTGCTTTTTGTTCCTCAAACTTGCTTTGTTTATGTCCTCACTGCCTTCTGTTGTGTTCTTCACATCTTTTTTGTTGGAATATAATATGTGTAACTTATAAATAAATTCAGGAAATGCGCTGTTTGCATTGAGGAATTCCTTAAAAGCCTTTCAACTCTCAGATTGGTATGACAATCAAGTTAATCCATGTCAATGGACCGGAGTTTCATGTGATGCTGACAACAAGGTTTTTAGCTTGTAAGTTTCTATATCATAGTGTGATTATGTCATAACGTTACGAGTAACAGTCCATGATACATGCATTAATGACATTGTAGAGCTTTCTTTTACCAATCATCAACTAGAGTGCTTTTACATCACCACCACTCACCACCACCATCATTATCATGATCCTCATTGAAGCCCTACCCGTCTATCTGGGGTGGCTGAGTTGCTCTAACATAAAATATATAATCTATGCCTGTATGTGTTCTTTGCACTTGGTTGCAGATCGTTAGCTTCCATGGGATTCTCTGGAATATTGGCGCCAGAAATTGGCATTCTGAAGACTCTCACTCATATGTAAGTTTTAAGTATCCGGAAACACATGATTGAAACTGTAATTTACATATATGTTTCCCTGGAGCCACTTCTCTATCAGGAAAATGAACTGTGGTCCTAAGCAGCTGTGCCCAAATGGCAAGGATTCCACGCAAGTTATTACACTTAGGGCCTGTTCTTCTGCATAGAACACATAGGAATTTATGGTCAAATGAGCTCCACCAGAGGATTATTAAAGAGAAAAGGGGTGAAGGATATGAGCAGCAATATAGATGGTGTAAAATACAATGTACGAACCCAAAAGCTTAAGCTCAGAGGTGGAAGGTCCCATGTCCAACTCAAGACTTAGGCGATGTGGGATGTGGGGCTTCTCAAGAGATGGGTCTTTGACTTTCCTAGGATTTGAATTACTAGGGTTATGACTGGGTATTCATTTGCCACGTTCCCCAGAATGGTCTATGGACCTCCTGTGAATGGGAAATTCTCTGAACTTCCTCATTTGAAGATAGTGTCCATTAGATTGCCTTCCTTTCCTCTGCACTGTAGCTATGCTATTTATTCTCAACTATTTACTGGTGAGCAGCTGATCAAAAGCATTTCGATATCGAGCTAAGTCATGGAACCATAACCACCAATGGGAACACATCAGATCGCTATTCAGATCCTAAAATATGATACAATAGTAAGACCCTACATAACTGTTATGGACGCACTACCTAGTTCATGTATCTGAATTCTGGATACCCCTGGTTCTTAGAACTTTCTTTTGCCAGAGTTAAAAAATTCTGTATTGATGTTTGTTGGCAGTTGGCACCACGATTCAAGCAAAGTTGTTCCTTGTTCTTGATTTTGTTTGTTTATTGAGTTTTTACCTTTTATTGGTTGAAGTTCATCAGCATCATATAATATTCATTGGAAGCATTCACTGTGCAGTGAGTTGCAAGGTAATAACATAACGGGGAAGATACCAGAACAGCTTGGAAACTTGACAAATCTGGCAGTCTTGAGAATGGAAAACAATAGTTTGACAGGGGAAATACCAACTTCCTTTGGGAATTTTACAAAGCTCCAAATTTTGTAAGTTGCATTATTACATTGTTGTGGCTTAATTGTATGGAAAATGTTTAGCTTCTTCTTGGAAGTAGTTGTATGAGCTAATGCTAATTTTCTGTTTCTGTGATCAAATAAGCAGGTCATTGAGCCAAAATAATCTCAGTGGAAATGTTCCCGACTCCATTTCGTATCTTCCTCGCTTGGATGAAATGTATGTGCTACATTTACTTGTGGAGTCCTGATGTGAAATACTGGATACATTCATTAAGAAATGCTAAAAAATCTCTTAGATTGCCTATTTGAATCCTCTTTCAATCTCAGAGAGCATTTGGAAGCATAATTATTTAGTATGACAGTCAACTTAGGCATGAAAGACTTCTGCAAGTGTTTGACATCATGACATCCAAATTTTCTTGGCAGTCAGCTTGCTTACAATAGTCTCAGTGGCCTGGTACCTGATCGATTATTTCAAGTTCGCAAATACAAGTACGGTGATTTTCTTTGTGGTATGAAATATAACTATGGTTGATAATAAGCACAGTGAATATCATGAAATGATTACTAACATGCTAAAGCTTGTGATATGTCAATTGATCTAATTTATGTCAATTAATGAAGTTTTACAGGAAACAATTTGAAGTGTGGTGCAAACTTCACTCACCCTTGTGTATCCAGTGCTTCTGAACCAGGTAGTCTCAAATCATTTTTGTTTGTAGAGTTTGAAGAGTATACATTGTTTGATCAAGCATTTTCTTGTTCCTAGAAGCTCTCTTGGCAACATGGATGCCAAATCTTAGTGACCCAAATCATTATACTGTGGGTCCTTGGTGAAATCATAGATTCCCAGGTCTTTTCAGATAATCATAACCATCAAATCATGCGCCCATTAAATGTGGATCATTTGTTTAAATTGCTTAGTTTCATTGGATGACTGTGGTCATATGATTAGATTTGGGCCATGCTCCATTCCATTATGGAACCACCAAATCCCTGTTAACAATTCAAATACCAAGAGGTAAGGCCAGTATTGGTCGAAAAAGCAAGTGTCATTCCTTTCAATCGAGCAGCATTTAGTACCTTAATGTTCACAGGTGCATATTGTAGTGATTTTTAACTCCCAACAGTTCCATTTTCTGTTCAGTTATTGTCCACAAATCAAGAAAACCGGTGGTATTGGGCAGCGTAGGAGGAGGAATAGGATTTCTTCTTGTTGGAGGTGTGGTATTTCTTCTACGGAAGAGGATCTATAAAGACCAACCTGAAGACTTCGTGGATATTGCAGGTTTGTGTTTCTTTCTTGTCAGCAAATCAATTATGTACCCATTGTTGATTCAAATGCTAAAGCTTACACAGACTGCATGATGTGCTTGAATATTTACTTTCTTAAGCATTATAAAATATTCATTAGATAATATGTAATAGTAAGAAATCCAGAAGGAAATGGAAAAAAGACTAGAACAATTATATAGTCCATGACAAAACTAACTTATCACAAAATGCCCCCATCTTTCCAGATGGCTTAGTCAAATTGAGTTCTCAAGGTGACTAGATTCAAAATGCAAATGAGTTGTGTGGATCCAATGACTATTTCAAGTATGGCACCATCCATTCATCCTGGTCTCTCTGGTGCAGATTAGGTTCTGAAGGATGATTGCTCATTTCCTTCTATTATCAGGTTTTGGATCTGCATTTTCTGGAGAAATTTCATGTAGAAAAAATGACACGAGGCACACTGGTCTATTTGCAGACCTGAGGAGCATATTGTAGCATATATATTGCTTTAGCTGTAGAGATTTCCTTTCAATTATCTTGATAAGTCCTTGATTAAGGGACTTAAGCTCTTCCATTGTAATCCCTCAGTACAGAACATTTCTCCATATAAAGAGCCTTTGACCAAGATAACGGAGAAGACACACACACACACACACACACACACACACACATATATATATATATATATAAATATATATATATATAGAGAGAGAGAGAGAGAGAGAGAGAGAGAGAGAGAGAGAGAGAGAGCATTTAGTGAGGTTTTGGCTATTATTTGCTTGGCCAATGAGTACAACTCAGCAAGTAGACCCAGATCACTGGGATAAGGCTAAGGTGATGGTGATATCTTGTCAATTGGAAATAATGTTCAAATTAGTACTAGCATAATTCGTAAAGAATACATGACGGTGTCAAGTCCAATGTGTCAGATACGAGTAAATTGCTCATTTCAAAGAGTTTGTGTGACAAAGGTTAGCATCCAGAGTTCAAATTTCAAGAAACATATATATATTCTATTTCTTTTGATCTTTCTTTTGGTAAAATGTCATCAGTTATCCTGGCAAGTTATGACTAACATGCACTGATCAGTGCCAGAGTTACTGATGAAGTTATATTATGTTATCACACTCAGGTGAAGATGTCCGCAAGATTAGTTTTGGGCAACTGAAACGATTTTCTTGGCTGGAACTGCAAGTAGCTACTGATCACTTCAATGACAAAAATGTTCTTGGACAGGGAGGCTTTGGAAAGGTATACAAAGGAGTCCTTTCAGACAATACAGAAATTGCAGTGAAAAGAATTACTGATAATGAAAGTCCTGGTGGTGAGGCAACTTTCGTATGCGAAGTTGAGATGATAAGTGTAGCTGTTCACAAGAATCTTCTAAGGCTGATAGGGTTCTGTACAACACAATCCGAACGGCTTCTGGTTTATCCATTCATGAAAAACCGAAGCGTTGCCTCGCGTTTACGAGGTACTTGTGGTTTCAGTAGATTGATCTGTGTTGTTAGTCACAAAAATAAATTCTCCTGTATTTTCTGCATATTGTCTAGGAAATCTTTGCTAACTGAAGTCTGAAGGCCAAAATCTTAAAGGATGCATTCAAAATTTAAAAGCACTAACAAATAGAGGCCATGATTACTGGAAAGTGGAAATAAATGTATTTTGAAAATATCATTTTAAGTAGCATTCTGGCCAAAACCAGCTGAATTTCTTCCCTTTTTTTTTTTTTTTAATCTTTTTCTGGTTGTTTCTAGCTTGTTAGCTCTGTCAATCTAGCCACACTTGAACATTTTGTTTAGGGCCAGGGTCAGGCAAGAGCAGGCTGGGTGTGATAATCAGGTCCATTTGTTAAAAGGGATGGGCCTGACTTTAAATGTCTCTAAGCTTTCTTAGTTTATTTTTTAATCAAATATTTTTCATTTATTAGATGACCTTATATTTTAACCTTTTGTGATGAGCACTCAATGCGTTGGGTAAGAATTTGAAATCATTTTTAGTGATGATACTTGCTCCCTATACAGTGGCTTCATATCTTTACAGTGGATGCGTTGAAATAGAAGATAACTGGGCACATCTAATTCAAAATTAGGTAAAATTAGCGACAATTTTCATGTTCGAGGTCTCCAGGTTTTGTAGTTTTTTGAGGGCTGTAATTGAGTGGTGAACCTAATTTCCAGGCCAGCAATACGTTGCTAGAATTTTAAGCCTGGATTCAAAAGGTCTGGGCTTGTACCGACCTGGACTCACCCTGCTCATGACTCTCTAGTGTTATCTCTAGGACTTAATAACCAATGGCACTAAAATTTGTGAAAGAAAAATGTTGCATACGTTTTCTCATCAGAATTAACTGAAATGGGATATGAACTTAATATTTTATCGTCGAATGCCTCTTGTTTCTGGTAATATATGCTTATTACTACTGATGCAGATATTAAACTTGGAGAACCGGTGCTAGACTGGAAAACTAGAAAGCGAGTGGCTTTGGGCACTGCTCTTGGACTAGAGTATCTTCATGAACATTGCAATCCTAAGATTATCCATCGTGATGTTAAAGCTGCAAACGTTTTACTGGATGAAAATTTTGAAGCAGTTGTAGGGGACTTTGGCCTCGCAAAATTGGTGGACGTAAAAAGGAGTAAAGTCACAACTCTAGTTCGTGGGACTATGGGCCATATAGCTCCTGAATATCTATCCACTGGGAAGTCATCGGAGAAGACCGACATTTTTGGTTATGGAATCACAATTCTAGAACTCGTGACAGGAAAACGCGCGATAGAATTTTCACTCCTGGAGGAAGAAGATGATGTTTTATTGCTAGATCATGTAAGATTTCTTATCATTTCTGCAGACTACGGTTATGATGGACATTTATTTAGTCAATGATATGTGGCCCTTCTTTGGCAATATGGGTGGTGGGATAGGGAACGACTGTTATTCCCGCAAAACTGCCAGCAGTTAGATAGTTTTGAAGAATAGTTCGCACTGTGTTAGGGGTAGCAGATTTATGAAATCATATTAGACTGCATTGTGATTCCTCAGGTCAGCGTTGATATGGTCACCAACACTGATTGGATCATAGAAGAAAGAAGAAAAAATGCTATCCAACATAACACGGATTCCATATCACTGTGACACTCTTAAACACTGGAGTGGCCCATTTTGCCAATATATTTAGACCACTTTGCTTTGCTTTGATGTAGCCAAAAGTCATCCTTCAGTATTTTACCGCTGAATATTTTGGGGAGGGAATATATATTTTTTTTTCTAAGTTTGGTCAGTGGTACTAGGGAGTATATTCGATCTCTGGGCAGCCATGTGAGGTGAGACACCTCTTGCCACTCATCTGTGTCGCCTTTAACAATCTCACATTTGCAGGCAGGGTCGCCTTTTTCTGCTATCATTATAATTAGTATATCACTTTTCTTTGCTGAATGACTGTTCCCAGATTGTTTCTACTTGGTCTTGTGTTGATTCTTCTCTATTGTCTATTAGGAATCAAAGAATTATGTTTTGGAGACTCATTCCTAGATAAAACTTAGATGTATGCTTCTAATAGCTTAAACGTGCCAAAACCAACTGAAATGGTTAAATAGATAGCAATCACACACTAACGTTAACTCGCCTTTCTTGGGTAACTTTTGGTTCTGTGATTTTAATCTACTTTTGCTAATAATGCCTATTGCTGCTTGTAAAGGTGAAAAGATTAGAAAGAGAGAAACGATTGGATGCTATCATAGACCGCAAACTAAATCAGGACTATGACTTTAATGAGGTTGAGTTGATGATCCAAATTGCCTTACTTTGCACCCAAGCGTCACCTGATAATCGCCCAATGATGTCAGAGGTAGTTCGAATGATAGAAGGGGAGGGACTGACCGAGAGGTGGCAAGAATGGAAGCTGCATGAAGCGATCCGTAAGCAGGAAGAGACGCAGCTTCATAGGGGACTCAATTGGTATGAAGGTTCAGTGCATAACCTGGAGGCAGTTGAGTTGTCTGGTGCGAGATAGCCTGTGGCTAAAATATCATGAGCTCTTCTATGATTATTATGTTAATGAATGACCCATCAACCCCATCAAGGCCCATTTCAACTGAACCTACCTGTATATTAAAGCCCCGCCCATTTGTATATTAAAGCTCATTTATATAATATATTACGCTAGAAGGTTTTGGCTCTAATTTTGAAAGTTAGTTGCAATTTTTTTGGGAAGTTATCCCCTTTTTTTCAAGTGCTTTACCTTCCTTCCCCACTACCTATCTTATGCAACTACCTAATCTCCATCTCATGAAAACTCGATTCTCATTCTATACCACTTACCTCTTGCTAGTATGCAAATATTTACTTTTAACTTTTCTTTTTTTATATATTTTGCTTTCTTTTTAAGATTAAGGAATTAGATTACCAAGTGATGATTATTTGGAGGTTTTCCTTAGAAGGTAAGGAATCTATGAGTTGATTTTCTTTCATTTTTATGTCCCTTTTTAATTCAATTTGATTTTATTTGCAATTGTTTAGTCTTTTTATATACAAATATTTAGTTTGAAATATTTGGACCTACCTGTGCCAGCATGGGTTATTGTGCTAGTTACTAGTTACTGTATTAGGAAGATTAAATGGCTATATAATGCAAGATTATAGCCCTAATTAAGAGGGGCAGATCTATAAAAACAAAGGTCAATCCTCCATGAGTGGCAACAAAAAATCATTCAATATTCTTGCATTCTGAATTTCATTGTGGATGATTGTGGGATTGACATATTAGAATTCGGAGAAAAGCAAAGGTAGGAGAACTTAATGGTTCAATGGAAGGTTAACTTTGCCTTTGTTTCAGACCCAAGCATAAAAATGTTAGGCAACACTGGCCCATTCGTCACCCTATCATCTCACACCCCCTCTCCATTACTACTTTTCCATCCGAAGAAAATCACCCACATCACCTCCTTCCTCATGTTCTATCTCTCCTTTTTTTTTGCCCACTCCAGCTTCATTCTTTTTTTCCTCTCTCTCCCCTTCTTTCTTCCAGCACCTTCCTCCAACCGAAAATGAAAACTGACCTCATACAAAGTCAAGAAACAGAAAGTGCACTCCGATGCCTACCTGTTGCTATGACCAACCTCAAGCTACAGACCTCTATACATGCACATAAAAGAATGTTTTGTTAACTTTTAAGTTGAAATGTTAAGAAAGCAAGAGAATTCAGTGAATTGCTACGAGCATTTATAGTTTTGATTGTGTTACTTGTTGAATATAACCCCTCCATTTCCAACATATAAAGCCATTTCAAAAGCATATATCTTGTGGATTGCAAAAGAAAATAAAGCCTCCCAACAGAGTTGCCATATTCTATAGCAGCACTTCTTTTTTTTTTTTATGCTGTGTTACTAATCAATTGGTGTATCATCTATGCCTGCATGTTGACATGGGACATGATTGGGATGGTCACTTATCGAGACTTCTTGATGGCCCACTTACCAGGTGGGCACTGTGGCGCATATATTCCGAATGGCTGATGTGTATGTTATATATGTGGATTGTCAAATGCCATTTTTGGGATGTGTGGGCAATGGGACATCTTCAAGGTGGATCACAATCACATCTAATATATACAATTTTTTCTGAAACTCTAATCTAGTTTTGAGGTGTAATAGATACATATAATCCTTGTCCAAAAAACTTGAATTTAACAGCTTTCTTGACTTCCATTTTCTGTATAAAGCCAACTTCACAAATATTTGGGATTCTTACATAAAAAAAAAAGGACCCTAGTTTTTTCTGTAATTTCTATAGAAGTCTGAAAAACTATTTTTATGCCGTTACTGTCAATAAGAATCACAATATAAAAGGCCACGGGCACTTTCCTTTACCAATAAGTTTGTGACTGGTGGGGCCACTTGAATGCATGACAATAAAGGGAGACAAGGGAATATGTATGTTGGTATATGGATTGTGGACACACAGTATCAGTTAGATGATGATCTAGCTTTTAATTTCAGTACTCCGTTTAATGGTTATATAATGTGCAAATGTATCATAATAAAACCCATTGAACTATGGCTAATGTCCGAATCAATGTCAAGTAGGGACGGTGCCAAATCACACAGTGAAGGTGAGTTTAAATGGATTGGCTTGGCTCGATCAAAGGCGAGTCCTGAAAACTGAAAATGGTCCAGGAAAAAAAGGGGTCGTTTGGGTAGAATTTGCCGTTGAGTGAAGTATAGCACTTCAATCAGTGGGACACACCCAGAAATTGTAACCGCTCACACAATCTAACCCCTTTTTACATTGACTTAGCCTATCTTTCATGTGAATCTAAGCAGAGCCCATCATTAGAATAATCACATATAATTACACATGATAAACAAACTATTCTACTTTCCCAAAAGAAATTGCAGAACAATTAATATACTTGATCATGTGGTCAGTCTGATAGTGGGTCTCATACAGAATTGAGGTGTGAGAGAGTTCGATTGATATTATGTGGGGGCCCTCAAAGGGCTAAAATCTTTTGTTCTCATAAACTGAGAGAGGTGCGAGACATCTACCAGTCATTGTCTTTCCTCCTTCAGGGTGTGTTGTGGGCCAACAGAATTCTGCTGTAGAAAGAAAAATTGTACGTATTTTTTATGGAACTGTGTTTGGTGCGACATACTTTTCCTTGCTGAAAAAGAAAGAAATGAACCGACTTTCCTCAATAGGGAGGATTTTGATTTTCTATGGAGGGGTAGGTATACTGGATTCCTTGCTCTTGTGGGAACAGAAATTCAAGGAACATGGAATCCTCTCACTACACAAATAAGTCCTCAAGAAATTTGCATGGTCAAATAACTGCAATTAACATTTTAAATTTTCTTTTTCTTTTACTTTTCTGTTGGGTGTTAATACATGAAATGCCCTCAGACTCCAGCTGCATTTTCTTCTAAATATGAGACACCAACCTAGCTTAGCTTAGGCTTCTCAGCCTTATCTGTTCAAATGAGTCCACCCACAAATCCAGCCATTGCTGGAGTCGATTTAGGCATGTCTCATAGATAGACCATTGAGTTTCCCAACTGTTTTTAATCATCCACAAAACAGGATTTGCTACTATAAGCATAACTGGACACTTTTCATAGACAATAGACATATTTTCATTCATTAAGACTAAAAATCCTTCTACATCGAATAAAGATGGCATTTCAGTGTCCATGTAATTATTATAAAAAAAAAAAGAGTTAAAAAAAAAAGAAAAAGAAGAAGAAAAAGAAAAAGAAGGTATACACTGGAAATACGTTGAAGAAATCAAACAATATAAAGCCGTACAATAAGAAAGAGAAAATAATTTACAGGAAGAAAGGTGGAGACATGACCTTTTTCAAGTATTTTCTAGTCCTGCTGGTAATGAGAGAATCTCTGGAGCCACAAAATGCCGTCATTTTCAGTCGATAGATGGCTTCCCATGCAGATAAATTCTAAATAGGTAGTGGCTGAAGCATTGATAGCTCTCACTTCTTAAATCGAACGACAACACAAGAAATGTCATCTTTACTGTCTCTATTCAATGCTTCAGTGGTTAGCTGTTTAGCTGCAGCTTCTGGGTCCCTCACCTTTCGAGCAAGATTGACTGCCTCTTCATTACTCATTACCTGGTTTAAAGATGGAAGAAAAGCAATTTACGATGTTCATTCACATTGCTGCCACAATGACAGCCAACAGAATCAAGATAGAATTGAAAAAATTCGAGCAACCTTCCATAGACCATCACTTGCAAGGATTAGAAGATCGGTGTTGTTAACGATATCTGCATTCTTTATGTCAGGATCTGACCGTAAGTGTGACTTGAGGCCCTTGTCACCAAATGCACGAGAAACAGCTAGTTGACCATTAACTCTTGGCACATCTCCTTATGAAATTATCACAAATAGGAGGTTCAAAATTCAACTAAACCCAATGGTGTGTGAAACAGGTTGTAGCAATAGTTTAAAATGTGTGTGGCTCGGTCTGGCTGGACAGGATACAAGTGTTTATGACTTGTGAAACAAGATACAGCACTAGTTCAAAATGTTTGTGTGGCTGGGTCCGATGAGACAGGATATAATTGTCTGCATCTGTGTGCACACGTGCACGCGTGTGGTGGTCTGTGCATATGTTTAATATTATCCACGCCCAGAAGGATCTTAACCAATTCAGAAAGCCACCTGACTTGAGAGACCACAACCAAATAACAACCCAAAATGAGATATCCATTTTCATTTTTAATGCAAAATATGTGAGCTACTGTAGCATTCAACAACAGAAGGTTTTCTTATTATAAAATTAAAATGAAAGCTAAAATCAAAGTAGAGATGATAAGAATCAAATTAACATGAAAGTTTTTCGAAAATGAGGGAAAACAAAAAAGGCACCAGCCTGGCGGCCAAAATAATTGTATAATAACATAAACAAAAACATGGTGTAAGGCAAGCATTTAAAAAGTGCCAACAAGAGGATGTAATATTGACTGAACAATGATGTACTTCAATTTTGACATTTGATGTAGTACTTCATTTTGTCCTTTCGATGAAAACACCAAATCTCTAATCAAATTCATTGCTTCTGAGTTTGCTCCTCTATATGTAGGTTTGATGTACTTCATAACACTGTTTGTTCATCAGTCCTCGAATAAAAGCCATGAAAAGTTACTTTTATATAAGAACTTGGAAGGTGGTTATAGTTCCAACTTCCAACCATAAGGTTGTGGGTCCAAGTCATATTGCCAATAAAGAGAAAAAAAGAAGAAAATATGATAAATCAAGAAACTCATCAGAAGTTGTAATGGAGAACCTGGCATGTTTGAAACGAATCCACCCCTATTCTCAATGCTCCCGCGCTCTGTGCCAGGCTCATGATCAGTTGTCATCTGTATTACCTCTTCACCTTTAGCAAGAACAGCTCGTGAATCCCCAACATTGGCTACCCATAGCCTTTGGCCATTGATGAGAATGGCAGTGACAGCAGTGGATCCACCCCGTCCCAATTCGGGAGTATGAGAAAGAATTGCCTGGTCAGTCATCTCATAGGCTTTTAAAATGGATCTGTCAGGATGGGTCCAAAACTCTTCCTGAAGCCAAAATAAGAAAAACAGATTAGAACATAATGATTAGCTCAGAAAGTTCATCTCACTGTAAAAGAGAATACAGCAAGTGAACCATGTAACCCTTCAACTGAACCAAGAACCCACCTCCTTCAAGATATTGGAAAATAAATGCTTTTGTAGATAAGCGGGCACGCTATCTCCCAAATGACCATCATAGATTGCAAACAGGCCAAGCTCCTGTCCCTTTACTTGGACAAATTTTGCAACATGATAATCCTCCATAGGATGGTTTGCCTTCCCTTTGACCAGGCTGTATCCGTAAGTAATCTTGACTGGCCCATGGTAGCTTCTCCCTTTACCAGAACTGGATGAAGAACGTACTCCTACCAGCTGAACAGAAAAAAAAAAAAAAACTAACTTCAGCCTTACAACAAATCTAGCATAACTCATGCATGGAAAAACTAAATTTAAAAATCAATTCATGCAAACCTCTATCAAATTATATGTTAAGTTGACACAAATAGAGGGAAAATTTATCACCTCGACTCTAACAAACATAAACTTCAGTTCCCACATTATCAACTCTAATGAAAAACATGAGAAAAAACAAGTCAATGAATGCTGAAATCAAATGATTCCCTCCAGAGTCCAGACCCAAAATCACTGGAGTGCTCTACCACCACCACAAGTTGCCCACAATCAAGTTTCAAGGTCCAACTTAATAAAGATAAATATTTTAGGCTGTGTTTTGATTTTCTAATATCCCAATTCACAAGGCACCTAAGCCATCAACTAGATGAAAACAAATTCCAGCCTAAAACCATCTCGTTTGCCAATTGGTGCAAAACTTTAAAAGAAATGTCCCTTCACTTTGTGTTTCTATGGTTATTCAAACAAGCCTACTTGATATAATTTTTTAGTCACCCAAATCCCAATTCACAAATTCAAAGACATCGCCGACATAAATTCACTTTCTACATGCACAGAATTGATAACAAATACAGGGAAGTAACAGAATTTAATTAACCCAATCACCCAAGTTCTTTTTTTTTCCTTCCCTTTTCAATTAGTCTCTATACCATTCCACTGTGTGGTTGGGCAGGATCGAAATTAGGGATTGCAGTTGCTTGGAAGCTATTAGCCTCTTTCATCCAAAATCAATATCCCTGATCAATACTAACAACTATAAAGCATAGAAATAGCAGAAAAAATCACTATCCCACCCACTGTGTCTTTTGAATTTTATGTTGCCCAAAACTACCCAAAACGCATATTCTAGTACATATTCACCAATCCTTCCAAAAAATATTCAAACTGACTTGCAGTTTCAAATACATCACAACATCTCATGAATTTATAACAAAAAAAAAAAAAGAACCCATGAAAAAGGAATCAAATTCCCAATCAAAACATGGAATAACTCAAAATTAAAGAAAGTCCACCTTAACAAAACAACATACAGAAAACACATAAACAATAGTGAAGAGAACTTGTGCAATCAAAACCAGATAAAAGAAAAGTGGAATCTCCAGACCTTTGAATAGGCTGCATTAAAGCAGCATAATTTATTCAAACACATCTGCACCGCCTCAATTACTTCAGCTAAATTAACAACATCTACTTCTTCTTCACAGCACAAAACCGTATTTTGGGCAAGACCCACATCGAAAAACCCTATAAAACCTCAGGAATTCCACAGCCTACTCCATCAAAGCCGATGGTCTGGTCAGAAAATGATCCAAGAAGGAAAACCCAACATCAAAAAAAAAAAAAAAAAAAAAGAGCCAAATAGATCAGCGAGAAATTCAAAACTGGGTCACTGAGAAATCCACTTACCGATTCTTCAATCTTCTTCTGATGGAGAGAACGTGAGAGATTTGGGTGATTTTCTTCTTCTTCTTCGAGTACATGGAAAGTAAAATCGAAAGAACACGAGAAACCTTTCAGACTCCGAGTCACTTTTTAAAGATGGAAGGAAAAAAAAAAACCGGGAGCACGTCTTGTACGACGCCGTTGACGTCCGTCTCTCGTTGACCCACCACATGGCCCATTTTCCGTGTGGGTCAGCCTGTGGGGCCCAACGGGATGTGCAGAACTAGATTTTATTTTTGTTGATGTTTCTTTTATGATGAATTCAAGGGTGGATAGGGCTCCCATCTGGGTCAAATTGGGCTGATGGAAACTTCAAAAGTTAGTGAGTTTGAAGGGGTTCAATTCAATGGTTGAATGGGAATTTTCGGCTAGTGCGGAAAATGGTTGAGTGAAAAGGTAAAATAAGAAAATAAAAATTTAAAAGTCTAATTTAAGGAGTTTATTGAATCTCGTGGGTTCTATCGTACCCGCTTGCTAACACTCTTAGAGTAAGAATTGCTCATCCTCAAACACAAACATTTGTGTAACAGTCTAAGGATTGACCATTTGATGTAAAATGTGAAAACATAATCTTATTCTTAGGCATCATTCATTAGGTGCTTTTCTTTGTCACGGAGGAAATTCAATTCTACAATCGGACCAAGATTGGAATTGAATGGGGCCATTGTGGTGTTCCACTCCTTTAAACCATGATTTCTTTAGCCCATAAAAGGCTCCTGTCTACAAAGAAATATGAGGAAATGTCAATACACATTTGAGATCGATCACCAACCATGTAAAATCTCTTTTTTTAATTTTTTTTTCATTTCAAAAGAATATTTTAGAGGATGCATTGGCTTGCATAAATTTTTACAGAGTTATTGTGAATTGGAAGAAACACTATTCCTCTAGTTATATAAAATAGGGTCCGGACTCCCATACATTCTCATTGAAGTTACTTGAAATTGGATCTGATGGTTTCTTGTTGTGTCAGAAGATGCCAATTGCCCTTGATTGCGCATCACAATTTTTTATGCTTGAAGTCTAGGACGTTGACTTTGGGATTGCATCAATATTATCCTTAGTGGATGGATCATTATGAACTCAACATCATCTTATATACTTTGATTATTTTATATTTTGATGGAGATGCTTTATAGGGTTTTAGTCTTTTAGATGAGAAAAATTACCAAGTCACGTTATTGACCCACTTGACTATAATTGCCGTTTAAGCCGTGTTCAGGGGCTCCTTGGAATGGTCAGTGGTTGGATAAGAAAGTGATTTAATAAATTGAGTTAGCTACAGGATTGTCTTCATTTGATTATTAGATAATTTTGAGATGGGATTACAAATAAATGTTTAAAAAAACTCTGAGGGCGTGTTTGGATGTGTGGTGAAGTGAGGTGAGGTGAGGTGAAGCATCAAATCAAGAGAGAATAAAATATAAGGTGTTATGATGGTGTTTTGTTTTTAGTTGTTTGGTATGGAATTTTTTTGACTTTTTGTATAAAAAAGTTGAACTTTTTTGTCTTTTAGTAGAGAAAGGATGATACTTTTTTGACTTTTTTTTTAAAAAGATGGAGGAAATTTTGAAATTGTGTACTTTTGATATGACCAATTGTCTTTTTTTGTCTGGATAATGGAGGCTTTACCTCACCTCACCTCACATCCAAACATGCCCTGAGTGATATACACCATTGAATCAATTGTGTGAGAAAAAAATAGAGATCATGTATTTAGTCTTAATCACTATTTTTACATAGTTACTAACTTAACAATGAATACTAGGATTGGAGTAATATTAGGGTACCTTCCTATTCATTGAGGGACATAATTTATGGATGACTGAGATCAAGGAAAGTGAGGCCAGCATGGGCTAACAGTAAATTCTTTGGACATCTGCATAGGATCATTCCTCTACTTAATATCATTCAAAAGTTAGGATCCACCATTGATGAAGGTGAACAGTTGGATCTTAGGGGAAGATGTATTTTGAGACAGAATGTATCCACTCCTTAGCTTTCAATGTCTAAGCCACTGATTGGAATGTATGCATCTTACATTTGAGAAGATTTTGTGCCATTATCCAACCACAGTATATATGTCTTGTTGGCTAGGGGCAATATATAATTTTTTTTTGAGGGGGCCCTATATGTAAATGTTAATATAATATTTTCAAAACATCTAGTGGGGTGAGGGACTAGTAGTCACCCCTTACTCTCATGTTTCCCTCATGTTTCCGCCCTTGCTAAAGAACAAAGTAAAACAGACAAGTTTTATGATCTAAGGTGACAATCTACTTCACAAGTTTTCTTTTCAATTATCTGTTTCATTGTTGTATCCTGAATGGCTAACAACATTCGATGGTAGTAATAGATTATATTAGTATGGCCACTAAATAACACCAATGAATGTCAAGCTTCTAATAACTAAGTGACAAGGCAACACAATCTCACAATACTCATAGGGTCCATGGTCTTCACAAGGGGAGTACCACTCTTTAACCAGTGACCCAATTTTATAAAGAAAAAAAAAAAAAAACCCAATTGGTGATGCCATATTTAAATCTTGAGATAGCGGTAAAAACTACTTCTTCTTCTTCTTTTTTGGTTGATGAGGGTGTCCAGCATTTTTGAGAATTGACTATTCCCAAGCACTTGAGGGCATGTTTGGATGTGAGGTGAGGTGAGGTAAAGCCTCCATTATCCAGACAAAAAAAGACAATTGGTCATATCAAAAGTACACAATTTCAAAATTTCCTCCATCTTTTTAAAAAAAAGTCAAAAAAGTATCATCCTTTCTCTACTAAAAGACAAAAAAGTTCAACTTTTTTATACAAAAAGTCAAAAAAATTCCATACCAAACAACTAAAAACAAAACACCATCATAACACCTTATATTTTATTCTCTCTTGATTTGATGCTTCACCTCACCTCACCTCACTTCACCACACATCCAAACACGCCCTGAAGTCTTTGGCCTCCCCCACACACTGCGTAAATTAAGCTTGCTCTGCTGTAGAATCCACCGTCTCCATCCATGCTTGGCTGGTGTTAGGGGTTGATCCTTGGCACTTTAGGTAAGAAGTTGGCATCTCACGCTTCTCGTCAATACTTCCTTTACCAGCACCAGAATTATTCCGAATTGGCAAAGGCCAAAAGAATTCCGTTCAGGGCAATCTTTTCCCTAATTAGAAAATCAAATTGGAGTGACCAACTCAAATTGGGGTGGCAAGTCCACCTCTCATTTTGACAATGATTGTATACCCATCCACCAAATGAAAACAAAAGGGAATTGAACTCTATTTTTTAATTTTTATTTTTCAATGAAGAGTTGTTGAAATGGTAGTTCCATTTAAGATGAAGAGGTTGGTACCAATCCTTGAACCCTGGACCTCTTGTTTGCACGGACTCTTAATCATGCAACCTGCCTTGTGTACTCTAAACAATTAATTTCCTATCTTTACCACACTTGAATGACATGCATTTAGGTGGGCCTTGCAGGAAGATACCAGTTGTCCTTGCTCTACTAGACTCACAAGCATGAGCATATAGGGTCGAGGATGAATGGCATAAATAATGAGTTTTTTCTAGTTACCGTGATTTAATTTGGAATATAGGGTCTGTTTGTTTCATGTAATTGAAAATATAAAAATATTTGTGACTCTTTTATTTTTAAAAATGGTTAAAATTGAAGAAATAAATGTGAGATTTCAAAAATGACGATCAACTTATCTCCCCACTAATGAAAAATGAATAAGGGGAAGGAGAGAAATGAATACCCATCCACTCCCCTCGTAGTTCAAATCCTAGAACAGTGAGAGTTGGCATCTAGATTAATCAATACCATATAGCCTACACTGGCCACCTATTTTGTTCACCCCTCATATCATATCCTTTACCCCTCGCCTCTTTAATAGTACTTCAGCGGGTCTTATTATTTGACATGAAATTATCATGTAATCAATTCCTAGCTAAATAATATGTGAAAGGTTCATGCAATCTCTCTATAAACAAAGTAATTCCCAAAGGGTGTTTTCTCATGTAAACCCACTTCTATTCAATCTCTTTTTTGGTCCCTTCATATTTTTAGAGTGGGACCCACATTTGACTAATTAAAAGCCATTCAAACCCACAGACCCTCTATGACTCTATGAATTTGCATGGGTTCCAATTTGACATTGATTTAACCACCGGTCATCAAATTCAAGAAAAAAAAAATGCACTTAACCAATCGGCTGTGAAATTGAGTGTTGTAATTATTATCTAATGAAGCTGACTCCTTATTTTCAACAAAAAGTCTATTTGGACAAACTCTATGGATAGAATTTGGGACAAACTATCCACGTGGCGCAACGTGATTGGGCTCTCTCAAAAGTTGAAATGTATTGTCCCAATCACGTTGCGCTACGTGGACAATTTGTCTGAAATTCTGTACATGAGTTTGTCCATATATACAAGCTGTATTTTCAATATCTCTTTCCATTACAACATAGCTTTTAGGTAGGAAAGCATTTTTAGAAAGTGTTGACAAATTGACAAGTAGAGACTCCTTGTTAAATTGGTTTATCTTTTTATTATAAATATAAAATCAGAATTAAATGTTATTTAATCTGTGATCAAAGAGAATAAGAGTAGGCAGTAAATACAAGAGCAGCTGATGCTTTCACAACCAACAATGTTTATTTATATCCCATCTATTACAGGATGATTTTCTGGTGCACTCTTACATTCTGCAGTCCATTTAGATCGATGTCAATTATCATGGGATCTTTCACCTTTGTGGACAATCCGGATGAGCTTTCCCATGTGCATCAGAGAAACTTTTTTTTACATCCACTAAAATATTTCTAATATAAATAGACGAGAGATAAATTCTGGATAAAAAAGGAGTAAACTTGAAAATCCGAGCCGCTCAAAATAAAGGCCTACAACAAAAGATATCAAAATTTTGACAAGTTTTTAATCAAATGGCATGGGCCAACTCTTACTTAGGATGAGATTTGGGTAATGCACCACGACATGGAGAACGACACCAATGCCGGCCACGTGTCTCTTCTGTCAGTCTTCCCATTTGTCGCCCATAGATCTCTCCTCTTCCTCCGTTAACATCAAGACACACAGAGTTTCTCTATGTCCTGTTTAATAGAGAAGAAGAGAATGATGATGGATTACAGCAGAGGAGGAGGAGGAAGCCAAATGGAGGATTGGTGGAAGGAGATTGATGAATCCAAGCAATGGCAGAAAGCCATCTTCTATTCTCTCTGTGCTTCCTACATCACTGTCGCTTGTGTTGCACTCGTAATATGTCTATTCTCTCTCTTAGTCCTACATTCTCTTCTGAGTTCTGACAATGATCATGAAGAAAATTAGACTTTCCATATATAAATACGTATATGATAGTGATTATGAAAATGTCACATTTGAGCCTAAAGGCTTAGATGTATTTATTAGATTCAACCATTCAATCGGTTTGTCGAATCCATTAGTGGAAAAACAAATTCTTTGGTGATGTTATGATGTATGATGCATGGATACGTCAAAATGGGCAACGTATCGTGTCGTATCGTATCTCATACTTCACTTTTACATGTAAAATCTGTGTCCTGCCATGTCTATGGCGTGTCCTTGCAGTGTCTGTGTCGTATCTGGGCATCATAGGTTATGGTTCATATATTAATTGAATTGAGCTCGCAAATTTAGGGCCTGTTTGGCATTGTTGTGGTAATGTTTCATTCTGAGAATGAATGAATGAAGAAAAATGTGTTTGGGAGGCATTTGGTTAGAGAGAGAATCTGGAAAGATAGAGAGAGAGGGGAGAGATGTGGAAAAGTATTAGACTTATCAATAGCTTGGTGTTGCACCAAGAGATCTATGATTACAGTTTACATTAATTCAATAGTAAAAACTTAAAATTAAAATAAAATAAGCGCTTAAGTGAGTTATCCTCGGATTTTATTTCTAAGCAGTTGGTCCCACCGTAAGATTCATTAATGATGTAAGATTCATTAATGATTATTCATACGTTTAATCTTATGGTGGGACCAACTACTATAACTTTAAAATTTAGAAACAACTCTTCGAAGTGAAGAACATTTATTTTAAGTGGTTTGGATTTTTAATAGGTTTTTCCCACTATGGTGTTCCACTCCACTCACTCACTAGAAGTGTTCAATATTATGCTTTATCTTACTTTAAGATCAACTCCTATTGAAGTAAAATCTGGCTAACCCCACTAAGGAGTTCCACCTTACTCGGGAAGCGTGGGATCTGGACGGCTCTAACTTTTCACTACCATATTATCAAACCCATCCACAGTTCAACTTATCATAACCTGGTTAATGGATTTTAACATTGCCTTTTAACTATCCTTACTTACTACAGACAATAATGAAAAAAGGATTATTTGAGCAGTTTGGATGAGCCCTATTATTTCCCTAATTTAACTGTCCTCACTAAGTTTTGGAAAATTATGTGTCATAAACTATTGAGATATTACCACATTGATGGGCTTTCTTTGGATTTTATTGAAAAAAGTTGCAAAAAAGAAGTTATTTTTATGCAATAAAGTGATCAATATAATATTATTGGTCGACCATTGCTTGCCCCTCCTCCAAGAAAATCCTGGCTCTGCCACTAAGCACATTATTGCCATAGAACTGGTGGGGAACATCTCAAATCTACAGAACAAGTATTCACATTTTCTACATAATTGCCATAGAACCAGATTATGATTATCTACCACTTTTCTTGGGCATATTTGATTTCAATATTACTCATTTTAGAAGTTTCCAGGTACAACTTATCCGCATTCAGCTAAGAGTACCAGAGTATGGTTGGACAACACAAAAGGCTTTCCACTTGATGAATGTTGTTGTTAATGGATGTAAGATCAACTTTGCTTATTTATTTATTTATTTTACTCAAATCTCTCCAAATACAATCTTCTTCTCCTTACATCTTAAGGTTAAATGTGTGGACAGTGCGTGCTGTTCTCTTTGGACTCTACCAGAGTGTGTTTCTTCTTAGGCCTAAAGTAAGATTCTTACCTGATGGATTTCACTTTTCTGCATGAAGCAATAATGTAGTGATGGATGTTACTTTACATTTACATATTACATTTGGGGGTTTGGAGGCATTTGGACCTTTAACAGTGTAGCATTATGGGCAAGAGCATGTGGCACAATGGAAGGTGCTTACTATTGCAAACTTGAGGTTGTGGGTTCAAGTCCTGTTACCAATAAAAAAAAAATTGTAGCTGTATATTGTTTCCTCAGGTGGACACTACCATAAACACACAATTCCTGGAGAGCGATGCATTCCAGATCAGGTAATGTTGCAAAGAAAGAGAAAACCACACACAACTATTTTGCAATGAAAGTGGCAATGGAATGAGATATGACTGCAGGTTCATAATTAGTTCCTTCAGGATACTTTGCATTGTGCTAATAGGTCACATCATATGTGTCCTTGATTTCTTTCACATCATGTCACAGTTCCAAACCATGGAAGTTGCTCAAAGCTCACCCATGTCGACTTGGTTGAGTAATAAAATGAAGTAGCACAGTTAGAAGGTGCTCCTCGTTGCAACACAAGGATGCATGTTCGAGTCATGTTACCAATTAAAAAAAATGCAAAATTAGTTTAGCTTTAGAGTTTCCTTTAGAATTCCACACCAGATTTGCATCCTTCATATGTTTTTTATATTTTGCTCATAACTCCAAAACTAGACACAAGTCACTCGAAGTTTGCCTAGTCAACTTGTTGAATCTCACCTTGTCTAGTTGAGTTTCTTGCGGACCTGTTTTTCCCCGATGAAATTAGACGATCATAAAGAGAAATAAAAAAAATATAGAAAGAAGCCTAAATTTTCAACTAGGTTTTGGAAACTTACTTGAGCCAACTCGATCAGGTTGAATGTTGGGTCAAACCTTCTCTGGTAGAGTCACCTTGAAAACCTTTTCTCTCCTAATGTAAGTAAAAGGTTTTTTTTAGCGAAAAAAAAATACAGGGAAAGCGCTGTCTAGCAAAGGTAACAATAGTAGCAAAAAGCGTGGACAAACAGGAGATAGTCTAGAGACTCCTTGCTCATTTGCATACAGTTTTGGTTCTATTTTATCATGGGGAAGGGAGAACAGAAACCAATATGGTGTTTTAAACTATCTGAAATTGGTTTAAGTGAGATTTGATGAAGATAGGGTCATTCTCTTATGTTCATTTGGTATGTGGAGCACCATTCATTTATGCAGAGCCTTAATTTCACTCATTTCATATGCTAACTCATGAATTATGCATAGTATTCATAATACTATTTAGAAAGTTTTAGGAGATGGTACAAGATTTTGATCCTGATTATTTAAGGTATTTCTTTATTCAAATACAAAGTTAAGCTTTCAAGTCAACTTGACCTTGTTTTTTCTGGTTTTTTAACTATGACTGCTAAAGTAAGCTGTTATGGATATATGTGATTGATACAGGTTCTTGAAATGGTACTTTTAGATATTCCAGGCCTTCTATTTTTCTCAACATACACCTTGCTTGTGTTATTCTGGGCAGAAATATATCACCAGGTATATTTTATTGTATAAGTTTTTAAGCTATTCTTCAACTGTTAACTATTGAAAAAAAATGAAAAATCTGACTTTGTGAGTAATTTTTATGTTGGCACATTCAATTTCAGGCAAGAAGCCTTCCCATTGATAGATTGAAACCTACATATTTGACAATTAATGGAATCGTGTATTTCATACAGGCAAGTGGATACACTCATGGATACACTCATTCCTTTTCAAATTTTTTGTGTACTTGAGTCTTCTGACTAATTGATGAATACATATCTAGTTATTTGTTGCAGTCAGTTATGTACTTGGTCACTTGCAATTAATTGTACTATGATGGCAGGTTTGCATGTGGGCATATGTAAAACAAAGTGAAAATCCTGTAGCAGTTGAAGTTGCAAAACTCTTCTTTGCAGGTCATTGATCCTTTGCTCTATTTGGTATATTTCTGCTTTTTCTCATAGTTCAGTCCTCTTAATGCTTTGGAGACTATTCCTTAAGTTGAACACATCTGCTTTATAGGGAGTAGCAACTTTTACATGATTTTGTGCCAGAATTATGATTCCTTTTTTTTTCCTCTAAGCAGTTGTTTCGTTCTTTGCGGCATTAGGATTTTTGATATATGGTGGGAGGTAATGCAACTTAACCTAGTGATTCTGTTATGTTGATCATTTGCTTAAGGTCCCTACCTGATTCCTACTCCCTCTTTGCCATATCTAATATATACTTATGCTTTTAGGTTATTCTTCATGCTGAGACGCTTCCCAATTGAATCTAAAGGACGTCGCAAAAAGCTAAATGAGGTTGGCGTTTAGAGTTGTTATTGACTGAGTGCCATCTAAAATTTTGGAAGTGTTAAATAAGTGCATCCTTTCCTTTTGTAACAAATCTAGAAAGCAGCAGGCATTTGTGGGTTTCTTTCTAATTGAAGCAGCAGTAAATTATTTAATGCAGGAACTGAGTCAACCATTTGAATCTTCCGAAGATATTTCGCTTTCTAGTTTGAGGACCTGTTCTATTTTTTTTTACTTGTGTAACACAGAGACTGGTGTTAGGCACAGCTATCTGGTCCTATCACACATTGGGGCCCTTGAGAATCCATCCACTCCCAAATGCATACAATAGTAGTTATTACAAAATCTTTTAGTCTGTCAAGTATTGTATATGAAAAAAAAAAAACAACAACAACACAGAGAAGAATACAAAGAAGCTACTTGACAGCATTTTTGCATTAACTTAAAACATGCTCAAATGCATACATAGAGCCTAAGCTAGCAATTTATGTAGAATTTTTTATTGCTTCATATGCATTGGTTCCAGTTATTGAGTTACCATCATGCACTAGTGTTAAAGATGACTTATATGCAGTAGTCATTGTTTGTATCAAACATATTTCCAATCTCCCATGCGCTGGACTATCTGTTAATTCCAGTTCCTGTAAATAGTATTTCAAGTGGGCTGCCGAGCAAATCTATCAATTGATTGTTTATAGTTTATAACTGCAGAATTCTGATGCTTGAACCCAATTCTTTGTTAGGTTGGCTTTGTAATGGCGACATGTTGCACTTGTTTCTTGATAAGATGCTCTGTGGTAAGTTAAATTTCTTGAAATGGGTTCTATAGTAGTGGTAAAAGGGGAACTATGGGGTTCTGATTTGTTTCTGCAGTGTCCTGTTGCACCTATTCTGTAAAAATGAAACCATTTGCTGAGATCATTTATCTGTAAGCCGTGCTGCAAATAGGCTATTCTGAGAGCCTTAAAGATTGGAAGGTTCTAAAAATCTATTCTTTGGCCCTTCTCAGGCATGTATACTTAACCATCAATTTGTAGCATGATCTAAGAACAGGGTTTTATTTATTTATTTATTTATTTTTAACAGCAATGGCCAGGTTCAAAGCCATTACGTAAGTGGCACATCAACATTCTGAATGATGATATGATTGGTTCACTTTATGCCCACTCAAAGCTCACCCCTCACCCCTCCCCAAAATTTTTTTTAAATTTTTTCTATATTCACGTTGAAAACATCGACACATGGTATAGTGGTGGAGAAAAATGTGTTTTGTAACCTAAGATTAGTGGCAGGACTGTTCAATCTGATTTTTTTTTTTTTGGATCATTCACCATCCATGGTGATCATTGGTCTAGGTCAATGTTTTCCTCTTGTATAGAATGACTTTTCAAATACTGTGCAGTCTCTGTGCATCATGGTTCTAGATCCAGTAATAAATCCTTAAAAATGGAGATTTGTATGTACTTCAAACATAGATTCAGGAGAAGCAACAGAAAAGAATGGGGCTGGAAGATTCTTAGGTTTCTGGTGATCCAGACTATCTGTTTTGCCTTGTTAACACTTCACTGGCCACCATTCGAAAATCACACTAGTCCAGCACTTGGAGTTTCATTTCTGTTGGTGAACTGTATAAAATTAATGTGAACTGTGCCAACCATCCATCCCCCCATTTTTGTATCAGTACTCTGTAATATACTAAAAACTAAAACAAATTTTGTATTTCCAACCATAATATGATAGTAGGAAATGAAAATCTCGTAAATTGTGATGCTAACAGAGATTCTGACATTTGTCACTAACTACAGCATGAATTCTGAGACTGACATTTTGTAATCATGCTAGTTGGTCAGGATTTGGCCTAGGATGATAGACTGGAATGGTAAAACAGAATTCACGTGGCTGACCCAACATAGTTGGGACAAGGCATTAGTTGACGATGTTAACAGAAATTAAATTTAAAGAGGTTTCCTAGTAATAATGATTTTAACCCTGTCAAACAATTTGAGGTTTGCAGGTTGCACTTTCTGCATTTGACAAGGATGCAGACCTTGATGTTCTCAACCATCCTATTCTAAACTTTATCTTTTACATGGTAACTGCCTCTCAATCATCATCATTGATTTCTTTTGTTGGCAATCTTCTCTGCTTTTCTTCTAGAAATCTTTTTCATCTCCTTGCATCTTTTTTCTTTTTTTTTTTCAGTCTGTAGAGATTCTGCCATCTGCTCTGGTATTGTTCATACTCAGGAAGCTTCCACCCAAACGCGTTTCTGATCAATACCATCCTGTCAGCTGATGTGAATGTTTTGTTATCCAGTTCAAGGACTCTGAGGATCACAAGATCTGCTTCATATGTTTGTGTGTTTGCTGCTGGCAAAATAGACTTCTTTTGACAATGTCATCTGTTAATTGTTTTCACATCATAAAATACTATCATGTATATACTGTTTATCTCCAAATGGTTCCTTTTCTCTAATTTTCACTTGCTTAGACCATCACTTTTCATGGATATATCACCAATGACAATGCAAATGAGCTGTGCTGGATATAGATCCAATCCAACCATCTGCTCTTTATGGAACTGACTGATTGAAGAGAGCGGTTGGATAAATATGACAATCCAATTGGTGTTCTGTATAAAACATGTGCAAAGAAATCTGATGACTCCATCTTGTGGTGAGATTTCAATAAATGACACTTGTGCATGAATGACGACTAGCCAAGAGGGGACAAATGGCACACTGGTAATGAGTCTTACAGAGAAGCATCATTTCATGAAAAATATAGGTAGAAGAGTATGTTTGGATGTGATGCTTTACAATATGTGCTCTTTTCTAATTTATTTATCTATTTATTTATTTTTCTGGAACTCTGGAGAATTTCTACATTTCTTTTTATTTATTTATTTAAGACATGTTTGATGCGAATTTGCTGACAAAAGGCTTATTTAGATGAAATTTTGAGGGAGTGTTACCTCTAAGAAATTTCACAATGTTTCTACTAGCCAATTTCTTTCTTTCTTAGATATGTGACTAGGTGGGGCCGACTTTAACTCGCATATCATGGGGTATGGTGCATAGAAAGGGCATTTTTGAATTATAAAATGGCTTGAGTAGTTGAGTATCACCTTGTTTTGCTCTTAGCATTGTTGGAAGGTGCTCGTATTTTAAAATTTTCTTTGCTAACAATTCCTACCAAAACCCCAATGTAATAGCAAAGGCAGCATAAATACTTTTCAATACATGTTACCATTCAAGCCACTTACCATTAACTAAACAAGTATTCCATCATTTTTTAACTTCATAAAGCATGAGACAGCTAAAGCAATTTGGTCCAACAGTTCGATATTGAGTGATCCTGATTCAGATTTGAAAGGTAAACATGAAAAAAAAAAAGTTGGATTTTGTGAAGGTCAGTGGCACCCCCACCATTGGGTGTGCCAGCCAATTGCACTCCCAGTTCACTTAGTTACACTGTCACAATCATCCAGCTACACTCCAATCGTCCCATCCGCCCAGTGGCCACCCCCACTTCACATCTAACATGCTCTCTCTCTCTCTCTCTCTCTCTCTCTCTCTCTCTCTCTCTCTCTCTCTCCCACTTCACATCTAACATGCTTTATGAAGACATCTCTCTCTCTCTCTCTCTCTCTCTCTCGCTCCCTCCCCGACACCCCAGTATGGAAAAGCTGTACCCTGGAGCCCACCTGCATCCATAGCCATAGTGAAAAGTTGGATTTGCAAGGGACCCCAGTTAATTATATATTGTCTAGAGACTGCCCCCATTGAAGGGTTACATCAGTTGAACCAAGGGCCTGCAGTCTGGAAATGACATGGAGAAATGGATGGTTGAAGCAAAACGCCCCATCTAGTTTGGAGGCCTCTCATTGGAGCAAAGTGATCTTGGGACCACAGAGTGGATATCTGGGTGCTTGTGAACGTTTTGGTCTGTCCATATATATCTGGATACTATATGGACATTCATAGGGTACAATTATAACTTATTTCATTGTATTGATCAGTCCATCATTCATAAAGTTTTGTGGTTATTCCTCATGTCCATATTCTAATCTGGGCATCATCTCATGCCAGTGGGCGTAACTGGATTGCACCAATTCCGTGTCATCGCACATCTAGGCCACAATTAAGCTTGCAATACACACAATTTGATTAACAGTTGAAACACCATATATCCAATGAAATAAACTCTACAGATTTCCAAGAGACTTACTTGTAGAACATAGAATAAAAAAGTGCCAAATTGTTTCTCACACTGAAGACTGAATCATTGCAGTTGCATATGACATCAGAAGCACTTGCCAATTCCTCCAATCCAACTGCAGCTGAGTCAATGACCAACAATAGGCCTCCCAAGATCGATTTAAGCAACAGACTAGGAATTTTATAGAACTTTCACATGATCACTTTGTAGGACACTTTATTACAAGAACAATAATTATACAACAGAGGCACATATGGTACAAAAAGATGGCAGAGGATTACACTGTCTGAACCTATTTGGCATTTTAGACTCCTGGATGTTTAAGCTGTGGCAGCAGCAGCAGTAGCATATCAGCCCAATAGGAGAAGAAAGATAATTTACAAGGGCAGCTTCTGATTGCTTGTCTTAGCCCATCGCATTGGGCTGCACGACGATCTCCAGTTCCCAGCCTATTGTCCTGACAATTAAAATGTGTAAGCTGTTAAGGGTACTAGTAGAAAGTGAGGAATTGTAAGAATAAGGTGCCTATTTCTTTTTCATTTATTTTTTCAACCAGACAAGCAAGGTATATCATGGAGAAAAAATGTAATTTTCTCATTAAGTTAACGAGGACAGATTCCAGGTGCTTAATGTTTAGACATTCCTGTTACTCAGAACGGTAATAAAAGAATACAAGATAAAATCAGGGAGACAGGTGGCAACAGCCTTCTCAGATCTAATCTGGCCATTGCCCCTGCAATTGCAATCACTTTGATGTGTAATGCCTGCATGGTTCCCCATGTCTTTTGATGTCTTCCTTGTCCCCATGTTCATTATAATGTCTCTCTTCATATTGTATATGACTTCCAAGTGAATTTGAGTATAAGACATAATTCAGTGAATTTGAGGGGAAGCCATGGTTTTTTTCTTTGGACTGAAAAAGGAAGAATGATCTATTTGGCTCTCATAATTTCAAACCAGTGAAATGGGTGGTCATCAAACTGTAATTTTCTCAAAATGGAAACAAATCTTCAATGTATTCAGAGCCTAAATCAAAATAAGATCAGAAAGAATTCTGTTCCAGATCTGAAACAAACAGCAACAAAATTTGTGAACTATATCATCTCAAAAGGGTCTATTCCCTGTTTAGAACCAACCTCAATTGAGTTTTTTTTTTGGTGATTTTCCACTTCAAAAAAAGATCAACCAATTTTTCTTTTCATTTGGGTTGGTGTGGATATAGCAAGAGCATCACACGAATTCCAGGTTTACAACCTAACACTACTCCAGAATCAGTTTTGGAATGTTCAATGTCTGACCTTACAACAATCCATTGATAATTTTTTGTAGACAAGCCACCTGCTAGCAGGTGGGTCTAGAGATCATTAGGGGCTTTTGAACACTGTAACCCTCTATGGAGGATGGATGTCTAATGCTCCTAGGCATCTTTGCCAACAAATGATCAATTAGGGTGGAAAAAACTTCCGTGGCTCAGCCATTCCAAGGTGTTTGCAATGTCCATATGGTATTCATCCAACTTCATTGTGGGATTCCTCTCTGTAGCCGTGTCACAAATATGGAAGAGATTATGAAATCTCACTATATTTTCCAAAAGAAATATATTGCAACTGCAAGGTTGCAAGTTTGGGTTAATTTACCTAACAAAAGACGATGCCAATATTAAGTGAGGGTATTGAAATATTGTCAGCTACACTTAAAATCTTATAATGTTCTCAACTTAAAATATCCACATTTTTTCAAAACTATGCATTTTTTACCGTCTGTGTATGTTTTTAACATTATTTGTCTATTCTGAAATCATTCTGTTTTGGGGAGATTCCTGAAACTGTTGAGAAAAAAAACCAAAATTCTGAAAATTTACTGAGATTTGTCTGAGACAAGAAAGTGCAGAGAAAGAGACCTGTGACAAGGTTCTATACTTACATAATTCATCCTGTCTGTGAAAGCCGCCTCCAATTCATCAGCTGGTGTGACTGCGCATGCCTCTGTAAATAAGTTGAGCTGCCTGCAAAACCTGTTTCTTCTCCCACGTACTGCTCTGAATGACTAGAGGTTGCAGGAGACCAAACTGGAACAACACCCCCATCTCTTTCTCTCCCACCACTCGACGATTCAGCAGTGGAGAGAGCGGCATTTTGCGGGCCAACTACCTCATTGAACTGAAGAGGATTATTTCTAACTGTCGGAAGTCCTCCATGATATGTGACTTCATTATGAGGATCTGTGGTATTCATGTTTGATGGTACTTCTGGTCTACTATCTTCTGAAGATGTTCTCGCATTAGAAGAACGTTCCTCTTCGTCTTCAACTCGAAGAGATGAAATGGTCATGCTAGGTACCATTTGATCCTCATACCTCCTAGCTGCTGCTGCTGTAGTAGCATTAATCCGAACCGGCTCATGATCCACTTCCATTTGAATTTCTTGGGGAAAATCAATTAAAGGAGATTCTGAAGAGTCGCCAAGACCTTCCTCTGTTCCATTCTCGATTGCAGCTCTCGAAGCTGCTTCCTGTTGCCACATCTCTAAAAGAGCCTCTTGCAACCGGACTTTCGCTGCATCTATTTCTACGATAGGGAGAGGATAGTTTGAGCCCAATTCAACTCCTGCAGCCTGTAGTACAGACTCAGGTGCATTCCATGGATGGTGTATCCATTCAGTTGGTAGCCTGGCAAGCTCAGGAAGCCACCTTCGTACATATTCTCCCTTTGGGTCAAATTTGTAACCTTCAAACTGTACAGTTCAACATGCAATTCCAAAAGAAGAATTTCATTAGCTATAGAGATAAGAAGAACAGTTACATCATGCAATGGGATACACACAGGGTTTGCTTGAATTTTTCTTGTCAATACAAGTCTATGGTGCCTTAAAATCTATTTGTCTGATAATGGAAATAGGAGTTTTGGCCACCTTTTGAAGATCCCAGGAAAAGTTCTAGTTGTGCATGTTTATACAATTAGAGGCAGTTAAAGCCTGATTTTGCCTGCTTGGGTGGACCTGAAAGCAGGAGTGGAGTGGATGCTTTCTCTGCCTAATCAAAGTTCTAATGAAAATCCGTACCTGTGGATTATCTATGCGGTCAAATTCACGACCATCAGGAAGAGTTCCAGATATATATTGCCACCCAAGAGCATCACTTTCGAGATCTGCATCCAATAGCGTGTCCCAAAAGTATTTCATTCCCCATCTCCATGGTAGCTGCAGAACCTTCACAAAGAAACTTGATACAACCACTCGTATCCGGTCATGTAGCCAGCCGGTTGCCCACAGCTCTCTCATGCCAGCATCCACCAAAGGATAACCAGTTCTTCCTTGCCTCCACACTTTAAAATATCCTTCATCGACTACCCAAGGGAAGAACTTGAGGTGGGCAAGGAGTGGCCTTTCATGACTGTGGGGGTGGTTGAAGCTCAAGTATCTTGAGTACTCGCGAAGACCAATAGACTTGAGAAACAAGTTCACACTCTCTTCACCCGCTGTGTTTCCTTCGTTAGCCCAGACAAGCTGCTTGATGCGGACCAGATGAAAAACTTTTCGGACACTCACCTCCCCAAAATGGAGGTGTGGCGAGAGATATGAAGTTGTCACACTATCTGCCTTTTTACGGTTGACAGAGTACTCAAGCAATGGTCCATTAAAAAAGGCGGTTAGAGCTCTATCAGCATTGCTCCATCCGGGTGACCATGCCCGGGCAAGAAGAGCATTACTTCCCTTTTCAGATTCGTCCTCAAATACCAAAGTGTCAGAAGGGCATCTAGACACATCACCTGAAAGCAGAGGAGAATGCTCAGTGTCAAGTTGCAGAGAGAAAGAAGTGCTAGTTCAGTTCACATTGCTCTAATTGCCTGGTATTGCAGAATGTCCACATCAATCAGAAGGATGATGGTGATGCACTCCACACATATTTTGCACACTAACTTCATCAAACCTTCTTAATTTAATAAACTTAAAAAGTCAATGCAACTGAAGCATATTAGTACAACTGGGGAATTTATTTCTTTTCCCGGTTACATGACAAGGTTCTCAAACTTTCGAGCATAATAGTAAGTTCACCAAATCGATAAAAACTAAAAAACAGAAAGTTCCTTTGCACTATCAGCAGTTTCATTTCCATCATCATGCAATTGCAATATCTTCATGTAGATGATGGATGCACTCCAACTCATGACAAAGCCTTTTACTCACTTCCCATTAGTCTCCTATAAGTCACCTCAACTTCAATGAAAGTACAAGAAAACTGTTAATTGGTAAGTATGAGATACTTTCCCTTCCATCCATAAGAAAGTCATAAATCATTTCTTCTTCTGTTCTTCTGATTGATATGTATCAAAATAATTTTACGTCAGTGGTAGCAGGATATGTATCAAAAAGCGTTATGAACATAATACATTGAGTCCGAATCATCAGTATACAAGTCACCACTCACCAGTATCTAGGGTTTGTAGAAAAAAGACATGAAAAATAAAAACGGAAACATGAAGAACCTGAAATTATTCTGTTGGGTGGGAGTAGGGGTGCTGCTGGATCATAAGGCATGCTAAGGCATCTGTTCCAGAAAGATGAAAATGTGGAAAATGAGCGACCCTGCGCGTCATTGACTTCCCATGGCTCATAGAGCAAATCAGCATTAAAAGAACGCACTGCTATGCCTTGAGCAGTAAGTAGTTCCTTTGCTCTGTGGTCTCTCACAAGAGATAAGGGATCTGCAAAGAAACAAATGCATTATTCAGATCACCTGAAAACAGAATTACAATACTTGTCAAGTTCCTTTATCAGGCTCAAATTCCTAACGACATGAAATTAAACATATATGATAACCATGAGATCTTACATATTGATATTATTATCCTAGCTTGGACCTAAACTGAAGCCGTCTAACCTGACAGACTAACTTGATCTAATCCTGGTTTAATTACTTACTGGGCTTGGACATCTTGGCCCTGGGGTCTTGAAGTCTAGAGCTAAGCAAGCCCTGCCACTGGCCAAGCCGGATGATTTAACAAGGTGGCCTAACCTCTTAATCTCTAGAAAGTATACATTAAAAAAAACTAAAATTCATTAGCTAGATCCCACAACACTTTCCATCTCTTTGTAGGTAAACATAAGAAAACAATGAAGTAGCACCAACAATGATGACAGTTCTACAGACATTTTAGTGTCATGACAATGACATCAATAGATGATTTCAAGAACAAGAGGACATGTCTAAAACCAGATAGTTATTAAATCAAAAAATTACATTAAATTCTATATAATTATATCAGCAAACAAAGAAAGTGGATCACAATCACAAAAATGAAAAAAAAACCCACACCTTAGGCTACTTTCAGATATCTCAAGTCACCTGATCTTTTGGGGCATGCAGATTGTGGTTTTTGCTCAAATTTTTAAAAACAGCTACATTTCAGTTCTGACCTGAATTGCTGTCGATCTTGGTTAATGACAGAAAGAAGCAGTCAGTAATCATTTAGGAGGTTACTGATCTTGCTCAAATTGCACTTGATCTTAAGCATCAGTTTTGGAGGGAAACGAGACTCATATAATGTTCTTAGTGATCATTCAGATGTCCTAGAAAAGCTGAGAACAATTAAAATCTAATTGGGGTGGAAGGATCAATAATTGATAATCCCTCCATAAGGTTTTCCAATTTTCACTCTGGCAAAATGACACACAATGGAAAGGATGATCACTTACTTTACCAAAATAGCATCTACGACTCATCATCGAAAACAGACACACTTGGCAACCATAAATCAATGATGAAAACAGGCCCATCTGTGCAAAATGTGTAAATTACTACAGTGGTAGTTAAAAAAACCATAACAAGAAGAAAAAGAAAGCGCTCATGGATTCAACAATACTCCTAAACACCCAAATTCCAATTCATCCAATCATCATATACATAAATTAACCAAAAATCAAATAGAAAGTAAAAATAAAGCAAACCCACCTAAGTACTTTTGGAAGATTTTTTTTTTTTGCTGAAGTTTGGAAGAAGTATTTAATTGCGATAAATCAATAAACAGTGATGCAAAAGCAAAACAACATCAGACTAGAAAAGGAAAAGGGATGATGAAGAAGAATAGTAACTGACCATAGAGGTGGTTGAAGAAGAGGCTAGAAGCACCAGTGGATTTGACAATTTCAATGAGGGATGAGACACTGTCAGTGGACCTCTTGGTGATGAGGCAGGTGCCAAGGCTCCTTAAGGAGCTGTCAAGGTGTGCCAAGCTCTGCTTCAGCCACCACCTGGAGACCCTGCCTGGGTAGTAATGACCTTCTTCCTCAGGTGCCCATATGAACACTGCCACAACTGACCCTGCTCTCACTCCAGCTGAGAGTGCTGGGTTGTCCTCCACCCTCAGATCTCTCCTGAACCATACTATGCTGGTGCACCCACCAACTCCACCTCCAACACCACCACTAGACATCTCTCTTTCTCAACCCAAGACTCAAAAAAGGACCATCTAATTTTTATCCTCCCTCTCAACCCAAGACTCAAAAAAGGACCATCTAGTTTTTATCCTCTCTCTTAACCAAAGACTCAAAACAGACCAACTAATTCTTATCCTCTCTCCCCCTCCCTCTCTCTCCCCCCAAGACTCAAAAACAGACCATCTCTCTCTCACCCCAATACCCAAAAACAGACCATCTAATTGCTTTCCTCCTCTTTCTCTCTCTCAAAACAAAGACTCTAGAAAGACCCTTTAATTGTTATCCTCTCTCTCTCTCTCTCAACCAGACTCAAAAGCAGTCCATCTAATTGCCATCCTCTCTCTCTCTCTCTACCCAAGACTCTCTCTCCACCCAAGACTCAGAAACAGACCTTCTGCTTGCTATTCTTCTCTCCAACCCAACATTCAGGAACACACCATCTGAATGCTATCATCTTCACATCCAACCCCCACCACTCCAAGAAAATTGCAAGCCAATTAAAATAATGAGGTAAAGAGAAGCTAGTATACTCTTCAGGTTCAGTTCAAATTGTGCTCCTCTGATTTTGGTGGCCGGAGAGGAGCTTTAAGGGGATGTGTTGTATAAGCATTTCAGTGCTCCAAACTATTTATCGGATGTGACCTGCATTAGATGGAAAAACATACTTAATATGAATGCAATCTCATTTTTTTCTTTTAAGGTCATTTGCCCCCGCCCCCCATGTGGAGTCGGAACATGTCCCGGGTGAAAAACCCAAGACAAGTAGACTTCTTCTTTTCTTTTTGTCTTTTTATAACTGAGGGTGTCCCGGCCTGTGTCAAAATAATTTCTACATCCCTAAGGTTATGAATGCAATTTATGCCGTAAACCAAGATGATGTTGATTGTCTTTTATAAGATAATAAGGCTCATAAAAATCATGACCGGTACTTTCCTAACCTTTAAACTTCACTTTTAACCTGTATCCTAGAAATATAATGACTAGAAATTTGTAAATTCAATATGATTAAATTAACATGGTCTAAGGTCTTTGGCTATAGTTTAGCCGATTAGGTCATACTCACGTGTGCAAAGTGTGAGAGTGTACGAGTTCTAGTCCTTTATATAATTAAAAAAGGTTCGAAGTGAGCATAGCCTACATTTTATTTTCTTTCACTAAGCCATTAATTTGATTTCGATTGTTCCTATCTTCTTTTCTTTTCTCTATTATTTTTTAAATGATTAAATTTATTAAAGCACAATTTTCTTTTCCCTATTACATGGGGGAATGGTAAACTATCCCCAATTAACTTAATCTATCATCTCACACGGGTGCTGCAGGCTCTAGGCTAATGCTTTGTCTAGCACTTGTTACTGGTTGGGACCTGGGAGTGAGATTGCGCCTATCCATTTATGTCACCTCTTCTTGAAACAATTTAGTCAAGAAAGAAAAGCCTCAAGTCTCAAGAACTACAAATTAGGGTGCACCCAGGTGTAAGCCAACTTTTCCCAATACTACTTTCCTTCTCCTGACCAAAATGGCGTCACATTCACATGTCGTTTTCATAGGTTTTTACTCTTTATATTGGAGAAGCTCTTAGCTCACGAGTTCTTCATAATTTTTACTGCAAAAGGAAGTAGACTGTCGCTGCATCATCACATGGGGCCCATGTCTCTAAGATTGGGGAACTCAAAGGCATCAAAAGATAGAAAGTAAAGACCTTTTGCTTTTATTCTGAACTTTCTCTTCTTGCTATCTCTACATCTGATGATTGTAGCCGCCATATGGGAAGGTTTAGATCTGTGAATTAGAAGAAATTTGGACTGTCAATTGGACCCAACAAATGAAAGGGGGCCCAGATGTATACCATGACAGATTAGGATAAAAGTAATGTAATTTTCCTCTTATACATGTGTATATATATGTGGCCCAATAATTCCTCTTACTCTTTTGCTGCACATACTAATTTCCTTATGACTGTTCTCATCATTTCACTGGACTTAAAATGAGTGTTTTAATGAGTTCTGATGGGAAATGAAAGGAAAACCAGGGCCACAAAAATTGCTGGGCTTCTTACTGACACAAGCTTTTTTTCTTATTTTTTTTCTGGGGTGATGTTACTGTTATCCTACAGGACAAATCCACCATCCCCATCTCTATTATTGTCATTTTTACTTGAGAGAGATGCAATGTAATGGGAATTTTCCAGTGGTATGCGTTTCTCTCTGAAACTGACAGATGCATTGAGATATGTCTTGACTCTTGGATTTGAACTTTTGGGAGAGGGTCCTTCCTTTCTCCTTTCTTACGTGCACTTCTTTCTTTTCCCACTTGAGATTGGATTCCTTTTAGATGTCACTAGAAAAAGCTGTTTTGTCATGAGGGTTTGGGATGATAGGCCTTGTATTCCATGTCATGGAACCTATCCTCTCACTCTTCTTCAACGTAAGGCATGAAGAAGAAAGTATAAAGCTAAGTTATCCAAAAATATATTGATATTATCGTCATCAAAGTCTTGTCCAAACTTATTTGGGGTTTTTGACTATATGAATTTTTTTTCTTCATTTTCATATATCCTAAGCTAAACAGTGAGATACCTTACACTTTTTCGGATCTTTCGTACTACTGTCATCTATATCTTCTTCTGCTTAACTCTTTTACTTGTTGGGTCATCAATATGGATATAGAAAAACTTTTTCCTAATTGCCTGATTGGTTGCTGCGATGGACATGTTCAAATTATCTCAGAAATATCACTATCCAAAACTATATAACAAAAACAGTATATATAAATCTCTCCCTACATATTTCTTTATCATTAAAAAAAAAAAAGACCTTCAAACCAAAATTTAGTTTTTAAAAATATGTTTTTTTTTTTCTTGGACTCAGTATGATTCTTGCCAATCATGAGTTGGAAAGATATGAATATCTGTGTAGAATGAGTGGGCTATAAATGATTTTAATAGGAAGATGATCACCATATGCACATTGTTTTCAATTGTGATTGATGTCAGATAAGTGTCAAATTCAAGGGTAAATTAGCGATACATCCCTGATTACTGGGCTATATATAAAGTCTCCACTACAGAGCATAGTTATTTAATGCCTAAGGTCCCTTGCGCATGGGATTAGTTTGGGCGGTGGTCCCTTGCATGACACGTCATACTTTGTTATGACTGATCTGCCCTTCTAACTATTTGTATAGTCGTCATGCAATCTTCTCCTTGTTTATAGCTCTAGCTCATCGTCGTCTTCTTCTTCTTCCTCTTCTTTTTCTTCTTGTTCTGACATTGCTACAAAGTACAGATAAACACAAAAAGACAGATAAATTCATATAAATACAGAGATAACTTTATTTTAAAGTCAGATAACTTCATGCCAAAATTAGATAACATATACAAAAACTCAGATAAAATAACAGCAAACTCGGAAAAACAGCGAATTTATCTGAGTTTTTTGAAACTTATCTTAACCTCTCAGAAAACTTAGACAAATTTATCTGAGTTTTGAACAACCTCTCTGAGTTGTAAACAAATTTATCTGAGTCTAGACCTAAGCAAATTTGTCCGATCAGATAAATTAACAGCAAACTCAGAGAAATATCAAATTTATCTGAGATTTCTGAAAACTTATCTTAACGTCTTGCAAAACTCAGGCAAATTTATCTGAGTTTTGAAGAACTTTTTTTGAGTTGCGAATAAATTTATCTGAGTCTGGACCAACACAAATTTGACTGAGCAGATAAAATAACAGCAAACTCAGAATTTATCTGAGTTTTCTGAAACTTATCTTAACCTCTTAGAAAACTCAAACAAATTTATCTGAGTTTTGAAGAACCTCTCTTTGTTGCGAACAAATTTATCTGAGTCTGGACCAACACAAAATTGACTGAGCAGATAAAATAACAGCAAACTCAGAATTTATCTGAGTTTTCTGAAACTCATCTTAACCTCTCAGAAAACTCAGACAAATTTATCTGAGTTTTAAAGAACCTCTCTCTGTTGCGAAAAAATTTATCTGAGTCTGGACCAAAGCAAATTTATCTGGGCAGATAAATTAACAGCAAACTCAGAGAAATATCAAATTTATCTGAGTTTTCTGAAAACTTATCTTAACATCTTGCAAAGCTCAGATAAATTTATCTGAGTTTTGAAGAACTTCTTTGAGTTGCAAACAAATTTATCTGAGTTTGGACCGAGTTTGAAAGAAATAAACTGATTTGAAGTCCTTTTTTATTTGATAGATTTGAAAGTGAGTTAAAATAGTTTAAAACTGAGAAAACCCTATCTGTTTCTTGATTGACTTTGTTCTTGCTTTGGTTGTACTGTCGATTGCTTTTTCCTTTGGTTTGAGGTAAGTGAGGAAGAAGTAGAGGATGAGCGTTTTTACCGACATATATGCCGACGTGTACAGGGAGGGGCATTTTGGTCTTTGTTGCTGCGTCATTTTCATAGAGGACCGCTGCCGTTACGAAATGATGTCCAGGACCTTAGGCTTTAAAATCAAATGATGCGGGACCTATGGCCAAAATCCCCCAAATTCAAATCCCCCTCAACTTAGGGCGGCTGGGTGTTTGCCATCGATCACACGTGGGCCCCATTATATAGATTTTAAATAGGGAAATTTTCAAATGAGTCCTTTAAGTTTTTGCCTTATTTTAAAAATGGACACAAGTTTTAAAACTTTTCAAATTAGTCTCTAAGTTTTCCATGAAGTTTTCAATTAAGGACAGTCATCAATTTAAAGCTATTTTCCGGCAACTTTTTTCTTCAATTTTCTCAAACTACCCCAATTATCCTTCAATGAAATAAAACCCCCATCACTTCCTCTATATTTTCTTCCTTTTTTTCACTAGCCGCCTTATAGTGATCGAGGAAAACTAAGTACTTCGGCTAAATGTAGTATCTACCAGAACCATGTCATGGCTTTAAATGAAGGTACTCTGGGTATTTTTAAAAAATTGAGAGAACATGCCATAAAAAATACCTTTAAATGACTAGATGTCTTTAATTGAAAACTTCATGGAAAACTTAGGGACTGATTTGAAAAGTTTTAAAACTTGTATTCTTTTTTGAAATAAGGCAAAAACCTAAGACTTTATTTAAAAATGTCCCTTTTAAATATGGTACACCATACAAAACTTAAAATTGAGTTTTTCTGGAGTCTCTTGCCCTTACAGAAAATTTGATTTTATTAATTTTGTTGCATCCTGAATGAAATTGTCCTTTTTTTTATTTTTTTTTTTTAACTACGAATCCTATGCAATGATGGTTTTTTTGTTTTCTCTGTTTTCTCTTCATGAGAGTTCAATTGATAACCAATTCTCCGATCTGATATGCATCATTTTCCACTCTTAAGGTATGGACATATATATAGAAACTTCAAATTCCTATGAAAGGCAATGAACAAACACCCCACCTCCTCTGCCCCTACATATAAGGCTAACTAAAACGATTTCTATATTGTTGGGCTCACTATCAGTTTTCCACAACATGCATCTGTTTTTTTCACAACCTGCCTAATCTGACCTAGAAAAGATGTTTTTTTTTTTTTTTTTTTTTCTACTCAAATGTAAAAGCATAAAACAAGTCACTACTTCTAAATATGATAAAGTGGATCTGGTTAGGTTGACCTGCATTGGGTGTAAGTTTGGGGCATTGACTATAGGGTTGTGAACGGGTCGGTTCCGGTCTGGGTCGATGGTGAACCCGGAACTGGAACCGTTAAGGAGAAGGTGGAACCGGATTAGGACCCGAATAATTTCGAAACTGGTTTCTTAGCTCCGGAACCGGAACCAGAACCATATATGGGACGGGTCTGGATCCGGGTCCACATCTAGGTAGAAAATGATATTAAAAACAACATGGTTTTTATGAGAGATTTTCGAAAATTGAGGTAAGATATCGGATCTCGGGTTCATGGGTCTGAACCAAGGTGGAACCGGACCCATTTACTTGTTGAGGCCTAAATAAGGACCCAGATCCAATTTTTAACAGGTTGGAACCTCCACGGAAGCGAAGAATCGAAGACCCATTTACCTCCCTAGCGTTGACCCTTTTAATAGATGGTTTAGTAAGGTTTTTATTTTTATTTTATTTTTTAATACCCAAGCCAATGGTTGGTTGAGACCCAAGAGAGAGAGACAGCATACACATGGCCCACTCAAGTGGAAATGAGGCTTACACAAGCAGAAAGAAAGCTCACACAAGTGGGAAAAGAGCCCGCACAAGTGAAAAGAGGTGATGTACCTAGGTTCAATAAGTGTTAGATCTCAATTTGAAGACTCGGCCCGGGTAGAACCAACCCAATGCGCGTACCACCTTTCACTCAAACAATAGCATGCCCATTATAGTTGGGCCTCTTTGTTTTCAATCTTGTTGGGGGTTTTATGAATCTCTATGTGTTGTCCCCCACACATGTTTTCACAAATGCAAAGTACAATATAATATTTTGAAAACTAGAATTCTGATAATTCAATAGGCCAAAAACATCATTTCACAAGATTGATTTATGAATTGTCACTGTTCAAAAAGAAAATTCAAAATTCAAGATATTGTGGTTAGAAATTCTAGACATAATGAATTCCCATCCAAAATTTCTCTAAAGAAATGGGCTATTAATTATTATGCCTCTTGCGAAAGGATATAAATAGCAATGGTGATCCAATAAATAGGAGAGCATTATGGAAAACTTACATATAACCACCTACCTTTTTTTTAATATCATAAACAAACCACCCATATTCCTCTGCAAGATATCATTGTACCACCTTGGACATTGCTCAGACCTTTGTTTTTGCCTTTCAGTTGACTGCTAATGTTTTCTAAAAAGATGAAAATGCCCAGACTTTACACTAATCTGTTGTAAATTTATTGTTTGACCTAATGACCTTGGTTAAAATAACTCAAACTAAAAATATTATAAAAAATTGCACTGTCCCTTTAGCTTATTATGGAATCATTACTTTAGTTTAAGCTATCATCGTTTATTTATGATTAAACTTAATAAAGGATAAATTATGGAGGTTGCTCATCCTCTTTTGATTGCTTTCTAATGCAATTAACTGGAATCGAACAAAAGTCCTTGTTGACCTTTGACTGTTGGTTGAGGTGGGTGATCAATATTTTAAGGGGACATATAGGTATTTATATGTAAATAGTGGAAATGGAGATGTCCATGGTTGTAAATATTAGAAAAATAAGGTGATTGGGTACGTATAGGACCGTAAATGGGTCGGTTCCGATTCAGGTCCATGGTGGACCCGGAACATTTAAGGAGAAGGTGGAACCGGATTCAGACCCGAAACAAGTTTCTTGGCTCTGGAATCGAAACTATTTATGGGACGGGTCCGGATCCAGGTCTAGATAGAGAATGATATTAAAAAAACATGATTTTTAGGAGAAATTTTTTGAAATTGAGGTAATATATCGGGTCTCGGGTCCACGGATCCGAACTAAGGTGGAACCAGACCGGGCACATTTACTTATCGGGGCCTAAATAAAGACTCAGACTTGGTTTTTAACGGGTCAAAACCTCCCGGTAATCGGAGAATCGGAGACCCATTTACATCCCTAGGTACATGTAAATTTCCCTAATCTTTTTTGTACTTCTAAGAACTTCATTTGGGCTTTATAGGAAGATTGTTATATACTTTTAATGAAGAAAATAAGGAGAAGAGTGACTTAGGAAGAAGAGAACAGAGGAATGAATAGAATCTAGAAAGCAAAGATAACAACAAATTGGATGATTAGCCCAGTCATAAAACTTTTTGAGACATGTGGTCCCCAAACTTTCCATCTTATAAGGAAATTGTCCAACTTAGATAGCTACATGCCAAGAGCTCTTCGGGTATGGGTAGCCTAGAAATTTCTAATTATCCAATGAGGGATTTTTTTTTTCGCTTTTAGCAAAAGCTTTTAGGGATGATTTGTAGAGATAGAACACGAATTGAATACATTGGAATTTATAATGAAATGAGCTCCACCGAAGAATTATTAAGAGGGGTGAGGGATGGAAGGATATCATATAGTGATATAGATGAGATGTTGACATTCCTAGTATTTGAATTACTAGAGTGATGGCTGGATATTCCTCATCTTCCCTCCACTCAATTCCCATAATATACTAGGGCATGTTTGCTTATGGGAGGTTGATGGCCATTTTTGTATACTCACCTTTGACTCTATATTATTATCCACCTACAAAAGTAAAAGTCTTAAAATTACTAGAAATTCAATTGAATGAAACCATGAGATAATTCAAGTATATAAGTATTCCTGACTCAACAACAGTTTGTGAATTACCACAACATTTTCCTCTTTTTTCTAAAATTCTAGAATCATCAACTAGCATTCCTACTTGACTCCTGATTCATTGAAAATTTGAACTTGTCCAATATATATCTTACAATAGTAAAAAAAGATGAGTAAAAATTTACATATAACCATGCACCTACTCTTTTGTAAACTACAAGTAACAACCTGCCTTATTATTTTCATAAACAAGTATCTCTTTTAATCTAAACCTCAATTACTACACTTTTTTTTGTACAACTACAAGTAACAACCAGCCTCTTTATTGTCACTAGTATAAATTAATCTAAAAATACAAGTAGAAAACCCACTTCAAGAAACAAAGGTTAGTTTTAACCTATACGCAGATGCTGGCGTGTATTCTACTGTCAAAGGATGAAAACTTTCTTAGATCTAACTTGATTCAAATTAAACTAAGGGTGTTTACTTTGATTAATTGAGATGAGTTTAATGTGTTTTTGTGTTATTGCTTCAAGATTAATTCATATGAGGCTAGATCTATCAACACTTTATCTGTTTAGGACAAGGTACGATGAACTTCATCAATCGACTAGTAGCTGAAAAATGGTTAAGGTGGTTAGTCAAGATTCTGAGATTGATAGGAGGTGGTTAAAAATAAAAAAACAATATTTTTTTTTTATTTTCAAAGTATTTTCAGAATAATATTGCAGTTGGGGTATTGTAACCAATCTGGGTTGGTTCTGGCCCATGGTGGACCTGATCCAGACTCGGTCGCAATTTATTTATTTAGTATACAACTGGGCCCGGACTTGAATTGACAACCCAGTTAGTTACCAGTGGCTTAAATATGGCTCACAAGAATATATATATATATATATATATATATATATTTATATAACAGGACATTTTGAAATTTTCGATTTTTCGTATGATATAGAAAAGATCACAAAAAGTAAATTAAGTTTTTCATAATTAAAATTTTAAAAAATATAAAATACCATCAGAAGTACTGTTACAAGGGGTTTTTCCCAAAAAAAAAAAAATAATTTCTCTTTTAGGTTTTTACAGGAAGACCCCCTTACATTCGAACACAACAATGGAGGGACCAAACATTTCATATTAATGTGTTTTTGTGTTATTGCTTCAAGATTAATTCATATGAGGCTAGATCTATCAACACTTTATCTGTTTAGGACAACGTACAATGAACTTCATCAATCGACTAGTAGCTGAAAAATGGTTAAGGTGGTTAGTCAAGTTTCTGAGATTGATAGAAGGTGGTTAAAAATAAAAACAACATATTTTTTTTATTTTCAAAGTATTTTCAGAGTAACAATAATATTGCAGTTGGGGTATTGTAACCAATCTGGGTTGGTACTGGCCCATGGTGGACCTGATCCAGACTCGGTCGCAATTTATTTATTTAGTATACAACTGGGCCCGGACCTGACTGGACAACCCAGTTAGTTACCAGTGGCTTAAATATGGCTCACAGGAATATATATATAACAGGACATTTTGAAATTTTCAATTTTTCGTATGATATAGAAAAGATAACAAAAAGTAAATTAAGTTTTTCATAATTAAAATTTTAAAAAATATAAAATACCATCAGAAGTACTGTTACAAGGGGTTTTTCCAAAAAAAAAAAAAAAAAAAAAAAATTCTCTTTTAGGTTTTTACAGGAAGACCCCCTTACATTCGAACACAACAATGGAGGGACCAAACATTTCATATTAATGTGTTTTAAGAATGTGGCATATTTTTGTGACAATGGAGCTGTTTTGCAAGCTCTTTTGAGCTTGAACATTGGGTGTGTGAGTCCTTCATGTAGTGGGAAAAAAAATTTCCTCTCTTTGATAATATAAACCAAACCAAGCCTTTCACCACTAGGTGGGGTCGGCTATATGGATTTGAAGACGCCAATCAAATCTGTTTAGGGCCATGTCCTCCGTAACATGTAAAGAAAAAAAATCTGACCACTCTAAGTTAAGTTGATAATAAAAAAAAAATTGCATTTTCAAATCCTTATTGTCATGGTAGTAGACTTTCTTCACCCAATAAGCTTTACAACATGACACAATTACACATCATTAGAAACAAGAATCTGACCACTCTAAGTTAGGGAAGAAGAGATTTTATCCAACTTAATTAGATAAGTAAGGTTTGTGAGATGCCATCAAAGTCACCCTCCTACACAAGATCAGGCCGACACCAACTCAATAATGCGGCCACAAGGAAGCAATATGGGACCAGCCATCCCATGGAGTTCTTTCTAATTTTGTTGCTATAGAAATGTATCCCCAATGGGGAGATATCGAACCCCAACGGACAGCTCAGTTGGTCTTGGACCACGGTTTACACCCGAAGGTTATAGGTTCGAAACTGCACTACTACACTGGGGCTATAGGAGAGTTTACCTGACTTCCCTCTGACTCGAAGGTATTAGTCTAGCCCAAAGAATTCCTTTGGGAACCCTCCGATAGCAAAAAAAAAAGGAGGGAGGGGGTGGGATATTGGCTGGCAGTGTCTCATAAAAATAAGTTTGATAAGGTAGGGACTGCTTGGTTAGAGGCATTTGCAATCCATATTTTACTGCAGAAAGTCCTAATAGTAATGTCAGTTATTGTCTCCCAATAATTATACATTCTATATTTGAGTGGTGAGAACTCATAAAACTAACCCAGTAAAAAATATTACTTTTGGCATGTAGAAGTCTCAAAATGCAATCTTCAAAATGTTCTATTGTGCTTGAGCATTGTGAAATCAGTCAATCCACTGGTAGATCAATTGATGATTGAGGCACCTCCCTTGGATAGAAACAGCCATGGGCCACTCTCTTGCCACCTCTATGCTGTTGGTGAGGGACTTGGATGAAAGCTTGTATATGAGTGTGTGTGTCTTAGTATTTACCTTTCCAAAAACGAAAAGGAGCAATGGTGCACATAAACCTGAGTATTGACTCTAAAATATCATCTTTTTTAAGGCCCACCTAATAAATGCATACAAATCAATGGAGGCAAAGCAATAAATTAACATATTTATATAGATTGCTCTCACTTTTCAAAAACCTATATATATTGAACCTGCTACTAATACGTCTAAGCCATTCATATCACAACCACCATATATCCATCTACTATCTAGGCATCACAACAAAGAAAAGAAGAAAAAAAACCTTCAACGGATCTCTCAATTTGAAGTGAGATGATCCCAAGTAAAACATGATTTTACATTGATGAATTTAATGGTGTTTTCTTATGATTCAAAAGAGTTTCGGACGAGTCCCATTTCATCGGTGGATTGAATTCATCATGAGTGGGCCCACTACAAGGATTTTTTAAAAAAATTGGAAGATAAAAACCAGTTCAACATCAATTGCATTTCTCTTTTCTTCATCCTGAGACTATGCGTATTAGTAAACTCATAAGCAGAAGTTTGGGAACTCAACCACTAAATATTGATAATATTGATATTTTGTATAACTCTATAAGGCATGGAGTTTCTAGATGATGGTTAGTGCTTTTTTATATTTTCGTTTCATATTGTATTGAAGGGGTAAGGCTTTTTTGGAAGTATACTCAATCTTTCGGATGGCATACTTCCATTTTTGTATATTATCATTGAGAAAATGAAGACCTAACTTACTCTTAAAAAAATTAAGAAAAAAGGAGAGAAAGATGACAGTAATAAAAAAAGACAGTGTTTATCAGGTTTGTTGGTAAATGGGGATGGAATCTGTAAGTGAGTGCATAGTTTTGGAAGGACTTGTGATGTTGAACGTGGATCTAATCTTACAAAGTCACAGGCCATTTGCATTCTCATGGATGGCGGTAGAGATAAGGTTTGCCAGAGAGGTGAGTGGGCCCATCTGCACTTATTTGATTCCTAGTCTTCGTGGAATCACAATCTGAAAGTGGACCCCACTCTTTTCTTTCAAGAACAATTTCACCTTATCTTTGTCATTGACAATAAGCTATGATGCAACGACATTTTCTTATCCAATTGATTGTGACTACGGGAGGTGGAGTATTGCAAACTACTGGGCCCAGGGGAATCGCAGATATGACAGATCTGGGCCCTTCATCAGAGGGTCTATCCTATTCAAGAAAGGAATGGCTGCAAAGACATCATGATCAAACTGCTCGTATATAATTTTCATGGGGCCCGTATCTATTAGAATAGTGAATGGGCCTTTCAGCATGGCCCAGGCCGGTAATCCATGAATAGAGAATGGTTAAAAGTCAGAGCTCAATCAGGCCTTGAGGAGTGAGGATCCTGTTGGATGGGCCTTATTTCTGAGAATGCGCCGGGCCTAAACTGGCCCGTGGGCATGTGTTTGTGATCAGTTTCTTAGGCATCACATAGTCACATCCATGTGTGTGATTCAAGCTATTAATTAGAGTCCCTAACCTAAACAGTAAAGAATCAGGTGAGTCAACACATGAGATGGGCCATATTCTCACCTTGAGTATCTTCCTACTTCTTTAGTTGGACGGTGGCTGTCCATGGACCATGCCCAGACATATGGAAGCCCACTGTTAAAGAGGCTTAACATAGATGCAGATCAGTCCCAATTAGTGCTGGACAGGCCCTATTAACAGCCACTACAACAACTTGCACTTTTAGCGACGTTTTTTAGCGACGCTTTTATAAATTTGTCGGTAAAGAGTATTATTTACCGACGTATATAATTTCGTCATTGAAAATTAGCCTTTTACCGACGTTTTACATAAAATGTCGCTAAAAGCCTGATTTTTAGCGATGTTTTACTAAAAAACGTAGGCAGAGTTCAATCTTCGAATTAACTTCATGTTTTAGGAAAAGTAAAAATTAGAAATTATTACTGACGAATTATAAAACGTCGGTAAAATTGACTTTTAGCGACGTTTCCTTAAAACTGTTGGCAAAGTTCAATTTTATTATTAGCTTCATTTTTAGGGAAAATACATATCAAAGACTATTATCGACGAATTTTAAAACGTCGGTAAAATGACAGTTTTAGTGACGTTTTTTGTAAAACGTCAGTAAAGTTTAGTTTTATTTTTAGGAAAATTAAAAATCAGAGACCGTTACCGACGAATGTTTTTTACCGACGAAAATTAGCGTCAGAAAATTTATTACCGACGTTTAATATAAAACGTCGTTAAAGGTTGGTTGACTTTTTTACTTGCTTTTAAATAATAAAAATAAAATAATTTTTACCGACGAAAAGTATGTTTTTTGTGACGAAAGATAAACGTCGGTAAATTTCACACTTCTTTTTTCCCTCTCACGCCTCCAAAAGCTCTCTCTCTCTCTCTCTCTCTCTCTCTCTCTCTCTCTCTCTCTCTCTCTGCTATTTCTCTCTCTCGCTTAATCTCTCTGCGCTCTCTCGCTTGATCTCTCTGCTCTCTCTCGCTTGATCTCTCGCTCTCTCTGTCTCTCTCGCTCTCTCTCTCTCTCTCTCTCTCTCGATCTCTTTGCTCTCTCTCTCTCTCTCTTGATCTGTTCTTTCTTTCTCTCCCTCTCCCTCTCTCGCTTTGTCTGCTCTCTCTATCTGCTCTCTCTCTCTGCCCGAAACCGCTCGAAAACGGTCTCCCTCTCTCTCACCGCTGGCTCTGCTCGGACCCTCTCTACCCCCAATTTCCTCTCTCTCTCTCTCTCTCACCCTCTCGATTTCTCGCTCTCTCCAATCTGTCGGTCTCTCTCTCTCTCTCTCTCTCTCTCTCTCTCGCCCTCGGTCTCTCTCTACTCTCTGTCTCTCGCTCTCTCGGTCTCTCTCTGCTCTCTGTCTCTCGCTCTCTCGGTCTCTCTCTGCTCTCTGTCTCTCTCTGCTCTCTCTTTATGCTCTCTTTGGCTCTTTGTCTCTCTCTGCTCTCGGTCTCTCGCTCTCTCCGTCACTCTCTGCTTTGTCTCTCCGCGCCTCTCTGCTCTCTCTCATCAGTCGTCCCTTCTCTGCGATCTGTGCCTCCGATCACAACACCAGCGCCCCTCTCTTGGCACCGCTCTCTCTGCCGTTGCTGCATCTGCATCTCTTCCCTCTCTGCAGGTAAACTCTCTTTCTCATCTCTTCTCTCTTCATCTCTATCAGATATGAGTATTTACTGTTTTCTTTCAAAATCTAATAAAATGATGAAATATCCATTAATTGATTGTTGAATGTAACTTATTTCCTCTCCTCATGGATAGGCTATCCTATCACAATTGTCATTCAAATTAATTCGCTGTCTCCCCTAAAACTAAGTAGTTTGTACTCAATTGGGTTTTGTCCATATTCGATTTTCCCATCCTATGAGTGGCTTCGAACATTAGATTGTAGTTGCACACCATGTGCTTGAACAAAAACCTGATTGCAAATCAAACAACAAACAAATGACTGCAACATCAGTAACACACAATGTAACCATGTAAAAATGTTACAAGCTCATAGTGTATTTTACAAGGTGACAATTTTGCCCGTGAGATAGAAGGCTGTTTGCTTTCTCTATTTTTTTTTCTTTTTTTCTTTTTTTTTTTTCCTGAAGTGTTACTACCAACACATTAGATGATCCTTGGTTAATGCCATGAGACTATTATTGGAGGTAGTTACAACTACATCAGGGGTTATTGCTGATATTTGTGTTTTCTCATTTCTAGTGTTGCACTTGAAAAAATAAAAAGGGAGTGATACAGATAGGAGATCTAATCTCCCTCTCTGAACAAGAGCTAGTCGAGTGTGACACCTCTTATAACAGTGGAGTATGCCTTTCAATTTATTGAAATAGGCAATCTTTAGTTTTCTTGACTTGTCTAGAGCCGATCTGACCCATACAGCTTGCCACATACAGCTTGTTAGGTCACAAGACCAAAACAAAAAACCAAACCCTGATCCCCCAACTTGCCACATACAGCTTGTTGGGTCACAAGGTCAAAACCAAAACCCGATCCCCTAACCTGCCATATATAGCTGGTTAGGTCACAAGATCAAAAACAGAAACCCAAATCCACATCCCTGATGTCATCTTCAAAACTTTGCCTCGAGATGGTGTGTGATTCCTTTCACTACCATAAAATTCCCCTGGAAGCTCAAAGGCTACTCTACAAAAGGAAAGATTGCTCAAAGACTCTTGGTCAAGACACAAGCTCTCCTTCAAAAATCTCTTCGAGGCACATCGACTACAAAAGTCAAGCAACTCGTCGCTGTACCTCGAGGGGGCATTTGTTGACACCAAAAATGTCACTTTGCCTCTTCAACATCAAGAAAGCTGCATGAAGTCGCAACCTGCCATAAATAGGCAATGCAATTTCTCCAAAAAATCAAATCTTGTCAGAATCAAACAAAAACTGCAAGATCCTTCAAGATAGCCAAGAGAAGAGTACACATGAAGTTTCGGGCCATTTCGACAACATTTGGCCTAACTTCACTTCTCCGACAGCTAAAATGGCGCTCCCGGCGGCGACATCATCGGAGACGTCAAAACTTCGATCAGAGCCTACGGATGACTCCAGCATGACCCAAAAAGGCTCCATTCCAAATTTCAAGTCAAACCGACAACGTTTGACCCTCCATCAATGCTCGAGCAGCAAAATCAAGCCTCCCGGCGGCGGGAACCACCAAATCCTTCGCTCATCAAACCAAGTGCATGAGTGGCTTCAACATGCTTCCAAAAGGCTGCACGTCAAATTTCAGGTCATTCCGAAAACGTTTGACCAGGTTTCGATGCTCCGAGAGAAAATCAAGCCTACCGGCGGCGGAGCAACCCGGGACCATGACATCCAAAACGGAGCCCATGGAACGTCTCAAAATGACTCCAATAGGCTCCCCGTCAAATTTCAGGTCAATCGGACATCGTTTGACCGCACATCAAAGCTCGGCATTTTCCCCGCAGCAAAATCAAGTGAAGTATCGACGGGACCCCAAACGGCTTCAAAACTCAAACAAAAGCCTATGGTTGGTCTTATTTATTGCTCAGGAGGCTTCACCTCAAATTTCAGGTCATTCCGACATCGTTTGACCAAGTTTCGACTTCTGGCGGAAAATCAGCAGCTCTACGCGACAAAGTCTTCGGCTTTCCCGGAAAATTAGAAACTTTGCACTCTAAAAATGCAAGGATTCTCATCCAGTTTTCTACAGGGAAATCAAGCCAATAAATGAGAAGAAATGTCAAGAAAAATACAGAAGAAAACGGCGACGAAAAAGACCTCAAAACGACCGCAAAACGGGCTCCGAAGGGGAAAAAATCCCCCAGGGTCGCAGACCCCTGCGACCATGGCCCATGGTCGCCGGTCCATGGTCGCCGGCGACCATGGAGGTCCGGGTCACCGGATTTTCCGCCGGTGACCCGTTTTTCCGTCTTTTTTCGCGTTTCGCGCACTTTGGCCCCTGTGGTTTCCTGAAAATGTGATTTTTAGTGCTTGAAATTGACTCATATCCGACGACATCCGTCAAAATCACGGGTCAACCTCCAAAAGCATAAAATCATCAGTGATCGCTCCAAGATCGCCAACCGGCTGACCAAGAAAGTGCACTTTCTGTCCGACCGATCGTGAAATCGACAAGACAGATGTCACCGGCCCGCTCTTAGCTACCAATGTCTGAAGCTACATGTTCATCCGATGTCGATCAGCATGTAGATCCATCGATGATCGTCGCCAGAAGAATTCCAGAAGACACGGCATGGCCCGCGACTCTTCAACTGCTCGGCGACCAATTAATGTGGTTAATTGACTAGCTTTATTGCAGTCATTAATTCATTTCTTTGGACGGCCCAATCAGAAGCAAGCATTTGGGAGTTACAAATCAATTAAGTCATGGCATTTAACCCATGAAACTCCTCCCATTATGGTAATTAAGGTGATTAAAAGCCCTTAATCTCCATCGGCCAATCAGATTCAAGGAAAAAGGAGTTACAAAATCAAGAAATAAATCTTGTAACTCCTCTCATTAAAGCCATTAAGGCTCATAAACCCTCCTAAATGGCTACCAAAGGCCTATAAATAGGAGAGCATTCCATTGAAATGGAGATCGGAAAAAGATCGGAAAAAGATCGGAAAAAAGAGGAGAAAATCAGAAGATCAGAAAAAAAAAGATCAGAAAGAGATCTGAGAGAAAGAAAAAGAGAGAAAAACTCTGCTGAAGTTCTGCACCGGCCACCACTACAAGGTGACAAAAGTCCCTTGGGGGGCACCCCCCCCAAGGTCCTTGCCTTCTCCTGCTGCCTCCAATGGCTTAGACGTGGCTTTTCAGCCCGTCTACTTAGCTTTTTATTGGACATAGGACCTTCTCTTGGTCTTTGTCCTCTAAAAACCTGAGGTTATAGCCAAGCCAAGCGAATCAAGAGCATCCTCTGTTCTCATCTGCATGGATGATGGCGAAGCCCACACATGGCTTGCGACCGTCAATCTGAAAGAGTCCCCCACAATCTCCTGAGAAGTTAGATCCTCCTTTTCTTACTTTTCATTGTAGTTTGTATTTTTCTAAAAGAGACAAAAATCACAACTCTTGTCTTTCATTATTGATGAGAATTGTAAATCGGCTATAAACGCCAAAATCGGCTATAAATGCCAAACAAAATCGCATTTCACGGCAAACCAAGAAAATGTCTCTTTTCTTAAATATTTGTGCAATGGAAAACTTGAAAGAAGTTGATTTCCCTTTTACTTGCGAAGGTTGATCTCCGGATTACCACTTGCAATTCCAAGTAAAATAGAAAATCTGGCACACCCACACAAAAGAAATGTTGATGCACGCTTCAGGGCCCGCCAGGGCGCGAAAGGGCCGGACCCGACGGACTCCCACGTTCCGCCGACCCCGGTAGCCGCCCCAGCAGGCGCCTCGGAGCGCGTTCCATCAAGCTGGCACACCCGGTGGGACTCGTTCATTTGAGAACACGGTGCTTGGAAATGAAATATTTGCATATCATACTTTTTGCTCTATGCTTATACTTCTTTTCCGGATTCCTTGGCTACTTTCTAGCTGGTGGCCTATGTTGGATTTTGCACCCAAAAAAAATGAGATGGGATTTTTTGGAAATTTCAATTTCTTTGAGTTTGTTTCCATTCTTTCTCTTTTCAAAAAAAAAAATCAGTTTTCTTAGTTTGAATTCAAAATTGAGAAACTTTGATCCTATCCTATCGTTCTTTGGTGCTTGCAGAAATGTTGAGCCCGTTCGACTAAGGTTTTGGGCCATCGTTTCTCTTCGATGAGTTCATTAGAGATTTCAAAGAAAAAAAAATCAAAAAATCAGTTTTCTTAGTTTGAATTCAAAATTGAGAAACTTTGATCCTATCCTATCGTTCTTTGGTGCTTGCAGAAATGTTGAGCCCGTTCGACTAAGGTTTTGGGCCATCGTTTCTCTTCGATGAGTTCATTAGAGATTTCAAAGAAAAAAAAATCAAAAAATCAGTTTTCTTAGTTCTGAATTCAAAATTGAGAAACTTTGATCCTATCCTATCGTTCTTTGGTGCTTGCAGAAATGTTGAGCCCGTTCGACTAAGGTTTTGGGCCATCGTTTCTCTTCGATGAGTTCATTAGAGATTTCAAAAAAAAAAATATATTAAAAAAAATAAAAATAAAAAAAAAATCAGTTTTCTTAGTTTGGATTCAAAATTGAGAAACTTTGATCCTATCCTATCGTTCTTTGGTGCTTGCAGAAATGTTGAGCCCGTTCGACTAAGGTTTTGGGCCATCGTTTCTCTTCGATGAGTTCATTAGAGATTTCAAAGAAAAAAAATCAAAAAATCAGTTTTCTCAGTTCTGATTCAAAATTGAGAAGCTTTGATCCTATCCTATCGTTCTTTGGTGCTTGCAGAAATGTTGAGCCCGTTCGACTAAGGTTTTGGGCCATCGTTTCTCTTCGATGAGTCTATTTGGGATTTGAAAAAAAAGACATAGACCACTAAGGTTAAACCAATTGCGTTCTTTGATCACGATTGATTCAAGAAAAGCCTTGTCCAGAGTGTGGAGACAGCTTGACTGTTCTAGGCAAGGGTCCTCCAAACGGGTTCATTAAGTAATCCTACCCTTACCTGGGGGCAATTCTATCAATTGAGGTTTCATAAGACCGGGTTAGGAGGCCTATGTGTACTCTCTCGTCTTTAAATCTTAAAAATTTTAAAAAAAAATCAAAAATAAAAAAAAAGATTTTCAAAAAAAAAAATCTTAAAAAAATAAAAAAATCAAAATAAAAAAAAAATAAAAAAATAAAAAATAAAAAAAAAAGATTTTCAAAAAAAAAATCTTAAACAAAAAAAAAAGATTTTTTTAAAAAAAAAAAAAATGAAAATCTAAAAAAAAAAATCTTCAAAAAAAAAAAAAACTCTCGTCATTTTAGATTCAGATCCGAGAAATTGTGGTTCCTTCCCTTCTGGGTACTGGCGCTCGCGGAAATCGTTGAGCCCGTATTCGGATCGGAATATCATCTGCTCTCTTTGATGAATCCAATCTTGACATTTCAAAAAACAAAGAATCCCATCTCATGGATGCGATCTCCAACATTTGTGCATAGCAATACTGGTACGCCCTTTCAGGGTCTACTGTATCTGTGACCGGCACATTTGTAACTCCTACCTTATATTCTTCTTATCTCGAGCAAGCTCCGCTTCTCGATAAGTCGAATTTAGGTATACAATTACTTCTAGCAGTCATTGGAACGCTCATTTCGAGCCTACCATGTTCGCTGTCAGAACAATTGTACCATCTATGGCTTTTTGCCTTCTTCATGTCGCTTGGGTCATATCCCTTGAGCGATTTGAAAAGACAACCATAGAAATTCCCATTTATGATCATTATATTCTTGTGATTACTAATGCATGTGGTCTTGTTTCAGAACTTTTTCGAAACTAACAATGGCAGCCTTAACCATTATCTTCGATGAGAACAAGCACCAACTCATGCTTCAACAGAAGCAAACCGAGCGCACTTACAAGCGCCCTGCCAGCTGCCGAAGCGTCAACTCCCTCGGCAACTCTCTGAACTCCGGGTCGACCTCGACTCCCCGGACCATCGTCTTCGGGACACTGGGACCATTCCCACTTCCCGAAGAACAAACTGCGCCTGCCAAAAGGCAGAAAATCGCCTCTCAACGTGTCACTCCCGTGACACCAAAGGCGAGCGCCCAAAAGCCCGAAGCCCGCGGCACCCCCGCGAAGCCTCGACCAACAACCAACCAGGTCTACCCTAAGACTTGGTCTCCAAGACCTTCCCCAAAACAAAGAAGGTCTCAAACATCCACCAAGCCAGCATACCTGGCCCCACTCAAAGAGAACCAGTTCTACCCTCTTGCCTACATGAAAGAGGAGAGACCCATCTCCAACTTGACTCCCAAGTCGACCCAGCATGAATCGGCTTGCTCCCACAAGCCCAAAATCAGATCATGCATCACCAGGCCTCTCCAAGCACCTGCTAAGGCCTACACTCCTTCAGTTCGACCCTTCATCTCTACAGGGGCCGAACTCGAAAGGTTTAAAGCTTCGCTGCAACAGGCAAAGGACCGGGTCCGCATCCTGTCCTTGCCCAACCACAAAGAAGACAAGCTCGGCTGCTGCGCCCGAGGGAGCACATCCTTCATCGTCAGAGCCCAGCCAGAGCTGACTGAAGCTCAAATCGCTCGTCGAGCACGCCGCCGTGCGTCATATCGACAAAAGAGACTAGAGAAGCAACGGACCCAGCCTCCTACACTTCAAGTCTCCCACAAATGGGTCGAAAAAGAAAGACCCGACCAAGTTGCTGCCGTCCATATGGTTGGAAAAACCAGAAGACGCCAAAAGTCAGCATCAAAAATCCATGTCCGACGTCCGGTGACCCGTAGCGTCACCGGGACACGAAGACATCCTGAAGAATCTCCTGCCCCTTCAAGCCAAGGACGGGAGAGTAATCCTTCATCAAGCTCTTCATCAAAAAGAATGAGCCCCAGCTTGGTCACCAGGACGATTTCTTCGTTCGAATCCCGAGGGATGAACGTCTTGGCTACAAGTTCTGAGCCACCACCTCAGAATCCACCTCGAGATGATGCGCTCACACTCATCCAGCAGTTGGAACAAGGCCAGCAGAGGATTGAAACTCTGATGGAAAACATTCTCCTTGTCGTCCAAAATCAGGTGAACAATGAGCCTCCTCCGAATCATAACAATAACGAGGAGAATTGTGAAGAAAATGAGTCACGCGCCCTTACCAAAAAGGACGTAGACAGTATCCTCGCCAAAGCTAAAGAAGAGGATATACTCAAAGAGCATGGGATCAAGCCACCATATCCTTTATGGATGGACTCGGTCCCGTTCCCCACAAAATTCAAACATCCTACTCTCCAAACATATACGGGGAAAGGATCGGCCAGACAACACGTCATCCACTTCAAGATCTTGACGGGAGCTATCGCGGATCAAGATGCACTCAAGATTCGCCTCTTTGCAAGTACCCTAAAAGGTACGGCCTTCGATTGGTACTCCACTCTGCCGGAGAACTCCATTCAGAACTGGGCTATGCTGGAGACACGCTTCCTGACCCACTTCCAAGGTGAGGATCATCCTGTTACTATGGCTCAGCTCTGCAGCCTAAAACAGGGAGAGAATGAGTCAACTTATGACTTCATTCACAAGTGGAAAGCAATGGCGTACAAATGCTCAGATGTACTGCCACAAGCGTCGCTAGTCGACATCTGCCGAAACAACATGAGAGCTAAAATCCGCTCCATGATCATCGGCAACAAATCAAAAAACCTGGGAGAACTCCTGGAAGCTTCCATGGAAGCTGAAACGGTGATCAAAGACCTCAACAGTCATAAATCATCAAAGAAAGAGCCGACTGCTGTTGCAACCTCTAAACCAAAGAAGAAAGAGGTTCTCAATGTGCAGACTAAGTCAGCTCCTCAGCAACCAAAGAAAGCTGAAAATAGAGCTGCAGGTAAGAGACCTGAACTCTCTGATGCCTTCAAAGAACGTGTAGAAAAGAAATATCCATTCGATGAAGACGTTGAAGAAATCTTTGAGGCTCTCCTAGCAAATGGCAAACTCATTTTGCCAGAGCCCAAAAGACCTGGAGACTTTGGCAAAACCAATGATCCTCGGTACTGTCCATACCACCAGATGGTCTCGCATCCTCTCAATCAATGCTTTGTTGTGAGAGAGAAGATAAACGAGATGTGGAAAAACGGAGTCATCACCTTTGACAAAAACTATGGGACTGCCTCCGTCAACATGGTGTCATGTGGACAAACACCAAAATCACCGAAGAAGAAGATCACTACTTCCTTCATGGTGATAAACAAAATTCAAGTGTCCGAGAAGCTGGTTCCTTTCCCGACACCAGACGGACAACCCATATGGGTACATCCCGATCTCCTGGAAGATGAAAATTGGGAGATCGTCAAAACAAAGCCGACCGCTCAACAGCGAAGGCAGGCTAGGAAACATCTCCTCAGGCTCAAACGGCAAGAGAAGACCCAGCCAAAACAAGAAGTTCATGAAAAGGCAGAGGCCTCCTCTACCACTTCACTTGGGGCAACAGAAACGTCCCTTCCAGGGACTTCAAAGGCGGTAAGAAACTTCACTCTCAGTGATTTCATGCCACCTCAATTCAAAAAAGAAGCCATGCAGGGGGCATTATACTCTTGCAACTCGGTAGTTGGATTCTCCATTGATGGATACGAGTCCAGCGACACCGACGATGGATTCGAGCCCAACTACACCGGCGAGTGGGAGGAATCTCTTGAAACAGGAGAGTATCTCTCCGACGAAGAATGGGTTCCTGAAACTCACCTTATGCCAGTAATCTGGTATAACCCCTTGCAACCACAAGGATCCTGGTCTGATGATGAAGAAGACCAAGAGGCTGCACAAGAAGATGCTGTTAACCCAGCACCTGTCATTGCTCCAGTGGAAATCAACTATGTTGAGCCACACGGAGAAGACGAAGAAGAGGATCTGGCTCCCATGCCTGATCTTGAAGAATATGCAAGGATCTTGCAGCGTCTCGCTCTAGAACAAGAGCAAGACCGCGTCAACGAGATTCCTCACAATCCAGAGCCGGAAGTCCCTGAAGCCCATCAGGTACCTCCTCCCTCAACTCCTGAAAATGGAGAACATTGCTGGATTGACGATCCTCTTACATCCGAGGATGAGTCTGACTCCGAGCAGGCAACATCTCCTATCAGAGCTTCCTGTAATGTAATATATCAGGACTATAGCTCTTCTGAAGCGTCGTCTGATGAGATTACCTACGCTCCGACGACGCCTAGCAATGTATCCTCTGGAGCTACCTCGTCTCACGTGACTTTCACAGAGATGACACCCTCTCAGGTTTCTTCTCCTGAGACTGTGACTTCAGAATACACATTCTTCCCGACTCATCATCATGAAGAAAACCCAACTTGGGGTGATGGATGGGTCAACGAAGAAGAAAAGCTGCTGGATGCTGTTCAGGACTTGCTCCCGGAAAATGCTCCGTGCAACACAATCACTGAGGATGGAAACTCTGCTGCAGATACATCCCCAGTAGATGAAAAACGACAGCCTCTTGATCCTGAAGACAATCTTCCAAACGAAGATCCTTCTCAAGAAGCTCTCGAAGTTGGTAGAGGCACCCGCTCTGGCCGGGACTACCACAAGAATTACAACCAATCTTCCTTTACTTATGTAAATCCTTCGGGAAAAGATGTTGTAAGCGCCCCCAGTGGCAACAATGATGAACATGCAGGCCCTAAGGAGGCTTTCAAGTATGACTTGGTTGAGCACCTCAAACACATACCTGCACGTCTTCACATCCTGGATTTATTACGAATGTCTCCACGCACTCGTGATAATCTCATATCAGAATTACAAAAACTGAATGAGGATGTCGACAAACATGCCCCACAAGTCCTCCAAATTGAAATGGACTACCGGGTCAAAAACTCAGAAACCTCCTTAAAAGAAGAAAAAGAGAAAAGCGAGGGATCATGCATCCAATGCCTCTCGGTTCAAAAGGCAGCCAGTGCAACCATCGCCTTCACTAAGGAAGACCTCCTACTTGGCGAAGCAAGGCACAACCGACCCCTGTACTTCACAGGGTACATCAAAGAAATGCCGATACATAGAGTTCAGATCGACCCAAGTTCTGCACTCAACCTTATCTCCACATCGGCTCTTGAAGAGTTGGGCATCCCACCCAGCAAGCTAAGCCACACATCTGTATCTATCTTTGGATACGATGGGAGCACTCAAAGGCCTATCGGCAAAATCAGGTTCAAATTGCAAATCGGTGATCTTATCTCTGAGGTCACTGTGTATGCAATAAAAACCCCCTCATGCTACAACATCCTTCTCGGACGTCCTTGGATACACGAGAACGGTGTTGTCCCTTCAACTCTACATCAATGCATCAAGTTCGTCGGCGACGACGGCATTGTACATCGTGTCTTTGCTGACAGAAAACCCTTCAAAGGTAAAGAAGTCCACTTCGCAGACTCCCAAATGTATGAAGGAGAAAAAGAAGAAGAGGAAATAGCACCCCCTGCTGAAAATCTCCAGAAAGATAAAGGCAAGGCTCCTCAAAAATCACCGGAAGAAAACAAACCCTCCGGCAAATTAGAAGAGAGTAGTCAATCTCCCTTCGTTATCTCCCTCAAGAATTCAAAACCTTTGGTCATCATGACTAAAGTGAAGAAGGCGAAACAAAAGCCTGGGGGCAAATTTGTTGTCTCTCTCGTGTCTATCATGCAAGACACAGACTCGGACTCAGAGCCAGAAGACGATGCATCGTCAAGCCAAGCTGACACTCAGCAAGTTCAGCCTGCTCTCACTCCGATGGAGACACCTGCTGATGTAGAAGATCCTACGTCAGCTACCTTTGTTGTTCCGGCAACATCACCAAAGCAAAGGCCGATCTTCTTCCATAGATCGGACGCTTCTTCATCAAATTCCATGCTGGAACCTTTCCAAAATGAAGGTATGCCTCAGCTATCTCTATATAGTCCTGTGGCACAAGCAATTATGAAGAAAATGGGCTATGACGCTCAAAACCCAGTCGGTTTGGGAGAAAGACGCGGTATTCTCATGCCATTGGAGCCTGCCTTGACCAAAAGTCAGCTGGAAGATTGGAGACTCTACGGTCATGTAGAAAAGTCTTCATATGGGTTAGGATATGATCCTGATACTCCTCTGAGACAGTTGACACAAAGGCTTAAAAGTCGTTTTACCGACCAAGCCTCAACATCTAAAGTCCACGAAGACATCGATCTCCCTGGAAATCTCTTTAAAGAGTTACCTGACAAAGATCCAGGAAGCTCATCCAATTGGTATGATTTCTCTGATGATAAAGAGGAATCGTCCGATAATGCAGACTTGTGCTATCCTGACCCAGAAGTACCCTCGTCTCCAAAAGAAATACCAGACTCAACAGGCGATTGGGACTATCTCATAGCAAGCCTTGAGGAGATCACCAATCAAGAAAATCCATGGAAAGGAACAGAGCCTTGGTCTGGTAATGCAGTTGAAACTCCAGAAGGTTTCGTTGAGTTGGAAGCCTCCGAAAATATTGTGGAGGAACCACCTTCGAACCTTCCGACAGAAGATCCTGTTCAAAAGATAAACTTGGGAACACCTGATAACCCACGTCCTGTATTCATAAGCAAGAATATAAAGGATGATGAGTTACCCGAGTATATCGCTTTTCTTCGTGAGTTCGTTGATTGCTTTGCATGGTCCTACGCTGAAATGCCTGGTTTAGACCCCAAAGTAGCAGTCCACAAACTCAATCTTCAAGAAGAAATCAAGCCTGTCAAACAAGGCCAAAGAAGATTCCGTCCAGATGTGATGGATAAAATTGAACAAGAAGTTCAAAAACTCAAAAGCGTTGGCTTCATCCGTGAGGAACAACATCCAGAATGGTTGGCCAACATTGTCCCCGTGACAAAGAAAAATGGGCAGATCAGAGTCTGTATTGACTATAGAGACTTGAATGGCGCTTGCCCTAAAGATGAATTCCCGCTCCCCATACCGGAGGTGATGATTGACAATACCTGCGGATTCGAGCGAATGACATTCATGGATGGCTTCTCTGGTTACAATCAGATAAAGATGCATCCCGAGGATGAAAAACACACTTCATTTCGGACTCCATTTGGCGTGTATTGCTACACTGTCATGCCATTTGGTCTGAAAAATGCTGGTGCCACATATCAGAGGGCTATGATGAAAATATTCCAAGATATGCAGCACAAGACGGTCGAATGTTACGTTGATGACCTCGCCGTCAAAAGCAGAAGAAAAGAAGACCATCTCAAAGATCTTCGGGAAGTCTTCCTCCGACTCCGCAAACACAAACTGCGGATGAATCCTCTAAAATGCTTCTTCGGCGTCTCGTCGGGTAAGTTTCTCGGATTCCTTGTTCGGAAAGCTGGAATAGAACTTGACCCCATCAAAGTCAAGGCTATTCTAGAAATGCCCTCTCCAAGAACCTTGAGAGAACTAAAAGGGCTTCAAGGGAGATTGGCCTACATCAGACGGTTCATCTCCAATCTTTCGGGGAAATGCCGTCCATTCTCTCGATTGATGAAAAAAGGTGTAGACTTTGTCTGGGATGCCGACTGTGAAGCCGCATTTCAAGATATCAAGTCATACCTGACCAAACCTCCAGTGTTAGCTGCCCCTGCCACTGGAAAACCATTCATCTTGTACACAAGAGCTCTTGATCATTCTGTAGGCGCTCTGCTTGCACAAGAGAATGGTGAGGGAAAAGAAGCTGCTCTATACTACCTCAGCCGCATGCTAGTAGGTGCAGAGCATCGCTACTCTCCAGTCGAAAAAGAATGCCTTGCAGTGATGTTCGCCGTACAAAAGCTACGTCACTACTTGCTTTCCAACACAGTCTACCTGGTCTCGAGGATCAACCTCTTGAAGGTCCTTGTCACGAAGGCTGGTTCTCTCAATGCCCGACTGGCAAAATGGTCCATCCTCTTGTCACAATTTGATATTAGGTATGTTCCACAAAAAGCAATCAAAGGCCAAGCTCTAGCAGATTTCCTTGCAGAGCATCCATTGCCTAAAGATTCACCACTCAGAGATGATCTCCCAGACGAACCTGTCTACAACGTGGAGACTTCCTCACCAAATGCCTCCTGGGACATGTACTTTGACGGTGCAACCAGGACAAATGAAAACAAAACGCTGATCTCGGGAGTTGGCATCCTCTTTGTTAGCCCCGACAAATGCATGATTCCACACGCTTTCTCGCTACTGGAACCATGCACAAACAATGCAGTTGAATACCAAGCTCTGATCCTAGGATTGGAACTCGCCATTGAATCCGGTATCACCATGCTGGAAGTCTTTGGAGACTCTCAACTGATCGTCAACCAGATGAATCAGAAATATGAAGTCAGGAAGCCCGATCTGCTGCCTTATTACAACAAGGCACAATCGCTTCTGCAAAAGTTTGACATCTGCAACATCACCCACATTCGTAGAGGTGAAAACATCCGTGCAGATGCCCTGGCCGGACTTGCCGCATCAATGGCGATCCAGGAAGGGGAAAACATGCAAATTACAGTGTGCGAGAGAAGGACCCTCCCTCCTCTTAACACACACCAAGCAGTTGCTGAATGCCACCGGGTGGTTGGAAGTCGGATCTCTATCCTTCAACCTTCAATCGGCGACTGGAGGGATCCGTTCATTGATTACACTATGTTCGGAATCCTACCTGAAGATCCAAAAGAACGGGTAAGCATCCAAAGGCGAGCCCCAAACTTTCATTTGGATATCCCTTCAAAGATCCTTTACAGGAAATCCTTCAACGGAGTACTTCTACGCTGCTTGTCACAACAAGAAGCTAAAGAAACACTCAAAGAAGTTCACGCTGGTCTTTGTGGAGCTCATCAGGCTGGTCCCAAGCTCTACGACCAAATCAAAAGGTTAGGTTACTACTGGCCTACCATGGTACCCGACGCAATGCAATTTGCTAAGCGCTGCCAACAATGCCAAGTTCACGGAGATTACATTCACATGCCTCCGGAATGGCTGCATCCTACAGCAATCTCATGGCCTTTTGAAGCATGGGGCATGGACATCATAGGTCCTATCTCTCCCCCTTCAAGCAAAGGTCATCGCTTCATCTTCGCCGCTACGGATTATTTCTCCAAGTGGTCAGAAGCATTTGCGTTCAACGAAATGAAGACCTCATCAGTTGTTCAGTTCCTGCGCACCAACATCATTTGTCGTTTCGGCATACCCAAGAGATTCGTCCATGATAACGGACCACAATTCCGGGATCATCGATTCTACAGGTTTTGCGACAAATACAAAATTCAAAGCTGTCCTTCGACTCCATACAATCCGGCAGCAAACGGATTAGCAGAAGCCTTCAACAAGACACTCTGCAAAATCCTCAAGAAAATGGTCTCTAGTCACAAAAGAGACTGGAGCGACAAACTGTCTGAAGCTTTGTGGGCCTATCGAACCACCGTTCGAGGACCAACCCATAGCACACCATTCTCCTTGGTCTATGGATGCGAAGCTGTCGTGCCCCTAGAGGTACAAATTCCTTCTCTGAGGGTATCTCTACAAAATGACATGACTCAAGAAAGCAATGCGAAATTACGACTTCATGAGCTGGACAATCTCGATGAGAAACGGCTCGAAGCTCGACAAAGCATTGAACTTTACCAAGCACGCATGGCAGGATCTTTTGACAAAAAGGTCAGGCAACGCGCCTACAAGAAGGGTGACTTGGTTCTTGCGGTAAAAAGACCAATGGTCTTCGCTCACAAGTCCAAAGGCAAGTTTGAACCAAAATGGGAGGGACCCTACGTCATCGACAAGGTCTTCTCCAATGGCGCATATGCCCTCCTAAACATGGAAGGCGACAGATGTATGCTGCCTATCAACGGCAAGTTCTTGAAGCGATACTACCCTTGAAGACTTACCCAACTGGGTAAGAGCAATGCCTGTATGGCCAAAACCTGTTCTCAGGTACTCGCTCGTCAAACCCACTCTCTTTAGAATTTTCATATCAAATGTCAAAATTTCTAGAGATTCAAAAACAATGCTTACTTTCATTGTTTCATTGTTCAAAAACAAAAAAAAAAATCCAAGTTTAGGAGCCTCTCCCTGACTTGACCAGAACTTTCGATCCTTGAACCAAAATTCATGGTTTGAAACAAAAATTCGGATCCAGGGATTTCCACCCTAGTCCACCTTACCTTTTACCGCCAAATGGTTTTAGGTCAAAATTTACGACCCTCGTGTCTTTAAACAAAAAAATGGTTTTTCAAAAACCGCGGGGAAGTGACACTTAGTCGATACTCGCAAAACTCAAAAAATCGGAAGGATGCGAACCCCATTCGATACTTCCAAAACCCCAAAAATCGTGGAGACGCAACATATCAGTTGATATCCACAACCCAAATTTCAAAGGTTCGAGAAAACCTAAAATCGTGGAGAAGCAACAAACCAGTTGATATCCACAACCCAATTTCAAAAATCGTGGAGATGTAACATATCAGTTGCTATCCACAACCCAAAATTACAAATGGTTCGAGAAAACCTCAAATTTCAAAAATCGCGGAGAAACGACATCAAGTCAGTACCCGCAAAACCAAAAAGTCTTGGGAAAAGCAGGGAAGCGATGCTTAGTCGATATTTGCACCCCAATTCGCAAGGAAGCGACATTCCATCGATACTTGCAAAACCCAACCCGCGAGGAAGTGACATTCCATCAATACTCGCAAAACCGAATGAGCAAGGAAGCGACATTCCATCGATACTTGCAAGACCATTCAGCAGGGAGGCTACATTTAGTCGATACCTGCATTTTGAAAGCCAAAAAATCTGGCTATAAATGCCAAAACCTGGCTCTTTTGCCAAAAAACCGGCTATAAATGCCACAAACCGGCTATCAATGCCACAAAAATTGGCTTTCACGCCGACAAACCAAAACTTGGCTTTCAAAAAAATGGCTATCAATGCCACCAAACCGGCTATAAATGCCACAAATTGGCTATCAATGCCACCAAACTGGCTATAGATGCCACAAAATAAACACCGGCTTCCATGCCAACCAAAATTTTGGCTTTTACGCCATAAAATTTCGGCTTCCATGCCATCTCAAAATTGGCTCCCATGCCACGAACAAAATTTTTGGCTCTTATGCCATCTCAAAAATCGGCTATAAATGCCACACAAAAAAAAAAAAACCTGACTCTCATGTCAAAACTGGCTGCAAATGCCACAAAAATCCGGCTTTCATGCCGAATTCGTTTCCCCTACCAAAACAATCATTTGACAAAAGATTTTCACAAAATGATAAAACTTTTGATCAAATCCCATTTAGCAATTGCTTTCATCACAAAAAGATTTGAGTGAGCGTAGGGAAAACAAGAAAAAAAAAGAAGTACCAAAAAAATACATGTGGTACCAAAAAAAAAAGAGAATGGTTTCTGCTATAAAAAATCAGGAGCTCAGCCAAAAATGGTCTCCAGCCAAAGCTTCAGCTCCTCAAGCAAACTTTTGGCCTCATCCGTCAGAGTTTCCAAGGCACGCTTCTTCAGGAACTTGCCATGAGATGCTGGCGAATGCCGTAACCCTTCTTTTACACCGGGAAGCTCTTCCCCAGCAGTTTGCCATCGTTCGTTTTCTAGAGTCCTCCTCTCGAGAACTTGACCGGCATCTGCAACCCTGCGAATCAGAGTACTCTCCCTGTCACGAGCCTCTGTTATAGCAGCCCACTTAGCATCGACTTGTGCCTTCAAATGCTCAAGACGTTTCCTGGCCTCCTCAACTTCCCTATCAAGGACGTTAAGGTCATGCCTCAATCCGATGATGGCTAGCTCTTCCTTGTTCCTCTCCCGAACTAGCTGCTTCTTGCTTTGTGTAGCCTCATTCAGGTCAGACTTAGCCTTATCAGCAGGGTCCAAGAACATCTCCTTGAAGAATTGGTCGTCAGGGAAGCCCATGGTCTCAAACCACTTGTCACCCAGTGCAATGATCCTATCAACGGTCGCCCTGGCACCTGTGACATCCAGACCAACCTCTTCGGTATCAGTGAGAATCTCCTGCACATGTGGGATCATGCCAAATCCTGCTTCCAAGTGTCCAGAAAGGAGAGTCTTGATCCAAGAACTCAAAACCCGAGCCAGCACCTTCTTCGCAAATTGAAGAGGCGAACTGGATGAAGATTCACCCTTCTCCGCTGATCGGCTGCTCATGTCATGTCCCATTGGAAGAGTAACAAAAGAACTCTTTTCACTTGGAGCCACTGGAGAGGGAATCTCAACACGAGGCATCTCCTCAATCATGTCAGAACTGGTCTCTACCTCCGGATCGACCTCTGGCATCCCTTGCTCTGGTTCTGAAGAAAGCGATGGACTCTCTTCTGTCACTTCAAAACCTGCAAATGAAACACAAAAAGGTATGAATATGATCCTGTTAAAAAAAAAAAAAAAAAAAAAAAAAAAAAAAAAACATCATCAGGGTCATCACTACAAAGTACCTTCTTCGACGACCGGCGGAACACTCTCTTCCTCCATGAACTCATCGGAAGCATCATCAACATTTGCGTCCATTGATCGTTCAAAGTCATCGGAATCCTGTGGCAAGTCAGCTGACAAGAAAAAATGTTAGCAAATCAAGTCGCAGGCAAAAAAAAAAAAAAGAGAAAGCGAAAGAAGTTATACCAATTGGAGATTCCGGAGTCATTCCAGAGTCCCTCGGTTCTTCTTCAGATGCCATAACCGGCTCCATCACCGCCTCATCGGTCGGAACCTCAGGCATCGCCAAGTCTTCATCCTCTGCTAAAAAAAAAAAGCAGCAGCAGGGTGAGAAAACAAATCAGAACGTGGAAAGCCCCATGAAAGAAGCGGAAAAAGAAAAAGGAAGAATCATACCTTCACCGATGGTCTCTTCTTCCCGAATCCTCTTCTCCGGAGGTTCGTCAGCTTCCCAAGGTCACCTCCTTCTCCCAGGCCTGCTGAACGGCCACATTAGAAGATCTGGCGGATCGACGAGGTACGCTTGTAGCAGGCTCTTTACCCTTGTTCGCTCTGGAGGAACCACCTGCAAAGGTTGGAAAAGAAAAAGATCGTCATCAAAATGACAGGATTTCGCTAAAAAAAAAAAAAAAAAAAAAAGGGGTCACTTTGTCCCACCAAAAATCTGGCGAAATTTTGGCATGACCCCGGGGCAATTCCAAAGAAAAAAGGAAATACCCCGACGGAAATAGAAAGTTTGAAGATGGGCTCAACATCGCTGCGAGCTCCGAGACTCCAAACTTTCGAAACCTCAAAATCTCCGCAAAATCAAGAAGGGCTCAACATCGCTGCGAGCTCCAAATTCCCAAATTTGCAAAGATTTTCAGGTATGCTATCATGCTCAATCTACAAATAGTACATGCATGAACATCTAGATTTGCACAAAAAACGCATTATCATGATGAGCAAAAAAAAAAAAAAAAAAAAAAAAAAAAAAAAAAAGAGAAGAAACTTTCTCGAAAAAAGGGGAGAAAGAAAAGAAAAAAAAAGAAACTTTCTCAAACAAAAAAAAAGAGAAGAAAGAAAACAGCAAAAAAAAAAAAAAATAAATAAAAAATAGGCCACGTGGCCGTACGGACCAGATCCGTACGGATCTGTCCGTACGGCCCACAAAAAAAAAAGAGAAAAAAAAAAAACGTGAAAAAAAAAAGAAAAAAAAAAGAGAAATCACGTGGAAAAGAAAAGAAAAAAAAAAGAAGAATAGAAAGAAAAGAAAGAAAGAAAAAAGAGAAGAAAAAAAAAGAAGAAAAACTTTTTTTTTACCATCCTATTCTCTACATAAAGTTTTCTTGAAAGAAAAAGAGAGAAAACTTACTCGAAGCCATTGATGGAGAAGAAGAAGGAAAAAGCTTGAAGATCCTTGAAGAAGAAAAACTCTTGGCCTTGGAGCTCTCTTGAGATTGTTGCAAAAGAAAGCAATAAGAGCAAGAGATCCTACCTTCCTTTGCTTTTATAGGAGAGAGCAAATCAAAGAAGGAAACAAAGAAGAAAGGTAAGTGTTACTAATTAAGTAACCTTACCAAAAGAGAAGGAATTAGAAAGATTCTTTCCCAAAAAGAAAGATGTCTTTGAGAGATTTCCTCCCAAAATCAATCAAATGAGAGATTCTCTCCAACAAAAAAGGATATTGAAGATTCTTTCCCAAAAAGAAAGATACCTTGAGATATTCTCTCCCAAATTAAGGGAATATGAGAGATTCTCTCCCATAAAGATATTTTTAGATATTCTCTATCCAAATGAGATATCTTTAGATATTCTTTACAAAAATGGCCCCACATGAGATCTAAGCCATCCTAAAAAGCTTAAGGTCCCATGGGCTAGCCCATATGAGCCAGGTTTGACCACCTAGGCACTAAAAAAAAAAAAAAAAAAAAAAAAAAAAAGAAAAAATGGGCTTTTAGTCAGAAAAAATTCCTCTTACCCAAGAGCATACAAAAATGGTTCCATGCCTCTTTTGAGTTGATTGAACCATACAAAAAATTCCAAGCCCTGTGAGCTTCCAAAAATCAAACCATCCAGCCTCATATACCAAATTGAGCCAAAATCTTGAAATTGACATTTCACAAAAATCCAAACCACTCCAATGGACCCACACAGTCCCGAAGAGTGACCAAAAACCAAATCCTGGTCCCCTAACTTGCCACATACAGCTTGTTAGGTCACAAGACCAAAACAAAAAACCAAACCCTGATCCCCCAACTTGCCACATACAGCTTGTTGGGTCACAAGGTCAAAACCAAAACCCGATCCCCTAACCTGCCATATATAGCTGGTTAGGTCACAAGATCAAAAACAGAAACCCAAATCCACATCCCTGATGTCATCTTCAAAACTTTGCCTCGAGATGGTGTGTGATTCCTTTCACTACCATAAAATTCCCCTAGAAGCTCAAAGGCTACTCTACCAAAGGAAAGATTGCTCAAAGACTCTTGGTCAAGACACAAGCTCTCCTTCAAAAATCTCTTCGAGGCACATCGACTACAAAAGTCAAGCAACTCGTCGCTGTACCTCGAGGGGGCATTTGTTGACACCAAAAATGTCACTTTGCCTCTTCAACATCAAGAAAGCTGCATGAAGTCGCAACCTGCCATAAATAGGCAATGCAATTTCTCCAAAAAATCAAATCTTGTCAGAATCAAACAAAAACTGCAAGATCCTTCAAGATAGCCAAGAGAAGAGTACACATGAAGTTTCGGGCCATTTCGACAACATTTGGCCTAACTTCACTTCTCCGACAGCTAAAATGGCGCTCCCGGCGGCGACATCATCGGAGACGTCAAAACTTCGATCAGAGCCTACGGATGACTCCAGCATGACCCAAAAAGGCTCCATTCCAAATTTCAAGTCAAACCGACAACGTTTGACCCTCCATCAATGCTCGAGCAGCAAAATCAAACCTCCCGGCGGCGGGAACCACCGAATCCTTCGCTCATCAAACCAAGTGCATGAGTGGCTTCAACATGCTTCCAAAAGGCTGCACGTCAAATTTCAGGTCATTCCGAAAACGTTTGACCAGGTTTCGATGCTCCGAGAGAAAATCAAGCCTACCGGCGGCGGAGCAACCCGGGACCATGACATCCAAAACGGAGCCCATGGAACGTCTCAAAATGACTCCAATAGGCTTCCCGTCAAATTTCAGGTCAATCAGACATCGTTTGACCGCACATCAAAGCTCGGCATTTTCCCCGCAGCAAAATCAAGTGAAGCATCGACGGGACCCCAAACGGCTTCAAAACTCAAACAAAAGCCTATGGTTGGTCTTATTTATTGCTCAGGAGGCTTCACCTCAAATTTCAGGTCATTCCGACATCGTTTGACCAAGTTTCGACTTCTGGCGGAAAATCAGCAGCTCTACGCGACAAAGTCTTCGGCTTTCCCGGAAAATTAGAAACTTTGCACTCTAAAAATGCAAGGATTCTCATCAAGTTTTCTACAGGGAAATCAAGCCAATAAATGAGAAGAAATGTCAAGAAAAATACAGAAGAAAACGGCGACGAAAAAGACCTCAAAACGACCGCAAAACGGGCTCCGAAGGGGAAAAAATCCCCCAGGGTCGCAGACCCCTGCGACCATGGCCCATGGTCGCAGGCCCCTGCGACCATGGCCCATGGTCGCCGGTCCATGGTCGCCGGCGACCATGGAGGTCCGTGTCACCGGATTTTCCGCCGGTGACCCGTTTTTCCGTCTTTTTTCGCGTTTCGCGCACTTTGGCCCCTGTGGTTTCCTGAAAATGTGATTTTTAGTGCTTGAAATTGACTCATATCCGACGACATCCGTCAAAATCACTGGTCAACCTCCAAAAGCATAAAATCATCAGTGATCGCTCCAAGATCGCCAACCGGCTGACCAAGAAAGTGCACTTTCTGTCCGACCGATCGTGAAATCGACAAGACAGATGTCACCGGCCCGCTCTTAGCTACCAATGTCTGAAGCTACATGTTCATCCGATGTCGATCAGCATGTAGATCCATCGATGATCGTCGCCAGAAGAATTCCAGAAGACACGGCATGGCCCGCGACTCTTCAACTGCTCGGCGACCAATTAATGTGGTTAATTGACTAGCTTTATTGCAGTCATTAATTCATTTCTTTGGACGGCCCAATCAGAAGCAAGCATTTGGGAGTTACAAATCAATTAAGTCATGGCATTTAACCCATGAAACTCCTCCCATTATGGTAATTAAGGTGATTAAAAGCCCTTAATCTCCATCGGCCAATCAGATTCAAGGAAAAAGGAGTTACAAAATCAAGAAATAAATCTTGTAACTCCTCCCATTAAAGCCATTAAGGCTCATAAACCCTCCTAAATGGCTACCAAAGGCCTATAAATAGGAGAGCATTCCATTGAAATGGAGATCGGAAAAAGATCGGAAAAAGATCGGAAAAAAGAGGAGAAAATCAGAAGATCAGAAAAAAAAAGATCAGAAAGAGATCTGAGAGAAAGAAAAAGAGAGAAAAACTCTGCTGAAGTTCTGCACCGGCCACCACTACAAGGTGACAAAAGTCCCTTGGGGGGCACCCCCCCCAAGGTCCTTGCCTTCTCCTGCTGCCTCCAATGGCTTAGACGTGGCTTTTCAGCCCGTCTACTTAGCTTTTTATTGGACATAGGACCTTCTCTTGGTCTTTGTCCTCTAAAAACCTGAGGTTATAGCCAAGCCAAGCGAATCAAGAGCATCCTCTGTTCTCATCTGCATGGATGATGGCGAAGCCCACACATGGCTTGCGACCGTCAATCTGAACGAGTCCCCCACAATCTCCTGAGAAGTTAGATCCTCCTTTTCTTACTTTTCATTGTAGTTTGTATTTTTCTAAAAGAGACAAAAATCACAACTCTTGTCTTTCATTATTGATGAGAATTGTAAATCGGCTATAAACGCCAAAATCGGCTATAAATGCCAAACAAAATCGCCTTTCACGGCAAACCAAGAAAATGTCTCTTTTCTTAAATATTTGTGCAATGGAAAACTTGAAAGAAGTTGATTTCCCTTTTACTTGCGAAGGTTGATCTCCGGATTACCACTTGCAATTCCAAGTAAAATAGAAAATCTGGCACACCCACACAAAAGAAATGTTGATGCACGCTTCAGGGCCCGCCAGGGCGCGAAAGGGCCGGACCCGACGGACTCCCACGTTCCGCCGACCCCGGTAGCCGCCCCAGCAGGCGCCTCGGAGCGCGTTCCATCAGTGGTGTTGCGACTCGGAGTCCGTGGCCATTGGATTCCGCACCGCACTCAACCCAAGCATCTAATCACCTTATCAATGATCCATCTCAGACTGGAATAAACCATCACAATAAAAGTACAGAGCTGACAGTAACAGGGTATTACATTCCCATATATGTTCAAGTTACAATTAACAGTATGTATTAATTACAAATCCCAAGAAAAATGCTAATAGAAGCCATACCAAAAACAAGCTAATGATCACTACCCCATATGTGACGTAATACCGATGTCAAGCTCGATGTCTACATGACATAGCCGACAAACACCTGTAAGCTCATGGCTCCACAGCCAACACGTGCACTCATCTCGGGTGAAGAAGTCTGGACCTGAGTACCAAAATAGTGGGTCAGACACGACGGTCTGGCAGGTGGGTGAAATGATATAACAATACACTGAATGATAAAACATGTAATAAATCATGCTGTCTGATCAAATTTGTACATAATAAAAATGTATCGGAAATCATGAATATCCGACAAAATCCTGTATTCATATAAGACGGGTATGAAACATAAATATTTGACAAAACATGTATTCCTTTAAAGTGTGTATAAAACATGAACATTTCACAAATTGGGAACTCATTTAAAACATGTATAAATAATGTGTCATTTACTAAGAAGTTGCATGATCAATATAAAGCAGTACGGGTATCAAGGATCAGGGACTATCAAGATGGCAATCACACAAAGCTAAATCCTCTATCACCGAAGTGATAGAGCAAGCATATCAAGGCGTCGACCTCTGTCACCAAAGTGAGGAGGAACAACGAAATTTACATATACATATACTATAATACGGGACGGGACCACGGTGGCAAACCGGGCATCGGGAATCACGGTAGCAAACCGGATATCGGGAACCACGGGAGCGAGCCGGGTATCGGGACGGGACCACGGTTAATGAACCGGGTATCGGGATCCAAGCTGCAGCTGGCGGGACAGGACGGGATCTCCAAGTCAGTAGATCAGACCGACAAGGTCATCCAAGCTTAGTGGTGTCGACTCATAGGTTATATGCGAGTAAACAAAACAAATACATGTATGCATGTTCTCTTTTGGCTCATGGGCTCGCACTACAAAGCTCTGGCCCCATATTGCCTCAAGGTTTTATTCTCATGGGTCATATACAAGAAATCAGGTCAAATAAATACATATGACGGGACGGGATACCCATAGGCACAAAAACATATCTGTATCGGGTCGGGCATAAACGGGTTGCAACATGCTAAAAAGAAACATAAATTTCAATACCTTTGGGGCAAGTCTAGTTATACAATATGAGGTTTCAAGTGTACAAGTGAAATTCGAGTTTAAAATAAGACATAATGGATTTCTATACTTTTCCGGGCCAAACGTTGAGGGTCCTAGATTTGAATCAATGTGAATGGGGTCCCGTATGTCTAATTTGACATAAACTTGGTATTCCATGAGAATTTAGGACATCTCGGATCCCCATGCACAAAGACAAGTCTAAGGATCCTTGTCGAATCTTCATAATGGGGTTCCTCTTCATCCGGACTCCATAAAATGCCTTCCAAGTTCTTATATTGCATTGGGGCTCCAAACAATACCTCCCCAAGCTTAAAAACAATGTTTCAAATCTCCAAGCATTGATAGGTCATATGCAAGAAATCGGACATGTATAAAACACTGGTAATGAAATCGTATAAACGGGCGAAACTGGGTGTTCAAAGCACAAATATGATTTTATATCGGGCAAGGCATGGCAGGGCTAGCAAAATGCTAAATACAGTTCAATGTTTTCAGGAATGAACATAAAAACTTCGGGAACAAAGCAATGCAATTAGCCTTTCGAAATTCTAGGATAGACATCGGGGTTCAAAACTAATTCGAAGTGGATAGGGGTCCCGTATGTCGTTATCAGAAAATACTTGATACTCTTTAAGTTTGGAGACATTTCGGGCTCCTTATACACTTTGGCTATTTTCCAAAACTCCAATGGATACCTTGTGATTATGGTTTCTTTCTCATCCGGGCTTCATACATCACTTAATAAATCTTCCGACACAAAGGAGCTCCCCATGAACCTTTCACTATCATATAAATGTTTTACTTCATCTCCAAACATGTCTCCAGTGAATCAGCACCCATCGCTCGAGCGGACATTACAGTTCGCTCGAGCGGAGGGGTCTCTGGAATGGTTTCTGGGAGAGTTCGCTCGAGCGGACATGGGGTTCGCACGAGCGAACAGCTCTCTGGAATGACAAGAACCCTTTCCTGGGCAGTTCGCTCGAGCGATGTGTCAAGTTCGCTCGAGCGAACCGTCCAGAACTGAGTTCGGGACAGCTCTGTTCTTCCCTTCTTGTCTTCTCATTTCAACTCCCTTGAGTCCCATTTCTTCACATCAATGGGAGATCGAAATCTCTACCAAAACTACTACCGTCTCCATCAAAACTCCTCTCAACCTCCACAAGTAATCCATCCATTCATTCATATCCACATTCAACCACAAAGAGAAAGAAGAGACAAGTCCAACAATCACAAGTATTCATTGAGCTAGGCATAAGCAATGAATGAAGAGCTATAAATGATGTTCTTTTTCAAAAGTTTGGCAACTAACAAGACTCATATGTGCATTTCTTTCAAAATTAATGCAAGGCAAGAACATATAAAAATGAAATAGCAAGATCATCCACATTTTCATAAACTATACAAAGCTCAAAATATCCATTCATCCACTTGCCTTAAGTCCAAGCTAATGCAAATCAACCACTAATCACCTCTCCAAGCCAATATCACAAATCTACACAAAACCCCAAAATAAACCCATCTTAGGACCCTAAAATGGTAAATCATCAAAAAGAAGGAAAAGGGGGTTCAAACAAGCTAAGAAATAGGACCTAGGGGAAAGCCATTGCTCAATAGTAGGAGATGGAAGGAGATCCTTGCCTCTAGGGCCATTAATCAACAAGAAGGAGCTTGAAATAGGGGTTGCCCAGCTGAGATTTGTGCAAGGATGATGTCCATGGGGAGCTAGAAGGGTGGAGGAGAAGAAGTTGAGCCCAAGTCTCCATTGTAGCAAGGTTTGGAGGTGGAATTTGTGAGAGGGAGCAAGAAGGGGAAGAGAAAAGGGAAAAAAACCCTAAGGAGCTGGAGCTCTCTCTCCTAAGAGTGCTGGAATGAATGGGGAAGAAGGGAGAGGGGTGGTCCTTTTATAAAAGGGTGGGTGTGGGCCCCACTATCACTTAAACTTGTCGGGATTAAAACATCAATTTCTGGGCCTCGGATGCGATCGACTAACAAGGGAAAAATGTTCCTCGTAAAACCTAGTTTTTAAAAAGTACAATTTTGGCATGATTCTGAAATCTCGAAATTTGGGTCCAGATTTTGTGAAAAATACCGATTTTTGCCCCCATGGCTGGAAAAACTGGTTTTAGGAGCTTCGAATGGGCACGGAGTGAACACGAAAGTTGTAGGAAATGGCGAGATTAGTCTAACGAAGCTGAAATGAGAATTTTTGGGAATCACCAAGAATCTCCCCACGCTGACCACGCAAAACACATGGGACCCTACGGTCACTGTCTAGGTTCACTGGCTCTCAAAACTTCCCAAAGCTAATGAAAAGTCATTCTAACTCAAAAACTCAACCAAACAACCACTAAACCCATCGAGAAAACCAAATCACGATTAAAACCACACTAAACCAAGAAATTAGGGGTCGGGTTCTCACAAGTGTCAAGTAGTTATGGCCTTGCAAAGGAATACACATACTTAAAGAGTTCAATAAAAAATTTCTCAACAGGTATCAATGGAATCTATCTGAAAGAGTCCCAAGTCATATTCTTTTCCAGTCTGATGATCATGTCACTGATTACATACTAGCAAAATTTAGCAGAATAGTTTCTTCGCTGTTGAACATACTTCTGTGATGGTATCTATAATGATTGAATAACATTTCTTCTTCATCTTTATTTTTTTCTCCTTGAAATGTTGCAGGAAAGGAGTTGGAGAAGCTTGCAAAGGAAGCGGGATTTTACAAAGCCAAGCACTATGAGACTGGTGGAGGCCTCAGGGTAAACTTGGTAGCCACTCGATAAACTTTAAATTTAGAAAGTGCCGGTGTCCAAGAAACTCATCAAATTTTAAAGGACAAGTAAACAAAAAATCTGTCATTTTGCATTGGCTCTCAGTAATTCCTTGGTTTTCTTTATTTCAATGCATGAAACCTTTACTGTCACTTCTCCTTCTACTGGTGGTCTTAAATTGTGGTTCAGTTGCTTGGAAGAACTGCTAACGAAATCAATAACCCATGGAATGAATACCCACAGGCCATTGTTTGAATTACAAGAAAAAGCTTGAGGATGCAATGGCTAGATAAAACTATGAATTGCCTAGAGCAAAGTATTTTTATGTGTCCTTTTTTTTTTCTTAGAAATGAAATGGATGAATGTTCCAAGCATAGAATGACACATCTTTGATTTTATATTTGGCCAATTTATTTATATAAATGTCACCTGCAGTTTTAGCTCCATATCATTAATAAATGACTATCAGACCTCTAGAATTTTAGTCTGCCTAAGCCCAAGGTAAGCCATTAAATTCTTGGGCCTTGAATTTGAAGGATAATTGTAAGCCAAGTTGCAATGTAATAGTTTAAAAAACCTGCATGAGTTTAACATTTTCAAGCCATGGGAGAGAAGTTAAAACTTAAAAAAAAAAAAGAAAAAAAAAAAGACGACAACAAAAAATGAGTGACAGAGATAACCTTTTTCCACCAGAGATTAAAAGGTGAAAGTTCATCATCATCAAAGCCTTGATCCAGCGATGTTGGGGTAAGCTGATTAAAACATAAGATGCATGATAATAATTATAAAGAATATTCCCCTTTATGAAAGTTGTTATGGTAAGGATTCATTAACTTATTGATTAAAAAAAAAAAGGGATTCAATAACTAAAAATCATTAAATTCTCAACAATGTGCATTATTAATTTCTTACCACAGAGGATGTTATGCAGCGCTTTTCCATGGAAGCGCTGTAGCCATTTTCAGCGGAAACTTGTTATTTTGTTGCGAAAAAGTGAAAAGTTATTTTACTGGGAACATCAAAGCTAATTTTTCATAGAATCATGGAAAATTCAGGTTTTTTTTTTAACTCACAGAAAAACAGCTGCCCCAAATGTGGATTTCATTGTAGTGCAGAAAAGTGTTTATACAAGCATACCTATAGTGTGGTATAACATCACGTCTGCTAGGGATGACTTCAGCTTTTCCACAGGAAATTTTGTTTCCTTAACCCCTATGAGAGTTTTTTTTTTTTTTTTGACGAAATCATGAAAATTTTATTTTCACTACTTAAATTGTTTTTCCAATAGAAAAGCAGTTACATCAAATGATAAAAAAGACTCCTTAAAAAAGTGTCCAGCTTGTCTAAGTTGTTCTCCTGTTTCTTATCCGTTAATATAAAAAAATACAAAATTCTCATTCCACATTAAACTCCCTCATTTGTAGTTTCGATCAAAATTTTCATAGAAATTAATCAAAGAAGATGCGAAGAGAATGGAGTTTGTTGATTTAACCAAAATGGGGAAAATGTGTGATATGATATCCCACTTCAGTAGTTCACATCTTTACAAACCATTCTATGGGACTTTTCAAATGTCAACACCTGTATGGTGAAAATTTTAAAAAGGAAACCGAGTGATGTGTGAGATCTAAATGTGCCCATCACCCGATACGAGGGACTCCACCATTTCCACATCGGAAATACCAAAGTACCCTTTCCCTGGGCTTACGAGTCAAATCTCATGTTAGCTCAACTTGTTTTAAAGAAGGCGTGGGATCCTGAATCCCATAAGAATTATGGTGTTAAGCGTATTCAGGCGAGAGCAACACCAGGATGGGTGGCTCCCAAAACCTACAATATCATACTTAGTCGAGTTCACCATCAACTCAAGATTTATCATCACTGAAGCTATATGCTTCCGGGTCTTTTATTACATAGAAAATGATGTATTAAAGCAAACGGCCCCTACATCCAGTCGTTCATGCATGGAGAAGAAAGAGATCTTATAAACCAAACGAAACCGAAGCTACAAATGAGAGAGAGAGAGAGAGAGAGAGAGAGAGCAATGAAAGGGTGGGGCGGTGACGATGTCGCAACAACGACACTCTAGCTTCTCTTAGATTGAGGAAGCTCGTGAGAAAAGTGGGTCATCTAGAAAGAGGTGATCAGGCCAAAAGGGAGGACTAGTTCCATCACCGCTAGATGAGCTACAAGCATCTGCAGGATTGATGATTGACCTCTCTCCAAGAGTGGGAGGTGGAGAAGGAGGCAGTGGTGGTTTGGGTGTGTAATCTCCATGGCTGAACTGTGTAAAATTTGAATCTTGGTTGATTTCATTACCCATTGGAGGCATAAAGTCCCAAGGGTATGGAAGGTCTTGGGAAGGAGTGTAGTGGGGTATTTGGTCATTTAATGGTTGAGCATCAAGAAGTCCAAGAGAACCTTGGGTGGGGTTTTCTAGCTGAGAGGGGTTCAATAAGGTTCCTCTGGGTGATGGCATTGAACTCAGTATATTGATTGCGACCATATCTGCAATGTTGTTTGAATTGCCAGCCATTGCCATGGCCGACTGAACAAGGTACTGAATGTACTGAAACTTAGCAGACCGAATCACTTCTTGTAATCTGACTGCTTGCTCTTCCCATGGCTGTCTATCCATCAGCTCTTTTAAATTGGCCAGAGGGATCAATTGGGCCATGGTCGCTAAAAAGTCGGTTCGTGGGCAGTGCGTCATTGGGTCGATATCCATCTCTCTGAGCTTCTTCTTGAGTTGGGTGTTCCAGAAGTTCTTGATCTCGTTGTCAGTCCGGCCAGGGAGTTGCCTTGCAATCCTCGACCACCTTAGAACGAAGAAAACAACATCCAATAAGCACTCGAAGGAGAGATTTTTTTTTAGTATTATGAGAGTTAATAAATGTCCCAATTGAACAGCCAAAGCTGAGTAAAAGTTACTTGTTTCCGTGTATGGAATGGAGATTGAGGATGATCTGTTCCTCTTCTGGGGAGAACTTTCCCCTCTTGATATCAGGTCTTAAGTAATTAGTCCATCTCAATCTGCAGCTCTTGCCACATCTATTAAGCCCTTTCAATGCAAAAACAAAAAGGCCATGTGATACACTCACACCAAGTACATCAGTAGAGAGAGAGAGAGAGAGAGAGAGAGAGAGAGAGAGAGAGAGAGAGAGAGAGAGAGAGAGAGAGAGAGAGAGAGAGAGAGTGTATTTCTATACCTGCAAGCTTAGGAAGAGCTATCCAACTGCCTTGGCCATGTCTTTGTATGTGTTTTACTAGTTTGTTGTCTTCCTCAGGAGTCCAAGGACCCCTTTTCAGGCCATTCTCATCACAGCAAGGAGATCTTCCCATTGTATTGTTTCTGGTCTAGAGCTCTCTTTTTGCCTCCTCTTTCCCTACTTTGCTGCCCCAACAGCCATCATGTTGATATTTATACTACCATTACAGCATTCTTCTTCTTAAGTAATTATTCTTCATGCTTTTCATTCCTCTATTTACACCCTCATTGATGTAGACATAGTTTTCCAGTATGATATTAAATATATTCCATATAGGTTACAGCCTGTTAACTGGTACCACGTGCCATCCTTCATCAACAAGGAGTCCGGATACTGTGATTCAGCAGAAATCCACGGTTCCCAGTGTGCCTCACCGATTACAAAAATATGAATTACTCAAACTTAAAACTTAAATGTCATCCTCTTGTATGTGCTTAAGCAAAATTTCACTTTTAATAGGAGTTGGGGTCAACATCTTAATAAACATTTATAAAATATAGCAAAAAAATATTAACATAGATTTTCATGTATTTTATATAACATTCAATCCAATGTATGCAACTCTTATTTGAGTGAAACAAGGGGTTTTATATGACTACCCGATCTTCCCTAACAAAATCCTTGGAGAAAAGATTTTTTTTTTTCCTTTCTTTCTTTGCTTTCCACAAAGTTGTGTTCTTTCTTTTGCTTTCCACAAAGTTGTGAGAAAAGAAATCCATATTCAAGTTCCCCCCCACCCAAAATCCATACACACTATATTGATGTGAAATCCTTACCGCCACTAATCCATTAACACTGATGTTGATGTGAAATCCTTACTTGTGCAAATTTTAGCAAAGAATTCCCTTTTCCAAAGATACGGAGAATTCTTAGATTAGCCGATTCCTTACTTATTAACAAACATTTTCTAAAGGTATGAGTTGTCCCCGTTAACCTCCAACCTACGATGAGTTGTAAGCTTGGACCTGACTAATAAATGCTTTAGATGTGGACAAAGCCTGTACACCTAAAAGTATAGTTTTATAGGTGTTGATGGAGGCATTGGATCCCCTATATTACTTAATATTTGTGACAGTGGTATGTTGCAGTCACCCATGCATTTTCTAATTAATATGAGAAGCATCTGCAAGGCCACGATGAATCGATGCTAGTATCTGATCAAGAATGTGGGGATATGGATGCTAAAATGAAGAAAGCCTGGGAATAGTTCAATTTCTATCAACTAGCTGCATTGGAATCAAACTTATCCCACTGGTTATGTAAGTTCAATATTCTTACTTCCATCTTTCACTATAGGGTGAGGGGCATTTACATGGCTTTCCTTCTTTGCACATTAACGTTCTTTTTCTGCATATGATCATATATGGCTTTTCGTCTTTTGCACATGAATATTTTCAATTATTTAAGTGTCTCTCATCCTATTGTGAGAGATGGATGCACATAAATATTCTCCCATAACAAATAAATATAATAACATACCTAGGTGATAACAGTCTATATATAGTGGGCCAACCAACAAGAGTCCAGATCACCTGTCGCAGCTGTTATACAAGAGCCATGTGACATTTATCCTAAACTCTATTTTCGGTCACACATATAAATCATTTGGACAGTTGAAGGTGAATATGTCATCTACTTAAATCATACATCCAAGTTTTAATTAAAAAAGAGCAGGTCCCACCATCTGATTAAGCACAGCCGTGTAGCTATGATTAACCTCACTTCTGATGTGGTGTGTTAATCATGTTACTATGTCATGTAATCAATCACATGACGGGACCACTCTATTTTAACTGAAACTTGAAGATACCTTATATCAGTGGAGACAATGGGATTCTCCAAATTATACACATGTGCGTCCCGTGATAGAGTTCCAGAAAAGTGTGAAGGGGTTCCTGTCGTGACAGATGCGGACTCAACAACATTCCAAAAACATTCCAAATATATAATTAACATATGCTATTTGTTGTACGGAAAATGCATATGATGATATGTCTGATGAATGGTGATAACCACCCGCTAAGCCTAGCATGTATAAAAATATATGCCCCAATTAATAATTGGACCTAGAACATTGGGCTTTCATCATCAAGGTATGTCATTATATGAATTTTTATGTATAATGATTGAAACATTATACTTTTTTTGTTGGGTACTGCTCTAAAAGTGTTTTTTTTTTTTAACTAATTAATGACTTAGAGAAGGCATGTGTGTGTTTTCAATGTGCCTACACCACTCAATCATGAACATGTTCGCAAATAATCCATGTGATGAATGATGCGGGAATGGATACTCAATAACATTGCATCTAAACATTTGCAATATACACCAGCAAAAGGTGGGAAAAGAAGTAGCCACACCTTGAGATGAATTCCTCAAATGCTTTCTTTTCCAAAATTCTCCGATACAATTGGGCATTTAGGAAGCTATAACTCTAAAAACTATGAGAAGCCAAAAATGGCTTTTTAGTAAGTTTATTTTAAAAGTTAAATATGAGTATTAATATTTATTTTCTTTTATATAGAATACACTTGAACCTACACTCCACACTACAGTTTTTCTTTTAAGCCTTAATTGATCAGGATATAGAAGCAGAAGAGCCTTATTCCATTCCTGCAAAATGGCGGCTCGACAAACACCCTTAGAGTTATCCCTTGGGTTTTGCCCGTATTACTTCCTTTAGATATGAATTACGCTCCGGTCCTCAACAATTAAAGTTAGGGCCAGCTCTCTTAAGCTGAAGCTTAGAATAAGGTAAGCTCAAGTGTGTGGTGGGGCCCACCTAGGGACTCACATCGGAATGGGGGTAGGGGGGATTTTAAGGACTCCCTTGGATCATCCTCTTTGCAAAAAATCAACACCAACCATGATTTCTATCACATATATATATATAATTTGGATAGGCATCCTATCAACCTCAAATGCCTTAGATAAGCATATACTTGTGAGTGGACCACTTGTGATTAATTGGAATGGATCATACCCAACCACTCATCCTAAATGTCATGAAACCCATGCTTTTTACACCGATCCAAATGGAACTTAGTCATTGGATTGAAATTAAAAAAAAATAAAAATAATGCGTTCTAAATTCATTGGACTTGACGGCCACATATCAATGGGTTGGGATAATACGATGGCTTTGAAGTTTTATACAGCAGGCCATATTTGGATCTTTTGATCCCCACCTTCCTGTGAATTGATGTGTCCCAAAATGAGCCCCACAAGGGTGACTGTAAATTATTTAGATGATCATGCGTACACCTAAAAAGCTCAGCTTTCTAATTACATTTTTAAATGATGATGTGATGGTAATGATTTTGATTATAATTTGGATAGCCATCCTATCAATAGATTATAACTATTTTTTTTTTCAAACATGAGAGAAATTAGTAAGGGTTAATTACTTTTGAAAGATGGATAGTTATTGCCTAAACGACACTTACTTTTTAGACGTCTCATACTTGGCACAATGAGTTGGCATGCACAATGTGAGATGGCATTATTTTATTGGACAAATCAAGAGGGGCAAAGAAGGCTCTTTTAAAATTGCGAGTTTTTAAGAATTTCTCACCCACTCTCTCTCTCTCTCTATATATATATATATATATATATAGCAAGGCTCTCCTAAGCTCAAACTTAGGATAAGGTAAGCTCAAGTGTATGGTGGGGCCAACCTGGGGACCCACATGGGGATGGGATTCGGGGGAATTTCAATGACTCACTGGGATCTTCCTCTTTACAAATAATCAGCCCCAACCGTAATATCTATCATCTCCATATCGGTCCAAAAGTTTAATGGTCAATAGTCCATTTGGATCGATATATAGTTGATCCAACGGTCCATTTAATTCATATCTGACCGATGGTGGAAATGTGTAATTTAGGAGGGTCATGTGTTTGATCTATTTGGATGGATAAAAGGTGAGCCCCACAAGTATGAGCTTACGAAATTTTATCCTAAGCTTGAGCTTAAGAGAGCCTTGCTCATATATATATTGTGAGGCAATTATATATAGTTACATGCAAATTGATTGGGTTTTTTATATTAGTTAAGTAAACCCTAAGCTGTCATTTTAGTAATCATTTATACAAAAAATCATTCCAAACAGGTTACATGGGACCAGGGAAAGAGAGGGGCCTTGGGTTGGCATTTTTATTTACATCTTTTTTCACACATGGGGAATTGATCAGAGGTCCAATCACAAGTACCTACGCGCGGAGAGCAAAGAAGGCATTAGATCTTTGTTTATGCCCTTCTCCATGCAAGGACAATGAAGATTGCTTCCTCGAACAAGTCTCTCTGTCTGATGGACCACTTTTTAAGCAAGAGTCAATGTGAAAAAATGGCATTTCATCTGTGTTGTCTAGGAATCTGAAGATTATATAGGTAGCAATTCGTATGCAATTCAGCTGACAACATCAAAACCATTTAAAACTGAAGTCTCTTCTAGCTTGCATCCCATGCAAACGTTGCATAATAGTTTATGTATTCATGTATGCAAAAATATAACCATTATGTAGTATTATTTCATTTAATAACATTTTTAAAAATAATTAATGGCTAGAAGACAGCAACGCATGATCATTTGACCTAAAATAAAGGAAAAGAAAAATCTGTAAATCTTTTGAAGAGTCTAAAGATTCTTCTATTATACGAGAATTTGCTAGTCGTCAGCAGTTACCATCATCATTAAACCCAATCAAAATATATATATATATATATATATATATAGACAACAATACAAAGGATAAAACAACAACAACAAAATAAAAAGCATTCGCAAGGTGTGCATTTGTCTATAGTGAACATAGGGATGGCCATGATTTGGGTTTAAACGGGAGCCGTCTCACTCCTATTAGGGGAGGGTTTATTGATAGTTTTATTGTTTCGGGCGGTTTTGGGTTTAATTTGTTGCGAAACCTGACCCGCCCCATATATATAATATATTTATTTCTTTTAAAATTATAAATAAAGCTCATGTAGTTCAACTTGATGTTGGGCATATACTTAACACGTGGGAAGAGAAGGTGGCGTATTTTATCTCATTATAGGGAGGAACCATATACGTAGGCACCCTTTAATTACTCATTCTAGAGAAGAACTGATCATTGTAAAGACAGTAATGTAATTAAATCTCATGCCTCGTAGAACAGACTTTGTTTTTTTTTTTTGTTTTTTTTACAACTTTGGGTGTGAATTTTACTCCGGCAAGCAATTTATTTTTATAGCTCAGGGATTTGGAAATGGTTGGAGAAAGCGCATATTTTTGGGGAAAGAATCACAAGTCCAATCTCTCTGCTATTAATTTGGACTACAAAAATCCTCAAGTAGTGTTTACAAAAGACTATTTACAAATACAATCTTTGGTGGAGGAAACAAGAGTTTACAAATAAACAAGAAAAAAACATGAAGCATGCACAATAGAAACTACTGATCAATTATTGTTTCATCAGTAATCAATATATATGGACCACTATTACTAGGAGAAGAAAGAATCAAGTCCATTCTTCTGCCAAGCAAATGGTGGATAGGTTTTTTTTTTTTTTTGTTTTCCTCTCCTAATTTCTATTTTGATGTCGGTACGAGGCTTTTGTACCGATAGCACATTCTCTTGTGTTTTTTTTAGAGTGGGTTTGTATTGCGAGAGGATTTTCACTTTCCCAAAATCTTCATGAGAGAGAGAATACAAATTTTTAACCCTGACATAGGATATTGAAATTCTCTTTATTTAGGGTAATTGTTTGGTTTTTTTCCTTTTTCTTGACTAAAACCAGTAGCACCAAATGATCGCGAAAGGATTTGCACAAAAAATTGTGACAATTTTCCTTCCTACTATTGATTCCTCTAATCACTCAAATGTAACCTAAAGGGCCTATTCTTTTGTAAGAATCTTGAAAATTCTTGTCTAGAGAATTTGAGATTCTCCAAATATTGTCTCACATATGGAATTCCAAATTCTCAATGACCATCGGTATTTTGAAATGTTGGAAGTCAAAGAATTCGAATGGTTAATTGTGACCTTTCAAATGAGTTGGAATTCAAAATTCCATTCATAAAACCTAGCATTTGAAAGGTTAAGGGGACATCCCATCCTTGTCAGAAATCCACAATATGGAAAATCTTATCAAAACTCATATGAAGATTCCTTTTAGTGGTGTTTGCTTGTATTACGTTCCTGTGCTGATAAAAAAAAACCATTGCATGCGAGATATCTCCCTGCACGTTCGCATTTGTGCACCTAATAGTATACGGCCCACTAGTAAACATTGGGCACTGTCAACCCAAGTAGTGATGTTCATGGACCCAGCCGGTCAACATTGGCAGTTAATTTATTTCCCCATAGCCAAATAGGCTGACAACTTTATGCTTATAGGCTCAACCACATTCAACATTTAGGGCCCACTTCTTTTCTTGCAACTAAATCTCTGAGAATTTTAAAATTCATATTTCTAAAAGTGGTTAAAATTAAAAATGAAGAAAAAAATGTGACTATTAAAAAATGACCATCAAATAATCTCCCATTTAATAGAATACCAAGCTATCACCCTAGCAATTCAAGGAAAGTCAACATATCTTCTACATCTTGACCTTAATATCTTTCACCTCTAACCTCTTTAGTAGTACTCTGTTGAGCTCATTTGTGCATGAATTCCTATGTTTTTAATACCCTTGCACACAAATGGGCTATTAACATTTAAAAAAAAAATGATATTGTGCATATGGACTGGAGGAACACCTAGAATTAAACCATCGACTTGATATGCCAAATTTTTTGCCCAATCAATAATTATATAGGTTGGACTAAACAAGTTAGGGGTGTTCCCAGCCCGAGCCTGATCCGGGCTTCGGGCCAGGCTTAGATAAGTAAGTAGGGCCCGTTTAATAATTAGGTTGGACTTGGATTAACTTATATAAATCCTAAAGCCCGGCCCGGCCCTTGTAAGGAATGCATGTAATTTTATTTAATTAGTCCAAACAATTGCTCGAATGTCCACAAAATAGAAAAAAAGCCCACATCGGCCTGGCCCGATTGATTAAATGGGTGGGCTAAGGCTGAACTTTTATGGCCCATATCGGGCCTGGGCCTGCGTTTCTAAAGTCGGGCTGGTCCTGGATATGGCTTAGCCCGGCCCAACCCAGCCCATGAACAGCCCTAAAACAAGTTCCACCCTTCCTTGTGTTCTAGTTAGAGAAGAATCAAAATAGAGCTTTTACATCTATATGTAAAAAGAAAATCCTGTGATATGTTGTCACAGGAGACTTTATTGGAGATTATTTTTCAACGTTTTGAAACATCTTTGAAATGATAATATTTCCAAACTGCCACATTTTTTGAAATATCAGGAACGGGTGCATTCATAAACCCTACCAGTGTGAAATAAAAATATTTAGATTTGGATTTTTACCATTCCTCCCAAGTGGAAAAAAATAATGCAAACGGTGCATTCATAAACTTTACCGGTGTGAAAAAAAAATATTTAGATTAGGATTAAAATAGTTTACCATTCCTCCCAAATGAAAAGAAATGATGCAAATTCTCTTTATTGGATGTTGGCAGGTTTCAAACCATGAACTGGACAGCAGACCTAATTGCGGGCATCGGGTAGATGTGTTTATTTTAGACCCACCTTTTTCACACACATATTTGGAGAGAGAGAGAGATAAAGAGAAAGAGAAGCTGGATTTTGGCTCTTATGGAGTCCAAAATTCAATCTCTCACTTTCGGATATCTTTATGCCAGTGGCTTGTGTAACGTCCCCCAAAATAAGAATTGAAAAAAATGTGAGAATAAATCAAATTCAGTTTTTTTTTTATGTTTAATACAAGACAAGCTTTCCAAGCAAGGCCGGGATCTTAATGCTTGCTGGTGTTGATTGTGCTGAGCTATAGATTATGCAGTTTTATATGTAGGATCGTTGAATTGTGCGCACCTTTTCTTGTCCTCTGGGAGACACGGAGCTGTCATTATTTTCTCTGCTTGCTAGTTTACTGCTCTGTTTTGATTTGAGGTTGAGGTCTCCTGTCTTATGCATTTGTTCTCTGTTTTTGCTTTTGGAGCCCGTTCCTTAAGCCTGTATTTTTGCTACCTTGCTTCTTAACGGCCAGGGTTCGTGGGTTGCTTATATTGGTCTCCAATTTGGACCATTTTTCTCCCATCGTTTTTAGCTCTGACGCTGTTGCTTTTACCCTGCTGCACCATGCTGTATATCTGGACATAGCTGGTCGCCTCACAGGAGTGTCGAAACATGTAGTAGTGAATAATTCATTTTGTATAGTCCCAAGTTGTTAAGATATTCCTTTTTACTTGCTATAAAAAAAAAAAAATCTAATTGCTTCCTAAACACCTATTAATCACCCATCCACTTTCTTCCACATTTCAGTCCATCACTAGGAATCCATTTTCAAGATCCAATCTTTTTCACTTTTGGCGTCTCTTCTCTTCTCCCACATGCATTTGCATTTTGTGATGTGGGTCAGCGGGAGGGGTGCTTCTGATATTGTGCTTCTGGTGCTTCTGCCGACCTACCGGTTGGAGGAGGAGGAAGATGGGAGGGTGCTGGTTTCAAGGATCCCTCGCGGCAGCTCAATGGATGTTTCCATGATTGACACGAAGTGAGGCAACAAGATCAGATTGCCCATACGTTTTTTCACAGTGATTCCGTGATATTGCGAGTTAGGGGCATTTTTTTTCAAAAGCAAGTGACTCCAAATCAGACACCCTTTTGATTATTTTTAAAATACGTGTTATCATTTACTTGTAAGTGAAAATCCCATAGTTTAAACCATTGATGGAGTGAAAATGAACATACCTTCCACTAACTCCATGCTTCAACCACGGCTCACATCGATTACTTTGCTTCAAGTTTTCAAAAGGAACCAGAAGCTAGAACACGCGAGTTCACAGAGACTTTGGAAAGAGTTTTACCGAGATAAAATATATGAGCATTGTTCAAGTGAGAATTTTCAGCATACAAGATCATGCAAACTCGCAGGGATCGAGAAAGAGGACACCCCCAGTGGTTTGAATGCTCATCTCACATAGCCGCCCGAGATCGATCCATGAGAGGGTAGATTATCTCACAAAAAACTTTAGCATTCATGACCCAATCTAGCAAAAATAAAAATAATAACATCACCTATGGGACACACCTGGGTTCATGTCCATCACAGGAGTTGGGACACACCTATGGTACCCTAGCCAAGGCGACGAGAGAAGAGGAAGCCCACACCATTGGAAGGAAAGCCCAGACGTGTGGGAAGTGAAGCCCACACGAGTGGAAATAGTGGCATACTCAGGCGTTGGACCCTGGAAGACTGGATGAGCATGCATAGTTTACCTACCAACTTGCAACCCCTTGTTCTTCTCAATGAGAGCTAAAAGTGTGCAAAAAACCAAGATTTAGAAGATTATATCTTACCAAGCATCTTAAGGTTGTTTCATAAGGAATAGCAATTGGCTAATAAGTAATAAGAGTACAATCAAAGACATTGATATTAAACTAAGAACTTAATGAGATTCTAATAGATTCTAATAGCAATTGACTAAAACATTCTAATCTCTCTCAGATAATGATCATCATGCGTCCATGGCTCCAAAATTCCATGATCCATATACACTCTATATGGAGGATATCGAATGAAACACAACCACCATTACATCCAGTCATCCATGCATAGACAAGAAATTAAAAAAGATATCCACTTGCGGCGCAAAGTAATGATGTAAACCAAACAAAATAATCTAGACCGTGTGTTACGCATCTTCCACATTAATCAAATACAAGTATGTAGTCACTTTCAAACCCACACCTCTTCCGAGAGAGAGAGAGAGAGAGAGAGAGAGAGAGAGAGAGAGAGAGAGAGAGAGAGAGAGAGGGAGGGAGGGAGGGGTAATGCACAAATCACAATGAAAGAGTGGTGCAACTACGTGACACCCCTGCTTCCCTTTCATGAAGGAAGCTCAAGAGTAAAATGGGTCATCAAGAAGGAGCTCTGCCCAAAAGGAAGGACTACTTCCATCATAGCTAGATGTGCAACAAGCATCTGCAGGATTTTTTATTGACCTCTCTCCTATAGTGGAAGGGGGAGAAGGTGGCAGTACTGGTGATCTGGGTGTGTACTCTCCTTGGCTCAACGAAGCAAGATTTGAATCTTGGTTGATCTCATTGGGCATAAGAGCCTGAAATTCAAGATCTGGAGGAGTAGTGTAGGGTATTTTGTCATTTAATGGTCGGCCACCATCAACTCCAAGGGAATATTGGGTGGCATTTTCTATCTGGCAAGGGTTCAACCCCAAGTTTTCTCTGAGCAACGGCAATGGATTCATTACATTGATAGCGTCCATATCTGCAGTGCTGTTTGAGCTGCTGTCTGGATTGCTTGCCACTGAAACAGCCGACTGAATAAGGTACTGAATATACTGATACTTAGCCAACTGAACAGCTTCTTGTAGTCTGACTGCTTGCGCATTCCATGGCCGGTTATCCATCATGACCTCTTTAAAATTGGCTAGAGCCATCAATTCAGGTAAGGTGGTGAAGAAGTCAGTTCGCGGGCTGTGGGTATTTGGGTCGATACCCATATGTATCAGCTTCTTCTTGATATGGGTGTTCCAGAAGTTCTTGATCTCATTGTCTGTCCGGCCGGGGAGATGCGATGCAATCGCAGACCACCTTATAACAAAGAGAATAAAATTTATCAAGAACACAAAAAAGTAAAATATTTTTTGGGTATTAATGAGAGTAAAATGTTCCAATCCAACAGCCAAAGTTGGGTAAAATTACTTGTTTCCTAGTATGGAATGGAGATTGAGTATGGTCTGCTCTTCTTCTGTAGAGAACTTTCCCCTCTTGATATCAGGTCTCAAGTAATTAGTCCATCTCAATCTGCAGCTCTTACCGCATCTATTAAGGCCTGGAATTAATGGAAAACAACATCCTTTAATGATACATATAACTATGAAGATATGGAGAGAGAGAGAGAGAGAGAGAGAGAGAGAGAGAGAGAGAGATACTAGTTGGGTGGATGTGTTTCTCTACCTGCAAGTTTAGGAAGAGCTCTCCAACTGCCATGGCCATGTTTTTGTATGTATTGGACAAGCTTCGTGTCTTCCTCAGGAGTCCAAGGACCCTTTTTCATGCCATTCTCATCACAGCAAGGAGATCTTCCCATAGTATTGGGTTTTATGTGGTTTAGACTTCAGATCTCACTTGTTGCCTCCACTTTCCCAACTTTGCTGCCCCAACAAGCATCATATTGGTATTTATATGGCCCTTCTGCCTCCTCTTTATTATTTAATTCTTCCTAACGTACACAATTCCTTCTAGTCTCTCCTTGATGTAAAAAAACAATCATGATACATGGACAAACTTTTTGTCAAGAATTTGGGACAAACTACCATGTGGCACAATCCTAGAGGTGCTTTTTCCCTCTCTCTCAAAAGTTGAATGCATTGTTCACCTCTAGGATTGTGCCACATGGTAGTTTATCCCAAATTCTGGACAAAAAGTTTGTTCATTTAGACTTTTTGGTAAAAAAAACTTTATATATAATGTGCGCATAAAGCCTACAGCCTATTAAGTTCCCCGAAGGGAAATGTTTTCCAACAAGAAGGGCAAGTACAGCATTATATATGGGTCCCACTTGGTCCAACTTTCATCAATGCAACCCCTTTGATACTCTTCTCATTTCGTGATTCGGCATTAGGCCGAAACTTACACTCATTGAACCTTCACTCATTGTTGAATTGAGTCTCAAAAAAGATCTACGGTTAAGATATCAATCAACTTTAAGGCTGCTAAATCAAGGATTGAGATAATTCGATTCGGGTGATTATTTTTGGATCCCTCTTGTCCATGAGTAGATTTTTTTATCTGTCCTTGTCCCATTGATAAACTTTCTTCTAAGTGTGCCCCACGTCCCACGAGCTGGACACCCAGTTTGCTCCTAGGAAAACATTCTCCTCTTATATTAACCTACCTGTTTTTGTTTATAGGTTATAATGATGCACTTCTTAGCTAGAGTCTTTTCCAAAGAAATTAGTTTAACCTATTTAGTTTAGCTACAGAATTAAAATAATAGAAAACATATTTAACTCTAAAAGTACATAATTACATAGTTCATAGTTATAATGGAAACATCCATAAAAATGTAGGGACTACATCTTTCTCAACTCTTTGTATTGATTCATTAAGAGCAGTCAATGATTATTTATAAGAATACTATGTCTCAAAATAGAAAACATAATATAATCCAATTTAGAAAAGGTAGTTACATTCCCAATAGGGAACCAAATCACATATTCATCTAAAATTTTGTATAACCCAAATCTATTATAATCTAATATAAGGGAAATTCAACCTAATTTTTTTATTCAATCTTGTCTAAATTTTTCTCAAATAATATCATGTTATTGTGTATATAAATACATAATTTATAGATATTTCGGGCATGTTTGGCATCATTCTGATCATTAGTAGAACAAATGTAGAAAAACTTTGGACAATGGACATAGCATGTTATTGCAAATTTGCAATCCAAGGATTCACCCCTTTTCTCTTTTGGGCAGTTTTGCTGATTCTTTTGTGTGTGTGTGTGTATTATATATATATATATATATATATATATATATATATATATATGGGAAGTGCTCTAGTGAGAGATACTCTCACCAAGTTGGCGAAAGATGGGTGGGGGCCCTCACATTTAAGTTAGGGGTCCTTACATTTAAGTTAGTGAGAGTGGATATGGAAGTGAGGGCCCCCACCCATCTCTCGTAAATTTGGTGAGGGTGTCTCTCATAGGAGCACATCCCTATATATATAGTCATTTTTCTCTTTTGTACCCTCCCTTCTTTCCTAATACTACCAATGCTATGATGTAGACATCCACTCACTTGCTAACATGAGATCATGCGATGCCACCAGTAAGACCATTTGAATTCGAATTCGAATTTGATCGACGGTGGATATGGTTTGGTAGTGTAGTCCAATCGAATTTTTGGGTGGACTCTAAGCTCATGAGGGGCTGCCTGGGATCCAGAATCCGGAGGACAAGGAGAGCACTACGTACATCCAATGCCATGTGGTTACAATAAGACATATTTAAGGCCACAAATCAAAATTTTCAATCTTTCCTAAGCTTTTAGAAGTTTACTACATAGACATTGATGCTTCCAAGTACGTACCCATTGCCCATTAAAAATGTGGGCACTATTGTTAGATTCTGCAACTGCAGCTCTAAATAAATTGATTGGAATTGTATTCGGTTACCGAGTCATCCATCTCCACGACATCTCTCAGTTAACTAAGATTCTCTTCTGCTCTTTTTCCATGAGGAATCTGGGAGTTTAAAATTTAAATTATCTTTAGTACTGATTCTCTCTACTCAGGTCCACATTTGAATGGTCTAAAATAATTTTTGTTACCTGTCCATAATTCAACAGAGATTCAAAGGGTCTAAAGTGTTTGATAAGTTAGATCTCGCGATGTGAACAAAAGATGTTTTAATCGTATATTGAGATTATGATCTCATCCATATAGCCTTACATGTATCTAATTATTTCATTTTTTTAAATAGTCAACCTCAAAAAAAAAATTCTCTTATGATACATTAAATGCATTTTGGTGCCGATCCAATCGATTTTAGAGATTGTTAGCCATCCGATCAATAGCATTATGAAATGAATTAGTATGCATTTGATGGCTTTAGATAAGATCAATAGCAACATCCTTCAGATCTAAATTCTTACTTGATTATTAAAATGCATAGAAAACAAACTCTATCCAAGAATATGGATGATCCTCAATTGAATATTATTACATCTGCTATATATTCTTTTGCCATATTTGCATTACATGATCATATCAAAGGTGTCCATCACCAAATAACGGGCCTTGCACATGCAAGATTTTTTTAACTTTTACTACCCAATTGCCCCCATCAATTGGATTAAATATTTGAAGCCTTGTTCCCAAAATGTACCAAACCATATTATATTTTGCAACCATTTCAATGACCATTTATATATGTAAAATCATGCCAAACTAGGTGCATGGATTAATTTATGCAACTATGAAGGAGAAGGGATTGGGTTGGCAACTTGAGCATTCTTACTTCATCAACTTCACACGTGGAGAATTGACAATATCAATCATCAGGGGAGGGAGAGGGAGAGAGAGAGAGAGAGAGAGAGAGAGAGAGAGAGAGAGAGAGAGCATTAGCATTGGATCCCTTTGTTTTTATAGAATGTAAGGACAAAAGAAGATTGCTTCCATGACCAAGGTACTCTGTCGGGTGGACCAGCTTGTCTATACAAACGAAGAAAATCAATGCAGAAAAGGTACTAGCGTAAATCCATTTCAGATCAGTCTGATGAGATATGTGTTTGTCACTGAATCCAGAGAAATGGTTATTATATTTTCAGCAGAGTGCCTTGCGGGCTTGGATTTCAACTGAAAAACAAAATCCCATTTAAAACTCATCGGGTGCGCACCGATTCTCTCCTTCCAATGCAAAACTATAGCAAACAACAAACGCATCTTCCAACCTCTCGATCCATGCATTAAAAGAGAATTATCTGCGAGGCTCTCGATGGAAGGTTGACACTCGGCATCCCAAGCTCCAACTTAGGCTTTCCCAACATTTGATGAAGGTGGGTCAATTCCGTTGGTGGGTATCTGTTGAGGACAACGTCCGTCCTTACTCCTGAGCAGTCATAATTGTGGTCAAGTTTTCACTCTCACCATATTCGCTCTCACGATAAAACCATTACGGTGCCGTTTCCCATCACCAATTGATTTTGGGATAAGTCGTATTAGAGCCTGGTAGGTCAGGTAAGTCACGGGACATGGATATTACGAGTTTGCAGCAGGGCCCGCCTTGGTGACTAAAGTCCAAAATGAGTGAGAGAAGTAGACATCAGGTGAGGTGGAGAGATCACTAACTTAACCACAGCATTCTTTTCATTGCATAGACTCATCAGCATTGTCACATTCTCGCTACAAATTGATTAACAGGTCTCATTGTTGGGGGTAAACCTGATTTTAAACACTGTTGAAGGTCACATTGTGTGAAGGGTGTAAACAAAATCCTGCTTAAGTCTAAACCAATGGATTAAGGAGCAGTTTTATCGTACAAATTAATCAGGTCCAGCCATCCATCCTGGTCCAATTTCAGGTCTTTAATGAACTGTGTGTCTAATTATCCAACAACATACACATAATACATAAAATACATCATCATTATCATCATCATAATAGTAAATTGGATATCTACTCACGTACGTAAAATATGCATTCTATATCCTTTTTTGGTTAAAAATGTTATATGTTTTTGTATTATATTTTTACTGCATTTGATAAAATATCTAGTTATACTAATATTTAGCTAAATGAAGCAAGTCCGGCTCTACTAAATGTACTGATTAAAAATCGGGTCCTGGTCCGGGTCCAGGATTACCATGGACCCAACCTGCATCCAGACCTTATACAACTCCACATATATGTGACAATAAAGTTAAAAAAAAAAAAAAAAAAAAAAAAAAAAAGAAAAAAAAAAACAAGAAGAAGGTAATAAATAAAGGGAGAGGAAAGAGAAGTGGATGCCTATAGCTGCAAACTTTCTTGAGGATGGATCTTCATATATAAAAAAATCACTGCCACCTGCTCAATGTAAATCTGAGCTTACCTACACCACCCAATTGATCAGTGACCCCAAATCAATCCAATCAAGTGATCATAGTAACCGTATGATAATCCATACATTTTCCATGTACGGACCATTAACTACATATTGCTAAATTAGAAGGTTATATATGTTAAATGAGTAAATGATATAAGCCAAAGCAGGCCCCACATAGGTTAAATTAGAAGATTATATTACCACTGTATTGAAAACAACACATGGCCACTTCAAGTAAAATAAAGGAATAAAATGGTGAGTGAATCTTTAAGAGGATCATAAACAATTTTCAATAGCTTAATGATTTGCATCCCAACTGTTTAACCATCATTGGATAAATCATATCATACACAGACAGAGATGGACAAAGGGAAAAAAACGAAAATAGGAACATAAATAGAATGAAAGGCTTTTCTCTAGGGTGCTTTGTCACTAGATATATAATATTAATACTTAATTTGTACTCAATGAAATTAATTGTTGTTGTAACTAATGATTAATTACATGACTTGTTCCGGTACATTCACCCTCTCTTGGAGTTTCCATGCAAGGTAGCTTGTTGGGGCTGACCTCAGGTCCCACTAATGATGGGACCAAGGGAGATAGGTAGACCCATTTGGATAGGGCCCATATATCAAGATTTGAGGTCAATCGATCTCATGTCTTTAACTCCTTGTTTCATGGCTTACAAGTTTAACAGCTGTATATATATAAACCCTTAATGATTCAGCCGGTCGTTTTATACATTTAGATGATGTTGAAAGCCAATAATTAGTGTTTGATGGTCAATTCATATTAGTGCCCAAGTGGGCCCCACGTGCTACTATCCACGGATTCCTTTGTGTGAGGTAAACGCACATTAAAATAGGCCACTATATAAACAGGGCAGAACTAATTCCTACGTTTTGTTATGTCTTAAAAGATTGATTGATTAAGCATTTGGATTGATGAAGAACCCCAAACCCAACCCCAACCCCAACCCACTAGGGGATCCCCATCCAACAACCGGTCCTTTGATTTGACTCTAACAAAATAAAAATGATCAGCCGTACGTCTTCCCAGGATGAAATTAATCAACCCAAGTGAGTCTTATTTGGTAAAGATGCCTGAACAAGTTTCTGTCGCCACTCTATAGTGTGATTGTGCACATTCATATGGGTTGATTTTTTTTTTTTTTTTTTCTCTCTTCATCAATGTGTAACATCTGCAAAGTTGTGAGATTTCAAATAATTAAGTACTATAAGGACGGGTCGAATCTAGAAAAAGCTGAGATTTACCGTTATCAAACGTAAAATTTTCAAATCCTCAAAGAACATCAATAAAAAGTGCTCAATGACATGTTTCCCAAACAAGAGCAATGGGTGAAAACTACAGTTCATGCATAACGGACAGCCATAGGAGAACTACCTCTTACCTCACTGGTAACAGACGACACTTCTAACTTGATTGGCCAGGGCTCGCGAAGGTTGGACATGCCACCTTTTCTCAGTAAAAAGCTTTGTCACCTCACCTGAAGACTCCATTACCCCACCTGAAGACTCCATTACCTCACCTCAGGTCTACTCCCCTCAACAGATGGGAGGGTCCCAGCCCCCTTTTGTGGGGTTAAAAGAAAAAAAAAAAGACTGACAGATAGAGAGATGTTGATCGAATTCCGACAAGAGTTGCGTGTACCATGCACCCTACCCTATTGTGGTTTGTTCCTTAATTTTAAGGGAAGAGTATAGAGTCTAGACACAAGGGACCATATGAATCCGAACACCAGGCCAGTCTGCACTCCTTATTCATTTCATATCCAAATCCGTACATCAATGCATGTAGCTGTTGGACTGTTAATTTATCAGGGGGTTCACTGTTCACACTGTATGTGAGAGGCCCAGATAATCAGTTCGATATCAAGAGAAAAATGAACTTGAATTGTCCAACCATAGGCCACTGGACTTCTTCTCTGCTACCACTACCAGGAACTGCCTGTTTCTGACGATTCTAATGGGCCAGGCTGGTCCTCGTGTGATCCAGCCCGGGGCGCAATGGCCCTATTTTTTGATTGATTGTTAGATTGGTTGGGCTTGCACCTTTCTATTATTGAAGGCCTTGCCTAACCAGCATATTTTGAAATTGAGGTCTAGTCTAATTTTAGTTCCCATGAGCTGCACATGGGTCTTCGTATATAGTCCAATAACTATATGGGTATGGGTTGGGAAGCTCAACTCCAGCGGACCAGGTCCATGACCTTGGCTATATAATATATATATATATATATATATATATATATATATTATATATATATATGTGGGAGCTGCTCCCCTACACTGCAGCTGAGTTTATTTTCAGCTGGAAACGTGTGTAGGGGAGGAGCGTGTGAAATTTCAAGTTCCTCTTAATGTGTTTGATTTCGCTGGCTCGCCATCAAATGTTCAAGTTCCCCCTCATTTGACGATATGGGTATAGGGGAGGGCCCCCACCCATCTCTCACCAAGTTGGTGAGAGTATCTCTCATAGAAGCACTTCTCATATATATATATATATATATATATATATATCGGCATAGCTCTCCTAAGTTGAAGCTTAACTTATCCTAAGTTGAAATATCAAATTAAAGTTGATTATATCTATTTTTTGCATGATGAAACTGGAAAATCCAGTTCTGATTGGATTTATCTTAATTTTAGAGACAATCATCATGTAAAAAACAACGATAGTTGACTTTAATTTGTGGGACCGGTACTGTTTCAACTTAGGATAAAATAAGGTTCGGCTTAAAAAAGCTGGCCCTTATATATTACCAATACATATGTATATATATAGGAAGATGCTCCTATGAGAGATAAGGTGGGGGCCCTCATATCAATATCCAATACCAACAACTTAAATATGAGGGCCCCCACTCCTATCTCTCATATAAAGTAAGAGATATCTCTCATAGGAGCATCTCCCATATATACAGCTGTGATCTTCTAGTGTGTATGTGTGTGTGTGTGTGTGTGTGTTTTTTTTTTTTTTTTTTTGTACCAGTTAAGAGAACATTTTTTATGGCCATAACTTGTTTGTTTTTTTAATGAGTAGAAGGGATAAAGCTGGCAATAAATCCATGGGAGAAAAACTAAGTTAGCAATGATTAATAAATCAAAGACTAAATTACCAATGATTAATAAATCAATGGTCAAAGTGGTTAAATTCTCAGTGTTCAATTTTTAATTTCTTATCACACTAGAATCTAGATGTGTTTCGTGACACAACTTCTGTGTAGGGATAGCAATGGCTGATCCAATTCTATAAGGGGCAGATTTGGTTCTGGATATTTTGGTTTAGAGAAATGAGCAAATCTATATAGATTGTGACCTACATTAAGTTTAGGGCAGATTTGGGTTTGGCCATCCCACCCTGTTTGCAGATACTTAAGATAGTTTATAATGGACTAGACATAAATCAACCCACCCTGAATAGTATCCATCACGGGAAGGATTTAGATTGCAAAATAGTAACCTGACACTGGTTGGATTTGTTACGAATTAGGTCCGGTTCAAGTTAGGGAGGGTTCAAATGAACCCAATGTGTTGCCATCCCTACTTCTGTCAGTCACAATTGCTCAAGCTGCAACAAAATTAAAACTTTTGACCTATATATTGGTTAATTTGTCCTACATGCGTTTCAGTCTTAACCAGGCAGGCCTATAAACCCAAAATAGCTCTACTTTCTTTAAGTCAACAGAGGGGTCTGAGGGTATTTTAAGTTTTGGTATCTTCTCCATTTGAAACCAACACTTCAATGAATTGGTAAGCATAGTCTCAAGTTAAAATATTAGTGGAAAAGTTCCACTCAGACATATTCAAAATATGCATTTCATGGTAAGAATACTAGAAAATTACATATGTATCACTTGTTCCTTTTTCTAATTATTATTCTGAGATGTCAAACCTCATTATCTAGTGATTATGATGCCTCATCTTACTAAAAGAATCCAATCAACCCTAACCTAGCCATAATAATAGCTTAAACTAAGTCTTTAAAAAGAACAAAGGATCAGAAGATGAGTTGGCTTAATCATGTGAGAGAATCACCAAACCCTTGGTTATGACCAATCATAGGCAATTAGGCACTCTGATGACCTTCCGTTTCCTATTATAAAACATTCTAATCTCTCTGAGTTGGCCTTCCATTTCGAGGTGACGGTCGCCTTGCTTCCATGGCTCCATATTTTATGGTTTGTGCTCGAAGTAACACAATTAATACTTCCAGTTACTCTATAGTCATTGGAGAGTTGGTTGGGGGTCCCTCTTTCCATAGAAATAGGTGAATTAAAGCGAACTACCCTTGCATCCACTCATTCATGCATAGACATGAAAAAAAGATACAAACTTCTTGTGCACATTAATGAAGTGAACCATAACAAAATCGAACCTACAGCATATGTAATGCAGCTTTGACATTTATCAATTACATAGATGTAGTCATTTGATCAGAGAGAGAGAGAGAGAGAGAGAGAGAGAGATTTGTGCAACTACAAACATCCATCATCATTGTCTTCCCATCAAAGCCTTGTCCCAAATGTGTCGAAATGGGTACATAAATTTTGTTTCTCCGTGCGGGTTTACCGTGAGCCAAATAATTGGATAGATTGTCTGTTCATCATATTTATCCTTTTTACTTTCATCCATGTCCTTCCTGGTCCGCCCCAACTAGAAAGACACCCATGCTTCTGTTTAATGGAGGAAGCTCATGTGAAAAATGGGTCGTCAAAAAGGAGCTCGTCCCAAAACGGAGGACTACTTCCATCATAGCTAGGTGAGCTACAAGCATCTGCCACATTGTTGATTAACCTCTCCCCAATAGTGGGAGGTGGAGGAGGCAGTGGTGAGATGGGTGAGTAATCTCCTTGGCTCAACTGTGTAAAACTGGAATTTTGGTGGACTTCGTTGCTCATGGGAGGCATAAAATCCCAAGCGTATGGAAGGTCTTGTGGAGGAGTATAAGCAGGTATTTGGTCATTTAATGGTTGAGCATCAGCAACTCCAAGAGAACATTGGGTTGCATTTTCTAGCTGGAAAGCGTCCAATACCAAGGTTTCTCTGGGTGATGGCAACGAACTCATTACATTGATGGCTTCCAAGTCTCCAATGCTGTTTGGGGTGTTATTTGAATTGCCAGTCACTGAAACGGCCGACTGAATAAGGTACTGGATGTACTGATACTTAGCCAACTCAACAGCTTCTTGTAATCTGATTGCATGTTCATCCCATGGCTGGTTATCCATGACCTCTTTCAAATTGGCTAGAGCCATCAATTCAGGCATGGTCGTGAAGAAATCGGTTCGTGGGCGATGTGTCATTGGGTCGATACCCATATGTACGAGCTTCTTCTTGATATGGGTGTTCCAGAAGTTCTTGATCTCGTTGTCAGTCCGGCCGGGGAGATGCGTCGCAATGGCCGACCACCTTCGAACAAAGATAACAAAATCCAATAAGAACACGAAGAAGAAATAAGAAATGTGGGTATTTATAAAAAAAAGTTAGAAGAGCCAATTGAACAGTCAAAGTTGGGGTAGAATTACTTGTTTCCGAGTATGGAATGGAGATTGAGGATGGTCTGCTCTTCTTCTGTGGAGAACTTTCCCCTCTTGATATCAGGCCTCAAGTAATTAGTCCATCTCAATCTGCAGCTCTTTCCACATCTATTAAGTCCTGAAAGTGCCCAAAAAAAAAAAACATACTTAAATGATAATGATCACACTAAGCACAGAGTGTGTGTGTGTGTGTGAGAGAGAGGAGGCAAGTGGGTTGGTGTGTTTTTCTACCTGCAAGTTTGGGAAGAGCTCTCCAACTGCCATGGCCATGTTTTTGTATGTATTGAACAAGCCTCTTGTCTTCCTCAGGAGTCCAAGGACCCTTTTTTAGGCCATTCTCATCACAAGAAGGAGATCTTCCCATTGTACTGTTTCCAGTTTAGAGCTATCTTTTTGCCGCCTCTTTCCCTCCCTTGCGTCCCTAACAAGCATCATAGAGAGATATTTATATTGGCCAACAAGCATCAACTTAAGTTGCCAAGGCCATATCTACACTCTCATAGATGTAATAAATGGTTTCTATATGATAAGCCAATTAACTGCTACAAGATTCTTCACGCAACGGTGGGTTGTCCAACCTGCAGCACTGCTTTCAATTGTTAAGGAAAAACAATCGGTAGTCTGCATACTACTGAAGTGATTTAGTAGTAGTGGCACGGCTCTATGGGGGGTTGGGCAGAAGTTGATCCTGCATGGGCCTGCCCAATCAAAAGTGAAATTCTCTCTGGTGTTGTTAGGATTCTAATTTTGAAAATTGAATAGGATTTGGGTCCGGTTTGGGTTTGGGATACGGAGGAAGTTGTTTAAAGGGTGATGATAAAAGAATAAAAGAAAAACTTACCAAACTAAATAAAACTCAGCTCTATTACAAAAAAACTTGATAGTCATCAAACCCTACCCAAACCTGACCATGTAATTCAGGGTTTGGGTTGACCCTTGATCTTCAAATTGAGTTTAGGGTGACACTTTTTGACATGATTAACATATGGGTTGTGTTCAAGTCCACTCCATTATTTCTATTTGATTCACCCCAATTGAACAGAACCCGACAAATTGAAATAAAACCTGCCAACTAAACCACAATTTCAACTTTATTAATAAATAGGTTGGATTTGGGCTAATCAGCTGATACATTTGGATAAATTCTCTCCAACAATCGTACTGCATACTGCTGATATGAAGTCTAAATCATGAGCCCACTGTTGCTAAATTATCGTGCAAGTCTAGATCATGGACCCACTTGGATACATGTCTATCAAAGAAATTAGTCCCTCCAAATTATTCAAGACCAACAGCCTTTAAGTTTAGTGGTATTTCAACTTCAAGGAGAAAATCAAAGGGGATGCGCAATCAAATGTGGGCCCACTTAATGTGCCCACTTAATGTAGGAGAAGATTCTCCCATACATGTTACCCCTAGTGATCAATAAATGGAAACTCCTGACCAATCCAGACCCATTGCAATACTTTTGTCCCATCCTAATTAAATGCACAATAATTTCAGATCTGATGACGATAAATAAACTGACAGACCATATATATGGAATGGGGTACCAGGACCCCTTTCTGGTCACTATGGACCACTGATGTCTGTGCATGAGGCTTGAAGTTAATCTCGTACTCCAACCAGAACTGGTGAATCCAAGATTAACTGGCAAAACCCATCAACAGCAGCATTTAAATGGCATATGGTTTCAAAGATATACCATTAGAATGCATGGCCGTAGAGATAGCTAGATCGTAGATGAGCAGCAAACAATTAATGATTGTTTCTTCCTTTGCTTTATTAAGCGAAAACTTGTACGAGAGGGAGAATGTCTTTCTTTCAGTCGATCACTAAAAATATCAGAGGGCCATGTTAGGATCTGAATATATATAAAGGGGGATATTCAAGTGCATCCATCCTTTACCCATTTGTAGTGAGGGACACTCCTTTTGGGAAAGTTTTGTAACTCTCTTTTGTTTTTAAAACTTCCCCAAAAGGGGTGTCCCTCATCACAAATGGTGAGGGATGGATGCACTTGAATATTCTCCTATATATATATATATATATATATATATAAATTCCTAACTACCTTCTTCATTGTTCTGTCAGGCCTCTAGTCTTAATTACTTCTAAACTCAAATCTAAACGTGGAACTTCCTGACCAAAACGACTGCCCAACTCTAGTTTTAAACAGCAATTTGGTTTATTAATACTCAACTCAGACAGCCACAAATACCACATAAGTTCCAAACCAACAAAGCAACAACCGAAATGAATATCATTGAGAAAATGGAGATACCTTACAATTGATTAATATATAAGTGGATTGGCAGTAATTTGTGGTCCAATTCAATTTGTTAGGTTCTTTTAATTTCTTAGGTTCAAATCAGGTTCACATGTTTACCCGCCCGCAAGCTTAAATCGAGGGTGCCGAACATGACTCATTGCATTATGACTGGCAAACCCACTCCAGAACCATCTTGTTAATTAAGGATTTAGAGTTGACCCTTTTAACTTCTGCGGCGAAATATATCACTTTTTTCCGAACCGAAAGTAATATATATCCATCTTAACCAAAAGCTTATAAGGTTTGATGGGTATAAAATTATAGGACTTGTTCATAAAATGAGGATTTTTCACTCCGCGAATTTTTATTTTTATAGGAGAGAGGAATTGTACATTCCTACCCTCTCATAGGAAAGATCCTATCTATCAAGGAAAATCAATTCATTTATTTCTTTCCTACAAGAAAAACTTGTCACGCTAAACAACAAAACAATTCCATAAATCAGAACAGTTTTTTCTCTCTATCACAAAATAATTTTTCACAAACATGCCCTCAGTTTCATAGATTTTTCTCACACTCGTACTCATGCATGCTTCATAAATTAAAAGGTCGTGTTTGGGTCAAAACTAGGGGTTTAAGATCCTTTGAATCCTTAATCATGGGAAGTTTTTGGTGATCCTCTTCAATAGGACTGATTTATTAAAATTTAAACTGCTCAAAAAATCTCTTACTTATGAGCTCCCGCAATATGTTGATAGAGAATCTAATTTTTAGTAGATCGTGGGGCCAATGAGCCCACAAACATGCCACACATCCCCTATTTAAAAGAGAGCACTAGGCCTGTCAATGGGATGGGATGAAACGGGTAAAAAGCCCTGCCCGGCCCGTCCCAAGCCCGAAAATACAGGGCTTTTAAAAAAATTTGAGCCCAATGGGACTGGGTTTGGACAATACATTTTAAAGCCCGGCCAAAATGGGACTGGGATTGGGCAGAAACAACCCAACACGTCCAGGCCCGGCTCGGCCCGCTACAAAGCCCTTTAACAATAATTTTATATATATATTGAGGAACAGCTCTAGGGGTCATTCTTACAAAAATACAATAGGGAAGTAAGAGAATATTGAGGAACAACTATGATGTTCACTGGTATATGGTCAGTAGAGCGGAGCCTCAACTGCTCTTGTGTCCATTGTGGCTCACATGCCAATACCCTCTTTTACAAAGGCACCATTCTTTATCCACCTGAAGCCTGGAAGTATTTTTCGATCCAACCAACCAACACAGAACTTAAATGATGATCACATAAGCTACCAATTAACATATATGGTTGATAGACACCATTTCCTGTATCCAATTGAGAGGAAAACAATACTGAACTAGCATTGTGATCTAAATCTCTCATCCATGGAGGGTGCTGATGCTACAAACAACAATCGTTGAATGAGAAAGAATCGGTAGATTAAAGGATTAGGATCATTAAAAGCAAAGCCTATTATGGTAGATGATATTTCTCTTGGTATAAAATAGCTGCTTGAGGCATCAACTCAAGAACACCTGAAGTCCCAACTATACCATCTCTCTGTTCAAGTATCCCGAAGAGGGTGTTAATCACCATGGCCTTGAGTTTATGATACAGATTGCTTGTAGGACGACCCCTAAAAAATCTCCCAAATGTGGCAACCATATACCATTACAGTTGACCTGAATGTAGAAAAGTTCAGATGATGGACCCATAGAATGTTACAAACTACAGAAGCATAGAAAGAGTTTTGCTTACAAACCTGAAGGTCCCAATTGGAGAATGTTTTACTTATCTCCAGGATCGGGCTAATCCCAGGCCCGGGCATGTCCCAGCCCGGGCCCGTGCGGGACGGGATTAGATGAAGGCACATTCAATTCAGGGCCAAGATTGGGCAACACCTAGCAGGCCCTTCCCATTTTCGGGATGGGATTGGACAACCCAAGCCCAGGCCCGGCCCGTCCCATTGACAGGCCTTGAGAGCACTCTATATGAAAAAATTGTGGCATCCTGAGTCCAATATTTTCATCTAATAAATATCTTTTACCATTTGAATTTGATCATGTGCAAGGTTTTGACTTTTACCATCCAATTGCCCCCATCAATTGGATTAAAAATCTTGAAGCCTCATTCCCAAAATCTACCAACCCTGATCACATTTTGCAACCCTATGCAGGCATTTTAATAACCATTTTACATAAAATCATCCCAAAAGGTTTGCATGGGTTTATGTGACCAGGAATGAAGAGGGGGCTAGATTTAGCATTTTAATTTCATCTTTGTTACACGTGGGAAAAGAAGACATTGGATCCTTTTGCATGTAGGGACAAACAAGATTGCTTCCTCAAACAAGTTTCTGTGTCGGGTGGGAACACTTTGTAAACACAAAAATCAATGCAGAAAAGTATTTGTAATGTGAACCCACTGCAGATGTGTGTTTGTCACTGAATCCAGCAATAATGAATTTATATTGTCACCTGAAGGAACAGAGTGCCTTGCTGAATTGGGCTTCTGCAGAAAATCATTTAAAACAAGAATCCTCTTCGAATCGAAGGGTCCCAACCCCCCCCCAATGACCCGCCATCTCATGCAAAGTGGCAAACAAACTGCTCACAAAGGCATCTGCTAACTTCTTCTCTCCTTGGATGCACTCTTCTTTGTCTGTTGGCATTGAGAGAGAATCATATGGGAGATTCTTGATGGAGGTTAGAGTACTTGGTCATCCAAAGTTCCAAATTGGATTTTTCAATATAGACGGCCCTCAAATTACAAGGTGGGCCACTGTTCAGGGTAAATATTTTAGTGAAATTTTTACTTGCATGAATTCTATAGAAGGATGGTATGGGATTTTCAATCTATATTGCTCATAAAACTGGAATTAAACAATAGTTGTGTAGGACTCTCATAAGAGAAAATTGTTGATCATTTTAGAAACTTATGGGGCAAATTAGTTCAAAAAACCGGAGATCTTAAATGGCTTTTTGTAGGATCAACAATGGTTTTATGGTAAGGGCAAGGGTTCGACCATAATTATGACCGCTCAGGAGTAAGGGTAGACGTTGACATCAACAATCCCGTGACTCGAACACCCGACCTACCAGGCTTTGATATCACTTGTAGGATCTTACACCCCATTAAGCTACCACTTATCCCAAAATCAATTGATGATAGGAAACGGCACAACAATGGTTTTATAGTGAGGGCGAGGGCTCTACCACAATTATGACCACTTAGGAGCAAGAGTGAACGTAACATCAACACTTTTCCTTACGAGATAGAAAAGCGGAGATTGAACCGTCCTTTTCCCTCATGTTTTTTTATTTTTTTTAGTGTGGAATTAGCTTCTCTTTCCTCTTTCACAGCATCACACAAACAAACCTTACATGTCTCATTAGATTAAGGTAGTCCCAACTAACAGTTACTGCAAGTCCGATGGTTTTTTTTTTTATCTAAATCTCTGATCAGAGTAGATGCCTCCAGTGTTCTCTCTTGGCCTATTTTTTCAATCAAAGTCAGACCCATTATCAAGCTCATCTCATGTAAAACAAGTAACTAAAAATTCACGAAGGAAGAAGTCACTCTCACTGATAGGGAAACTGGATAATCGAATCGTTTCCTCATTTTCCTACATTCCATTCCTGAGAAATCTCCTTAATTACCTTGCCTACAAATTAGTCACCGGGCAATGGCCAATGTAACATCTAAACTTTTCAAAGTAAATAATCCATATTGTTTTGCTCTCTCAGTCTCTTGGCTGATTTTTCTTCTCTTCTTGAATTGAGGTCAAGCTCATTATCAGATTCATCACATGTATAACGATTAATTAAAAGTCTTAAAAGAGTAAGATCAAATCTCTTAGTGTCGGCTCAACTTTAATTGAAGTAAATTATATATATAAAGAGAATGGACTTTTCGCGAGGGAGCGCCACGTGACGGAATGAGGCTTCATGGGAGGATGACACGTGGCGGCAGGATCTCTCTTTTAAATCAGCCTACCCTTAAAAATCTCTCAAATCCCTATTACCAACCATCTAAAATCTCTTCATCCGTGTGATTCTATATTACCATCTTTTTGTTATAATTGTATTAAATGTATTTTTTTTATTTACTTGCTGTCAACTTTCACTTAAAAGGACTATCATCAATTAAAGGCCTGCGTTGGGCGCGGGCCCTTAAACGCTAGTTTTATATAAAGTAAATAAAGAAAGGACATTTTGATTTGAGCAGTTTTAAATATTTGACAAGCAAGTTTCACCTGTTAAATATATTTGCATGTCTAGACACCGATCGAGAATTCAATGGTGTCCCTACTCAACAACCCAGCATTAGATGTGATTCAAACAATACAAAAATGGACATCCATCTTTCAATAAGACAACCCACGTGAGTCTTTTTTGCGTCGGGAGGAAATCATGTATTCATTTAATAATCAAAAGTTCTAAAGCCTCTCTCTTTCTCTTTCACCATATCATCAAGGTTTATTGCCATACTATAATCATGTGGGTTCACAGAACCTGTCCTAATATGATGCGTATCTTAATAACTTCAGAGATTTAATATGAGTTAAAAAGAAGAATTTACAACATCTTTTGGTTTCTATTAGGGCATGTTTGTATAACTGCCGCGTCTACTTTTCGAGGAAAAAAACTTTTTCCTACCCCTCCCAATTTTCCATTGAATATGTCTTTTCGTATAATTGCAAAGAAAGAATTCCTTTTGTTTTTGCTTTTTTACAACCAGACTTCAACTAATTTTAATGTGAGTGCACAGACGTACCCTTAGTAGTAATTATAGTCCATAGCAATAGCCCAATTATAGCATAAGACATTTTTTACAAAGTAATTTTTAGAGTAGGTTTAGTAACATGTGAGGAATCCACAAGCATGAAGATTCATCATTGCCTCCAGAATAAGGATTACTTGCTAATGATTTGTATAGCTGAAGATTTCACATTAATATTGGTGCAAGTTGATGAATAGTTGAGAAAAATTAGTTTAAGTGTAGAAATCCGCAAAAGTGATTATTTTACAATCTTAAGGAGAGGTCGGACCTGAAAATCTTAAAAATGAGGATTTCCAATTCCTTCGACTTTGACTCACTTTTTTAGAATCTTTGGGTTTTCATCTCGTCTTCACCTTTGGTCAATGTATTTGCATCATATATGACACACAAAACCTCCTTGAATTAGAATTAATCTTAACTTTACATTGCTCTAGATATTTTTATTATTAGATTTTATCACAGTAAAATTAAGGGTTATGATCGTTCGTCCAATGTCAAGCCTTTTCTATAGCTCAAACTAGGTGAATATAATTTGTTTCAAAGAAGAATGGCAGGGTGTTGAAGGGTATTGCACATTATATATATAATGCCAAAAGGTTTAATGCATGTTTATGAATAGGCATGAACATGCATAAATGTGAGGTGCCCTGGCATGCTACCAACTTATCTCTGTTGGCTCAACTGCCATTTCTACCGAGTTGAGGACCCACCCCACACCCCAATTGGAGTGCATAAAGTTGTTAAAAATCAATCAAAGTCATGAGAGGATTGTGCTTTGTTACTGTATTTCAATTTCAGTCCTTTCCAACTAATCAACTATTGAATAAGGGCCATGAACTGCACAAACACTCATAAAATTTCCTCGTCCATCTTGTGTTGTTGCTATACACTCGTGACATGTGAAGTTGTTGATAAAGCTCCCCATCATCAACAGTAATTTAATAATGGTTCATGCTAGAAACAGCACAGCACCTCCTTAAAAATAATATCCACATTATACCAGTTTACCTAAATACATGAAAATCATAGATAGCAGGGGATAGGCATATGTTTGAATCTTATTGTATAGGAGTGTGTTATATCAATTAGATCAAGTGAGCCGCTATATTTAGTCCTCAATTTTTTGTATGGTTGTATATTACGGAAATTTATCTTGATGACCAACGGTGAACAACACTATCATAGTTTTGCCTTGGTGTTTGTTTAGATTGAGAGGACCAAAAATGAGTAGGGGTTAAGTTATGAATAAAATTAAAGAAGATAGGTTAGAGTAAAAAGCAATACATGACAAAATTTTATTATTTTCTAATTTTTCCAAATTGGCGAGAAAAATTAAGGAGGGAAAGTGGGGGGGAACTGCTATTTTATGTCACATTAGAAGTTTATTTACCCTCGGTTTTTTCCATCCAAACACCCATTAAGTAAATATATATATGTCAAATCAATTTTACTCTCATTTCATTACTTCTATCCAAATATCCTTAATAAAGTTTTATCTGACATTAATTAATTTTTTGCTTTACTTCTACTCTACTCTGGCTATTCGAACAGGCAAAGGCTTTAGAAGAGGAAAAATAATTTTCTTCAAATTGCCAGTAGGCATAGTTCAATGGGATGAATTTCACATATCTTCTCAATTATTCTACCTAGCTAGAGACGATTATTCTACCTAGAGATACCCATTTATTTGAAAAGAAATTACGTTACCAGAAAGCAGCCTGTAAATATGTTGTGCATATACTTGTGTTGATTGCCTCAGATTCACATGAACGTCTAAAAAGGAGAAGAATTGAGGATAGGTAGTGATTCCAAAGTATTCCCGTTAAACTATTGCTTTGCAAAGAGAAGCCCCCAACCACAAAAACCAATGGCAGATTGTGCAGATTCCCTGGAACTTTCTGTTCTGATTTCCATATACAATAATATATATCTTCAGTCATACTCATCTCATCTCAGATGAACGATATGAGGAGATGGACTGCAGTAGTAGTACCACCTCAATCGGACAAGAGATTAATTAAGTCTCTCGAATACGACATGAGTTGCGTGCAACATTCACCTTCCCTCTACTGCTCTGGCCTCTGGGCTTTGTTTGTTTGCAATATGTACTCTGTGGGAGAGATTTCAGACAAGAGGAACCATCCCCAAAAGTGTGCTTCACCAATGAGGAGCAGACCAGTGTGAATTCATTATTGTCTTTAAGCTGTTGGTAATTGTTGGACCCACTGTGAGTTGGCAAGGCCTGGATTGTCACCTATAAGAATAATCATGCTCATGGGGCAGGCTGTTTCTAGTCTGGCTCTGAACCAAGAGTCCAAGACCAGCCTACTATTACCACAATGGGCTTTTTTAGATGGTGGAGGGAGACTGTTTTCGATATTATCAAAAGATCTTTTTCAAATTTCTTCATAAAAAAAAATGTCACAGAACATCATGATCAATAGTATATTTATAACCTTTCGCTACGTACAATTTGCATACAGTTTTTTGCATTTTTGGCCTACTGTGAACAAAGATAATATTATGGTCAAGAACCCAAAATTTCAACTGGCAAATGGGCTTATTCGATGATACATTTGGAATCTGTAATTTGCATGCTGTTCGTCCATATTGAGGATGGTTTGGATTAAGGATTTTGAGGTGCAGACACATATTTCATGAGGTCAGGTCAGTAGGATTAGGCATGAAAGAAAAGAAAATATATTAATTCATGAGCTTGGGACCAGTTAATAGATCCTTTATCCATTGGACTGAGAGGACAGCCATTTTTATTTTTTTTTTTAATAACCATCCTCACTGTTGTCACCTATATCAAATGCTGGGAACATTTCAAGTAAAAAGAGTCTGAAATAGGTTGTGTCAACAGCAAAAAAGACTAAATTTCACTAATGCTTTTTTAAAGAAAACAGATTAAAACTTTGGTTAGTAAATGTTATAATGACTTTCAGACTTTTCTTGAATTTTGAAAAAAAAAATAAACATAGGAAAGAGCCTTTACTCTTCAGAAATTGAGGGGAAGCAAAAAAGGCTCTCAAAAAAAAAATATAAGGAAAGTTTTACAGAAAGCAATGGCATGTACACAGAGACCATTAGACTGACAATACAAGAGACATTTTGGTGATTGGTTAGTCACCTCATGAAGAGGAAATGATTGCCAGCCATTTATTGTTATTAATTAGTCTGTTTATTAGTGACTCTGGGAGTTTTACTTTTCCCTACTTAATACTATTTATTAAACCCATCTTATTAAATGAAGGGAACAGGCTTCAATTGAGAAATTGGACATTCGACGCATTTTGACCATCAGAATTTGTTTTGACTGTCACATTAAATTCTCACAATCCTCTTTTTTCTTTCCCTCTCTCTCTTCTCTTTACACAGTACCGTAATTATATCTACTTTTTACTTAAAGTTGGATCACTATTACTTATAACTTAAAGATAAGTGTTACCTCTTAATGCCTCATAAATCTTTTCTAATAACTCTCATTTCAAATTCCAGAGGCCTCCCACACGTCAAGACATAAGGCTTTTTTCCTCTTCATCTCTCCCTCATATCTCTTTCCGACCAAATTCTCCTACTACATTCTAGCAATTGATGCTTCTTCTCCTTCTTTCCGTATCCAATGGCCTTTTTCTTAACCCTGTCTGTTACTTGTGCTCTCTTACCATCTACATCCCCATTGTATCATTGCTCATGGCGACTTCCATAGCACGGCATAACAGCCATATAACATTCTATAGGATGGTGTGTTACATTTCATTTCTTCTGTGGTATTTTTCTTGTGTACTATGAAACAAAGTTGTACTAGCTCAACCAGTTATTCAGATGATTTGATTTGGAGCCTTGCATTGTAAATGGAAAAGCAACAAAACAGTAGGCTATAATAAAGGATATGAAATGATCAGGTATCAAGTTCCCATCAAATGCTACAAGCATGTTATTAGTGCACTTGCAAAAAATAGAGATTTATTCCATGAGAACTGAGACCCAAGCATATATCCAATAGGGTTCCTACAAAATATCAGTGCCTCGATTAAACCAAACACAAATTGACAAAAACAAAAACTGGAATATCACCCACGTTAACATCAACAAAATGATTCATACGGAGATCAGTCTAGTCTACTTACTTTTTTGACCCTCTTCTTTTTTTTGAACTTTAACATTGACATTGACTCAAATTTGAGTGAGATTTTCTTTGATGCACAGGCTGGGATAGTGATTTTGAGTAATTTGTTTTCCCAAAATTGGCCTTGCTGATAGATTTCTACTGACAGGCTCCAGCAATCACGCTTCAGCCTAGCATTTCTAAAGAACATAATTGAAGCAATCTTTTGCACTGTGCTAAGTGGATCGACAAAAGCGAATTCATGAGCATTTCAATCCTCACAAATCAAATGGAAGCAACAGCAAGAAATTGTGGGGCCCTTCGGCAATACTAAATTCATGAGCATTTTAAGGATATATTCATCATGAAGTCCTCGGATATAAGGTCCCAAATGGCCATACATCAGGTGTATTTGAGAGCCTCCAAAAGATCATAAACCCACCATTAAGAGAGAGAGAGAGAGAGAGAGAGAGAGAGAGAGAGATTGTAGATGCACCATGAAAGGGTGGGGGGTGCAACTACGCGACACCTTGCTTCTCTTGAATGGATGAAGCTCATGAGAAAAATGAGTCCTCAAGAAGAAGGTCAGGCCAAAAGGGAGGATTATTTCCATCATAGATAGATGTGGTATGAGAATCTGCAAGATTGCTGATTGACATCTCTCCAAGAGTGGGAGGCGGCGAAGGCAGTAGTGGTGATCTGGGTGTGTAATCTCCTTGGCTCAACTGTGTAAAATTTGATTCTTGTTTGGTTTCATTGATCATAGGAGGCATAAAATCCCAAGGGTATGGAAGGTCTTGTGGAGGAGTGTAGGCAGGTATTTGGTCATTTAATGGTTGAGCATCAGCAACTCCAAGAAAACATTGGGTGGAATTTTCTAGCTGGGAAGGATTCAATCCCAGGGTTTCTCTTGGTGATGGCAGTGAACTCATTAGATTGATGGCGTCCATATCTGCAATGCTGTTTGGGCTGTTGTTTGAGTTGCCGGTCATTGAAACGGCCGACTGAATAAGGTACTGGATGTATTGATACTTAGCCAACTGAATAGATTCTTGCAATCTGACTGCATGTTCTACCAATGGATTGTGATCCACCGCCCCTTTTAAATTGGATAGAGCAATCAATTCTGGCAAGGTGGAGAAGAAGTCGGTTCGCGGCCGGTGCGTCACTGGGTCGATACCCATCTGTATCAGCTTCTTCTTGAGGTTGGTGTTCCAGAAGTTCTTGATTTCGTTGTCAGTCCGGCCAGGGAGATGCATCGCAATGGCTGACCACCTTGTAAGGAAGAAAACAAAATCCAATAAGAAGAAGAAGAAGAAGAAGAAGAAGAAGAAATGTGGGTAATATTGATTTTAAAGTACCAATTGAACAGCCAAAGTTGTGGAAAAAATTACTTGTTTCCGAGTATGGAATGGAGATTGAGGATGGTCTGCTCTTCTTCTGTGGAGAACTTTCCCCTCTTGATATCAGGTCTCAAATAATTGGTCCATCTCAATCTGCAGCTCTTGCCACATCTATTAAGCCCTGGAAAGTGCAAAAGAACATCCTTCAATGCTACATACATACGTACATATATATATATATATATATATATATATATATATATATATATATATATATATATAGAACTATAGAGAGAGAGAGAGAGAGAGAGAGAGAGAGAGAGAGAGAGAGAGAGAGTAGCAAGTTGGGTGGAGGTGTGTTTCTCTACCTGCAAGTTTGGGTAGAGCTCTCCAACTTCCATGGCCATGTTTTTGTATGAATTGGACAAGCTTCTTGTCTTCCTCAGGAGTCCAAGGACCCTTTTTTAGGCCATTCTCATCACAAGAAGGACCTCTTCCCATTGTATTGTATGTGGCTTAGAGCTCTCTCCTTGCCTACTCTTTTTTCCCTACCTCGGTGCCCCAACAGCCATCATAATGATATTTATATTGTCTGTCTGCCTTCTACTCTCTCATCCCCCTTTTTCTTTTTTTCTAATTCTTCTTCCACTTGCACCCCCTCATTGAAGTAGAGATTTTTTCTTCTTAAGAATATACAGAAAGACCTTTTTTTTTAACAAAAAGACCCCTATACTTTAGTACAATCTCAAAAAAAAAAAAAAAAAAAAAAAACAACAACTAAATTTTATGTTGGATTCTTATGATGCAAAAAGTAACTAGGCCCTTGTCCATCAACTGCAGCTCAGTTGGTTAGGTAAGTGGGTATGCGAGTAGCGTGCGTAAGTTTCATGAATTCCCCAATATAGCAAAATTTAAAAGAATTAAGAAAATAAATGCTCAATTTTTTCTAATTTTGACTGATTAACCCTAAGAAAAACTCAAATGATTCATCCCTTGAGTCAAAAGATGAAAAGATAATTTCGTCCCAACTTTAATAACATAACCTACCAGCTTGAATCGTTTGGATGGTTTGATATTTTACATATTTTTGCAATTCATATCAAAGTCTTCAATTGCCATGCCTCCCTTAGTCATCATGCATTCAAGTGGGCACCATTAAAAGTAACTTAAATTAATGAAGATGCAAAACTTAAGTCATTTATCCAAAAAAAAAAAAAAACAATCATTTTACACTATCAGACCAGGGGCCATTTTGTAAAAACAGAAAAGATAAAAGTTTTTTTTTAGATTGTCCAAAATATAGGAGCCTTTTTGCAGAAACCTCTATAATATCATGCATGTCACTTTATTCTAGCCCCATATTCTCACCCAATAGTAAGTAGGGATCCTGAGGCTGTCAAAATAGATGTCACCTTCTATAGGTTCACTCAAATTTCACTCTGACATATAAGAGCCAAGCTCAACCATAAAATTGACATGAATATTACAAGGCCGGCCCGAGCCAATGTAAGGCCTCAGGTGAAAATCCTAAATGAAGTTTTTTTTTTTTTATTTTTTAAGATTATTATAGATATTTTATTTAAAATCTATTATTATAAAACTTAGGTCTAAATGTAAGGCCCAAGTTGAGATGGCTTCTTGTATGGCAAATTGGATGGGTAATGCACATGCTAGAGTTAAAAATACTTAAAAGCAGAATGTAAATACCTCAAATCCCTCCCCAATTAACATAATCTTGTAACCAACATCCAACAGCTCTCTCACCTTCAATGATATATGAAAATGTGGCAACTTAGGATGGACATGCCTATCTTGTAACCAATGACTCTCTCCGTGCCTTTAATAATACTTGAAATAGGTGGCAACTTGGGATAGGTATGCCTTTTTTGGGAGAGAAAAAAAGTACTTTTATTGATATTTTTACAGGAAAATTGAATTTTTAGGAAATTGGTTTTTAGGCTGATTTTTCTGGGTGGGGGGTGGGGGTGCTGAGATTTTTGGGCGCCTTAGGCAATTGCCTTATTAGCCTAAGGGTAGAGCCGGCCTTGGAATATTAAATTAGAGAAAAGTCAAGTGTTAGGAATCATGCATGAAAAGTTTAGTAGTGCTCATCAGTGGAGCCCATTTATCAGAACCCAGTCCCTTCAATATGAATAACCTCTTCTTGCATGGGCATTTGTTGAGTTTCACCCAAGAAGAGTCGGACCCACAATAAAATTCCCATGTTTTGTTTTGTGAGCACCGTAAATAATTTATTTATTTTAGTCACATGATCAATTTATGATAAGCTTAACTTTTTTTGGAGAGGGACATTTCCCCTCATCTAAGTGGGCACACTTAAAGGAACACGCCAATGAAATTTGGGACTCTAGCAAAAAGAGGATCTTGACTCAATTGATAAAAACAAACAATGTACAAATGAGGTTCTTGGATTTTAGTGGAGGGAGGGGCTTGTGTTGGGATTTCTTGTTTCCTACCCTAGCCTCCTACTCTTCCACCACTTGATTGTCACATGTCCGCCGGGGAGTGAAGGCACCTGGGAATTTTCTATGGAACCCACTTAGGCTAACCTTTGATGAATGCAATTCGTTTTACACTTTCATCCCCCAATGATTCGGTACCATGGTCAGTTTTATGCTCATCAAATATTTGTTCACGGTTGGATTGAATCTAAGAAAAAATTCTTTAAAAGATAACTCGCAAAACACATGTCCCGTGACTTGAACACTCGACCTGCTAGGATCTGATACCACTTGCAAGATCTTACACCCCCATTGAGCTATCACTTATCCCAAAACCAATTGGTGATAGAAAATAATACAACCATAGTTTTATGGTAAGGGCAAGGGCTGGACCACAATTACGATTGCTCAGGAGCGAGGGTGGACGTTGACCTCAACAGAAACTATTAAATCATTGGTTAGAATAATTTGATGATGCTGATTTTTTGCAGATCTTTATCTGTAATGAGACTTTTCCATCCGTCTCAACGCTAATGATATGAATGCATCCAAGTGGGCCCTACAATTTGCACTGCAGACTATACTTAGGTAGTCTGCTGGGAGGTGAAAATCATATATTCAAGGCATTGGATCCTTTTGGCTTTTGCATGTACAGACAAATGAAGATTGCTTCCTCGACCAAGGTTCATTGTTGGGTGGACCACTCTGGCAACAAAAGAAAAAAGAAGAAAACATCAATAAAAATGTGTGGGTATCTGTTGTCACATAATCCACAGTTGTGGTTTTCATCTTGTCAGCGGAACAACAGACTGACTTGCCAGCTGTTTGGGTTTATACATCTACAGAAGAGGCCCATTTAAAGCTTTTAATGTGATCTTCCTACAACTAGCATATCATCGGGTGCCCAACAGGCCTCGCCATCCCATGCAAACTACTAACCAACACATGATCTTCTAGCTTCTTCTATGCATGCATGCACTCTTCTTTATTTCTTGGCATCAGATGAGAAACATTGGTAGAAGAAAACTAGGAATGATGATAATGATAATAAATAGAAGGAATCATAAAAGTGAGGCTTTCCATGGAAGATTAGCATTGGGCATCCAAAGCTCCAAACTGGGCCATATCCCCAGTGATAATCGTCAATGGTGGTCTGGGTAAAATTTTCAACACAATGACCATCAGATTAGGGGTTATTCTGGAGCCCGGCCTGGTTACCCGACGGAGCAGACCCAATAAATATTACTAGGAAGGACAACACTAGTATGACATATGAGTGTCATCGTCGTCATCATCATCATCAGAGTTTTGTATCAACTATGTCTGGATTAGCTACATGAATTTTGTTTCTATGTTCGAGTCTATTTTGGACCAAATCTTTTCAGAACAATATTTTCTCAGGATTCATATATGCTAAACTGAATATGATATATATAATACCTAATACTATAATTCATTTTTACTTATTCTATAAGATAGGGATCATTCTTAGTAATTTGTTTAATAATAAACAAGTAAATGAACAGGGTGCAAGTCAGAGTTATTGAGTTTATTTAGTTAACCATTCCTATCAAAATCTTTATGCGTAAGTAGAGACAACATAAAAAATCTTCAATACCTCCCCTAGGATGGAACCCATTCCTCAACACTCTCCCACATTGGCTACAGCCCTAAATAGATATTTAAGTGTAACAATGAGTGGCCCATCTAAAAGCATAGTGTTGATACCCTAAATGGTTAGGTCTCTGATCATTTTTACTGCTAAATTTTGACCCTTTTTTTCTTTTACAGGATATAAGAAGTTTCTTGTACGTAGCTCATCTTAGGGAGAAACTATAGATGTCTTAGAGCCAGTTCTTTTGGAAGATTTTTTGATAGGAATTCAGGCTGTCGGGAATTCTTGACAGCCAGCTACATGTTGTCCCTTTGGAATTCTTGGATGTAGTGTTCATTTGGTAGAATTTTGAAATTTATCCCCTAAAAAGTCTACTTTAGTCTTTGGATTTTCTGGAACTCCAACCTCTTTTCATTTTGCTAGGACTTCTGGATGCTCCACCCAAGGGAAGGATTTAGGGATTCCATTTTTGGAGAATTTGAGATTTTCCATACAAGAATTTCTTTAAATTCTTGAAATAAGTCCTTCTTGTTTCATGTAATTGAATTGCTACCAGGCTTTTATTTTAAGTGGTGAAATTGAAGAAATAAAGGTGAACATCTAAAAACAAGTATCAAATATTGTCCCGTTTAATGAAAATTAAATAAAGGGGTGCTAAGAAATGAATATCCAACCATCACTCTAGTAATTCAAATCTTAGAAACTCCATATCTCATCTACATTTCTACATTATATCCTTGACCTCTCTACCTTTTTAGTACTCTTTTATGCCCGATTTGACCATCAATATTCCTAAGTATTTGATCCCATGCCAAGCAACGAGCCCTTTAAAAAAAGAAAGAAAATTAACTATACGTACTGCCGGTCTCCTATCTACTGGGCCCCACTATTGGTAGGACCCCTTGCATAACCATCCTTGATTGGACTACTGCATGCACTCATTCAAGCCATGACAAACACATAGGTGGACTAATTATCCCAAGCTGCCTGCCATTAATATACCTCACTAACAGTCATAGGTGGCCCTCTTGTGATTAACCAATCCTGTCAGGTCATACCCCTTTGAAGGAGATTTATTTCAATCAAATAATACATACACTATTGAAGTAACCCAATTCTCTTTGTAGATTCATTATATCTCATTATCATGTGTGTTATGCTGTACCAAGTGTATGAATCAATATTTTTTTTAGGCAGCCATGGAATAAATCCAGCAACCTCTACTTGAAGACAGTTCTAATTGGCTGTTATAATTTAATAATGCTCATAACAAGTTCAATATATATATATATATATATGTTTAGAAGTAGGCATTGGCCTATATACATAAATGTAGTGTACTCATGCACGCCACTAACTTAATCTTTGGTTGGCTCAACTGCCATAATACTTGCCACTGACTTAAGGACCCACCCACCATCACTAGTAGAAGACGCAGTAAAAAAAAAAAAAAGTAATGTAAAGTGATGGGCTTGTGGTTTGCTACTACTGTGTCTCATTTCTTGTCCCTTTCCAACTAATCATATGTAGATTAATGGCCATGAACTGCATAGAAAGATATGATAACTTGTTCCTAAATATAAAAGCTCCCACGTTTATCTTTTCTCAGTTAGTAAAAGCTCCTAATGCAATGTGGCACTCTATAGTATTGTTAAAAGCTTTAATGCCGTAGGAGTAGTAATTTAATGAGCCTAGCTCCTAGCTAAGTTTTTTTCTTATTTCTTGATCTTTGATGGGTGAACAAAACACTTCATAACGAATCCTGAAAACAGAACACACTATTCAATCATTGTTCAGAAAAGCCAGAAAGGATTAGATCTTTCTGCAATCATTGTACTATGCCCTTTTTTTTAAATTATTTTTTTATGGAATTTAAACATAGTTGGAGGAGTTGCATTGGGGATGAATTTCCAATTTTATTGGGGACTGACCGTAGTTTCTAAAGTTGGTGGGACCTAAAGATGCAAATGGGTTGGATCCAAGCCCAACCATGTGATACAAGAGTTCTAAAAAAATTAGATATACAAATAAAACTATTAAACGATATATAATTAAGACTAAAGTAGACTCTACATAAGAATAGTTCAAGCCATTTAGGCGTTAAAACGTATGTATCCTTTTTACGTGAATGTAATCATTCTAGATCCAAATCTTCGGATCATAACATGCAAAGGATGTGACTATGTATTCATATGTTTGGGATCCTATATGTATCAGAATTCCTCCTCCATAAAAAAAAAAAATAGGTTACACACCCATGCCACTTTCTTTGAGACGAAGAATTTAGGATAATCATATATCCATTTGCAATCCTAGTGGGACCCACTAAAGATGTAGATTTTAGAGAGGAATTCCAATAGTGGACGCCCAGAAAGAGGAGCAGATGGTGGGGTCTACCCTTGACGGTTCGATTCCTCCTTCGAACTTTCTGTTCCTAATTCATATATTTGTCGTTAGTGTTTCCAGATCATGAACGATCAGGATCACTCAGAGTCAGAGGTGGATCCCAATTCCCACCTCAGGACATGCTTCTTCCGGACGAACAGACTAGAGATGTCTCTCTAATACGACATGAGTTGCATGCCACATGCACCCTCCCTATGGACCTGAAGACACAAGAGACCATCCAAAGGTGTAGTCCACCAAAATGAAAGAGGGTGCTGTTTTAAGGGATCTTTCCTGCTGGAAGAAGACAATGATGCCTGCATTTCATTCCATCTACTCTACTCTACTTCTCTTAACGTATTTGATTTATTATGAGCCTGTTAGGATTGTGGTGTTGAATATGAATTATGGAGCTGCAGCCTTTCCCTTCTTACCTTGTTGGACTATTTTGATAGAAAGTGGGGAACAGGGCTATCATCTTAAAGGGGAAAACAAAGGACAAATGACCCAACCTCCAAAAGACAAGTTTTGGATAATTTCTTCTCATCTCCATTATTGGAATCAATGCATTTCTACATAGGTGGTGGCTTACAAGTTACAACTGACCACTTCCACTAACCCCCAAAACCAAAAAAGCAACAACCCTAAAGACTAGTATCTACTTACCCCATTCATTCCTACATGGTAGCAACAGATTTAGACTAAAACAAAAACAACTACCCATAACCAATGTACACTCATTTCCCCAACAAGTCTAACCAGTATACTTCTTCAACCCACACCCAAATTGAACATTCCATGTAAGCTGGGGTCATGCTCATAATAGGTCCCCACTGAGGATGCAATGATCCAGCCTGGAAGAAATGACCTTACGGCCATTTGTTTGCACCCATTTACCTATCTAAATGATACACTTGCAAACATTTACGCATGGTCTAATTTGGGTGCGCTCATTTTTGAATTACATACATAAATGAAGTGTGAATTTAGTGAGTGAATGAGGTTATTTTCATATAAAAATTTATACACCTCTCTTGCTAGAGAAGTTGAAGCATATGACAGGTTTCAGTTTCAAAATCTGTCATCTTTGTTGATTTTTTTTTTTTTTAATTGTTGTGGGCTCCAAGATTTAATTAGTTCAAACCATTCAGATTTGTTATTGATCCATTAAACCCCAAAATGTTTAGCTTCGTATCTTAAACATTCATAGATTTTTAGATAAGGAATTTTGTAACACTCGAGTTGTTCAACATTTACTAATGTGAAAATGGTGTTCCCAACTAATCATTGTAATATGTTTCACATTTGTAAATGTTATGTATGTAAAATTCACAATTGCAAATGTTATATATGTAAATTTCATTTTCATATCCCCTGTGTAAAAGACCAACAACCCCTTGATAATCCATATTGGACCCAGATCTGACATCAAGAAGAAATTAGCAAAGTTTTGGTTATGGGCCTGAAAAAAGGCCCGAGTTGAGATCTGGATATGAAGTGGATACAGACCTAAAGGAGGGAATTATCCTAGATCTATGTGTCATTGAGATGTACCGTTCTTATCTGAGACCCTGTGAATTGGGATCCAGGTCAGAAATTATTTCAAACCAATCCTAGGACTCGGCCTGGAACGAAATTTCAATCGAAATGGAAGATAGTTTTCCTATCGTTTTTCCTTGGATCAGATCCATAGATTTGTGATGTCCCGGAGTCCCACGTCGATTATAGAGAGGAAAGTGAATAGGGTTATATGTAGAGCTTACACCCTTACCTTGTATAAGGTCTTTTGATGGGCTAAGGCCCATCAGAAGCAAAACTATAAGGCCCGTTGGCCAAAGCGGACAATATCATGCATGGATATTGGGTGGGGCGTTACAAATGGTATAAGAGCCGACTCTCAACTAGTTCGAGTGTGTGTCCCCTGCCGTGGGCGGGTATCCATGTGGGCAAGCCAAGAGGGCGGCAAGCTACTGCACAGGGACGTGCCCCCTTAAGGGGAGTGGGAGGCCCCTCTGATGGGTTATAACCTCATTCACTTTCCTCTCTATAGTCGATGTGGGACTCTGGGGTGTCACAAGATTATTCTGATATTTGGTTACCAATTGCTTGGCCAATCCTGTCATGATCTAGGTTGGGACTTATTATGCAATCATCTTAATTCCAGGCCTCATTTGTAAATGGGGATGGTTACTGTCTGGGCCCGGAGATGATTTAGTGCCTGTAGAAATCTGGCTTTTCAAACCATAGTACTTCGCAAAGGACTATCTGGACCAGGACTTGGCAATACTTATCTTTTTGAGATGTGGGCATTGAGAACTTGAGATCAGCCGGACAACTAATGGTTTTCGTATGCCTGGGATACTTACTTTCTTTTCAATAGGTTGAGATGCCTTTATGACTAACCCATATATATAACAGAAAGGGTGTACCATTTTTCAAACAAGCTAGAATAGGCCTATCATGGGCTGGAGATGGGACGAAATAGTAGGCCCAAAGGGCCTCGAATAGATTTACAATACCCTGACTTCACCCACTATTCATGTTTTGTTTGCATGAAGTAAAATTGTCACATCTAATGGTTTTTCCATTTTACTTTCATGCAAACAAGCATGCCCCAGCCCAAGGCTGAATGTTGGACCAATTATATGGACACTAGATTCTTTTTTACCCATTTAAGTGAGGGCATTCATCTTTCTTTTTTTTTTTTTTTTCTTTTTTTTAACCACTTTTTTTTTCTTTTTTTTTAACCACTTATATATAAGTGGTTAAAAAAAAAAAAAAAAAAGATGAATGCCCTCACTTAAATGGGTAAAAAAGAATCTAGTGTCCATATAATTGGTCCAACTATGCTGTCAACTTGATTAAAGCAAAAGAGTTTGAAATGGGCGGTGTCAACAGCACAAATACCTAATTGCTGTCATTTGTGCTTGTTCACTTTGTAGTTGCCTGTCTTTGGAAATCTTTCCTTTATATCTCAGTAATCAATAGGAACCGTCCCTCATAAAGTTCAAACAGGACTACAGCAGACCTCATCTGTAATGCCAACTATAATTCCCTTCGTTTCCAAAAAGAAAATTCCTTCCCATTCAATTCTCTATTATTGAAAGGTATGCCTCCACTGCAGGTCAAAAGAAAGAATGGTATATATTTCTACTAATAATAACCTGAGAGGCTGAGGCAGATGGTATAATTCTCCAGCCAATAAGAGAGAATGTCCAGGTACAAAAAGATGATGAAATCAGATGCACAAATCATTTTCGCTTACACCTAACCATTCTCCATTTATTCCAGTCTGCTTTGTGAGTTTCACTCTTCCACTCAACCCTATGGGCAGTTTCTTTGCATTAAATTACATAGGAATTGAATATATAGGGTGTTTAAAAAAGAAAGATCAAAGGCGAGTTTCCAAAAATGACTTGGTCCTTGCATTCTGATTTAAAAGCCAAAAAAGCCACTCAACCCTGTCCAAAGCCAATATTCTCTATACCTAAGCTGGATTAATACATGCAACTCAGCTATCAGATGGTTTGGGGCTTGCATTCTAATTTAAAAGCAAGAAAACACAAGGCTCAAGGGCTAATGTATCAACCTCAAATCAAATGCTTTCTACACATGAATTCAACAATAAACAGAGTATTCCATGAGAACTGAGTGGGACCTGTGAACTCAACAATATATAGAGTAACATGAGAATTGAATGAGACCTGTGAGTGTGAATTCAACAATGAACAGAGAATTCCATGAGAATTGAGTGAGACCTGAGCATATCCTGTTGCAGCCAAAAACTGCTGCTTTGATTGAATTTGAAAAAACAAAAAAACAAAATGGGTGGAAAAAAGGAATAGACCCACATTAACATAAACAAAATGAATTATCTGGACTGTCTACTTATTACAGACATCTGGCGGCCTCCCTTATTAATAAAAGTGTGCGACAGCTTCAGCCTGAGCGCCTCGAATTCAACAGCCTGCCTTTCCTCGCCCGTTAAACCACAATACAGGCAAAGGTCAATAACATCTCCACCACAGCTCAATGTTGTGTCAGCCTTGAGGCCTTTTATTTTCCCAAATCTCACAAGTTTCTCTAAGTTTGAATTAGATGGGTCTTCTTCAGCAAAATGTAGTAGAGTATCCTTTAGAGCATCACACCAAATAGGACGCGCTAGCTTAAGGAACTCGTGCACAGCTAGAACCGGAAGTTTGACACTACCCAAGTCAGATTCATCATGTCCACCTCTTCCATGGTAATCTGATCCTCCAATCTTCACTAGATCGTAAGCATCAGCAAAATCACTGAATACTACAGGCCAGAGGGCGGACAAAAACTTAGTAGATGTTAAGACTTACAAGAGATTACAAGAAAAAGACATTCTGCACAAGCTTCCGCGGTCTCAGCCCTGCATGGGCTCGATTTTAACCCAATTCAGGTTCATGAGACTGGGTCTGACCCATTTGAATGCTTTTATTTTTCCAAAATCTAATTTACAATGAGACGTTTCATCACGCTAATAACCATGATTAGCATGCATCAAGTGGGCTTTGCAGAGTGTTTACATTTTTACGTCTCATAGAAACCATGAGAGACATCTCTTGGATGAAAATTACCCTTAATAAAAATATAGATATGCATATAATTATATTTAAAAACCACATATCATACCTGCTAATTTGCCATCACTCCGGTAGACTTCCATAGCATGAAGGCCAGCAGCTTTCAAACCCTTTATAACTGCAACAGGGTTCTTCAGTGCCCATGGATGAGCCAAAGCTGCCACACCACCAGTTCTACATATCAATCTCACTGCTTCCTCTGCAAGAGGTTCACTTCCCCTGTATAGAAAGAAACAACGCTGATGTTAAGAAGAATGCTGCTCGACATTTTACCTCAGCATGTGCGGGCAGACATCCATCACCATGTTATAAGAACAAAAGACTGGTGATTATTACGTGGCATAAGCAGGTCCACCATCATATAGATATCGACTAAAAGCTTGCTTCAGATTTTCTACATGGCCAGCTTCAACCATAGCACGTGCCACATGCAACCTCCCTGGAGCCACTCCATGCCCTGCTATCTTAGCAACTTGTTCCCATTTAAGAGGCATTTTGAGGTTGTTTAGTTTCAACAACATATCCTTTGCACGGAGATAACGCCCATCCCTTATGCTGGCAAGGCAGCTATCTAGTTCCTCATATCTCGCTGGCCCCCAACTACCAAAATAAGCAAGGATATGAACAGGTTCCTCCACTCCTCCCCTGCAAATTATACAGATTCAGATGGAAATGTCAAGTACTTTGTACATGTCATGGACAAGAAATGAATTTAACTTGACAGCAACAGAATCAGTGCACTTCCAAAATATGAATTTGAGAGCAAATCATAAGCTAGAAAACTTAATTCTAGAGTGGAATCAAAGGAGCAACACAAGAGTCTCAATCGGTATTACAAAACCACATCAGACCAAAACATCCTGCCGGATGGTCCAATCAGAACTCTGTTTAAATGCTAAGCAGCGACACAAGAGTCTTAATCGGTATTCCAAAACCATACCAGACCAAAATAACCTGTTGGATGGTCCAACCAGAACTACTGTTTAAATGCTCAGGAAGTTGGAAAAAAGGGGGAAAACCAGAAGTACCAGTCAATATTGGTATAAACAGGCAGTTCAGCGTTTTGAACGTTTCTTCAAAGACAACATATTTACATCACAATAGGACCAATGGTTGAACTTGTTTGCCAGAACCATTAAGACTTCTGGTTCAGTTTTGAGAAACATTGCTACTGCCTTATTATCAAGGCCCATACAACATAATTTTCTGGCATGTAACCAAGAGGAATTGTAAGGTCTGAACCTCAATATGCTTAGTACACTGAAATGCCCAGTTCCATATATGCGGAGGCCCTGGTACAGCAACCAAACTATTTACCTCGTAGATCACACCATAGTCCATGGATGAGAGATGGCCCAAAACTCTCAGTTTGGGATACAGCAACATTCAAGGGTGGGTGGGGGGGTGCGGGGGTCAGATGACAATAAATAGGATGTTCAAATCTGAGAGAAGTTTTATACAATCCTCCCTCAACCACAGTAAAGCACCCTGAATCAATGGCCTCGATGAAAGGTCATACAAAATCACGACCCACATGAAAAAAAAAAAGGGGGTGACGCTACAAAATCTTTTTTTTTTTAATTGACAAAATCAACACCACCCGAGGTTGTGGTCTCATTGTTCCATCACAAGTCAACATTTCAATCTTGAAATGTTGTGCATATGGCTGAATTGCATGAGATACAAAAGATTACCTTGTTGAAAATATAGTACTAATTTCAACTCCAGGAATTATCCTGATGCCAAACTTATGAGCAGCTTCCAGGGCTTCTGGTATGCCAGCCATAGTATCGTGGTCTGTCAGAGCAAGCACCTTCACCTGTTCTGAACACACGATAATTAAATCATGCTCCAACATCCAACTTACCAAGGCCACTAATAACTGATATAATAACTATGGAACTTCTTCGAGTAAGAAAAGCAGGCTTTAAAATTCTAAACATTATATCAAATTCCTTATGTGAGACAAAAATCTGAAGGTAGCTTAAGAAACGAAAAAACTGGCTGGCTAGCGATATAAAAGAGTATATCTTCAACACATTTTCCTTCTCTAATCAGTGATTCACTGTCACATAGGAGGAGTTGGGGCAGGTAGATAAGTGCGCAACATCATTATGGAGGAGGGAACATCAGTAAGTGTGAAACATTAGTAAATGTAAATGCCGACATCCATATGGGGAACAAGCTATAATAGAAACATAAATGTGAAACAGATTCAAGTCCATCCAAAACCTGCATCAAAAAGTAGGAAAACCATAAATGTAAGCAACTGCACTCTCTCGCTTCTCTTTTCTCTTTCAGGTTCCAGTTCCACCCTTTTTGCTTACTCTTTCGGGTTCCCAGTCCAGTGCCTTCAAAACCAGAAGTTAAACCAGTTGGGCCCACCATAAATTATTTGAAATACCATTTAAGTTCTTATTATAACATATACGACCCAGGTTAAACCAGATAGTCAATCCAGGACAGACTAAACCATTCACTCCACCAGTTCACCCACCTGTCTGGATTTTTTTAAGGCATTGGTATTGACTAGTATACTGGCATAAGTGCGGAAATGTCGAAATACAATTGTATCATAACTAAAACAGCATTCCCAAAGCACATAATTTAGATCCACTCTAATACAGATGAATACCATTGAAGTTTCAAAGGTTAAGAAGTTTCTTTTCGGTAAGCCCTAATCCAGATTATGTCGAAATATCTTATCTTTTGGAATTGGGGTTAGCATTTCAGGTGAATGAATAGTCCTGCTCAAATATTCTTTTCTGAAAAGCTACCGCAAGGCCTACCATCTTACTTGCAGGCTTAAAAGTTAGATGCTGCCGTGTCCATTTGATGAGAGTCTTGTTTATAGATAAGTAAAGAGAACAAGAATCTTTTGAAACTATTGACATGACTTAAACTTCTTAAAACCCTCTTAGGGAACCGAATAAGAAACAGAGACAATGTAGAGAAATTTGACCAGCATTCTAAATTTTTTATATAACTACTGGGCCATTGAAGACGGTTTTATGAAAATAACTTACTGTAGTATGATAGATCTCAATGCTTAGGAACAAATATAGAACCATATGGTTGGTTCAAGTTGATAATCGCAAATAGGATAGGTGTTTGGTGGGTAAAGCTGAGGACAAGCTAATATGCAATCCCTCTAGTGAAACTTTGATTAAAGAGGCATTTTATAAAATGATAATTAAACCTACTTTGGTGTATGGATCTGAGTCTTGGATGTTGAAGAAAAAGCTAAGTTATTCAAATCCCACCAGCCGCTTTATTTGGGTCTGTCCACGCACTAAGGACTCAGTTTCTCTGCTAGTTGGTCGGGGCCCCTCTACCCTCCTTGCATTTGTCTATGCAACCAACTTTATCATTCTCTATGAAAACCCCTACACCTTTCATCTAATTCATTGGCTTCAATTTGGCCCTGTAAAGATGATAGGTGTATGATAATGGGAGATGAAAACATCAACAGAAACCAAAACCATAAGCACGCACTTGTTAGGCACCTTCCATCAAACAGGGAATAAGCTCCAAGGAATCCATTTCTTTAAGGACTGTCTACTCGTTTCATTCATGTCTGAACCAATGAGTAGTCACCCAAAAAAAAATATATCAATATCAAAACCGGAAAGAACCCACCACCCAAATTCAAAACTGAGAAGAACCCATCTCAGATTTCTAACAAAAACAGAAAAAAAAAAAACACTTCTTTTTTACACTAACATCAAAACCAAGAGCAACCCACCTCAGACAATCAACAAAAACACCAATATATGCAAAATAACAACAACAACAACGAGAAAAGGAGAAGAAAGAAATCATGGGCTCACCCCATTTCTATGAGCTCTCTCGACGAGAACAGAAGGCGAAAGGAATCCATCACTACAGATGGAATGAGAGTGCAGCTCGAAAATCAGGGGCTCTGCCAATCTATGACTTCTGGGTACTTGGAAATCATCGACAAGTGGAACCGAGGATTCGGGGAAGACCCATTCATGGATGGATTTGGCAGCGGAAGATTGCTCGGCCGCCATCTTCTTCTTCCCGCTGCTGCTCTTCTTCTTCTTCTTGGATTTCTTCTTCTTGTTGCAGTTGTTATTACTAGTTCCATAACCATCGAACATCATTTCTTCTTCTTCTTCTTCTTCTTTCTCTGAGCCTTTTCGAAGGATCTCTTTTTGAATTTGGATGATGGATTGATGGATGGATTGATGGTGTCTTGTGTTCTGCTGCTCCTGCGGTGGTGTCTGTAAACGGTATGGAATGGATATGTCTTTTCTAGGGTACCTCAGAGAAGAGTTCCTTTTATAAAAGCAGGAGGGATGAGATTTGATGACGAGTAAAAGTAAAGTAAAAGTAAACTGTTTCTTTTCCTCCTCCTTCTTTTTATCTTTCTTTTACCTGGAATATGAATTTCTCGTTTACAATGCTTGGTTGGGGCCCAACTCCATATAGGACAAAAGGCCAAATGAGTGATTAAAAAATTTGTGCTGGATCATATAAAATACGGGTCGATCACGGGTCAGGTTTTTCCAACTCGAATGAGACGCATATACTCTCCTCTTATTTATGATTATTTTCAATACATGCATATTAAAAACATATAATATAGGAACCTCTACTTCTTCTTTAAAATAGTTTCAATTTGGCATCCATGATTTTGTCAACATTAATGGGTTGAACTACTAAGAGGGCGGATTATACGGGTCAAATTGACCCTACTTGGGTGCTAGTAGTGCAAACCTGGCCCGCTCCAAATATGATTCATTCTATAAATAGTTCAGATATGATGGATCGGGCTTGGATTAAGAGATAGAAGCCACGCAACATGTCCCAACCCAAACAAGTTATACATCTGATTTAGAATTGACTTACCTAAAAAAGCAATTAGTAACCCCAGAGAATGATAGAGATCCTGGCCCAGCGCAGCCGATTGATTAAATGGACAGGCTCGGGCAGGACACTAAAGGCCCATTTCGGGCTTAGTCCCGATATGGGCCTGTGTTTCTAAAGATGGACCGGGTTTAGATATGCCTTGGCCCAACGCGGGCATAAACACGCCTAAACATGGTAAATCTCAACGACCCATAGAAAATGAGCAACTATTTTTACATCAAGTGTTAATGAGTTGGATTTTTATCGGGCCCATATGTATATGTTACTCAAATCAGCCCATCTAATTATGTTGTCTAATTTAAGTCTAGAGTTGACCCGGTTAATAAACGGGTAAGACGCAGTCCGAAGTGAATCCGAAAGAATCGAGTGTGTATAAAACGCGCGATGAGTGGGCTGGGTCCCTAAACCAAAATATCGTGACGAGTGGGGCCCACCGACAAGGAGAAGAGGTACTTTGTCGGACCGACATGAAAATCCGGCACTGCTTTCTTATCCGTTACATAGCATTTAATCCTACTTAATGATGCCCTGCTTTTGACCGTTGATTGGGTGGGCCCATCCTAGCGGGCTGAGATACCGCAGTTGGCTAATACCATGGCTTAAAATTGAAGGGTGTGATTTTAAACCATACCGCAGTTGGCTAATACCATGGCTTAAAATTGAAGGGTGTGATTTTAAACCCTACTATATCAATTGTCCAGGAAAAAGCCTAACTTGGCAGGGACTTCACATGTTGGGAATAGCAGTCATTCTCAAAGAAGCCAGACACATTTTGATAACAAAAGAAAAACACAATTATTAACCTAAAAGCATATATAGAGACAAGATTCACACTTCATGAGCCTAATCAAGTAGGCACCCATGGACACCTAAATAGGCCACACCACAAGCTCCGAGGATTGAAAGATCAGAATGGATTATACAATTTTATAAAATTTCAAGCACATTAGATCAACCGAATCCCTTGATTCAAAACCGAGGCACATAAGTTCTATATCAAAAAAATGGCCATTGACCAAACCCACCATCAAATTCCAATAGATTGGTGAAAACCCATGGGATCTAATCTACTGTTCCTTAAAATGGCTAGTGGTGGAGAGGGTCACGAGTCGCTCTCGCACATGAAAGGTCCTGTTTCTCCTACAACTGTGAATGAAAGAGCACAAGGAGAAATGATCTATCTCTCCTCTGCAGGAATTTCTTGTCTGGCATTTTCTATCCTTGTGGGGGGGGGGCCTGGCTCTGGGAAGCCGTGTCCTGACTGACACCAAATATAGATCTCATCAGTAGCTGCTGATCACAGCTGTTGCTTTTTCTCTGTTTGATAATCTCCCTCTAAATAGACGGCCAAGATATGAGCAACAAGAAGAAGAAAAAAAACCCAGACAAAAAGGCAACTTTGACAGAGAAGAACACGGCCTCACGTAAATTGAATCTGTGCATGAACCAAGTGGTCCGATCATCTGAAATCTGAACCATTAAAGTGATCAAAAAGTCTATATGGACAAACTTTTTGGCATGAATTTGTGACAAACTCCCATGTGGCACAATCTTAGAGGTGCAACTTTTGAGAGAGGGGGAAAAAGCACCTCTAGGATTGTGCCACATGGGAGTTTGTCACAAATTCATGCCAAAAAGTTTGTCCATGTAGAAGGGTTGTAAAGTGATTTCTTTCTCCTCCTGCTCACATGTCAGCATATGTACATGTAGCAGTAGCATATGTACATGTGAGAGAGAAAAGAGACAACAGCGGGATAATAAATTCTCTCAGGCTTCTTTTTTCAATAGTTCTCTCACAGGCTTCAGATTACAAGATTATACAAACAAATGTATAGTGCACAATGGACGTACCCTTGTATGCTCTGTCTTTAGTAGTGGACTGGACTCTCAGGAGTACGTTTATTGTCTTTCTTGCATGGTCATTGTCCTGCAAACTGATGGTTCGATCAAAAACTGACTACAATCGGGTTGACTCGGTCGCGGTTTGGAAGAATCGGCCTAAACTCGGCTAAGACTCGGCCGGAGGTTAAAGAACTCAGGGTAAGATTTATGACATGGACACAACTGAAATACTGAATTAACTTTTGGGTCAAACCCTACAATTACATGAGTGCATTATGGTTTTGTACTTGCCTATATTGATGCCACTGGAGGACATGGGCCTCCTAGCCCTACTTTGGATGCTTCAAGCACCCTATCATGCAGGTATTGTGGTGGCTCTTCATCCAAAAGGAAAAATAGAGATGAAAAAATTAAGAAGGACCATGTCATTTTAAACAGTTCGACCAACAAATATTGTGGTGCGACTTGGCCACATGTAGGGTGGATTGGTCCAGAAGAGCCTAGTTTTTTTTTTTTTTTTTTTTTTTTTGCTAACGGAGGGTTCCCAACCCTTTGGGCTGGACTATTCCCTCGGGCCTAGAGAGAAGTCGGGTAAAACCCCTGTGGCCCCTAGGTGGTAGCACAAGTGGACTCAACCTTCCGTTCCTGAAGAGGGGGGAACCGGGGGTCGATACCAATACCTCTAGCTCCGGAAGAGGGAGGGACCGTGGTCCTGACCACTCGGCCAACCCCTTGGGGTTAAAAGAGCCTAGTTGAGCCATAATTGGCCAACTCGAGTTCAAGCTCATTCTTTTGTGGTCGAGTCAAGCTTGAGCTCTAGGTGTAAATGACCTGAATTCTGGCTTGAGCTTGCACCAGTTTGTAGTACAAATGTGCATGCATGGACCAGCTGAGCTTGGGCTTGAGCTCATATAAAATCTCAACATAACATGAACTCATGGTTAAGCTCAAGCCAAGTTGAGCTGAAAGGCCCTAACTTGAGCTCAAATCACGACCCAATTGAGCCAAACTCGCACTACACACAAGCAAACAAGGTCAAGCTAGCTCCACTGGTAGACAGCCCCAGATGAGTTATACAAAGGGTGCCTATTATTACAACCCCAAGGGATTGGCCGAGTAGTCAGGATCACGGTTCCTCCCTCTTCCAGAGTTGAGGTCTTGGTATCGACCCTCGGTTCACCCTTCTTCAGGAATTGAAGGTTGAGTCCACTTATAATACCCACCAGGGGCCACAGGGGTTTTACCTGGCTTCTCTATGGAACCGGAGGGAATAGTCCAACCCAAAAAGTTGGAAACACTCCGTTAGCTATAAAATAAAATAAAAAAAAATGGGGTGCCTGTTAGCCAGGCCAAGCTGAGTTTAACCTGCACTGAGCTGAATAGACCCACGTGTAATTTTCCATCAAATACTTGAACCTACAATATTTAAAGGTCACCCAGCATACATAGTAGCACAAATAGATTATGCAATGGGTCAGGGCCTAGGCCTGACTTCGGACATTGGCTGAATCTGTGCCCAAAGATTAGGCTTGGGAAATGAATGGCTGAGCTCCAGCAAGGTTTGGCCTTGAAAGGCTCATGAACACATCTTTAACATATTATTAATAATAATAATATTATTATTATTATTTTCACTTTGCCCCAGCCAATTACAGGTGATTTGAGTTCCAAGTAATTAGATTTACACAAAAAAGCCGATTTCAGGCTAACCCTGTTCCAGAGATTCAAGCAAAAAGCCAAAGCTAAAATCATGCAACAGTTTATTGGATTAATGCCTAATCAACAGCCCAAGTGTGGTCGATAATTGAAGTGGTACTCTTCTACCTTCTCTCTTCAAATTTCATATCGATAATTTTTAAGTTGTTTATCATAAGAGGATCACCGGCTGCTAGCCTTACTAGTAAATGGCGGCAGTTCTCACTTAGAACCCCTAAGCATGCCACATTCCCCCACTATAGGGTTTTAATACCTCTCCCGAATTCTCCATTACCTCACCCGAGGTCTACTACCCTCTCCCTCGAGAGGGGGTCCCAGGCCCTTATAGCTAGGGTAAAAAAAAATAGTATTACACCAAAAAAACACAATTAGAAACGGTTTATAGCTACGACATTAGGAACGAATTTGAACCGTTTCAAAAACCCATGTTCCTAATTGCTAGAAAACGGTTCAAAACCATTCCAAAAATATGATTCTGGAATAGTTCTTGATAGTTCCAAAATAAATTTTCTAAAACGATTTTGGACCTTTCCAAAAGCATATTTTTGGAACGGATCTAAACCATTCCTAAATGTTTTTTTAGCACTTCCAAATTGTTCCTAAATTAGGATCATTTATATTATTAACCGTTCTTAGTATTAGAAATGTTTTTTTTTTAATTTGGTTAAAAAAGAGGCCTCTAATCATCCATACACATTCATATTAAATAGTCCAAATCAACATTAAATTTTATTTATAACAATCATCAATCTATGTCAAAAGTCACTGATGATATATACATTTTCTCGACTTAGAAATAAGTTTTATGAAGTAAAAATAAAAAAACATTCATTACAAAATAGGTCCAGCCCTACAAAATAATAGGTACAAAATCAACCCAACCCTAAAAAAAACACAAATATAAAGCATCACTTCATATCTTCCATAACTGAAGCAATCCTATGTGTGGCTCCATCACTCCATAGCCGAAGCAATCCTACGTGTGGCTCCATATCCATATCCAAATTGAATAGTTAGTCAAAATTAATATAAAATAAATAAGATAATTCAATTAAGTTATATATAATTTTAATTAAAACAAAGTTTGGTATTACAAAAGTGAAAAGCTCATATGGTAGACTATTGGCATTAAGAACTTGTCACGTTTAAATATGAGTTTAATCCATATGCCCATATCCTTGATGAATGAGATATATTAGCATCAAGGGACCCAGGAAACTCAACTTGGGTGGCTTTATGTAAATGACAAATTGGTGGAAGAGACAAATATAAACAAAAAACACATTCTCAAAATCTGTAGGGGGTTTTAAATTTCTTTAACTTTTTTAGATATGGTGGGGGCTTCAGTCCCAGAACCCTATACCTGGGTCCACCCCTAATTAGCACAAATTCTACCTATGTTAAAACTGTTTACAAAAATCTAATAAAATATTTGGTTGAACTTAATGATGGTATTGATTGAACTTAATGATGGTATTGATTAAATTGTGAACAAATTAGCTACATTGAGAAGAAATGCAATAATAATAATTAAAAAGGCAGAAGTTCATGTGTGAGCGGTTTTTTTTTTCTTTTTTTCATTAGTTAGTTAGTCGTAAAAACAACAATGGACTTAGGGAGCTAGCTACAAAGAAGGCAGTATGAGAGTTTTTTTTTTTTTTTTTGAATATGCAGTATGAGAGTTGTTCTCTATATTTGCAGTTAATCCTATATTCTATGATTATTATGGAGGGGTTTGTACCATCTATTAAGAAATAATGTCATTTTTTTTTGGAACTAGCCAAGGGGGCTGGGACCCAAGTGAGAGTTTACATATACACAATAAAACAACACACTCAAGTGGAAAAGGAGCCCGTCCAAACAATTGGAAAGAGAAGCCCGCACACACGAGAAGAGTTGGCATACCCAGGGTTTGAACCCTGGGCAGCCGGGTGAGAATTGCCACTCCTTAGTCCTTACCACTCGGGTAAGGAGTTATTCTAATATATATATATATATATATATCTATTTATAGGGAAGTGCTCTTATGAGAGACACTCTTATCAACTTGGTTAGAGATAGGTGGGGGCCCTTGCATTTAAGTTGGTGAGAGTGAATATGGAAGTAAGGGCCCCCACCCATCTCTCACAAAGTTGGTGAGAGTGTCTCTCATAGGAGCACTTCCCATATATATATATATATATATATATATATATATATATATATATATATGGGGCAGCTTAGAATAAGATAAGCTTAAGTGTGTGGGGCCCACATGGGGATCCACATGGGGATAGGATGGGGGGATTTCAAGGACTCCCTAGGACCCTCATCTCTACAAAAATATTTAGTCCTAACTATGATTTATATCATCTCCATCTAGGCTTCAAAAGTTTAATGGTCAATAATCTATTCAGATCAATACATGGTCGATCCAACGGTCTAGTAAATTCTGATTGGACCAAAAGTTTGCGGATATGTGCAATTCAGTGGGGCCGTGTGTTTGGTCCATTTGGATGGATCAAGGGTGGGCCCCACTAGCATGAGCTTATGGAATTTTATTCTCATCTTGAACTTTGGAGAACTTTCCATATATATATATGGGAAATATTCATGTGAGAATTAGTTTTCAAATATTATATGAGAATTTTTTTGCGGAGCCCAACTAGCAACTCATTCAAGCCTAGCAACCAATAGGGAACCCCCTTATAGTCACTAATCCCGATGATTGGCACACATCCTAATGGACTGAACCGATGGATCGAGGGTTGAATATTTTTTTAAATATAAAGGTATTAAACTTGTAGGCCACGGATGAAGGGGTTAGGGGCATAGGTTTGGGCTAAACTTGATACTTGGGGTGGTCTCACATAGATATTTCTATCCTCTCTGGTCCCATCCCCAAATGGGGCCCATGATTGGGCCCTACAAAAAAGTTCTCATATAATATATGAAAACTAGTTCTCACCTGAATATATATATATATATAGGGGAGGGCTACACAGCGGGCGGGCATTTTTCAAAGAGAAAACGCCCCTTTTTTATTACGCATGGTTAAATAACCCATCTAGCCCATTCAACCCTCACATCACACTGAGATATGGGGTTGTTTATGGATACTATATCTAGTCTAGTACCAGTAATAACAACTATATATCACCTTAATTAGGGAACTATCACAATGACATGTGCACTCACAGCACACGATATCTCCACAAACTGCATAACAAATAATTATATATTAAAAAGGTTATGAAAGTACCAATTTTTATAGAGGAAGTTGCATAAAATGGAAATAGAAAAATTGATACAGAAACGGAATAAAATAGATGACTAGAAGAGAGTTCTTACGTGGGTGTCTTTTTAATGTAAAGTCAAATGAAATAAAGTGAGGTAAAGCCTCCATTATCCAAATAATATAAGAAAATGTGATATCAAAAGTACACAAATTCAAAATTCATTCATTCTAAAAAAAGGGTAAAAAATAAAAAAATGAAAAAAACAGCCCCCTTACTCCACTAAATGACAAAAAAATCAATTTTTATATAAGAAGTAAAACAGATTCTCTATCAAGCAACTAAAAATAAAACATAATCATAACCTTCTAGGTAATGTACTTTAATTGACCATCCATTCCAACACACCAAAAGAAAAATCTGAAAATTTAAATAATGGAGAGTAGATATTAATGGTTTGGTGGAGAGTAGAGAGGTAAATGACTTGATTTAAAAAAGATGTAAGTGGATAATTGTATGAAATAAGTCATGAGGAGAGAGATAATGAAACATTTAAACAATATCCATAACTGCCGGTCAAAATTAGAATTGTCAATCAAAATTATAATACACCATTCATCGGTGGGGCCCACCGTAGAATAAAAGGAAAAGCATAAAATGATCCAATGTGGGTCCCACTCGTTTCAAGACTCAGGAGGAAGCGTGCGGGAGATCACCCTCAACGATCCGAACTTCCAGATATAACTGACACGCTGGATAGAACCAATCACAGCACGCCACGTATCTCACGTGCCGTATAAACATACATCTCCACAACTCTGCCTCTTCGTTCCTTCTCCCTCCAAAAGAAAAGCAATGGAAAATCCCAACAGTCGCAGATCAGATCCAACGGCCGAGAATCAACAGAACCAAGCGATCACGAGAATCCAACGGCTCTCCTTGCATCTTCTTCCTTCCACCTCCTCTTCCCATCCTCAGCTGGAGCTGCTAACGTGCGCTAAGGCGAAGAAGCTCGACGTGAACCCCTCCCAGCTCTCAATCTACATGAGGGGAAATCACAGAGAGATTCAAGAGAGGGTTTTCGACTTCTTCAACTCGCGCCCCGATCTGCAGACGCCTGTGGAGATCTCCAAGGACGAGCACAGAGAGCTGTGTATGCGGCAGCTGCTCGCGCTGGTGAGGGAGGCCGGGATCAGGCCGTTGGGACATGCTTTGGAGGATCCCGGGAAGTATTTTGCGATCATGGAAGCGGCGGGAAGCGTCGACGTGTCGCTTGGAGTTAAGATGGGGGTGCAGTATAGGTGATATTTTTTTGTTGTATGTGATCTGTTTGTGGGGTTTTTGTTTTGTGCGTAGTTGGGGTTTTGGGTTGGTGGGTATTGAGATTGGAAAAGAGATTTGATCTGGGGTAGTGGCGGTTTTGGGTAAAGATGTGATTTTTGGATTGGGGGATGAGATTTGATCTGGGGTAGTGGCGTTTTTGGCTGAATTTGTGATGAGGGTCTGGTTCTGTTTGGCTTTGTTGACTTTTTTTTTTTTTTAACTTTAAATCAATGATGATTATTTGTTGTGTTAGATGATTGAATTGGGAAGAGTGAAATTGGGTTTCCCCATTTCTGCTTATGATTCTGCATGAGTCATCAGTGTAAAATTGTGTGTGTGTGTTTTTTTTTTTTTTTTTTTTTTTTTTTTTGCAATAATGATTTTTTGTTGTTTATGATTCTCGGGCTAATGTATGATGCTTCAGTTCCTTTTTTAATGCTTTAATTCTCAATGTCAAACCTGCTGATACATAAATAAGTAGATGTCAGTACTAACAATAAAAATTAATAAATAAATAAGTTTCAAACCAACCTTATTGGATGGCATGGTTGTGTATGTAATAACATACCCTGTCTCCCAATGTTTCAAGATGGCCGCTACAAACAGGAACACATGCTATCAATACATACATGTGTGAAAGTTCTCTGCTCATCAGCAGGGCCATCTGTTAAAACCAGGGAAGACAGATTAAAGAACTTCAGTGAGTTGTTGGGTAATCGGTATATTGAAAGGATGATGACCAGCAGCAATCTCTCCTTGTGCAAAAAAAAAAAGGGGCAATTAAAAATTATTCCTTTCGAGTTCTTTAGTAGAAGCTCTTCTGGAAAAAGGATGACAATCATTAAGGGTTTTTATCACCTTAGAGTATTGGTGCTAATCAGGACAACATGTTACCAATTCATCATGGCCCATGAGATTTGGACAAATTCAACTCATCATCAGCTGGGATGAAATTTATGTAGGCAACCTTGAAGCACAAAATTATGAACCTCTTTTTTTTATTTGTCTATTTGAGTTTTTCATACTTATTTCAGTTATCTGATTCATAACTCTGAAGCAATATGTGAGCTCAGATTTGGAAATCCAGTATTCTCGTACATTTCTGTTCCATGTTTTTTTAAATGGAGATTACAGTTCCAAGATGGAGGCTAATTATTACACTTTTCTGTTCTTGTTGCTTATAAAATCACAGGGACTTTGTGTTCCCAATGTCTTGTCAAGCTGAGAACTAATAATTTGTTGAACAGTACACATGACCTTGCTCTGAATGGGCTGTTCTCCTTATTTTAGTCCGGTTAATTCTCTATATACACTTATCAATAGAATTTCTTTTTCATTTTTTTTATGCGTTAAACTATTCTACAGCTTTCTCCCATGACAATGTTTTTTTATGCTTCTCGATGGGGATCAAACAAATATATCATCTCCGTTCTCTAGTGAACATACAATCTAACTTTAACTATTCTTCATGCAGTCTTTGGGGAGGTTCAGTGATGAACTTAGGAACCAAAAAACACAGAGACAAATACTTCGAAAAAATTGAAAATTTGGAGTATCCTGGTTGTTTTGCTATGACAGAACTCCATCATGGTGAGCTCTTCTATTTCTGTCTCTATGCGGTTCTTTTTACTTTACAATGTAGCACACATTCAAGATATTTTTGCAACAAACAATATCAATGCCTCTAGAACAATTAGGGTAAATTAATGAATTTGGATGCAACCACAGATTGCGGGTCAGGTCACCATAGGTGGGACCACCTGTGACTAAATTCCAATGTGTTTTGGACATTTCAGAAAGAAGAAAATGCATTCTATGGCTTCTGCTTTCTTTGGAGAACTGATAATGGAGCCATTTTAAGTAATACTTGCAATGAAGCTGCAATCAGTTTTTTTCTGTAGAAATTACCTCCATACCTCTGGAATTTCAGATACATTAATGTGGTTTTGATACTGTACTCTTTTTTTTTTTTTTAAATTTCTGAAAGATTTAATACTGTTACTAACCATATACTTTGCTGATTTCTATTGTTCATTTCTGGAGAAAAGGTTCAAATGTCCAAGGACTCCAAACAGTTGCTACATTTGACCTTGCTACTGATGAGTTTGTGATCAACACACCCAACGATGGCGCTATTAAATGGTGGATCGGTAATTCAGCAGTCCATGGGAAGTTTGCAACCGTGTTTGCCAGGCTAATCTTGCCTACACATGAAAACAAAGAAGGTACTGATATGGGAATTCATGCCTTCATCGTGCCGATAAGGGACTTGGACACCCATCAGACACTTCCTGGCATTGAAATACAAGACTGCGGCTACAAGGTTGGCTTAAATGGAGTTGATAATGGAGCTCTAAGGTTTCATTCTGTGAGGATTCCTCGAGACAATCTACTCAATCGCTTTGGCAACGTTTCACGGGATGGGAAATACACGAGTAGCCTCCCAACCATCAATAAGAGATTTGCAGCTACACTTGGAGAACTTGTTGGGGGGAGAGTAGGCATTGCATATTCATCAGGTGGTATCCTGAAGGTCGCAGTTACTGTTGCCATTCGGTATTCTCTGCTTCGCCAGCAGTTTGGTCCTCCCAAGCAGGCTGAGATCAGCATCCTGGACTATCAGTCTCACCAGCACAAGCTCATGCCAATGCTAGCATCAACATATGCCTTCCACTTTGCAACACAGTATTTACTGGATAAATATTCTGAGATGAAAAGGTCCCATGATGATCAGGTTGTTGCAGATGTGCATTCCCTCTCCGCAGGACTTAAAGCTTATGTGACATCTTATACGGCCAAGTCCATAAGCATCTGTCGTGAAGCCTGTGGTGGTCATGGATATGCTGCTGTCAATCGATTTGGTAGCCTGAGAAATGACCATGATATATTCCAGACCTTTGAAGGAGACAACACTGTGCTCTTGCAGCAGGTTTTTGACACTACCCACCTCTTTCTTTACCTTCGCTATGTTTGCATGTACCTAGACTCACAGTCACTTTGAATACTTCTTCAGAATAGATGGTTGTCTATTCCATTTGCTTTTCTGCCACACTGGCAATTGCATTTGTACGGTTGTTCTTTGAATCAGTTAACTGATACTTGACAATGATTAGGGTAGTATGCAAGGCAAAACAATGGTGCTGGTCTGCTGGACCTCATGTCATGACCAATTTCTGCTCCATCTCAGATGAGCAGATGTTCATCTTCACCGTCATCATTAAAGCCTTACCCCACCTATCTTGGTCTGCAACAAATAACCATCCATGTTGCTAGATTCTTCAACTGTTTGCAATGCCTATTTGGTGAACATGCAAAAACTCAGTATTTTCATCATGGTATAGTTTAACAGTGAACCTTTCTATTCTCATGTAGGTTGCAGCCGATCTTTTAAAGCAGTACAAGGAAAAATTTCAAGGAGGTACTTTCACAGTCACATGGAACTACTTGAGAGAATCTATGGGTGCGTATCTTTCTCAGCCAAATCCAGTAACTACTCGCTGGGAAGGAGAAAGCCATCTGCGAGATCCTAGCTTCCAGCTTGATGCCTTCAGGGTAAGGGTTACATTTCTCATGTAGCATGGGCTTACTTCTTCATTGAAGTATGATAAATTCTGTTTTGTTCCTTATATTTAAATACATTTGTGTGTACAGTACAGAACATCTAGATTGCTTCATAGTGTCGCAGTACGTCTACGCAAACACGCAAATCTCGGAAGTTTTGGAGCATGGAATAGATGCTTAAATCATCTTCTAATACTAGCAGAGTCCCATATTGAATCAGTGATCCTTGCAAAGTTCATTGAAGCTGTACATAGGTAATTCTCTGCATGAATCACTAAAAAATTTTCTTTCTTCAAATGTGTGATGTTCTGTGAGTTCTGCTGCAGCTGTCCTGACAAAAACACTCGTGCTGCTTTGAAGCTTGTTTGCGATCTGTATGCCTTGGATCGTATCTGGAATGATATTGGCACCTATCGCAATGTAGATTATGTGGCTCCCAACAAAGCTAAGGTACTTTGTTAGCAAAATTCTCACATGTAATATGTAGTGAGTATAGTTTATGGAAGAAATCCAAGAACGCTAATAGCAGGCATTGCTTTTAGGCCAGGGATGTCAGTGTTCCCGGTCTGTGCCAGGTCACGGTTACTTGACCTGACCCAACATTATAAGGGGAAATCCAATCTTCCAGTCTCAAGCCCAATTGAGTCAGAATATGCAATTACATGTATGTTAATCATATCATATGTGAGAGTATGTTGTCCCTGTTACTGTGGCTGTTGGTGGCAGTCCTGGTGTCATCATTTTTTATTGGTATCTTTACTGATGAAACCTGGCCCTATAAGTAATTTTTTGACTTTTAGACCTGACCTGTCCCACCTGGCCCAAAATCTAGGACCATGCCCAACAAGTAACAGGTCAGCATGGAAACTGATGGCAAGCCTAATCCATCGACAGTTTATTTCTGGTTTTCTCACTTTGATTTGAAAATGAATGGTCTTACTGCAGGCAATCCACAAGCTTACTGAATACTTGAGTTTTCAAGTGAAGAATGTTGCTAGAGAACTTGTAGATGCATTTGATCTTCCAGATCATGTCACTCGGGCACCCATTGGCAGGCAATCAGAAGCTTACATGCACTACACTCAATATATTGGATTCTAGGAGGGGGGTGATACTACATTCACAGTATATTGAATTCTAAGAGGGGATGATGGCGTGTTCCTAGCTCGACCCTGTTAGATACAACTGGATGCTAAGAAGTAAAGTAGTGAAGTTTTGCTTTATGCCTGGAGTGCTGGAAATGGAAATGCAAGAGCTTACCTTGGTTGTATCTGAAGAGGCACATTCATGGTTGGGAAGAATAAGTGGGCAGCAAGCATTGGGCTTTTATTTAATATATATCAGCAGAAACTGGTCTTATGTACTATAGAAACTGTAAGAAACTGAATACAATTTCTTATGTATAGGTAGACACTGAGCAATTTGTAAAGTGAAATTTTTGTTGGTTTCCAAGGTTTTCCTTCACAATAAATTAATGATTCTGGGCTCTGACTTGGTAAGACCGGGTGAATCCCGTTTGCATCCTGTTCTACTGTGAATGGCCCCAATCATTTTCTATGAGGAGAGCACACTACAATCAAGGAACCATGATGCATGTTTTTGACAAATAGCCTGTTGCTTTGCATCGATCTAGACCATCCATTCAGACCAACTTCCAAAAGCAGCATCAGGCATGATGTTTTTCTCAACCTGAAATGGTATTGTTATGAGCCAAGACCCCCTTTTGGATCCTTACAATTCAGATTGGGTTCTGCTCAGTTTACCTTTTATTAGTTATTAAAGAAAAAACCACTGCCATGCACTGTCGTTTACATCACATGTCGACCAAAAAGCTTGCACTCAGTGCATGAAGATGCAAATGGGACCAATGATTATATGATTTTCAATGATGGTTAAGTGCAGTGGTAGCAGTGAAGAGGGCAAGTGATATTGAGGGGTTCCATTTTCAACGTCAATGGTACAGTTTTGTGGCCACTAACTTTATTAGGATCATCTGATTTGTATGGTAATGGGACCTCACGCTTCATGCTTAAATGTGTTGGTAGCTGCAATTATATTGGCAGGAGCAGTAACGACTAACGAGTAAAGAACATCCCTACTATAGGGAGGGCCTTTCAATAATTAAAAAAACATCAAGGACAAAATAGTAGACAAAAATTTACAATTCTCTATTGAATGAAGATATAGCAACTCCTGACATAGTTAAAACCGTTTATTCAAAATCCTTCTAAAAGTGATTTTCCATCAGTTGATATTTTACAAGCAGCTTCCCCCATCTTTGCCTTTTTTCATATTCCCTCATTATACAACCTCACAACCTCATTCTACCGCTTGTATGATCAGCACGGGCGCTGTCAATTACCTGTCGAATCTCTTCATACATCTTAAGTGATGCCTCAGAAAACTTTTTCAACCGATCAAACACGAGTGTCAAACTTGCCTGTAAGCTGCTCAAGTTGCAAACCTTTTCGCACTTCTCATCCTCCTTACTCTCCGGTCCTTGGTTACCATCCAAATCGTTAGAATCCTGCTGCTTTTGTTGCTCCTCTACCCGTTGTCCAAATGAACGGTGGAGGTCCGATACAAAGCTTTTGATGGAGTCGGAAAGATCAACAGATGGAAGGGTTTTGATCCCAGCTGACCAATCACGGAAGAGAATTAGTATAGGAGGACCCATAGCTTGGCGTGCAGCCGTCCACCTTCTCCTGCTTGAACGTTCTTGGGATTGTAAGATGCAGTTTTGAAGCCAGCCATTGAGAGCCTCCACGTAGGATTGATGGGCACTGATCCAATCAGTAAAACTGGAGCCAAAGCACTCAATCTCATGCTCAAGATGGATTACCACCTGCTTATGGGATTCACTCTGGGATGCTGCTGTTGAGCTCTTTGCATGGTAAGCTAGAGAGATGGTGATATATTGTGCATGATGGCATTCCAACATTGCTTTCCACATCCGGATCAATCTGCAGTCAAGCAGCAGTAAAGCTTGATGTTTGAACTTGCAACAAAAATAGAACCATCACAACCCAAAAGGCTTTATAATGAATGACGCAGAGCTCGCAACAACTGTCATATAACATTTGTCTCATGCTCATCATGTCTGATGTTGGTATTTGTAGTAGTATATACAACAAAATACTATTACTGCTCAGTGCCGTACCGTTCTCCATAAAGACGGGACAAAATTTTGCCTCCATTGACGAATCCCACACTGAAAACTATTCCTAATTGGCAATATTATTTTATTTAGAAAAGTTAAAAGCTTTCATTGACGGTCCTATATCTCAGCAAAGACTAATGTAGACTATATCTTCCCAATCATACAGTTAGATGCATGGATTTGGTGGTGGTGGTTGACGAGTGTGGCTGATACTGGTGGTGTTAATCATTTTTTTAATTATTATTATTTTGTCTATTTGTTTTGGTGGTTTGGGGGAGGGCCATTGTTTAAAACTAATGTGGTGGTTTATAAACTAGCTTTTGGCAGGGATGCTTTTATTTCAAAAAAAAAAGTGGGTTTTTTCTCCTATTTTTCTATGTTTCTTTCTTTACTTACCTTTTCTAATGTAATAAATTTGTCTTCTTTCCCCCTTTTTTTTTTTTTTTTTCTGTTCTCATTAAAAAGGAAAAGATTGAATAACTTACTTTCTTTTTGTTCTTTCTTTATTTTAAATTTTCTATACATATTTTTTTAAAATCTATTTACTAATCTTTTTAAAAAAATTCTCGCTGAAAATTGAAATTAAGTATGATACAAATTGATTTTAACCTTATGGTTCATTGAAGATAAGTCATAAATGCAATCTTAGTTAATAAAATCTTTGTTGAAAAAATTGAGATGGTTGTGTTCTTTAAATCTCACTTGAAATATACATTTTTTTTATTTTCATTTTTTCTGCTCATTATTTGTTAAACCAGGACGTTGCATGGGTATATTTGCTAGTTCTATATTGCATGAGGTAAAGAATTGAGAATGTAAGAATCAAAAAGAAAGACAAACAAATTCATAAAATACCAAACTTCTTCAAAAAAATGCAGTACAATCTGTTCTTTAAGTACCAATATATATATATATATATATAATTTACCAAAAAAAAACGGTACCTTTAAAAAATGTTCTTTAAGTGGAATATAGAACATACCCTTGTATAAGCTCGAAAAGTTGTGGTTGTAATTCTTCATCTCTCAACTTTTCAATTCTCATTGATATTGAATTAACAGCATGAATGGCCACTTTTAGTCGTGAATACAAATCCTTCACAGTAGCTCTAGTTTTGTCAATAACTTGTGTTTTTAGATCCTGAGCAAATTGGTGCCTGAGAAGGCTACATTTCTGATCATACTCTTTCCCAATGATTTCAGTAGCCTACAGAAGTTCATAAAATGAATTCCAACAATGATTATATTTGTATAAATAGGCAGTAGAAGAAAGATCACTATCAAACACAAGTATGACAACCGTAAGATTGAAAATTAAGAAGATAGCACCACAAACATGTATGGATAGACATGCTTTTCTGATTAATGACTGCTTAGCAGTGGGTGTAAAGATTCAAAAAAATTATTGAGACAAGTCCAGAATTCAATTTTAATTTTCAAGTGTGCATTCCTACGACAAAATAAATATGATGCAGTACCCAACCACAATAAATAAACCATGCAAGCAAATAACAGTCTGCAAAGAGTACAGAGTTCCAAGAATGACCCACGAATGTCGATATAATCATTTATCAGGTTTGAGATAATGGATGGGAAACAGGTTTGACTCCATCCTTATATTTTCAAAGATAGTTAGACATAATGATGCAATCCTAGGGTTAGGATCGCAGGTGCCGGAGTACAATTAGCGTTCCCACAGGAACAATCACACGTAGAAGATCACTCTCCAACGATAAACCCACAAAAGGCAAAATTCTATTAACTCCAATATGAGATCATGGATTTCTACAATGCCATATTTATAATAAAAGATATTAAGCCCTAAGAAACAATCCTAATCAAACTTAGAAAAAAAAAAAAAAAAGAATCCTCTTCAAATTAGAAACTAATCCTAATTACAATCTTTGCAAGTGCCGGAGTACGATTAGGGTTCCCATGGGAACAATCACACGAAGAAGATCACTCTCCAACGATAAACCCACAAAAGGAAAATTCTATTAACTCTAATATGAGATCATGGATCTCTACAATGTCATATTTATAATAAAAGATACTTAAGCCCTAAGAAACAATCCTAATCAAACTTAGAAACAAAAATAAGAATCCTATTCAAATTAGAAACTAATCCTAATTACAATCTTTGCTATAATTAAAACTAATAACAATAAAGAAAATCTCTTAAGAATCAATGGGTCCCATGTGTGGCCCACGAGTCTCACATTAGCTATTGGTGCTGCTGCATCATTCCCTAATTTACACTCTAGTCTATAACATTTACAAGGCCATTTTTCAGGGACGCCAACCATTAATGAGCATGTGGCACACGCACAAGTAGAAATACATATGCTTCCACACACACTCGCACACATGCACAATACAGGAAACCCAGATGGATCCAGAAAGGACTGGCTGTTACTGTAGTACCCATTATTTTTAATACGTTATATACCATACTTATGTGTTGCATGGTTACATTGCAAATAAACTGTACAACGTATTACTATAACATTGATAATATCATTGTTCTACAAAAAAGTTTATAAAGAATCATTAAAGTATGAAGTCTCTTGGTGTGTTTAAACAGGTTTTAACTGTTCAGATTTTTCCAGCTGCCTCCATATCTGCAGTTCAGTTAAAAGTGCACACAGTTTTTCTGGACTTTGCACCTACCAAATCAAAACACTTGATACTACTTAAATTCCTTTTTTGATTTTTATGATTCTTTTTTTTTATGACATGGGTATCCCTGAGGTCTTTGACCCAACAAGACCAATCACGGGTGGCGCCGCTAAACCCACACAAACGCACTTAAAATACATTCTTGACCGTCAAAATGTGTGTTACCATTTTTTAATTCTTTTTACCATTTTGACACAAATTTTAAGGCTTCTTACCTAGATACTCGTACATTCCTGACATATTCATGTTGCATCTATATGACACTTGTATTAGTACTTGATACTGCACTAATACTTATCAGGTACAATTTTAGCTATCCTACATCCTACTACACCAAGTCCATTGGTTCATATAAATCTATTCATTTTCTTACTTTTCAACATTAAAAAATGTGAAAAGAATTATAATTTTAGAAATGTTCTAAATAAAAAAAAAAAAATCAGCATGGCCATATCTTTATCCATAACCTGAATTATCAGAAGTGCATAATAGCATCCCTGATTCTGTATCTGTATCCATCATCATCATCATTGTTTCCCCATTTTGACACAAATTTTAAGGCTACTTGGGCTCTTGGATGCAAATACCTGGATACATGTACATTCCTGACATATCCATGTTGCATCTATATAACACTTGTATTGGTACTTGATTACTGTACCAATACTTATCAGGTACAATTTTAGTTATCCTACATCCTACTATACCGAGTCCATTAGTTCATATAGTTCTATTCATTTTCTTACTTTTTAACATTAAAATTTTTGAAAAGAAATGTGAAAAAAATTATAAGTTAATTAAATTTTAGAAATGTTCTAAAGAAAAAAAAATAGCATGGCCATATCTGTATCCATAACCTGAATTTGCAAAAGTACAGAATAGCATCTCTGATCCGGTATATGTGTCCATCATCATCACTGTTTCCTCATTCCAATCTATCCTCGTGGAATGTTGTTATCTCAGAATTCATGTTTGAGTTGTGACAAAATTTTACGCTCGCTGTCCAAAAGACAGTTATGAGGGGAAAAAATAGGTAACAGAATATGATCTTCAGGTTTGACATAGTTCTTTTCTAAATTTATCTATCAGCATTTCTTGCCAATTCTAGTGCTTTTGTCCATCGAACTCAAAGAGCAAGCAAGCAACTGTATCACATCCAGAATCATATCTGATGTCGTTTACATAGTTCTTCAATGCTTGAAGTGGTGAAACTGATTTGCATGGGGGCCTATTTATTCCCCTCATAATTGTCTCTTACACAGCCAGCATAAAATTTTGTCACAGCTCATACATGAATTCCGAGATAACAACATTCCACGAGGATAGATTGGAATGAGGAAACAGTGATGATGATGATGGATACATATACAAGGATGCTATTATGCACTTTTGAAAATTCAGGTTATTGATACAGATATGCCCTTGCTGATTTTATTTTATTTTAGAACATTTCTAAAATTTAATGAAATTATAATTTTTTTCACAATTCTTTTCAACATTTTTTAATGTTGAAAAGTAAGAAAATGAATAGAAAATTGTACCTGATAAAAGCTCAAGAAGCCTTAAAACTTCTGGTTAAAGTACAAGAAACTCATCTATGTTTCCAGCTAAAAAACAATGATAATTGAGAGGAGTCCACCTCCCATGGGCATGATCAAATTTGCTAGACAAAAATCCTTTATGTTAACATACCTTCACTTCATCATAAAGTTTTCTTTCCCATGCATATAGTCTTTCCAAAGTCGAGGAATGTCTCCCAGATATCATGCAGAACTCTTCAACAAAATCACTACCACTGTCATCATCTCTTGTTCCAGATGCAAGAGGATTCTTAGATGAAGATGAATGGGATGACGTTGAGCGATTCCAAGTAATGACCTTTTTCACATGCTGGGAGGGTTCTACATAGATTTTAGAAATAGGAGTAGATAAGGTTAAAAAAAAAAAAAAAACTTTTATAGACAATAAAGTTACTATAGAATAATTTGCAATCAGTGGTACATCAATACTTGTTGATAGAAGAGTGCCCTTTTGGGCACCTCAATTTTAAGTCCAATGCAAGCACTGCACACCCAATGCCAGGTGATAATATACGTGCAACTCCAAAAGATAATTACCACAGATACACAAGTAAAGATGATTGCTTCCAATATGTTACTAATGCTCCAAAAAGGAATGGCCGTAGAGGATGAATTACCTTGAGGGGCAGGGAGAGCTTCCCCACTGCAACAAACTAAATGGTAGGTAGCAAGAAATATAGATGCTGATGACCTCCCTGTAAATTGGAAAGAAAAAATTGAACTAAAGGGCTCCTTCACAAGATTACCAACCTTCAAATAAATCTGATTTATGATAATGCTCAACACCCAAGAAGACATCTTCCTCTATAAAACAATAATGCCACACAAAAAGGCAAAGGATTACCTTTTGTCTCTGAACAGCTAATCTGAATTTTGTTTGCCTCAAGCATTCTTGAGACCTCCCTGCCGGATTCAGATGCTCTGATGAACCGATGTTCAATGTCCTTGATACTCGATAAGAAATCTTTAGCCCTGTGGGTAATGTACTCGGAGGGATCTTCCCTTTCTGCGCACATTTCTTTCTCCGATCCGATCTTCTCCTTCTTTGAGCCGGATCGCTCAGAAGAAGCGTTTCTGGCCGAAGTCTCAGCTGACCCATTGGTCATAAGATCAGATTTGAGCATTTTCTCCTTGCCAATTTGTGTTTGCTCCGCATCAGTATTACTAACACCATTAAATGAACAAGAATTAGCCACAATCAAGCTACGGCTGCTTTTATTATCCACAGCTGCATCACCAGTAGAGTCAACAGATCTCCATCCAACTCCCGGGCTAATCGATCCAATCAAGAACTCATCTTTTTCATTCAAACCAGTCTTTCCCTCTTCCTCATCTTTTACAAATGAACCACCTAACTCCTCCCTGAGCCGTCTCAAATCCATCAAATTACCAAAATTCCTGCTGTAACTATTCTCTCCATGAAACACAAAGTTTTCTGTGGATGCAACGGGATCAAAGAAGTCCCACGAGGAACCAGGTTCCGGTGGTGGAGGTGGCGGCAGGGGAAATGTAAGCGAATCGTCTTCATCGAAGCGATTGAAGGACGGACTAAACTGAACTGTGACCGCGGCGCTTCCCCCCGATTTCATAAAACTCACCGTGGAGAGGCGAGGAGAAAGGGGGCTCTCATTGTTCAATGGAGAATCCGCCAGTTCAGCATTGTGGGAAGGAGATGGTGATGGGTAAGAGGAATGCGAGGGGGTTTTATCCACTTCAGTTGCAGAAGTAGACAATGAGGACTCAATCAAGACCTGCGCCTCTGCGAATCTTCTAAGAGCCATTCCAACATTGTGGAGAGATTGAACATAAGAAAGATGAGCAGCAGCTAGAGCATACCTGGAATCTATTGCTTGCTTAATGAACCTCTTCCGCTCTCTACAAAGCCGGAGGGCTTCGCTCTTTTCAATCTTAGAGCTGGAACAACCCATTACCTTAACAGAAAAAATCCTCCACAATTCTAATCGAAATCTTAAAAACCCACTTCAAGAAACCCCCATTCTCAAAATCCAATCCAAAAACCTTGCTGACAAAATCTCTCTCCTTTCTCTTCGCTCCAAAACCCTCTGCCTGAAACAAGCAACAGATCCCCACTTCAAAAACCCCACTTTTAATCCTAACACAGAAAACCCACATCAGAAATCCTCCATTCTCAGAGTCCCAACAACACCCGCATCTCCAAAATCAGCACACTAGGCATTCATTCCCAACCTGAAAACCCAAATCCCTCTTCAAAGAAAGACAAAACCCACTTCAGCAAACCTATTTCCTACAAAACCCAACAACTAAAACACGCTTCAAAGTTGAAACAAACCACTATATTTCTCAAACCAAAGAGAACCGCTTCGATTCTGGACGAAATCGAAAACCCACATTTTAGAAAACCTCCGTTTTCAAAATCCAAACATACCCAAGTCGGAAAAGGGCGCGTTATCTCTAGAAACCCCTCGTTTTCTGAGGGGAAGCAGAGACGTTTCACGGAAAAGATATGATAGGGACAGATGGGTCATGAAAAAAACTTTCCTTTCTATCAAAAACCGACGGAGAAAACGATATGGGCGTCTCTCTTTCTCCCTCCTCTCGGCGAAAGGGCTCTGCTTTTTAGTGTGGCAGGACCAGAGGGGCCGAAAGAAATGATGAATGGGGGAGAAAAGAAGGAAAAAAAAGGTGGAAAACAAAACGGAGGAGGAATCTGCTACAGTTCTGAGAGAGTGAAAAGCCTCGTAATGAGAGACAGATGCTTTTTTTCTCTCTTTTCACTCTACTCTATGGGGATTTTTTTCTTCTCTCACTCTGGTTTGGGTTTGTCATTTGTGTTGGTTCTCTCTTTCTGCCAGTGCATTGGAAAACAGAGGAAGGAAAGTCTGATACATATGTAAATTTGTGTCAGATGGGAGCTGTGGGAGATGACGGAATTGCCCCTGAGTTTTGCAGGAGTGGGGTGAATCTAACGGCTCCTTCAAATCCGTTACGCCTTTTGTTTCTGCTGCATTCGCATTTTAAAAACAGAGGAATGAAATGCTAATACGTATGTAAATCTGTGAGTCATATGGGAGTTGGGTAGAATGACGAAACTGCCCCTGGGTTTTGCAGGAGGTGGTGTGAGTGTAACGGCTCCGAAAGATCCGTTACCCTGTGAGAGAGTGGGGCATGAACATGCAGATGATGCAGCCATGCTGGGGTAAGAAAGAGGTCAGAGGGAGATTTGTCCACTACCTTTTGTGTTAAATCATAGATTTACCCTTTCGGGCAAGTTAGGTATTTTTTCTTTTTCTGTTTTGAACTCGGAAAAATAATGAGTTAAAAGAGTAGAACTATACATCCAACTAATCTATTGAAAATTCAAGCCGCTAAGAATGAAAGGCCTTTCGATATATAAGATATTTTAAAAAACAAAACAGTAACCATGTAAGACGGGTTGTTCGGTCAAAATTATGTTGAGAGGAAAGGAGAAAAAAAGGTTATAACACCATTATTTCTATCCACACAACAATCAAGTAAAATACATCATATCACCATTTTATTTTTCATTTCACTTGTTTCTATCAGACAGTTAAAAAACTGATGATTTAGTTTTACTTATTTTTCCAAAGGATACGCTCTCAATTTCAGATGTACTAAAGTAAAGTTGATTAAAATGTCAATTTAATTTTTATATTGAACTAGCAACACCCCGTGCTAGTACGGCCTACAGAATCACTAAATGCACATACTAATACGTATTATTTTTATTAAATAATTTAATTAGTAAACAGTTGAGTCATTTTTTTTGTTGCTAATTTGATTTTTAGCATGACGTGTGAGGTTGAGTTTTTTCTTAGAGCCTTGATGGTCTGATGATATAGTTAACTATAGACCTAGAAAAAAAAAATCAATGCCTCGTCAAGAACATGTCAAAAACATTGCTGACATGGAGTCCCTCTCTTTTATTTTTCCAACCCATCAAGTTTAGATGGAGGTGCAAAAAACCGCGCAAAAAACCTGAATGTTCTATTTTTCCCTTCCTAACATGCCTTCTTCCTGATCAAGGTGCTGGATGGCCCAGGCCTTTTAATTAAATGTGAATGTTTGATTAAAGACAATAAAAAAACACAATCTCCTGATTAGATCGCCCATTGGGTCCCACAGTCCAAGACACCCAAATAATTTTTTATTCTTCAAACATGCCGTCTCCCTGATCAAGGTGCTGGATGGCCCAAGCCTCCACGCCTGACAAATCCGGCCCCCTCATCCGGACTTACATCTGGGTGGGAGGATATCGGGACCCACTGGGCCCCGATCACAGATTGGCCCATTTGAAGCCATACTTGGGCTAATTTTTACCCCTTTCTAAGGACAAACTTGGGTTGAGTCTTTAACCTCAACCCATTTTTATTTGGCCATTTTCTTTTAGCTTGCTTGGTCAACGGTTCAAGTTTGTATTCATTAAAAACCTTTTTTTTTAGCCAATCCACTATAACCAATTCCTATTTGTAGCTAAACTGTGGAGTAATTTTAAGTCTATTCACATAACTGATTTTTAGCTTTTTCATAGTAGTTTGCTGAGCCAATTTTCAGTCCATTTAGGACTCACTTTTTAGTCTTTATTTCAGCCCACCACATATATCTATTTGGGGGTGGTTTTTGACCCAATCTTAACCCATTTGATGTCGAAATCTGGTTGTAACCCATCCCAATTTCAGCAAATGTTTGAGATAAAATCTAGTCAAGTTTCAGTCATTGTTTAGGCAGATTTTAAGCTCATTTAGTTTTACAGCTGTTCAACTTGTTTTGATATAGGGACTCAAGTTGTTTGTTTAGGGGGATTTGGATTTATTTGGGTGTTTGGTTCTGATTATTTCAGTGTGTTTGGTTGGGAGGATTTGGCGAGGGCTTGATTTTTTTGCGTTGATACTACGACCCAGGTGAGCTAGCCGATGACCCATTTGATCCATGGATCCAAAGGAGGACCCACGGGCGATCCAGTAAGTGGTGGACCCTACGAGGTGGGCCCTGTTTGGCCCACCATCTAGCGTCTAATCAGAGAAAGGGAGAGGACGTGTTTTAGGAACGAAATCAATTTTGCAGGAGATTATTATGGAACCCACTGGTTGATCCGATCGCGGATTTGGTCCGACCACCACAAGCAGTTAAGAAGTGGGAATTTGTTTTTTTTTCTTTTTTCGGTTATTGTAAAGAGAGGAAAGTGGAGAGAGAGGGGAGTGAAGGGTGGAATTAAGTGTTGACACCTATATTCAGGTGTTCTAAAAAAATGAGGATTCTTAAAATGGAGGCCTATAGTTAAACAAACGGAAAAAAACATTTCTTATATATATATATAGACACACACACACACATTTGATTCTAACAAGGGTGACACACAACTTTCCTTGGCAGTAACTTTGAGAGGAAAAAAAAAAAAAAACTTTTGAGTGGGCAAAGATGTAAATATTATGAGGTTTTCAAAAGAAATCTTGGAGGGATCATGACCACCCCTAGTTTTGCCCCCTTACAGAAAGGACTCATCTCTGACCAGTCCAATATCTTCCCACATGATTTAGCAAGACATTGAAGATATGAAGGTTGAATTAGTGGTAAACGCTAATAAGTCATGGGACTTTCAAATTTAATGTAGAATCAAATTTTTATTTGATGACAATGATATTTGATCTGCCATTTTATTAAGAGGTAATTAGCGAAAGGTCCCTATAAGTCAATGTTTCCGGCCTCCAATCCAAGGAAAAACTTTTTAAGGCCTATGGTCCACTCAGCTAGACTTTTTCCAGCCCTAGGTCCCTGCATCCACATGATCTCATTTTTCAAGACTAAATTGCCCTTCCAACCGTTTTAGGCATAAAATTTTGAAATTTCAAATTTCAAATCTACCCCCCTCCCTCCTAAATCCTCTCAATTGTCCTCCTCCCTAAATCCTCTCAATCTTCCTCCTCCCTCCTTCCTAAACAAACTGATATCAGAGAAAAATTCTGAGTTTTTTTTTTTTTTTCACACCTCAAAGACAGGCAGCGATTTGGGTTGGTTTTCTTGTTTTCTGATCAGTGCGAGGTTGGATTTTGCTAGGGCCAGGGTTGTGTCAGACCTGATCAACGGTGAAGACTGTCGCGGGTTGCAGACGAGAGAACAGAAGCTTCTCTATTTGAAATCGGTCTTGGTGCACGTTACAGAGAAAAAGTGATTTTGTGTTTTACTTCTTGGGTACAAAACAAAAGTTGTTTTTTGTCGTCTTCTATGGGACTTAGTTTTAAAGAACCCATAAGTGGTTTTTTGTTTCGTTCTGGTTCCAAAAGTGCAGAGAACGCAAGGCGGGTTTAGGTTCGTCAGTGACGAGATTCCGCCACCGTCTTCGTCGGCTACCCACCAGTCCCATTTTTTTGCAGCAGTCGAACGTGGATTATTGGATCTGCCTTTCGATTGGATGGTGGGCCACACAGATCGGTGATGATGATGATTGTTGGATCTGCCGGATTTTATGCGGCACCGAGAAAGAAGAGTCCTGCCGTCGCAGTCTGAAGATTCCGGAGAAGCTCCGTCCGCTTCTGTCGTGCCCTGTCTGCCGTGGCCGAAGGAGGAAGCACTGGTTCTGGTTTTGATTCCAGAACCAGAACGTGAAGAAGAAGACCTGGTTTTGGTTCTCTGGGTCTTTTGGTCCAGGTCTAAGTCGAGTCAGGTCAGGCTGACCCAGCCCACGCAAATTTATCTATTTAGTCAAATTTATTTCAGTTTTTATCAAATTTATCTAAGTTTTTTTCAAATTTATCTGAGTTGTTGTCAAATTTATCTGAGTTTTGTTCAAATTTATCTGAGTTTTTTCCAAATTTATCTGGGTGTTGTTCAAATTTATCTATCTTCTGTCATATTTCTTTGTGTTTTAGGTAAATTTATCTGAGTTTTTTTCAAAATTTATCTGAGTTTTTTAGTAAATTTATTTGCGTTTTTTGAAATCTATATGCGTTTTTTAAATTTATTTGCTTCTTTTGAAATTTATTTGTGTCTTTTCAAATTTATTGAGTTTTTTGAAATTATTGTATTTTTTAAAACTTATTTTCATTATTATAAATTTATTTGCATTTTTTAAATTTTATTTGGATCTGTTGAGATTTATTTTAGTCTTTTGAAATTTATTTACATTTTTTGAAATTTATTTGGATATTTTGAAACTTATTTGCATCTTTTTAAATTTATCTGTGTTATTTGATTATATATTGCTTTTTAAAAAAAAATTATTCCGTTTTTTGAAATTATTGCTTTTTTTAAAAAATTATTTTGGTTATTTTGAAATTTATTTGTGTGTTTTTAGAATTTATTTGAAAATTTGGGGATTTCATTAATCGTGGGCAATTAAATGTTAGTTGGCCATTATTAATGGGATATCCCACCAATCATGGGATAAGATTTAAAGAAAGGGTAAACTAGACATTTCAGGTATGAAAAAGTGTGAGAGGGACCTTGGGCTTGATGACTTTTTTTTGTGGACTGTTTGCAACAAAGTCATGAGTTGAGGGACCCCCGGCGAAAGCCCCCTTTTATTAATTCATCCCCTAACCTAGCCAAACCTCTGCATCTATCATCCACCTTGGTAAATTTTACTTGGCTTGGGCGTTTTTTCATCCATCCAGGCCATTAATGTCATGCACATTATTGTAGATGGGCCACCATTTATACATGCACCCAACTGTTTTAAATGTTGACCGGAGTGTGACAGTTGACCTTGTTCTTTAAAAACAGCCGTTATATACAAGCAACTGACCCATTGAGGTCCATTAGAAGATTCGCTCCGGTCAATCAATCAATGAACCATGGTTAGTCATCCCAAATTCCAATCTTAGGGCAATTGAATATATGAAAACCTCTCCTTTTATTCAAATCATCAAAATGTGATTGGCAGGTTTTCAATATAAATAAATAAATAAAAAGTCCATGGGCTTATAAAATGAGGCTTTTATAAATTGTTGCATCTTTTTTTTTTTTTTTCATATGTTATAATTTGGGCTAAGCAAGTTGGGTATTATTGACTTGATCCAAGCAAGGCATACCTTCACTTTAGGGCTGTCAACAGTCAACAAGCCTGGTCCACAAGCCAAATTGACTCTGTTCAATTGAACTTAAGTTCAACCAAGCTCATTGTCTAATAGATCAAGCTCAAGCTTAGTTCAGCTTGCCTCAGCTGAGTTTGAGCTCAACTAGGCTTGATCTCTAACAATATGAATCACCATGGTCTATAATTTTTTTTAATAAGTATATCACAATAATTGTGACATTAATTAAGGCCATAAGACCACATTTGGAAACAATCACAAGAAAAAATGTTATTTTCTTGAAAAGTCCACGAACGAACTAATTTTTTATGGATATCTTAAGGTGTGGAGTATACACAATTTTTCTTTTTGGTGCAACGAAGGGAAAGGAGGAGGAAAGTGCACACTTTCATGAAGTCACAAATCTAGCTTCTCTTCCTTTGACCTCAAAATACTAATTTTTTCTCAAATGATTCTCACCTGTTTTGAAGTTGCATATTCACAATCACAATATGGATGAATATAAAAAAAAGGTACGACATTGTATTTTCAAAGTTGGGGTCAGATTTTGAGAGCCCCACCAGCTAGCAGCACAAAGGATTAAGCCTTTGATAAACAACAAATGATGCTTTGGGAGAAGAAAAAGAATCCAAGTACACTTTATAATATTACTCAGATCATACTTTACAATACGCTCCATAGCATAACGTATCATGTTATATTTTATGCTTGATTTTATATTATATAAAGTTTACATCCCTACTGTATCAGTGGAGTTTTCCTGCAGAATCCACCTCATATCAAAGCATTTTATGTATAAAATTAGTGTCTCTGCCACATTTATTATAATCAGTTACTCCCATGTCCATCTCACATATGAGCTTCATGGATATTAAGAAGATTTTCACCTATGAGCAGACTTTACAGGGTGCTTATGTGGCCACTCATATGGTCCAAAGTTAGGATGGATGAAAAGGTCTCTTCATAGATAGCAATCGTGCAAAAAAGCAGTCAAATCATTTTAACTACTGATTTAACATGTTAAAGTCTTTCAATTATAATTTTTTTTAGATTCAATTGAATGGTAAGTAAATGTTTGATGAGCATGAAACTAGACTTAGTACTAGATCATGGGGTCGGTAATAATCATATGTAAAGCGCTGCATTGATCAAAGATGAGCCCAAATGAGCCCCAAAGTTGGACCGCAAAAGAAGTATACTGGTCAGAAATTTTTTTACAGACGGCCCTCTGTGTGTCCCTTCTTTTTAGATGCATCTATTTGTTGGCTTGATCAGCAGAGGGCAGTCAGTTACTTCGAGAAAAAAAAATTTATATAGTAGTGAATATGCTGCTGAAGTTGGACTTTAAAAGAGAAGAATGTGGAGACAGTGAAAGTTGCTCCAGATTTTCCGAAAAGTAGTCGCTCACGGAGGAGCAGAATGAGGACATCACATTCACATCAAATGGGGTGCTTGACCTTAAACAAATACAAATATCTTGAAGCTAAACCTTGGTTTTAGAGAAAAATGTTGCTGGTGCAGTTGTACACGGGCCGTGGCCCAAACTTATACTGCCTTTTTTTAACCTCTCGAACTCCATCAAGTTTAAGGGTTCTGACGAAAGAGAAGATGGAAAATGAATATCCAAAAATCACCTAGTAATTCAAATCCTATATCAGCTGATTGAATGCATTGGTCTTGTGAGAGTGCGTAAATTCAAATCTCTTGTATGATAAAACAAAAGTAATATCAAGGTGCCATCTTCACCCAAAGCCTTATATGTTTTACCCTTAACAATTCTTTGGTGTGGTGCTCATTTGACCATAATTTTCTGCACATTTTAATTTACTTCCATTCTATGCAAACAACAAGATCCTCAAGGGTTAAATATTACTTAATCCTGTTAGTGTATGCTCATAATTGTTTTATCTACTTATTATCATACATCAAGGTGTGCACTTGAAGAGCTGAGATTGAGAGCAAAGAGAAACCCAAATCCAACTAAATTCCTGATGTCAGGTGCCAAATTAGGCCTGTCAATGGGACGGGCCGGGCTTGGGCTTGGGTTGTCCAATCCCGTCCCAAAAATTGGACTGGCCTGCTGGGGGTTGTCTAATCCCGGCCCTAAATTGAACGAACCTATATCAAATCATGTCCCGTAAGGGCCCGGGCTGGGACAGGGCCAGGCTTAGGCTTAGCCCGATCCTTGACATGAGTAAAATATTCTTTAATTATTCTTATTGTTACCAGACACCCAGTGTAAACCGGACTTTAAACCCGGTGTAAAAAGGCCAAAGTCTCACACACTCTTTCTAAAACCTTATCAATCAAATATCAATAGTTTAGATAGGCACACAATCACAAAGTAACAGAGCTAAACATATACTGAAAACTTGTGTCTTAGCCTAGCATCTTAGTTGAAGATTGTTGAACATTTTTCAGAATAGATTTTCCTAAATCAGCAGGAAATCGTATGGTCCCCAAAACTCAGTTTGTGCATGTCGAGTTGAAACTCCATATGATCTTGTTAATCATTCATTAAACATAAAATAAACACCATTGAGGTTCTAAATTAAGGCAACATCCAAATCAAATTTGTGTTCAGCCACTTCTTTCTTCTACCAGTTTAAATTCCACTAAGCATGTTTTATGAAACTAGAATTTCATGTTGTGCAACATTTGGTGGACTCCTTTCTATTTTTAAGTGGTTCCAATGGGCATTTCCACTGCTCCTATGTCTTCTAATTCATGTATGACTTATTATAGCATGCGAACGATTTTTCTAGTTACAGACCGCCTCTCCAATTTCTGACCAAATGGTTTGTGTTTGTCTCCCCAATAATACAAAAGATTAGAGATTTGGGTGAAAAAGCAACAGATGTAAAGAATAACTTATTGATTTATCTTGACTTTAGGGTATGTGTTTTATAAGAGGGGATGGCGAAGTTACAAAACTGCCCCTCTTAATTAGCCATTTTTTGCTGTTAGTGAGAGGTACTTTCAATAATCTATAAAATAATTAGTATAATGATCTTGCAGCGGCCCGGGTCGGGCATGAACGGGCTGAGCTATTTCTGCCCAATCCTAGTACCATTTTGGCCGGGCTTTAAAAATATTGTCCAAGCCCAGCCCGTTGGGCTCAAATTTTTTTAAAAGCCCTATATTCTCGGGCTTGGGATGGACCGGGCAGGGCCGGGCCGATACCCGTTTCAATGCATCCCATTGACAGGCCTAAGTGCCATATTTGATTTTTTTACACCTGAAAGGACATCATTTGTCATATAGTTCACACTCGACAGTTGACACTAGCTCATAATAGAGTGTAGAAATAATTCACTGGCTTGAGCATTTGAGCTTCATCTGGTCTGTGTCCTTAACTTGATGTGTGCAGTTATTCAGGTCAGGGTCCCTTTACCAAATATGCACTTGGTTTAGACTTCAACTGGCTGCATGATCCAGAGCAATTATCAAGTGAGCCCCACAATCAACATGCACCCTAGTCTCTAATCTGGCTCATGCTGACTATTGATTCTGACCATGTAATTCAGATGATCTTCATGTAAAACATTTTGTGTACTTTAAACTTATCTGTTTTATTTTACTTTTTCTATTTTTCGTTGTACTTATATTTTAATATTTGTTAATTTTTACCCCTTTTATGTATTTTAATCATTTTTTTTAAATGATATTAATCTCGAGGGTTTCTCATCCATGTTGAACAAATGTACTTTTTTCTTTTAGTTTTAGGCATACCTCAGCAAAGATATGCATCTATTTTGAGTTTTGTTGCAGATATTTTTTTATTTAAAATTTTAGATACCTAGCATTATTTGGGAGCTACGAATAAAATCGTTTTCTTTTTTATTTTTGGTACATATTCTTAAAAATATATAGAACACATTCTCTTTTTATTTCAAAAATTTTCACCTTGAATTTGTTTTAATTTCTTATTTCATATAAAATCTGTTTTATTACTCTTCACTTTCTTTGCAAAATGATTTGTCTCTTATGTTGTTTTATTACTCTTCATTTTCTTTGCAAAATGATTTGTCATAACCCTGTCAATCTTATGTTGTTTTATCAATTCACTGGTTTCTTTGCAAAATGATATGTCATAATTAACCTAACATGGTCAATCTATATGACAATGACATTGCATGTCATGCATGGAGATGGAGGATAAGTAAGGAATGTGATTTTCTTGTGGTGTGACATGATGTGGTGGATTGTGGGAACAGGTCCCATTTTATGGATAATAACGTTTAGATACTTTCTCAATAAATTATAAGTTAGGCCAAATGGAAATTATTTGTGTGTGTGTATATATATGTGTGTGTGTGTCTCTATATATATATATATATTTACATGGGGCATTTCAGACACTAAGCTAAAACATGCAGGATATTTGGATAATTTTTTTTTTTCCGATGATAAGATAAATCTTGAAAGCATAACTTGATTGATGGAAGTGTTCTAATTTGGTCCGGGGTAACTTTTTTTTTAATAAAATTGGCTGCTAAGAACTTTTGGTACTATTTACATATTTGTTTTTGGGGGCTTGGGTTATGCTCACTAGTGTTTGGGTCTAAAATCCAAGAGAGCCCACACAACCCATAAAGTAGGAAGAATGGCATACCTCCTTGTTGTGTATATTCACTGGTGCTATTATGCCAGAAATACATTGGACGTACGAAACACTTCTATAGCTAAATTTCAAAATTTTAATATTGATCTTCTTTTTTTCGGTTTAGAACATGCCAAGTTAGGACTGCGCAAGCCTGCAGGCTCAAACTTTGTTAACATTTTCTCATAGGGGCGCATAGAGATATTCTCTAACCATATTGTTAAAGAAAGGGGCCACTGGTAGCTTTGGTGGTGAGGCACCGCCCTTCTACTGAAACAATCCAGAATCAATTAGTGCCGATGGGAAGGGACTTTGGGTGAGCTGTAAGTAAGTGCAAGTACTTACCTAGCTCACACACACACACAACAAAAAAATAAATGCAAAACCTTGAATTCCTTGTTCCACTTTGAACTATCATCAAGTAAAATTTTACTCCAATCAATCGTATGTCAATCGTTAGATTGATCACGTAAAAGCACACCATCTAATTCTTTTTTCCTTATTTTAATCATTTATGTTTTACGTGATTGATGTGATGATAGATATAAATCCTATTGGATTAAGATTTATTTACTGATAGTTTAAGGTGAGACAATAATTTTCAATGATTTGTATATCCAATGTAGACCCTTCTCATGAATTTCTGAGGATGTGTTCAGAGAATCTTCAGGCTCAGATAATCCCAAGTTCCCTGCCTCTGTTGATTCCCTTGGACTTGTCCATTCTAAGCATGGGCTCTAGTGCTAGTAATGAAATCACGGGGAGATGTATCAAATAATGCAACCAAGGTGAGCCAATCAAATGTTAATAACTTTTGCAGCTGAATCACACCCAAATGATAGAATCAATCACCTTGGCCCACTTGTGGTAAAAACAGGTTGGAGCCAGCCAAAGCCAAATAATGGAATCACATGGCTCCCACAATAAATTATCCAACATCTGGAGCCCAACTTGTACCAAGAAATATTGCCTTGTCCTCCACCGACTACCTAGCCCTAAAGTGAAAAAACCAAACCTATGTTTTTTGAATCATGTGCCAATAGTCTACAAGGTCCCTATCATTGTGGCCCAGCCAGCCCAAATCATCCATGTTCTGTTTTTTATGGCTTCTGGTCCCGCCAAAAAGCTTTACTGAAAGCTCCCTCCATTAAGTATAGCTTTTTGGTGGATCAGAAGCCATAAAAAAACTCCATGCCATGCCAATCTCTACCTTGTGAAGATGATTGGAATTTATGGTTTAGACCATTAGGTCATGGGTTCGAGAAATGACACCAACAAACAAAAAGAAAGCTCCCTCCATGTCTCTGTTCATTTTTCAGTTTCTTCTTCTCCAATTGGGAGGATTTCCAGACCATGGTTTTAAATTACTGTGTGCGAGCTGGGATTCATATACATCTGGGCCTTGGACTGATATCTCTGTGAGTAAAAAAAAGGTTAAAACAGAGACTATAAACTTTTTTTTTTCTCATTTTTACAAGGAGCTTTGGAGGTAAGTTAAAATAGAAAAAACAAGGTGGTAAAATTGTGATTGTGAGATGGTTTGGAATTAAACTCATGGCCTTGATTGAACTCTTGGTGCTCTATTTAGTTTATTGATACTCCTAATTACTTAAATATATATTTGTAATTAGATGTGTAAATGGGTTAGGGTTGGGTTGGGCCCAAGACCCATGGATCCAGTCAGGATCTCATCATGGATCTGATGATGTGTGAAACCCGGACCGCATTTGATGGACCCAACCGAACTCGGACTGACTTTGGGTTGATAAGTCTACAAAATTGCACTTTTAATTCATTATTTCATATGAATTTGTGGACTTAATTAACATAAAATGCATTGAATTAATTGATTTTCACAAAATCATGCATTTGGACCCTCATGTCTAGATTCAAGTCAGAATTCATCCAAAAATTGCATTTTCACATAAAACCATGAATTTATCTATTTTTGGCATTGGAAGTCATAAATTTCTCATAACTTTTTATTCACAAATAAAATGATGAATTTTAGTTGCACCATTGATTTAATTGAAGATTTGATAAAATTGTGACATTTTATGTATTTATTTAGTGTGAATTGGGCCCGTATCTTGCATAATTCCTTCCCTATATGAAAAGATTATTCTTTGATATTTGTTTTTATTTTTGTAGGGAATTTCAAAAATTGGGACCCGTGGAAGAGATGGATCAAATAAAAAACTAAGGAGGGAAAACCAAGGTTGAAGCTACACATGGGCCCACCTCCATTGCAAGTTGGGAATAAAATTAGGATAAATTAGCCAAAAGTCCTTGAGCACGGTCTTCTAAGGCATCAAGGACAACTACTTTTTCTCTAATGTCTATAGTCCAGACAGCTGGAGATATTTTAGTGAGAGGTCCCTAATATGCCACATCATATATTTTCATGACTAAGTTGCCCCTTTCAACTGTGCCAAAGAACTCCTTCATTCTTCTTCTGTCATTTTCCACTTTCCATTCCTTTCCATAGTTGCAGAGTATCGTTGCAGAGCACCTCCCGTCGCCACCATGACTTCCGATTCTCTCTCTTTCATTTCTTCAAAGATAGACATAGTTTTACTTTATCTTACTCTTTCATCTGTAGTCTCTTCCAAATCTCTTTTTCTCTCTACAACTTATTTGAAAAAGAGCATTTTGCACTTTTTCTTGTTTCCCCCCTCTCTTTTTTCGATTGGATTGTGGTCATCAAGTGTTCTTGTTTTGGATTTCGATTTTTATTAGAATCTGATTTTCCATATTCTGACTTTTAGTGTCGCCGAGCTCAGATAAATTTCCCAGAATCTCTGATAAACTAGACAGAAACTCAGATAAATTTGTCGAATTTATCTGAGTTTCTGGCAGAACTCAGACAAATTTATCTGAGTTTTGAAGAACTTTTCTGAGTTTCAAACAAATAGCTATATCAAGTGGTGCCATCCGATGACCCACATCCATCTCTCCTTTCTTATTGCAATGGTTGTGATTCGTGATTCGCGTTTTCTTTCTCTGCCAGCTGACAAAAGGAGAAGAAGGAGCAGGGAACTATGGGAGAAACCAAACATATTCTGGTTTTGTGGAAGTGATAAAGCAGCGATTATCAGGTTTAAGCATCAGATAACACTTATTTTGATTTTTAATACTATAACATATTAACCTTCATATCATACCTAAGCTATATCAACGGCCATGATGTCAGTTTTGCCACCTTGATAGAGAAACTTGATTGTCATGTAATGTGGGTTTTGGCTGTTCTCTTCTACTCTCACAGGCAAGTTCTAGTGTTGTATTCATAAGGTATCATGTGTCCTGATTTCAAGAAAGCCCAAGTCAGTCAATCTGTAAGTGGTTTTAACATGTGAAAGGATGGTCCAGGACCACAGTCCACAGGCTACACATATGATCATAACCATCGTTTAAACAGTGAGAAGACTGCCTCAGAAGACTGACAAATTTATCTGAGTTTTATCTGAGTTTTGAAAACTCAGATAAATTTATTTGAGTTTTGCTTTTGCTGACATATACAAGGGCGTTTTTGTCTTTTTCAGTTACAAGAGGACTGCTGTCAGTACGATAAAGTATTGTGGACCGTTTGCAATAAAAATCACTGTTGAGGGACCTCCGCCCAAATGCCCCATAAAATTAAGAAGTTCAAATATTTTGGAACTCTTCAAACCAAGGTGGGGACCATGCAAAGAGATTTATAAGACTCTTGTTGGCCAAAGTAATCCAAGATGGAAACTAACTCCAAAAGAGTGCAAGATTTTAGCACTAAGATCTCCTAAAAGATAGGCTTCCAAGATTTGAAATCTTGCAAACCAAGATCTCCCAAAAATTTCACACGTCTAAGACACTCCCAAAAATTTCACACGTCCAAAAGAAGGGAGCTCCTCATATGGTTTAAATTTTGGATTAAATCAAATTTGCAAGTTTCTCTTCAAAGTGGGGCCCAAGAAAAGAAGATTGCATGAGATATAAAGAATCCTACCTTTAGTAGGATGGTGTGCCAAGAAATCCAAGAAGATAAGAAGCTGGAAAATCCCTTGAAACTCTCCCAAAAACCCTCATAATCCTAATCCAACTTAGACCCTACACTACTAATCCTTACCCAAACCAAAAGCCTTGCAACCCAAGTAATAAAAAATACATAAAGGAGCCAAGAAAAGGGACTCACGTGCAATTAGAATCCCCCTCTCGTGGACGACCAGCAACCTTTTCCACTTCCCTTTTTTCCAAATTTTTCCTCCATCTCCCTCTTCTTCCGTTGCTACCTCATCCAAGGCCTTCCCTAAGGCACACCACCACTTGGATTTCTACACCGTCATGCCGCTGTTGTTGCTCCGTCTCTCCATCATCAACCAGCCATCTACTTTTCCATTGGTGAGGGATTGAAGACTTGAAGATGGGATTATGCGCATGTCCTATTTTCTTAATATGTTCGATCTAGGGTAAGAAAATATTTATTTTCAGTTTTGATTATTGTTAGGAAATCACTAGTTTATTAGTTTAATTTAATTTAAAAGACGCAATTAGTGAGGTCAAGGTGTCCTGCCTTGGATCGGCATCGCGTGTTTGTGGGTAATGACAGTACGCACTTGGTGCGGTATTTTTTTAGTCTTTTATTAATTTTACCAATATAATGTTGTGATTTCCCATAATAAAAATATTTAGAATTCTTTTTATCCTTCTTTATGAATGATATTATGAATGGACTTTTATTTTAATGCATGATTTATTTACTTTTATGCAATTGTGGGTTTAATGACTTTTATGTTTTTGCAGTCTTTAGACTAGGATTTTTAGATTAGGAATTTTTATTTGGGATTGTAATTTTTAATTTGGATTTATAATAAAATTTTAATTTCAGTTTAATAGAAATTTATTTGTATAGATTTTTGATAGGCTAGATTAGTTTTTTAATAGGATAGGTTTTACGCGATTAATTACTCCCTGTGGATCGACCTCGGACTTCATCGAGTTATTACTACAATCGCGGCCTTGCACTTGGGGTTGACGATCATGGGTCCAACTCAAAGCCCAAGTACATTAAATGTAGATATAATGTCTTCCATCTAATATATTACAAATATGTTTTAAATATTACATATGGGACGTGCTATCCTAAGAGACGATTGTGAGAGGCAGCTTTATGGAGCCAACATAGGACCCTCCATGATCAATCCAACCACTCATACTCATTAATTGTATGTGAATTGTCACAACACCAAGCCTGATACTCATCCAACTATTACTAACCGTTTAATTGAGATGAGAAAAAAAAATACAAATTAGGAGATGACATCTTTTACATGCACAGTGCATGTACACACAGGAAAACAGGCATTTGGGTTCAAATTTGACTGGACCTAGACCCATACTCAATATCAAACGGGTTCATACTGAGGACCTAATCTCATATCCAATGTATCAAAAGTGTCCAAAAGGAGGGTCCATACCAAATCTTCAAAGTTGGATCCTTCGCGTAACCAAATAAGAAAATTCCATTCACACTCCCCCACTTGGGGTCCATTTCTATCTCTAGGAACAAAACAACAGCCCACTCAGGATGGGAGGATTGCAGTCAATTATCACAAGAATCTTAGGCCCCATTGGTCTGGCATGTAATATGGACCATGTCAATATATTATATTATCCTTTTTTTAAAATTTTTTTTTTGCTAATTTGCAAGCCAGGATGAGAGGGATAGGCTTGTCCTACTAGGGGTACTTTTCCAAAAGCATGGTCCATACATTATCCTGTGGGGCCTGGATCACAACTTTGTGGGGCCTACTTATAGGCTTGCATTTACATTACTATAAAAAATTTGTGAACATCTAAAAATTACGTATTTTCTTGAAGATTTTACATAAATTTAACGTTAATTAATTGTAATATCAGCCTCTAATCTTAATTTAACCGTATTCTAAGTTCTATTATGCGTCTTATATATAGTTTTTGTTCATCTTTAATATGCAGTTGATATGGTGTTTTTACTCTTCTTCGGTGTAGTGTAAGATTCAATTTTATTATAATGTGTTGGTCTTTCACATATAACTTTGAGCTTAAGCCATAGCAAACTAAGTTGTTTTTAATATGTGGGATGTCTTAATTATCATATTTCTTTATGCTTGTAGTGCGATATACAAATCATTGGTTGCATCTTGAAGCCAAGTACATTTCTTGCATTAATATTGTTCTTTTCTGGTTCAACTTAATTCAAGTGACTCGATTCTCTGTTATAAGACCTATTGAACAAATCTTTAAAAGACAGGAATAGGACACTGATGATACAAATTCAAAATGTTGTAGTTGTTAGACATGTTAGGATATATTATGAATATTATGTTTTGAGCACTACAATTAGGGATCAATCCTATTTGTTTATGTGGAACGGAGATGCCTCACCACTGAGATACCACTAGATTGAATGCAAATTCTCCCATTCACGTACAACTTATATAATACATTTATAGATATTCTTAACAAAAATCCAACTCTTGCATAAATTATTAAATCTATTATTTTAAGATTTCTTAAATTTAATTTTGAAAGTAACAAAGATGAGTTGAAACTCAACGGGGTAACAGTTTTGAGCTACTATGTCACCATCATGAAATATTTCTCATATTAAATTTCCTCGCTAATGAAACCTACCAAAACTCTGCGACATTAATAGATTAGCCAAAATACTTTTAACGCTCTCCTTCCGGAGAAATCCGGTTAATGCATTTTGTGACACGTATACTCGAATGCTGGTGGTTCCTTTTGAGATTCGAACTTGCAATCAAATACCTTTTGAACTATGCAATGCAAGTAGACTTAAAAGGCCTATCTCTTTATCTCAAATTGGAAATACTATAAGCTCACAGGTCCTACTATTCTGCCAATCTCACTTTTTTGTGAAATTATCATTTCATGGAACATCAGTTCTATGGAAACCAATCCACAAGATATGATCTCCAAGTCATCAATATTCAAAGAAGATCATCACATCACATTGTCCATATCAAGCCCATATCCTATTCCTAATCAATAGAATCTATATCATGTCTATTATAGAAATACGTATGCTATAATCATGTGTTCATGTACTACAACCTGACAGTAGGGGTGCACGGCGGGTAGCTTGGGCGGTTATTGGGCAGTTTAGGTGGTTTTGTTTTATGGCGGTTTGTAAAAAGTAGAAACTCTAATTTCCCAAAGTATAGGCGGTTTTTTTAGCGGGTGACTTGGGCGGTATGTTGGGAGGTTTGGTATTTGTACCTATCTCTCTCTTTTTCATTTTTTTTTATTTTTAATAGAATGTAACTAAAGTTTCAAACTACTTAACATAAAGAATAAAAATTAAACATGATTTAAAATAAAAGTCATAATCAGTAATAAACAAAATTTTCAACTAAGTATATCAATGTAAAATTAAAGTCCAAAGGCATCACCAAAATTAAAATATACAATCACTTATATAATCTAATGTCCAAAAGTCAAAAATTTAATAAAGAAACATCTATATTCGAAAATTCAATGTCTAAATTTCAATAAATAAACCTCCAAATTTCAAAATTCAATGTCCAAATGCTAAAAGAAATTCAAAATCTAAACTTCAAGTTCGTAAAGATCGATATATAATTTGAAGCAATCCTGCAACAAAAAAAAAAAAAAAATCATAGTTAGAATAATAATTGATAAAAGATAATAAACGTCAATTTTTATTTTAGTGATAAAATTGTAAGGTCTTCAAACTGTCATACAATATAATCTAGACTTGTATTGGAGTTACACTATGATCGTGAGGAGTGGGGGTACCCATACGAGTAGAAGTGCTATCTGTAAAGGAATATAACTCTCGTCAGTTTATAATTTTTATTATAAAATATAATAAAAATTTATAAAAATTAAGAGTAGGAAATGAGCTCGCGAGGTGGTTTGAAACCGTCTATTCAAATGTCAAACCGTAACCGCCCGCTCATTAGTTACGGATTGAAAACGCCCCGCCTGCCTAAAGGCGGTTTTGACGTATATCCACTTGTAGTGGAGTGGAGCGGGCGGGTTGGTGGGTTACGGTTATTTTTGTACAGCCCTACTTGGTAGAATTTTGTAATACACTTAATATAAATACAATAGGAAACCACCCAATGATGTAAGGTGGAACTAGCGGCATAGGCCTGTGCCCAACATGGGCAAAAAAAAAAAAGAGAAAAAAATAGATAGAAACTTAATGCTTTTGAAAACAATATTAAAAATAAAATAAGTCCAAACTCTATAGGTATATTATTTAACCTTCTAAAATGCTCCATATCAAGATATATTAAGAAGAAAAAAAGGTTGCTCTCAATACTAATTATTAAGTTGTCTCAGATCTATTCATGGACCCTGCTATTTATTAATGTGGCTTAGATTCATGCACGTGTCACATTATCGCCCTTCAATATTACAAAATAGAGGTCTATTGACACCTTTATTAAAGTAACCCTCCATTCATCGATTGTATACTTGCTGAAGATCAAAGCAACCCTTCATGTGGGTCAATCTTATTTCTCTCAATTCTTTATAAGTGATTGTATATATTTTGTAATACACTCAATATAAATACAAAAGGAAACCACCCAAATGACGTTAGGTGGAATTTCTCTCAATTCTTTATAAGTTCTACTTCTACCTCCTTGCCTCCTTCACTCTGAGTCCTCAAATACCCAACAGTCGCTTGACTTCACAAGCTCTGTTGTCTCTCACCCTTCTCTCCCTTCATAATCCTTATTAGAGGCTTGAACTATAGAACAGGGAGAAGTGAGTATAAAGAGAAGAAAAATGAGATTGTTTCTTTATGTTCTGATTTGTTACATTCTAGTAGTAGTAACATGGGTGGGCTCAGTCCACTCAACCGATCCACCATTTGCATGTGACAGCTCGAACCCGTCAACCCAATCCTACTGCTTCTGCAAAACATCTCTCCCCATCAATGAAAGGGTCCAAGATCTAATCTCTCGCCTCACCTTAGATGAGAAGATATCCCAATTAGTAAACACAGCTCCCCCAATTCCTAGACTTGGCATTCCAAACTACCAGTGGTGGTCTGAGGCACTACATGGAGTCACAGCTGTAGGGATAGGCACCTTCTTCAACGGAGCCATTCGGGCAGCCACTAGCTTCCCTCAAGTCATTCTCACTGCTGCAACCTTCAATCCATTGCTTTGGTATCGCATTGCAAAGGTAAATATCTCTTCTTGGCTTCGTTCATGCACTCTGCTATTCTTGCATTGATTTTCCAAAAAAACAAGATTCTATACAAGAAAGATGAAGAAGATATGTAGTCACAGCTTGTAGCTTATACAAACAGATTGTTTATTTTTACTGAGTAGAATGCTTTAACACTGACCCAGATTGATGTGGTAGGACTCCAATAGTTCATTAAGAGACCCAGCATTTGAATAGCTCTTTGGGCATTTGGGTTCTTTTTTAAAGTGGGGACAAAGACACAAAGAAAGTGAAAAAAGGAAAAGAGGGGGGAGCGAGAGAATCCTATAATTCAATCCAGATGGAGAAAGTCAAAATAAAATGGGATTGGAAAAAATGGGGAAGATAAAAAAAAAAGTTGGGTTTTTGTCTTTTTTCCTTACTTTCTTGCTTGGGCTATCAAGTGATTGATATGTACTGAATATGCTGTTTGTTTGTGCTCGTAGAGTATGCCAATTTAAATCAATAAATGCAAGTTTGTTCAAGTTTATTGGAATTGCAGCTCGGATTTACATCAATTGGGGGCAGGCAAATGGACACCAAACATTAACATATTTAGAGTCCCCATACGGGGAAGAGGGCAGGAAACTCTAGGATGACCGCATGAACCCCAATTAATTACACTCATGTTAACCCATAATGACTCATCTAACTAATACCAAGACACACCGAACAAATACGATGGTGATGATCCAAATTTAAAAAATAACCAGCACAATAATCCGTGCTTAGCACAGTATCTCCATACATTTCAAAATAAATAATCATAGATTAAAAATGTTATGAAAGTACCTCCTTCCACAAAGCAAGTTCATAAAATAGAAATAGAAAAATTATGGCACAAATAGAATAGAAGAGATGGGGGTAGAAGAGAGTTTTTACAGAAATATAGAAATGAAAGAAGAAAGTTTTTATAGAAATGGAGAACCGAAACTTTAAAAGGTGAAGAGTAGACATTAGTGATTTGGTGGAGAGTAGATGTTGGTGGTTTGGTGGGAAAAAAAAAGAGTGGGTAGTTATGAGATAAGTTGTGGAGAGAGAATGTGAAACATTTGAATAAAAAGGTATAACCGTTAGTCAAAATTGTAACCACCAGTCAAAGTTGAAGCCAAACCCTTTGGCTTTAATATATTATAATAGTTTTTTAGAAATGTTAGAATATATTTTAAATATTATATTTTTAGATATTCTTTAAAATGTTTTTGAAAATAGCAAAGGTGAATTAAACTTCACAATGCAACGGACTCTGATACCATATAAATTATCATATATCAATTCAAAAACATAAGCTAATAGATGAAAGGTTTTATTAAACCTTGCCAAAACATTATTTAGGACATATGAGATATGAGAATTTACTTTACCAGCAATTGCCTCGCCACGGTCACCAAAAACGTTTCCAACGACCTCTGCTGACAGGGTTTTAACAGGGGAAGTGTCGGTAATGGTTTGGTTAAGTGAGGATCCAGAAAGGAGCAAGTACTCTCTCTTTATCTCAAATAGGAATACTTGAACTTCAAGGTCCCACTATTCTACCAATCCTCATCTTTTGGTGAATTGTCTGTTCATGAAATATTGTTTCTACCTTCCTGCAATCCTGCCTACTTCTCTACTCTTTGGGTCTTCAAATATCCAACAGTTGCTTCGCAAGGCAATGTTGTCTCTCACTCACCTTTCTCTCTCTCTACCTTCCCAATCTTTATCAGAGACCTGAACTATAGAACAGGGAGAAGTGAGTCGAAAGAGAAATAAAATGAGATCTTTTCTCCATGTTCTGATTTGTTACATTCTAGTAACATGGGTGGACTCAGTTCACTCAACGGATCCACCATTTGCCTGTGATAGCTCGAACCCATCAACCCAATCCTTCACCGTCTGCAAAACATCTCAACCCATAAATGAAAGGGTCCAAGATCTCATCTCTCGCCTCACCTTAGATGAGAAGATATCCCAACTAATAAACACAGCTCCCCCAATTCCTAGACTGGGCATTCCAAGCTACCAGTGGTGGTCTGAGGCACTACATGGAGTCACAGCTGCAGGGAAAGGAACCCTTTTCAATGGAGCCATTCGGGCAGCCACTAGCTTCCCTCAAGTCATTCTCACTGCTGCAACCTTCAATCCATTGCTTTGGTATCGCATTGCAAAGGTAAAGATCTCTTCTTGGCTTCGTTCATGCACTCTGCTATTCTTGAATTGATTTTCCAAAAAAACAAGATTCTATACAAGAAAGATGAAGAAGTAAGATATGTAGTCAGAGCTTGTAGCTTATACAAACAGATTGTTTATTTTTACTGAGCAGAATGCTTTAACACTGACCCAGATTGATGTGGTAGGACTGCAATCATGCATTAAGATACCCAACATCTGTCTTCACTTTGGGCATTTGGGTTCTTTTTTAAAGTGGGGAAAAAGTTAGAAAAAAGGGGAAAGATAGGGAGAGAGAGAATCACAGGGAGAGAGAGAATCCTTATCCAATCCAGATAGAGAAATAAAATGGGCTTGGAAAAATGAGAGAAAAAAAAAAGTTGGGTTTTTTCCTTTTTTTTTTTTTTTTTTTTTTTTTTTTTCTTTTTACTTTCGTACTTTGGCTTTCATATGTTTGATGTGTGAATATGTTGTTTGTGCCTGTAGAATATGTTGAATTGAGAATTGCAATTTTTTTTATTTTTTATTTTTTGTTGTGAAGTCCATTGGAATCGAAGCTCGGGCGTTTTACAATGGAGGACAGGCAAATGGAATGACTTATTGGGCACCAAACATCAATATATTTAGAGACCCCAGATGGGGAAGAGGGCAGGAGACTCCAGGGGAGGACCCCATGATGACCAGCAAGTATGCAGTTGCTTATGTGAGAGGGCTGCAAGGGGATTCTTTTCAAGGCGTGAAAGGGGTCTTCACAGACCATTTGAGGGCTTCTGCTTGTTGCAAGCACTTCACTGCCTATGATTTGGAAAACTGGAAAGGAACCACGCGTTTTGTGTTCAATGCAAAAGTGAGTGTCCTCCAATTCATCCTTTGGTTAAGTTGGTGCAGTAAATACAAATTACTGGGGTGGGTGCGGATGAAAATAGTAAACTAATTAATGGTTCTTCCCTTTTTTTGATTTTGGAACATGGGTTCGATCAATCTTTTGATTAAGGTGATTTTGTGGGTGGGTTTTGATAGTGCTTTAATTTGTGCCATTGGTTGGCTTCTGATATCACTGAACTTGTGGTTTTTCACTTTTTTTTTTTTTGGTCATAGGTGTCTAAGCAGGACTTAGCTGATACATACCAGCCTCCTTTCCGGAGTTGCATTGAAGAAGGTGGGGCAAGTGGAATCATGTGCTCGTACAATCGTGTGAATGGAGTCCCAAGCTGTGCAGATTTCAACCTCTTATCCAAGACGGCAAGGAAAAACTGGGGCTTCTATGGGTAAGGATGAATACTATAATTAAAAAGGTTTGTCTTAGTCTGAGGACACTTTTGAAAACAGCTGATTTGGGAAATTATTTTGTAGTTTCTGGACATCTGTGATTGTGAATTCCACACATGAAAATAAAAGAGAGAGAGAGTGAGTGCACATTTTCCACAGAAACAATCACAAGTCAAATCCCTTTTGCTTGCAGACTTCAAAATCCTTATGATGAAATATTTTTATAAAAATGGAAATCTTTTATTAAAAATTTGTGAACTAAACATTCGATTAGCACAAATACGATAAAAAAAAAACTAATGCATAAATGTGGCCTACAGTAACAATGTCCAAAAGACTTGTCCTGTTTTGTGTTTTTTATGGTTTTTGAGTTTGTGTTAATGGTGCCTTATGTTTTATAGAGTTATTTCTGGGAACTGATGAAATTTGTGTCCTTTCCTTCTGCTTCTTTCTGTACTTTTCTATTATAATAGTCTAATACATGCTGACTAAAATATCAGATGGTTTGCCTTGGATGCTGTATGCCTACTTACTACAGCACAATGGTCATGCAATTGATATTGATAAATTAGTGACAAGCAATAGAACTTTTAGGTAAAAGAGAATTGCAGAAGCTGCGACTGAATTGTTTAGTTCAATTTTGTAAAACAAAAGAGGTTTTGTATCGGACCACACCATCCGCCTTTCTTGACTCGGTCAAAGCATTCTGTCTGGGTGGACCTTTGATTGTGTTCCTAGTATTGAAGAAGAGGGGCCCGAGTTGGGTTGCCACTAATGTCTGATGATGCATGCCCCAGCACCGTCTCATCCATGATGAGTGCACGAGATGGATGTTGTGGACCTCTCATCAGTGGCCCCCTCCTGATCTGAATGAATGAAAGAATGATTCATAACATAGGCTTGGCATAACAGTATAACTTCTTTCTTTCGTTGGTAACATAAAACTTCAAAAAGTGAACAGCTGCAGAATACAAGAGAAAGCTAATCAGTATAGAACATTTGTTCCAATTTGATCAACAAGAAGCATTATATACCAAAATCAGTAATTCTCAAAATAGGCAACCGAAACTTGTAGATGAAAAAGGGCTGCATCTATTCCAATGACCCTTAGATGACACCATTCATTTATTAGATTGAAATCTTTATTTACTCTTAAGGCTTTTTTTGTTATGCCAACTTATGGGGTGGTCCACTTATTAGCAAAAACCATTCTACCTGCACAAGTTTCTTCTTACTGTCTGAAACTTTTATAGCTGTTCTTTAGCTGAGAAATAAATGAAGTAGTTACCATCAATTTGTATTACGTCCCTAATTTTTTCAGTTGATTTGATCATCAGATACATTACTTCCGACTGTGATGCAGTTGCAATCATCCATGATGATCAAGGCTATGCTAAGAGCCCAGAAGATGCAGTTGCAGATGTCCTCAAAGCAGGTATGTTAAGGAATAAGGACTAGTATGTAATGAATAATGAAACGATTAAGAGTGAAGGATCCAAGGTGAAGATATACAAGGGATCTTTAAAATATCCTCAATTCCTCATTGTAACGGGAAATGATTGCTTACTTTAAATAAAATCAGAATTTGTTGGTCTAGTCCAGTATCTACCTTTGGCACTTCACTTCTCACCTCTTCAATTCCTGTAGGATTTTACACCCCATTGAGCTACCACTTATCCCAAAACTAATTGGTGATAAGAAGCAGCACAACAATGGTTTTATGGTGAGGGCGAGGGCTCGACCAAAATTATGATCGCTCAGGAGTGAGGGTGGACGCCGACCTCAACAATCCTTTCCTCAACGGCACACCCACCACGACTCCTACTGCGCAACTCGCAAAACGCGTATCCCATGACTCAAACACCCGACCTACCAGGCTCTGATACCACTTGTAAATTTAAGAGGGTCGATCAACCCTTAAGCAATAAGAAGAGACCCAGTATAGATCTGAATATGGAAGAAAGTAGAGTAGCAACCTAGATTAAACAACCTATCAATCACACAGAGAGACACACAATATTATACATGGAAAAACCCCGAAAAGGGAAAAAACCACGGGACCTCACACCGGTCCAGAAAGATCAAGCACTGATCAAAACAAAGGTTACAAGAGAAACTCACTACCCTTTACAGTTGAACCCAACCTAAGGATCGTAATGAATCTTGCCGACGAACACGCCGTTCACCTTCTCCAGTACTTCAATCTCCACGCCTTCAACAAGACGGATCAACTTAGAACTTGAACAATGGATCTTTAGATGCACAAATCTTCAGCACATTAACATCACCACCAGGGCTCTCTGAAGGGAAAGGGTTCTCTCAGATGATGGACAGGGTTTTTGGAAGAGATTTGGTTTGAATAGGATAACAGTTGGAAAAGATAAGAGGAGATTTCCAGAAGATAAAGTGAAATCCGTCGCTGTTCGATCGATCGGACTCCGTCCGATCGATCGGTCTGTCATTTAACTGAGAGCCAATCAGGTCCAATCGATCGGTCTGTCATTTAACTGGAGACTCCGATCAATTTGAAGAAATTGACAGACTGATTGATCGGACCTGATTGGCTCTCAGTTAAATGATAGACCGATTGATCGGACAGCGACGGATTTCACTTTATCTTCTGGAAATCTCCTCTTATCTTTTCCAACTGTTATCCTATTCAAACCAAATCTCTTCCTCTCGTTTGAAGAGCCTAATATAAGGCTTTGGCCCTATGAAAAATCTTGATCTCTCAAAAAATCCAAAAACCCTTGTCCATCATCTGAGAGAACCCTTTCCCTTCAGAGAGCCCTGGTGGTGATGTTAATGTGCTGAAGATTTGTGTATCTGAAGATCCATCGTTCAAGTTCTAAGTTGATTCGTCTTGTTGAAGGTGTAGAGATTGAAGTACTGGAGAAGGTGAACGGCGTGTTCGTCGGCAAGATTCATTACTGTCCTTAGGTTGGGTTCAACTGTAAAGGGTAGTGAGTTTTCTTGTAACCTTTGTTTTGATTAGTACTTGATCTTTCTGGACCGGTGTGAGGTCCCGTGGTTTTTTCCCTTTTCAGGGTTTTTCCACGTATAATATTGTGTGTCTCTCTGTGTGATTGATAAGTTGTTTAATCTAGGTTTCTGCTCTACTTTCTTCCATATTCAGATCTATACTAGGTCTCTTCTTATTCCATAGGGTTGTCGACCCTCTTGAATTTTCAATCCCCCTTCGTTAAAGTCCTTTTTTACGATTGCCAAGGTTCATAGTTGATATTAGGCAATGTAGGGAAGCCAAACCCCAACTGTGGGGGACTCAAAACTCAAGACAACACGCTTACACAAAATATACCCTTGACTATTTATTAATACAAATTATACAAATGGGTACATGGCATACATCATATTTGGATATACACTACTCACATATCACAACACATATCTCATATATATGGGCACTCACACCAACTACACTATGCTGCACTCACCATACAGTACTCACTACTTGTACTGTAGACACATTACACTCACTGGACACTTGCACTGTCTGCACACACACACACACACACCCCTTGCTTGCACTTCTCACTTGCACTCTTTACTAGCGCTCTACACACTCACCGAGGCATCACTTGCTATCACTTCTGTATGCACTCAAGCACACCAAATGGTGTAACTCTCCCATATTTATAGTCTCCCAGGATCAATGGCGGTGGGAGCATATGGTGATCAAATGGGCCACGTGTCTTGTTTAGGACCACTTGTTGAGATGGTTTGAAGTGAGGCGGTTTGATGATGTCGGTTTGAAGGTGGGTTCTGGACAAAGCTGGAGTAAGGGAGATGAGGCTGGATGATTTGGGGAGGCTTCTAGAAAATGCTGATGTCAGCATGTGCTTTGGGCAGGGGAAAAGACAGTGTTGTCTAACAGGCAAAGGGTCTTTGAGTTGTAGAAAATTGGAAAAGAATCATTACAGAATCTCTCTTTCAATTCACAATAATTTTTTTTTTCAAGTCACAGTTAATAAAGAAATAATATTAACCTTTGCCCGTTTAGAGCCCTTGATTTTCTCTGGATTTTCAAAGGTGGGTATTCTCATCAATCCAAAGAAAATATAACATTTGAAAGCATTAGACTTCTGTGTCGTATTCCTCGAATCCCAACATTTTCTCATATGGTCAGATTTCTAAAAGTCATCTCAACAGGCATTCATCATGTTTGGGATGTGACAATTTTACGCCGGCTGTCAGCCTACCTAATGCAACCCTCCTTTACCCAAGCTTGGGACCAGCAGTAAAAACTGGCGGAGTTCCAAAATCAAAAAGCCATCTCAACAGGCACTATTTTAGGAAATTCTCATCCGAATAGGTATTCCAAAATCTCAGGATTATCATCATTTTAAAAATCCCATCACCATTCTAAACACAAAATCACTGTCATGAAGGTTCAAAAATCTCAAGAATCCAAGCATTTTAGAAAACCCCAACATTTCAAAAATCCCACAAAATTTTAGTGGGATTTGCTTCACATTAGTCAGTTGTGAAACCAAATGCTCATTTTACTGTTATTTTATTGATTTTTCTTTTGTGCCATGTCATTCATATAACTTATCTTCTTAATTTCCGAAACTGCAATTCACCTGATTCGAAAGGAGATTTTTCTGCACATACTTGGATAGATATTAGTGTTTGGATTTTTAATTCATTCTTGCAATTATAAACACTGATGACTTTCTCTTTTGCAAAATAACTGTCAGGCATGGATGTTAACTGCGGTACCTACTTACAGAACCACACAAAATCTGCTGTTGACCAGAAAAAGGTCTCAGAAGCAGACATTGATAGAGCTCTTCACAATCTCTTCTCTATGAGAATGAGACTGGGATTATTCAATGGTAACCCAAAACAGCTTCTTTATGGCACCATTGGATCAGACCGTGTCTGCTCACAGAGACATCAAAATTTAGCTCTAGAAGCTGCACGTGATGGCATTGTCCTGCTAAAAAATTCAGCTAAGCTTCTACCTTTATCAAGGACAAATACCAGGACCCTTGCTGTAATTGGTCCAAATGCAGACGCTCCAGGAACCCTTATTGGAAACTATGCAGGCCCTCCATGTAAATCAGTTTCACCACTTCAAGCATTGAAGAACTATGTAAAGGACATCAGATATGATTCTGGTTGTGATACTGTTGCTTGCTCTTCGGGTTCGATGGACAAAGCAGTAGAATTGGCAAGAAATGCAGATAATGTAATTCTGATTATGGGCTTGGATCAAACACAGGAAAAGGAAGAACTTGATCGACTGGATTTACTTCTGCCAGGTAAGCAACAGAATCTCATCACTAATGTGGCAGAAGCTGCAAAGAAGCCAGTGGTTTTGGTGCTGCTTTGTGGCGGTCCAGTTGATGTTTCTTTTGCTAAATACAATCCAAAAATTGGAAGCATCTTATGGGCTGGTTATCCTGGTGAATCTGGTGGAATTGCACTTGCGGAGATTATCTTTGGCGACCATAATCCAGGTGAACTAACTGCTACTTAGTACTACTTGTTTGTACAAACATGGTCAAATAAAGCTCTTGCTTACTACAGGTGCACAAAATACCATGACTCCTTACCTTTCCTCTCTAATAGGATAACAGAAACACATGTCAAGTAAAGGAGCAACAGCTGCTGTTGCCCTGTGTCTCTCATACCATTATCCAAATTATCTTGTTATTTTTCTTATACAAACCTCTGTCAACACAGAAAGAAGACCTAGTCATTGTCCCTTCTATTTTTGAGGAACATAATGAATTTTTAAGTTGTGTTCACTAACAGACTTCCATAGAAATGAGGGGGGAAAGCAGAGATTGAAGTATTCTGTGAGACAAATAGTCTTGATTGAAGCACAACTCTTGTTAACAATTAAGTGGCAAAATTTATTTATCCCAAAAGAACAGGAGCATCCATTTATACCAATAATGAATCATCGTCATCATAGTTGTCATGATTATCATTATCATCATCTTCATCATCATCATCTCAGCCTCAATGGGTTCGCTGACCCCTTCATGTTATGCAGGGGGGAGATTGCCTGTCACATGGTATCCCCAGGAATTTACCAAAGTACCTATGACAGATATGAGGATGCGGCCTGATCCAGCATCAGGTTATCCAGGTCGTACTTACAGATTTTATCATGGAAGAAAGGTGTTCCAATTTGGTTATGGTCTCAGCTATACTACCTATTCATATGAATTTGTCTCAGTTACCAAGAACCAGTTATATATGAACCAAACTAGCAATTTTCAGGGAATTGATGAGTCAGGGACCCTCTTTTATAACAATGAAGAGATGAGCAGTGAATTCTGTGACAAGTTTAAGTTCTCAGCCATTGTTGGAGTTAAAAATCATGGGGAGATGCCTGGAAGGCATTCTGTGTTGCTTTTCTTACAGCAGTCTAAAGTTCAAGGTGGAAGCCCAAGGACGCAGTTGGTAGGATTCCAGAGTGTGCATTTAAATGCATCAGAGGCTACTAAAGTTGAATTTGTGCTGAGCCCTTGTGAGCATTTTAGCAGGACCAACGAAGATGGTTCCAGTGTGATGGAGAGTGGAACTCGTTTCTTGGTTGTGGGAGATAAAAGTTACCCGGTGAGTGTTGTCATTTGAAGTGGAGGGAAGAATATTTCAATGTCAAACCATTATCAGCTGCAATAATATTTGTATGTCAAGATTATGAGGTAAGTGGGATGCACCTCAACATCACCTATCAAACTAGATAAAAGAAATGGAAATGCCATTTCTGGGCCTTCTTTTCTTATGATTTTGCTTTTAGTTCTTTTAGTTCAAACTACTTAAACAAGGCAGTCTTCTAGACTTTGGAAGCACTCCATTGTCAGACTATGTTCTTTTCTAGGCAACCTATATAGACTATGGTCTTTTTTAGCCTGAAGTTTAAAAAATGAATGGTACTTAGAGTAAAAATTTATGAACCACCAAAAGAAAAGGATTATGTTAAGTTTCCATCTTTATCATCTTTCTCATTGTCCTCCAAAAAAAGATGCTCAACCCCCCCCAACCCAACCCACACCCCCCACACCCCCCCCCCCACACGCAAGATAACAGGCTCAACTTCACAACCATATGAAAAGAAAGCAATAAACGCAAAAATACATGTCTATACTTTTCCTTGCTACAGAGGCTTCTTGAAATCAAGTTGACCATTTGGGTAGCAGTTAGAGACACCTCTCATGCACATAGGTTGCAGGACCATAATGTTCTCATGGTGTCTATATAGTCCTTTTTTTTTAAATTTTTTTATGAATAGTCCATTTTTGCAATTCTCACAATTTGCTTGGGGGGTTTGAATATGGAAATTGGGGACCACGAAGGCGTGTTACTATTTTTCTCATAGTAATTAGAGATGCCAAACACAAAGAAGTATCCTTCCTATTCTGCTGCTTCAAATGGAAAATGCACAGCAGAATAGATAATCTGTCTGCCACAGTATTCAGACTATGTCATAGGGCTTGTGGTTTGGGGCACATCCAAAATGCACCAATTATAAAAGCAATACTGATTTCCATTTCTCTCAAATTTTTTTGCTTCTCTGATCAGTTGTGATGCTTTCTCTAATACCATATGCAAACGAGAATATGGTCAACTTCTATTTATCACTGCTACTAGCAATTTACACACCTATGTTTTATTGCTTAATCTGTAATAAAATCAAGACTAATTCAACAACGCTTAAGAAGTGCAATAAGAAATTCAGCCACCAAACCATTAGTTTTGTCATTGCTGTTGAATTCGCTCCTGACAAGGCTTTCCAGAGACCACCCAGTTTTGGCAGTAAAAGCATTGTTAATGTCTTTGAGTCTAGTCCCTGAACGAGTCACGATTACTCGTGTTAGAGTGTCTCGAATGTTGCCATTTTTCAATGCTCTTCGAAGTTGCTTGACAAAAAACTTCTCAGGGCGCTGTACACAAGTAATTATGGTGCAGAGTTCCTTTCCAAACATGCCACACTTTTCTCGCTTCAGTGACTTCGAAAATTCAGGACCATAGAGTTGCTTGTAACAGCGTAAAATGGCGTTAAGTTGTTCAGTGGTTCTTAGACTTAAGAGAGAAATGATGGTTTTCTTATCAATGGATTTTCCACTCTCAATTGCTTCAAAGAGAACCTTTGCATCACACATTGCCATGCTCATGTCAACTCTGGCACCATCAATCCGACTTGAATTTAAAACTGCCACCAGAAGCTTGAAATCATGGGAGATAATATGATCGACATGATTAGTCCAGAAGTCAATAAATTACTACTAAATAGCATCAGGGCCATGGGTACTTTTCGGTACTGCTTATCAAATAGAAAAAATATAGCATGTGAGGTCTAATACTCTTCCATGCTTCATTTATGCTTGTAAGAAGAGACTCACATCAATGTGAACTACTTGTTATAGACATGACTATCAGCTGTAGTATCATGATCTTACCTCTTTTAAATTGCCACTTGTTTTGAGTGTGATGTCTTGCTCGACACTGGAGTTGTACAGAGCACGGAAGGCTTGCCTAACAGCTCGAAGTTCTGTGGAAGGCCGAGTGCAGATGATTTCAGTTAGGGTGTCAACGTCAACAATTCCACCGAAAAGGGCGCCTCTCACTATCTCAGCATCACGCTCATGTGGTTCACGTAGGCGAAGATATGCTGCCCTCTGTGTCACCCACATGGATATGTGAATATACATGCTCACTCCTAAGAAGTTGGAACTTAAGATTTATTTGAAAGCTTACAGCAAATTTGTTGTTCTTTAGACAGTTAGAGAGCAGGTGCAGAAGATCTTGGTTGTAGAGGGCTTGATAAGTTCGGCGAATAAGCCTGAGCTCTTCAGAGTTTCTACTGGTTAGTATCTCCACAAGCTTTTGGCTGTTGGTGGCACCATTACCTAATGTTCATGGCAAGGAATTAGAGAGAGAGAGAGAGAGAGAGAGAGAGAGAGAGAGAGAGAGTACCAATATGTAAGCAGAAGAAGACTTTTACTTTTACCAAAGAGAAAGTAAAGAATGATGGTAGTGCTAGATTGATATTGAAAGTACAAATAACAGCATCCTAGTTTTTTATTGGACAAAAGTGGGATGTGGGGGCTGCTACTCAACATCCATCCTCCAAAGCATGGAGGGCTGTGATTTCAATTCATACGGAAACTAACATAGAACCAACTACAAACACTACATTATCTATTGGTTACCACAATCAAGCATGTTTGTATATATGATCTGAAAGCAGTGACATTGGGGATGGTTTGTAAATTGTAGTTTTAACTCAAACCAAAATCCAATGTACTTGGATAACACCAGATCATTCTTCTATCATTAGTTCTCCCATGGTCTGTGATCACCATCAACTGTGTTTCTACAAGTGCCTACAGACTACGGATTGCGTAAGTGATTTTTACCAGAAAAACCGCGGTAGATGTATTGGCAATCCAGAACATATTTCTTGGAGTGTTGTGTACTGGTTGCCATTTCTGAATTAGGCAAACAGAAACTAATATGCCAACAAGAGACAGGATTAGGTCCATTTTTATAAGGGATTAGATTAACTTACAAGTCGCTAACACCCGGAATAATGCCTTTCAAAAGGCATTAGAAGAAAGGAGGGAATAACATCAGCATCACCCAGAAGAATTTATACCATCTTCCAACTTCAACCATAACCTTCTCACTGCATTTCACTTTCTTTAGCAACTTTTGAAGACATGAAACTGACTAGTCCTACCTAACATGTCTCCATTAAGCTAATATTTCGCAACAAGCACCATAGGTATCAATCTTTGGCCAGAAGCACTTATCAGGTCCAAATGAAGCTCAAAGAAACCTTAAGCCTCACATGATTCTAGCAGCTCCATTTGTGGTAAGAAAACAAAAAAGTAGGTTGAGCTGCATTGCTTGTCTAAGTGTAAAACTAATCAGTAAGTCAACCCATGTATACTTTTGGGGGATTAACAATTTAACATAAAGACAACCCCTACTTAAGGCCAGCAGCATATTATGATATGTTACAAGGGAACCTAGCCAATGTGTTAGAATTTCTTCCATCAGTGGAGTCAGCTATTGATCAATCTTAACATCTAATAGTAGCAAATCAACATTTGTCCAATGGAAGCACCTGTTAAAAGGTGTGAAGGCCTAGAGATTGCCAGGAGTAGGAGAGGGAGAGGGAGACCCAAGAGAAGTTGAAAAGAAACTATTAAACATGACCTTGCTTACATGGATTTAACGGAGGACATGACCCTAAACAGATTTGATTGGCGTCGTCAAATCCATATAACCGACCCCACCTAGTGGGAAAAGGCTTGGTTTGGTTTGGTTAGTAGCAAATCAACATCTGTAACACAACAAGTTAAAAACATGGAAACATGGGTACTGTCAGTCTACCAATTTCCACTAATAGAATTACATTCCTCATTCCTTTCTTTGCAATGTAAAATATGACACTTTCCATTTTAGGAAGTACTTCTTGAAGTAAAGCTATCAACAGGCCTGAACCCAAGCCAGATTCAAATGGGTTGAGCCTGCTATAGATTTGGGGTCATATCCAGAACCTTCGGTTAGGTCTGGCTACTAAATAGGCTGGCTCTGAGCCCACTGGCAGCATATTATATACTGTATATAGAAGTAAAAAAAAAGATTCAAGTCTAAATCTGGACTCAAGTTAAAATTGAAATCCGATATTTGAATTTGGATCTGAAATGGACAAGCATTGGGGTTAATAAAAAAGGATTAACATATATAAGTTGGATCTACAATAACAAAGATAGATCTGAATAACACAAACATGAATCTCAAAAAATGCATACATAGCGCGAGGATTTACTACACTCCCTTCTTATTCCTTACCTTGTGAAATCAATAGGGCAATCAGAGTATTAGTGAAGCAATTAGAGCTGATAAAAAAAATTCTCTAATTGCGATGGGATATGTGCTATGGCTGTCTGTCAGTTCAAATGGCAATACAATACCACTTAAAAAACTAACTGCACGTGGAACTTTCTTGGAAATGAAACCATCAATCAGAAATGTTAAAAGGCATTTATTTGAGCTGTGTACTTACTACTTACAAGGGTCAAAAGATACCCAACCAATCAAGCAATCTGCATACTAGGGTGAAGGGTCCAGACAGAGAGAACCAAAAAGGAAGCAAAAGGACATCAAGACATGTGATTCCCTAGCTAGAGAGCACTGGTCCATTGACACAGCTTTGTCCTGTCTGACTTACAGTGAACCCACCAGGGTCATTTCTTAGCTGGGTGTGTTCTTGCTGGTTCAGTCACCTCATGAGTTCCATCTGTTGTGGTTTAGTGGCATAGAAGAAAAGAGCTCCTTGCCATATAAGTTTGTAATGATCATCATCATTATTAGTATTGTCATGCATATTATGTCTATCTTAAATCAACATAACCTTAATGGGATCTACATGAATTAGATAGAGTTGAAAAACACAACACAATATTGAATTATAAGCTGATACTTCATTTCATGATGAACCCTTAAATCTAAGCAAATTCCTCAATCAAACAATTGCCTCTAATTGGGAATTTATCACACTCTTCTTCTTCTCCTTGACATGTGATCAAATTGAGGGGGTAATCACCAATATCTGTAAACTCCTAAAACCCACAATTGAACATGTGGGCCACACTACCCGAATGTACTCTAACATATCTATGCGGCGCTCTTTCTCTCTCTCTCTACACCAAATAAAAATTGTGAATTCACATCCTTTTGATGTAAGAAAAAGGGGAGTATGCTGTGGATTTCACAAGCAGCAGAATTATGCTGTTTCCGAACTTCCCTTATTATGGGGCTTTCATTGTACTGATGAAATGGCCAAAGCCACAAATGAACATAGCAGTTGGTCGGGTGAAATTGATCATGTCCTCATGTCCCATTATAAACTAAAATTAGTCATCATAAGAAGCACATCGATTGAGTGGATGATAAATCCATTTATGTAATCATTGTAATATAATGTAGCACTTCAACAATACGTTTGCATGAGGGTGAGGAGAATAAGAGATAGGGATTGGGCGCTTCTTTGCAAATAATGGTAGAAATTTATAGAGAAAAGTTTATAAGAGGAAAGAAGTTCCACAGAAATATGGAATCAAGTCGCACAAATTCTGAAACTCAACTTATTTCTAATTTTTTCTTGGAAAATCTTGAAAGTTCATAAAATATAGAAAAAATAATTTGGAAAAGAGAGGAAAGAAGAAAGAAGAAGAGAAATTCACAGCTCATCCAACTAATTAGACATTAGCTTTGTTCGGCAACTCTACTAATAGAGTGAAGTGAAATAAAGCTCTCATTTATTAAAAAAAGAAGTCACATCAAAAGTACTTTAGTTCAAAATTCCTGAAAAAAAAAAGTAAAAAATCAACCTCCTTTCTTCACTAAAAGCGTTTTATATAAAAAGTCAAAAAGATTTCACGCCAAATAACTAAAAATAAAATACTATCATAACCCACTTATATTTTATTCTTTATCCAAAATAATCTTTAGTACCTCACTACACTATATTACTAAGTTTACCAAATTTGCCCCCTGTTTGGTAATTTTACATATAAAATAAAGTATAGTAAAGCATTAAATCAAGGGAGAATAAAATATAATGGAGTTATGATGATATTTTATTTTTAGATGTTTGGTATGAAATCTTTTTTACATTTTTGTATTAAAAAGTGAAGTTTTTTTGTCTTTTAGTGTAGAAAAGAGGGTTTCTTTTTTTTTATTTTTTAAAAATATAAAAGGAATTTTGAGTTAAAGTGTTATTGATGTGACCCCTTGTCTGATAAATGGAGGCTTTAGTTGACTTTTAAACGTTTGTTAAGCGATCAAGTCCATTACAAATCCTCCCATATGTTTAAACTAATGCTAGATTCTATGCATAACAACCAAAGAAGTCAAGGCCATGGAAAAGTTTGGACTTAAGAGTCAATGATATTTAAGATGGTGGGTTTATCAAATGATCTTGGCCATTAGTTTTAGGTCCTCAATAGTTAATGGCTAAAATGAGATAGGGAAAAAAAAACCCCTTAAATTAGGTGGTCCCTAAATCCCTAAATAGGAATCTATTTGCTGATTTAGCTTAACATGCTGACATGATTCAAGGGTCAAGATAAATGTACTCTAGAAGAAAAAAACCTCACAAAAGTGTGCAGCTTAATTAACGCATAAGAACTGCTGAACTGGTACTGTTTAGGGGTGTTCATGAGCTGGTCCGAGGCATATCTAAGCCTGAACAACTTTAGAAACACAGGACCACATCTAGCTCAACCCCAACATGGGCTCTAAATGTCAGACCCAAGCCCTCCCGTTTAGTCAATCAGGCCGGGCTGGGCATGGCCAAATCACATTTTTGTGATTTGTTCCTGTTTTCTAGCAATTGTTTGGACAATTCACAAATCACCACTAAGTTATAAGCACTTCTTATTCAAGCAAGCCTAGTCCAGGCTTTGGGCTTTCTATTATTTAATCCAAACCCAGTCCAAATATTAAATGGGCCCAGATTATATATCTAGGAGGACCCGGTCAGAATGTGCTGGCCCCACCCCAGATCGGGGGAGGGCTTGCCGGCCCATGAGCACCCATACTGTTGTCTTTGCATTGGTTGTGGCAGGCTTATGGCCGTCCCCAAATCCTGCCTAGCTCTGGGACTCGTTTGACATGCTGAAAGATCCATCTTCTTGTGGGCTGCACATGAGTGTGTGTGATATATCTATTCTGCCCAAATGCTAGTGATGTGTGGGACCTTCCTGCCTATAAAAGTGATAGGACTAGAGTGGTGCTCATCCATCTCATAATAAACTTAGGGTGTGATCATCCCAATATCCTTGTAATAATTTCTGCTCAAAACAGATCTCCACATTGTAAATTCAGTTGTAACCATGAACTTGGAAAATATCTATATCTCCCCTTCTAGCTGGCTAGCCTTCTTCTCCCTTCAATCAATGTCTTCAAACCCTGTCTATTAAATTACACCAAAGCACCATACAACTAATTGTGTAGGTTTCGGATCTCTGCATGGGATCGTGTACTCACCATGTTATGTTGATGTGGATGGAGGATCTGATTCTCTTCTTTCTAACTTTCATTTTGCTATGATTGATTCTCTTCTTTCTACTGATTCTGCTGCAAGTGATTCAATTCAACGCTTTGTGAACAAGTACAAGCCGTTCCTTTACTCCTAAGTAGCCTTTCTTCAATCTCAAAGTATAATTAATGTAGGGTACAGTTATACTGCATTGTCAGCAGCATGTTCTTAGGCTGGAAGCCCAACATCAATCCAGGCTGTCCACATCATGGACCACTAAACAGCATCAGAAATTTCTCAATTTTCATTTTCTTTGTCTACCCATCAATGGGGGTCCATGATATGAAATGAAGGCCCTCATTCTCTGCATGTTGTTTCGAATCCAGTCTTGCATTTCAGCATCTCCACCTATTTCCCACTTGAAAGTTGGTGGAGTGGGATATTAGACATGAGTTTACCTCCTCATCTTATGTTAAAAATTCACCCTAAATTTGCCTGGTATGTGTTTGTGTGGGTTAAAAAAGCACCATTAGGAGATTAAGAGAATCTCAAACTCTATTAATGCTGTCCTCGTGGAGGAATTCAAATCCAGGGACCATGATATGACACCAACATATATAGTATTCATCATAAATGCTTGCAACCAAATATGTTCTAAAAAATATTGAGTTGAAGGAGTGAAACTTTATGCTGGATCCCTTCCATTGAAATCCAAGCTAATCGAAATAAAGGTAATTTCAAATTGCGAAATTCCCAAATTTCAACATAATAGGAGTTGATCTCACTGATAAGATTAGGATTATGATAAAAAATAAAAAATAACGCATACGCATAAGATTGTGTTGATCATATTTTTAATCAAACGGTAAATTTTATGATAGAACCGGCTTCCATTAGAGCAAAATTTAAAAACATCCTATAAATAAGCTCAAATTTTAAAGGGATAATTACTTTACGGACGGTCTTAAAACTGACAATAGCCCTAGAACAGCCCAGAAAAGTATATTTACCGCAAAGTTGTTTGATCCGTAGGATATTGCAAGCTGCGATATCCTAGAGATGTAGGATATCCCACGATCACTTGAACAGTCCGTGTATTTATTTTTTTCCTTGACTGTGGGACCACCAAACCACCATCCAAACCATTGGATAGCTGTATGAGTGTAAGAGCTAATATTACACTAAATTTGAACCGTTGATCTATCACGGTTATCAATAAATTTATAAAAACAAAAACGTGGACTTTCTTACTGATTTCTCGATAACCGTAATAGATCAATGGTTCAAATTTGGTGCGATATTAGTTTTTACACTCATATAGCTATCTACCAGTTTGAATGGTGGTTTGGTGGTCCCATAGTGAAGGAAAAATGAAAAAAAAAAAAAAGAACATACTGTTCAAGTCTTCCAGCTTTTGATTGTGGGATATCCTGCATCCCTAGGATATCGCAGCGTGTGATATCCTATGGATCTAGCAGCTCTGTGGTAAATATATATTTTTCGACTTTTCTGGGGCAATCGTTAGTTTTAAGACCGTCCTTGTCTCAATTTTAAATGTGTGGGCCCAATGTATGTGGAGTTCCACTCCCAGGATTTCTCCAAGTCAAAGTCCATAGAACTTAGAAGACAGACTATTTATTTACAAGAACCATGTGACTTGAACGATCCCAAATATAATAAGAAAGGATGGTTGAAAAGCAAACTCTCATCAATAAAAAAAAAACTAAAATAGATAGCGTGAGACCCACTTTTTGACGGTACAGATTGCGTTGCAGAGATGCCACATGCATCGAATTTATCTATTATAATCCGACATTTCACGATTCAATACGATTCAACAGTAAAAGCAGATATAATCCATTCCCTTCTTTCTTCCCTTCAGATCCCTGTTTATTTTTCCATTGGATTGATTTCCTCACCTTGTCCGGTTGATTCAGGATATGGTCAAAACCCAAATTCTGTAGCCATTTGCCCCAAATTCCCGCCCCTTTCGGTCGTTTTCGACCGTTTCCCACTTTTTTGAGGGTACCCATCTTCTTAGATCTGTGCTTTGGGCTGGCCCTTTTGTGGGTTGACCGGATTTCCATCGGTTGAGATTCTTGAGGAGATTGGTTGGGTTGGGGTGGAGGTTTGTTCACAGAACAAGGTGAGTTTCTTTTTTTAGCATTTGTGATGTAGAAATGGGTATTCTGCGCCTTTGGTTTCGGATTTCAATTCTGTTGTGTTTGGATCCTTTTTTCTGTGGTGTTTTTGTTTTTGTTTTGGGGTTGTGATTTTGGGGCAAGTGACAAAACCCACATCAGGATGTGTTTGGTTTTGGCATGATAAATTGATGTAGAACATGTCAAGGTTAACATTTATTGAATATTTGTTTGGGTTTGTTACATAGCTGTGGTTCTCTGTAGGATCAGAGAATAGGTTTGTTAACCACCATTTGTTTTGATTGGTGGAAAGTACTTGTTTAATCCAGATCCTCCAAATATGCTTGCTTAACTAATGATGCAGTGTACCTAAGAAATGTATTTCAAAATATGGTTAAAACTGAAGAAGCAAAGGGGAAGATCTTAATCTCCCCTTTGATCGAAAATGAATACTCAGCTGTCACTCCAGTAATTAAAATCCTAGGAAAGTCATGCTCTCATCTATATCTACAGGTTATATATACCCTTTGCCCCTAACCTCTTTTACAATCCTTTGTTGAACCCATTTTACCTTGAATTACTAGTAGGAATTCAATTCCATGAAAACAAACAGGCCTTTTAGGAGCTGAGCTTAGTTGTTGACCAATGAATGGATGCTTGGCAAGAGAATTGTGTCAACTATCTGAATTCAGGAGGATCCATGGATCAATGCAGTTGGATTACATTTCACATAATCATGGTGAATTTGTTTTAGGCTCCTCCAGTGGTAGGGCCCACAAATTGGACAGATTGGATTGCCTACACATTTGTGTTGTGGATGTGGTGGCTGTTACAATCTTCCTTTGTCTTAGAGGCATGTAGAAACAGAACCCAAGATTCCTACTATAGTTAACATTAGGGTTGTCAATCGTGTCGGGTTAACGAATTCGTATTAAAATCACCTCAACCCGTACACAACTCGTTAACCTAACGAGTCAAAAAACACAACCCGAACACAACCGGTTAATTTAACGGGTTGCACGACCCAACCCGTTAATCCGTTAAGTAATTAAGTCATTACGAAAATTAAAAGAAAATCCATACAAAAATATATAAGGAGAAAAATATATAAGCCACACGAAACTGTAAGTGAGGATCTCAAGTGGATCCCACCTAAAATCCTAGTATAAAACAATAAATTTCAATTTATTCTTTATGAATATAAATTAATTCTAGCTACACTTAGGGACTAAAAAATTTTTAACGGGTTAAGCGGGTTGTTAACGGATTACTAGTTTAATTCGTACATGACCCGTTAACTTAACGTGTTAACGGGTTTTACCTGTTAACGACCTAAACCCATTAAGAGCCCACCCGAACCCGTTAATATCGTGTGGGTTCGTGTCGTGTTAACGGATCGTGTAGCATTTTGACAGCCCTAGTTAACAATATTCTTGAAAAAGAAAAAAGGTAAATTTGATGCATATTGAACAATGCGATTTACCTTGAATGATATTTCAAAATGTGGTTTAATACGTGGATCATCGTCGTCGTCATCATCAAAGCCCTGTCCCAACTATGTTAGGGTCAGCGGTTTAATACATGGATATGGTTGCTAATTAGTTGATTCAGGAGGACAAAAATCTGTGCCTTAAATAGAGGTTCTCAACTTGCCAAAGGACTAAGAAGAAGGAACAAACTACATTTGTGTCAATTAATGTCCCTGTAGGAAGGTAGAAACTAGACAATGCGTAACATTCATATTTGATGATTGCTGCTCAGACTTTCAGTCATTTGTTTGAATGGATGGAAGGCAGCCCATATCCATTGTGAAATGTGAAGCCTTACAGGCAGGCATTCAATACTTAGTGAACCTTGTGATATAAACTGGTCATGGTATGAACTATAAGAAATTTTAGATGGCGACTTATATGCACTAGGTAACCTGAGAAAAGAAAAATAAGAGGAAATTTGTTTCTTTAAGGAGGCAAAGCTTGGTCAGTATGTTTCCTTTTGAGGCTGTCCTCTGCTTGGGAATGGGTCCTTGTGCCCGTTGGTTTCGTTGATTGCTTCTTTGTCAATACAGTTCAGTCAACTATCAAAAGATAAAAAGGGAGAAAAATTAAGAGGACATAAGAATTGGGTATCACCTGGATTCAAAGTAAATGGTAGTTGGACCACTATGAAGTGATGAATTCACAACATTGACAATTTTTTTTATAACGTTTATGGTTTCATGGCCTAATGGCTCAAACTTTTTTGTATTTATATATCATTTGGCTGAAATTGTGGAATTTGTTGCACACTGTCTTGATTTTTGGAATGGTTGGGGTACCTCTCTATGATGTCTGTCACTTGGGTATATGTGTATAACATACTTGTGGAATGGCCACACATTGCTGCGTCTAAAATTGAAATGAGGTACAAGTATGTCAACCATTTTGAAGTGGTTAGGTCTCAGATGACACAGCTCTCATCAAGTAGATGAAGCTCCATTTGTAATGATCTGCATGTTGATATTCTTTTCATTTTACATTGCAGGGAAATTTTATTCCAGATAACTGAGTATGGATGTAAAGAAATTAGAAGCCAATGGCTCTCAAAAACCCTCACTACTTGAAGAGCAACAGGAAAAGGTACTTCTGACTGATGGAACCAGTGTCTCCATGTTTGCATTGCTTGTAATTGAGTTGAACTGTTTGTACATACATAGATGAGAAAACTTATGGTAAGAACCATCTCATAAAAAAAAAGAAAAATTGGATTGAAGCAAGCCACCCCAACCGCGCCCCCCCCCCCCCCCCCCCCCCACCCCCCCCCCCACCCACACACACAAAAAACAAACACCCACACCCACACACAAAGGATTGGCATGCATTCTGGTTGGCTCCACAGTAGAGTTTCTTTTAAAAGGTTTATGCAAGCTTCTTAATGTTTTGGTTATACTGTTCTCAGATTAAGGAGATTCGAAGATCATTAGGACAATTGTCCGATAAGTTGTCCATCTACTGTTCCGATGCATCAATTTCAAGATATCTGAGGGCACGGAACTGGAATGTGAAGAAGGCCACTAAGATGCTGAAAGAAACCTTGAAATGGAGGTTTGAATACAAGCCAGAAGAGATTCGTTGGGTATGTCACTTCCTATGTGTGTTTTACTTGATTTAGGAAGTTCTGCATTTCCTATTTCTATCTGCTTATCTTATGTAATTTGGATAGCTGCGAAATGATTATTTCCTTGTCTCTTTCGGACATTTTGTGTTAAGATTGATTTTTCTTCCAAGCCTATATGGTGTGTTGTATGTAAATAGGACCAGCCACATTTGATGGTTTCAATCCTTCTACGGTGGTTTCAATGAGCCTGATACTTTTATACACGTATTTGATATAGTAAGATTTTACAATGTTGCTGTCTTTTCAGAAATATGAATTTTATAGTAAAGATGAGAAGTAAGCAAGGGCAATGATTTACCCAACATTAAATGGTGCCTTTACAGTTTACCCAACATCCTAGTTTCCTCTCGAGTAGATGGAATCCGGGGGTCGGGATAAACCCGTACTTGTCTCGACTCACTGCTGCTGACCCTGTACGTGACCTGACCCTTGATAGGTTTAGGGCATGCTATACCAAACCAGCCCCCTGACTTTTACAAGTTGGGTTAGGTTTGATAGCAGTTGTCCTTCACAATTTTATTTTAAGATATGAAATATTTTTGCTTATTATTTTATATTATTTAAAATTGTAAATTTGTTATCAGTGGGGTGGAGAGGGCCAGGGGAGCGAGAACCTGAAGTCCCACCCCAAACCTGACTTGGGCCAAAACCAATAAACCTATACAGTCCCAAGACCTAACAAAACCTCTACCAAAGGCACCCCTAATAGGGGCAGTCTGGGTCACCCGTTTAAACCAGTCCCATTGCCATCACACCGGCAAAATATACTCTTGATGTAAAATCTCCATCGTATTGTCAAAATCTGTATATATTTTTTACTAATAAAGTTTCCAATTCAGATAAAATAAAAAGAAAAAAACCTCCTTAACTCTAATGATTTTTTGAGGATCTTCAAATCCTCCCTCATGGCCTACATCCTAACTTGTTTGACCTACACCATTGGCCCAGAGAAAGTTGCAGTCAATTCTCCATTGCCATTGTTGATCATTACCCAGATGCTGGATAGCCTTAGATTATAGGGGCATTCTTGATCCAATAGAAGATTATATAGTTGTAGACTTGTAGTCTCTCACAACAAAGTCAAACCCAATGGATATGGTGGGGACATGGGTAGACATGTAAAAAATGAAGTATAAGATATGACAGAAATATTACCTATTTTGAAATTTCTAGGTATCATAGCTTGGAAACTTACATCAATGCCTTTCTAATGGGACTTGCACAAAGGATGTCAGATGTACATGGGTTTTTAAGGGGAAAAAAACTGTCAGAGAAGATCATCATCATCATTGTAGCCTTATCTATTGGCAACTTTGTGAGTTACACTTTCCCTCGTCTCTATTTAAAGACATGTTCTCTGTAATTGCATGGTCTATTATGCCTTTTCTTACTACTTCATTCAAAGTCTTTATTGTTGTCCCCCTTTTTTCAGTTCCTAAAATTCATAACCTTTAAATACAACTTATAAGGGTTGTTTCCTTCTCTATTGGAGCGATCCATAAGTTTCTTTTATGTACTAATTACTCATTAGTAATTTTATCCTTCTCATAATTCCACAAATCTATCTTAGCATGCACATCAGCCCATGCACATTAGCTTCTTCTTGTTTCTCCATTATTAATTGTTAAAATATTTCTAATTAATACACAGGTAACTGATTCATATGATATTCTGCTCCATGAGAGCACACTTTGGAATGCACCTCTTTTGAATTTTTTCGTGTTCTGCAAGCGTGTCCTTTTCAACCAACTTATAGATGCCGTAGGTTTCATTTGAATATCTGTACAATTTCTCCTCAAGGTAGGATTTCAGATTTCACACTTCTCTTTAAACTCTTGATTAATTAAATAGAAGTGCTGGAGCACAATTGATGAAAATAAAAGGCATTTGAATTATTGTTAAGCAACTGAGGAAGTATTACACACCATACTGGTAATATTCAATGTTGCCGTAACCTTTGGAGCAGCTGTAGCACATAATTGATGATTTCTATATATTCATGCAAGAAGGATATCTTAGGTTGCATATTTTCCCTTGCAAAATTAGCATTCAGGAATTTGCAACTCCTCGCTTTTGATTTGTTATGTACTCCTAAAAGAATTGCTATAAGCTTAAAAAATAAGGAAAGAACATCTTTAACTCTCAAAATGGCAAAGATCCAGTTGCAAGTTGTTTAATAATCAGGTCCTCTAACAGCCGCTGTGCCACGCCCATTTTTTTTTTTTTTTTTAAATAGGTAGATATTTATGTTGATAAATGATTCACTTCTCATGTTGCAGGAAGAGGTCGCCCACGAAGCTGAGACAGGAAAAATTTACAGATCAAATTATATAGACAAGTTTGGGCGGACTGTCCTTGTAATGCGACCTGGTTGCCAGGTTTTATCCAAAATCTGTGCCCTTAGCATCTCTTGTGTTATTGTCATGCGTACAGTAAACATAGCCAATTTTCAAAGTAACTAATACTATCCATTTGGTACTATTGCCTTGATAACACTTTCCGGTTTCATGTTAAATTGCAGAATACGAAATCGACGAAGGGGCAAATTAGATACTTAGTATATTGTATGGAGAATGCCATCTTGAATCTGCCATCAGAGCAGGAACAGATGGTCTGGCTCATTGATTTCCAGGGCTTTAACATGTCAAATATATCAGTGAAGGTGACACGTGAAACAGCTCATGTGTTACAGGACCACTATCCTGAGCGGCTGGGTCTGGCGATCTTGTACAATCCACCGAAGTTCTTTGAATCTTTCTGGACGGTGTGTTTGCATTCTCTAAGCAGCGAAGCTGAGTAGTTCTGAATAGGATTAAAATATGGTTTTTAATGAATTTCAAAGCACTTGGATTTATTCAATTATATGCATTCAGCAACTGCCATCTTTGTTGGAGAGAAACAAAATTTTAGTTTTCAACCAGGAATAATACTTGTGCAGCCCATCCTTATTGAGAAAGAAAGATTATATTTCATTAGTTTAAAGCTGTACAAATTAAAGTTAAGTATGTACTAAGGGAAACCAACAAGGCAACGAGAGCCCAAAATACACTAAATCCAACTGTAGAATGTAGACCATTTTTCAGTAATTTAGTCCATCCATCTGGATGGGCTGCATCATGCATGATTCATGGGATGCAACATACCCTGTTATCTTTACTCTTGTATTATTCTGTCTGCTATTGATTTGCAAATGGACAATAACAAACAATGGTCCTTTGACAAGAGCCTATGGCAGAGTGGAAGGTGCTCACTTTTGCAACCTTGAGGTTGTGATTTCAAGTCATGTTACCAATCATGGGGAAAAAAATGGTCCAATTTTATAAAGGAAATTTAGATGATGAAGACCTTTCAGTGGGTTTGGAATTTCCATGTTTTTTCTTGCTGATCTGATGGTTGTGTGTAAAACATATGGCAGGTGGTGAAACCCTTTCTAGAGCCCAAGACTTACAAGAAAGTGAAGTTTGTCTATTCTGATGACCTCGGCACCAATAAGATAATGGAAGACCTCTTTGACATGGAGAAACTAGAGAGTGCTTTTGGGGGTCTTAATCAGACAGGTTTCAATATTAATGATTATGCTGAAAGGATGAGAGAAGATGACAAAAGGATGCCCTTATTTTGGGCAGGTGCTGCATCACTCTCTGGGGCACCCCCTGTGACCGCCCCTTGTTTCAATACAAATAATTCTGAGTCTGGTTCTGATGATTCTGATAAAGAGCATGCAAAGAACTCTTCTCCTCTAGAGCTTTCTTCAAACCACTCATCTGAGGTTAACTTACTGGAGCTCAATGGTGTCATGGAGCTCAATGGTGTCAAGAATGGTGCAACGGGAATAGATTCTGGTGTGGGAAAGATAAACCTGGAGCCCAACTGTCATGACAAGGCAGCTGACTCCTAACACCCATTCAAATATCCGAAAGTGATTTTTATCTCTTATAAAACAATTCGAGAAAAAAATCTCTTTTCTTGGTCAACTGTGAACATCAATTTTCGGAAATCTTAATAAAATTGAATCCATATCCATGATATTCTGCTCAGCAGATGGAAGTGGGGGATGATTGACTAAGCTTCTTAATGAAATGTTTGTTGTTTGCTTTTATCATTGGCATGTATGAAGTATGCAATGTTTTTGTTGACTGTTTTTCAGAACTCCATTAACTTACACTCACCTACTGTATTGGGCTCCTTTTTAACTTTTACATGAAAGAGGATACAAAATGTATTCTTGTGGAAGGACATTATGGTCTCTGCTTGGTTTCGAAAAAATAAAAAAAGACAGGTTTTTTTGTACCTTGAATATTTTGATCAAGTTGCCATGGTAAAAGTTTGTGCTCATGTTCAGTTATACTTGTTACTATTTGATTCTGAAGTATTTTGGTTTTATAATTGAATAGTTTTGGAACTCATGGAATCAAATTCAACGTGGTCAATTTTTAGTCTTAATTCAACTAAGTGAGTTAAGTTACATTTGACGTGGTGTAACCATCCTAAATGAGAACATGATTTATCTGATTTTCTTAGGGGCTTTTTTTTTGTGTGTTTTATTTCAATTTACCAAGATGGAAAGTATTTCTAAGTGTATATTTTGATTTGTGAACATGGAAAATCATCCCAACCCATGTCTTGAAATTGACCCAAGATGGTCGCAAAACACCTATTAATTTGTATGATGGGCATGGCACCATGAGGTGTGCATGTATGTGAAATGTTTTTGTTATTGTGTTTGAACTCAAGTTCCATTCTCTTGACTTTATTGAGCTCCTGAATTTACTGTAGATTCTCCATACTTTGCAAAGCACACCTAGCTAGGTTCCATTTGTTCCTTGAAAACTTTGATTAAGTAGCCATGATAGTGAAAATGAAGGCTCATGTAAACAGTTCTACATAACTACTTGATTTGAGGTGTTTTGGGTTGTCATTGCATTGTTCTAAAACTCGTTGAATCCTATCTACTTGTTTAATTTCTTATTCCAACTTATTCAAGGGATAAGAATATTAGATTTTTTGTTCAGGGTTGTGGTTGTGTTCATTTTGATTTGAACTTTGAAAAGTCAATTAAGTCTTGAAGTCAACCTGATATGTTTGCGAAATGCATCTATTCTTTCATGAATATTTTTGTTTGTTTGTCTTTATTTCCCCTTGGGTTGGCTCCTGATCACACTATCTTCTGATTCGTCCAAAGGTGGACTCTTTCTGATCTTCGCATTTATATTTTTAACAAATTATGTTCTTGAAACAATTGCAAACTCACGCCACCATTGATTTCAAAAAAAATCCCACCAATTCTGGATAAGTTCAGTAGTCTTATTATTTTTTTTTTCTGTTATAATTTACTATTATTTTAGTGGGTTAAACCTTCATTACCATATGAATTTGATCAGCTACATTTGGCCAACAATTAGGATTGGATTACAATTTGTTTTAGGGGTGAGTTGATTTGCTAATGAGATAGCGAACTAGCTGGCTCTGCAAGTGGTGGATAGGCCATCCTTGTGTTGATTCTTTGATGTGGTTTTCTATTGGGTTTGGTTTTAAAGGTCTCATTAAAGATGATGACTGTTTGATGCTTCAGAGTTTGCAATTTTCTTATATGAATATAAGTATAGCAGGACTTTTAACATAATTGGTTGGTTGCTTGAAAAAGTATCCAAGTAGCTAAGAGTTTCTCTAATCAATATAAATATATCCAACAATTAGTTAATTAATGTAGAGATTTAAACACAAGCATTCAAATGCACTTAGCTGTACATTATTTCTGTAATCCATCCTTGTGATGACTTTGAGTTTTCAGATTCCATCTCCTTACATTGATATCTTGATAAAATTCAATATCTTTTGGTATATCATTCTGAAAAACAAATATATTATATTAGCATTAAAAAAAAAAAAGAAAACAAACTTAACAATTAAAAGAGATCTTCTTAGCCCGAAACATCCCTCAAAATATTTCATCAAATAAAGGGATGTAAATGACCAGTTCTGCTGCCTTACTGGTAGAAATCCTTCCTTCTTTTGCTGGCAGTCATCCAATTACTCATGCCGTGCCACACAAGAAAACGAAGTCCAATTACGTGAACCATTCATATATAGTCCAGAAATCGAATGCCCCTAAAATGGGCCTGATGGGGTTGGATCTTAAGGTCGCTTGTTTGTAAATATGGACTCTACCCTAAGCTGTGTCCTGGGGCCTGCTAACCCAAGACTGGTCCGAAATAGCTTGGGCCCTAATCTGTTCTACTTACTTGCTCTGTGACAGCTGGTGCCATTTATAAAATTTGCGAATATGCTCTTGTAATTTGAGTATCTGGTGATACGTCTTTACCTTTTCATTTTAATAACTTCCATGTTCTCCATCCAAAACAGTAGTCTTAACATGAATTGGCAACCACAATGATTTCTGCGTTGAACTTTTATAAGAATGATAGCTTTGCCCTTACTCCCATTAAATATAAATATGTCATCAAGTTCCCAATGCTCCTTCTCTCAATAACTTTCTAATGCGCATGAAATCTAATGATGCATTATGAAACTTTAAAAAATTCAATGGTGGGTTGTGGATGGGTTAAGTATAGTTGATTATAAATATCGGTGTTGATTATCATTATGATCAATCTCAGTTAATGACGTAGGCCCCGTATTAATAAAAATGGATTTAAGTCGGATTGTTCTCTCATTGGTTATATAATATAGAAACCATTAATGTTACAAGCTTTAGAGTAAAATGAGTAAAATAACATAATCCCGCGACTTCGGTTCTCACCAAGTCACCAACCATATGAGGAGCCATTGCAAAGTCTACTCCAAAGTCGGCCACATACGCACAATGACACAAACAGACACACAAGCAAGTATACAAGTGGGCATCTATAATCCATTCTTAGTGTTTGACCATCTTTATTTATCAAGTCCTCCACCATGATCCAAGTTGCCCACTAGCTTGCCCACTCGAGAGTGAGAGAGAGATCCTCGGATGTGACTACTGAGTTGTTGAATCTTTGACCATTTCACAGCCTCCTTTGACATCTCTCACACTTGATCAGAACTAAGTCGACCGTATCCTAAGAATTGGCTCGATTCATTTGAGAGGATGGGGTTAATTACTCCATCTTGAACAGTTCTATTCATAATCTAAAACTGTTCAAGCCATATGGTGTACTTGAGTTTTTATCTTTTGTGCCTGCGTTAAGTCACAATGGACTGAACCTCACTGAACCGGCATGCAGTTGAACACTTGACCTAGGGCTGGGTTGCACCCTGGATCAGCTGGCTGGGTCAGCCCGAATTAAGACCACTTTAATCTGATTCATCTCTGTCCCAATAGCTGAATAAGGCAGGCCAGGGCCTCAGCACCTGGATAAAAACCCAGCAAATTAAGGATGGCAAATCCCACATTCCGGACCTGAAATACATAACATAGATGAGCTTCCAACATCTGTGATGGATCCTAAGTAGATTAAAACACTGCGCTTGTCAAACTTCACAATGGCCAGTTGCAAAAGCATACAGCTGGGACCTAGAATTTGGTTTTCTAAGACATTGGATTCTCACTATTGGCCAGCTTTATGATTGTGAAAGGCTATCATGACTTTGTGTTGGGCGTCAATCAAGGATTATGTGACCCACATAATTAAGCCATATGTAGATTACCCCAGCTGTTCTTCAGTGAGTCTTGATCTCAAACTCCTTTTCAGTTTTTTAAGATTTATGGCTGCTGTCCTGCTAGGCGGACCAACTATTGTGCACCAGGACTTGGACTTGATAGAAAATTAAAAAGAAATCATTAAAAAGTATAGACACAGCGTCCTACTGTAGTGGGATAGTCTTTTGTGATGAAGGGGATGTCTGATCTGTTAGATCAGCAGCCCAACACAGTTGTGTGGCCCCATTTCATGTATCATGTGCATGGTGATAGACCAGAATACCAGATACAATGATATTATTGTGTTGATAATGTATCCATCTCAGCGGAGGCTCTGGCTCTGGCTCCGGCTCCGGTGGAAATCTTAAGGCAAAGGAATGGAACCACAGTGGGGTCCAACTTTTTGAAAATCTGAGTCGATTAAAATCAAAGTCCTCGCCAATGAAGATCCCCAAAACCAGCTTGAATAGGAATTGGCTCCATCGCAAGATTGAGCACATAATAAATAACACGATTAATAAAATCCTATATCATATTAATAATAATAAAATTATTAGTGATGACTAGGGGCTCCATTCCTCCACTTGGATTTCTAAAAGTCAGAGCCTTAAAGGATCCAAGTTCATTGACTAAGCATGGCAACAAAATGATTCAATAATGATAGCTTAATTGAATTAAGATCACACTAATTGCCAGCTGGAAGACCATGCATGTAATAGGAATAGTGTATAAGCGCGATAGGTTTGAGTGGCCAATGATTGCTAGAGGAAGTAGTAATATGCATAGAAATCAGAGAAATGTTCTCCAGCGAGAAATAGATGTCTAGCTCGTGGGGTCCGCCTTAGATCAGTTTAGACTCTTCACAGTTCACACTTTCATCCCATGTGGACCCACACCAAGCACAATTTCTCTCTCATCAGAACTTTGAATCTTAAAGAAATCTATGATTAAAAGATTTTCATACTATAAGGTGGTTAAATCAAGGGCTACGATGATTTTACGTACGGGGATGGCCTAATTCTAATCCACAAAAAGACCTTTTCATCGATCTCAAGCCCGTTTGGCAATTTACTAGGTTAATAAAAGTAATGTAAAGTCTCCATTTTTTCATACAAGGGGTTACATCAAAAATACACATCTTCCAAATCCCCTCTTTTTTTCAAAAAAAAAGAGCCTATTTTCTCCACTAAATAACAAAAAAATACCCACTTTTTACATGAAAAGTAAAAAAAAAAAAAAAATTTCATACCAATCTACTAAAGACAAAATACCATTATAATCCCCTTATATTTTATTCTCTCTTAATTTGATTTGATGTTTTACGTTACGTTTACTTTAACAATAAATTGTTAGCTCGGAGGAAGTCTCCCTACCCATGCAAAAACGAAAGTCTCACTCAAATAGACAATGGACAAATCAAGCCACCAACAACGACTTTATCCATCCTGTGCATTTTGGGCACAACCAATTCAAAGACGCCGCGTTCCAAATTCAACTCTACTGATTTCACGTTTATCATCAACTTGTAGACCCCCACCACACTAGCGAGCTCACAAAAAAACACACGCTCCCAAGTCCCATTTCATCTGCCTATAAATACCAATACCTCTTCTTTCATCTTATATCCCAACTCCAATCTAATGATACTTGGATTGTAAAACAAAAGTAAGCTTAGTAACATTACATACATTCCTTCCTTTTCATTTTCTTCTATCTATGGAGAGTTTGTGTAGCCATGTTACTCTTGCTTTCTTGGTCCTGCTTGCCTTGTCCAAAACCTGTGTTCATGGCCAAGGCACGCGTGTCGGGTTCTACTCGACTTCTTGCCCGCGAGCAGAATCCATAGTCCGTAGCACTGTTCAGAGTCATTTCCGGTCGGATGCGACGATTGCTCCGGGATTGCTTAGAATGCATTTCCATGACTGCTTTGTCCAAGGGTGTGATGGAAGCATTCTCATTGATGGGGCAAACACTGAGAAGACTGCAGGACCAAACCTTAACTTACGAGGTTATGATGTGATCGATGATGCCAAGACTCAGCTCGAAGCGGCTTGCCCTGGTGTGGTCTCTTGTGCTGATATTCTAGCACTTGCCGCGCGGGACTCAGTGGTTCTGGTAATCATTTCATGCAAAATCAGCAGCAGGATTGCGTTCTCTAGCATACATATATTAAATATTAAATCATAATGAATTCATAATTCATATAGCTGACCCCAATATGATTAGGACGTACAAGGCTTTGATAATGATAATGATGGATGAATACGAGACCATCATAAGGGTTTGGTCAAGCTCTTTGATTGCTTCATATAAAGAAAATTTAGAAAAGGCTGGGGCCGTGCGCTTGGGTTTGAGTAGTAATGTTGGGTACGGGGTTCATGGATTTTGACCTGAGTAATTTTTATTTTAAAATTCTGATTGAAGTATCATCGCGATTATAATCAAATCTTTGTCCCAACTATGTTGGAATCAAAAGAACATGAAGTAAGCTAGTTCATATGCTTTGTGTCATTTCCTGCAGACCAATGGACTAAGCTGGACTGTGCCTACCGGTCGCCGAGACGGGCGAGTATCATCGGCTTCGGACACCAACAATCTACCAGGTTTCACCGACTCCATTGACGTACAGAAGAAGAAGTTCTCCGATAAAGGCCTCAACACTCAGGATCTAGTCACGCTCGTTGGTATTAACCATAATTCCCATTCAAATCTAGTAATTCAAATTTGTTCAGAATTGTTATTAAAAACAGTTGAAACAAAATTTTATCATCAAAACTAATAGAAGATATCATTGCACATTTCTCTAAAATCATGTTACCTGATTCTAATTCAAGTTCATTTGAGAACCAGGGGGGCACACCATTGGAACAACAGCATGCCAATTCTTCAGATACAGACTCTACAATTTCACAACAACAGGAAATGGGGCTGACCCAAGCATCAACCCTGCTTTCCTTCCTCAGTTGCAAGCTCTTTGCCCGGCCAACGGTGACGGGAGCAGGCGCGTGGCACTGGACACAGGCAGCGTTGGCTCCTTTGACGTCTCCTTCTTCACCAACTTGGGAAACGGGCGAGGGGTTCTTGAGTCTGATCAGAAGCTATGGACCGACGCATCAACAAAGACTTATGTGCAACGCTACTCTGGGGTCATTGGGGGTCTGCTGGGCTTGAAATTCAACGTGGAGTTTGGACGGGCAATGGTGAAGATGGGCAACATTGGTGTCAAGACAGGCACTGATGGCGAGATTCGAAAGCGCTGCTCTGCTTTCAACTAGGACAAAAGAGCGTAAGGGATATGGAATAATCAATATCCTGTTTTGGAAATCAAAGATGAATAGACTCTTGCTGCTACATGTAACAAGATAATGAAATTATCTTGTGCTCTTCTTTATTCTGTATAATGGATTTCTGTTTCAGCTATCTAAAAACCTTGGATCAATTCGCTAATAGGTTTCAGTGAAGCTGAAATCCAATGTATGAGCAATTCGCAACTTCCCATCAATCTTCTAAAGCTTGTTGGCTTATTTTAGTCTGCCACTTTTTACTATTTGGGATGCTCATGACTTTTGATCCAACCAGAGATTTCTTTAATATGGAGTATGGACAATGCATTAGTAATATCTCAACCTGTTAAAAAAAAAAAAAAAGTTGGACTTCAATGATCATGTCCGGAAGGTTCACAATGAAGAAAAGCTTGCAATTTTCATATGGATAGGAAGTACACTGGAGCTTCCCTAACATGTATGGTAATGGTTGGTTGCTTATGAAGGGTTTTGATTTTTCATTCTTTTGTGTTGATCAGGTATGCAACACATGCTACACATGGAAACGAAGTACAACAATACACACCTTTCCTGCCCCAGAAATCGTGGGCCTGCCAAGTGGAACATCTTATCTTTTCATTTTTTTTTTTTTTTTTGGCACTTGCACAGAAATAGTAATACACTGTGCTATGCACTGAAGGCCACGTAAGTTCAAAGATGAATACATAGCGTTAAATAGGCCGGTTAATTCCATACTCCACAAAGTTATATAAATAATATTAGAGGATTTAACCGGAAAAAACACTTTATCTGTACGTGTTACGCAATCAAACACTTTAACAAGTGGGGCACCAATTAGAGCAATTGGGCCCGATTTTTTTTTTTTTTTTACTAATTTGTCACATCGTAGGCGCCGACCTTATTTACACTGAATAAGGTCGGCGATGACCCTGGCCGCGAACGTTTTTAGGGCTCGAATTCCTATTTCTTCTCAATTTTTTTCCTCTCTCTTCCAGCATACCGTCGAGAGTGACCTTAGGCGAACTGAGGAAGAGCGGTTGCTTCCATTTCCACAACCACCAGCCTTCAAACCGAAATCCTCAAGTGCTTCTCTTTGCTTCCATCGTTTTTTCCATCGTCATTGCTTTCGATCGACGCTCCAGAGGTATAAATCTCCTTCCTATTTGAATCGTTTTCAATGTTTTTGTATTTTCGCTCCATTTTGTTTTCCCGCCATTCCGCTTATGATATCGAAGTGCATGGTTTGTTATCTTGAATGTCATATTCATTTTGTACATTGTTTGTTTGCTTTGATGAGGGTTTGTAGATTCCAAATTTGGGGCATTTTCAGTTGAAAAGGACGATGTAGGATTGGGGTTGGATTTGTGGCATATCCATGAATAGTATTTAATTGTTTTGAACAACAATTAAAATTGACTGGTTGTGGTGCAGATTTTACACCATGCTCCATATATTTCGCGAGCATCAGATAACAGTTCAATCACATTGGACTATGTATCTAACTGCATGATTTGTAACTCATCAAAGGTGGGAACTAATTTTTAGTTATTCTATTTCTTGCAAGTTCAAGCCTACTAAAACAACCATAAAAACCACAATTGATGGCAATTGTATGCTTGGATCCAACAGTCCAATATACTATGATGCTTGAAAAAGAATTAGGGGCATTTTTTGTTTCTGTATTCTCCCTTTACCAAAGGTAGTTTAAGTTCTAGATATCAATAAAACTACATTGATTTCCATTTTCAGCCTGCGCAAGGCTAAGCAAAATGTTCATGAATATGCTCCCAAATTTACTAGGAAATCCAGTCCCTTCAAATTCATATATTCCACACTGCCCTGTTTCCATTATCATATCCTATCACATAGTAGTTACTCATCTCACGAGCTTCCTGGTCTTTGGCTTTCACGCTCAAATAAAAGCATGCTTATATGTATATATATCCCCTGACAATTCAGCCAATAGTCTCTGGATGAATAGGTGGGCTTCATCAAAGTTTGTATAACAAAATCTCGCTTTATGATATCTATTTCTCTTGGTTAAATCATACAATAGTATAGCACAGCCAGAACAATTAAAAAAGAAAAACACTAGAGCCTTTCGAAATAAACAAAATGACTATACCAAACAAATATATCCTCAAATATGGCTAATGTAAAATATGTATCTTTCTATCATGGCTAATGTAAAGAGCTCGATCCAAAACTGGCAGCACAACAGGTCCAAGGATGTTCATCCATTGATCTATTTGGCAAAAAGAACCTTGCATGTTTTCCTGTAGGGGAGTATGTTATCTATTTGGAAAACACGTAGTCTTGATATTGGGTGTATGTATATGTGTGTGTGTGCGTGTGTGTGTGCCATACTTGTTACTACTTACATACTTGTTATTTTTGGTCCATAAAATGCTCCATCTCCTTCATTGACCTACTTGTTACTCAATCTTTTTCAATCTTGCATAATGATCTATGCGTCTTGTTGATTTGCCATTGAGAGGAGCAAATTTCACTTGGTCAAACATGCAGAAGGAGCCCGAAGTGCCCCGCAGCGATGCTACTACCTCAAATGAGGCTAGTACCTCAAATGCACAACCAGCAGTTCTTTTATGCGACCAAGAGCATCACATCTTTGCCGTTGTTCAACGCGGTTTGGTATACTCTCTTCCACACAACCAGTAATCAATTGAACTTCCTTTCGATTTATAGCTAACGTTATTCAAACTTTCATTTTTCTCGCGTGAGTTGGGGACTTACAAATGCTTTCCCACTAACCCCGACTATGGGCAGTGGGACCTCAACGAGCGTCAAATGCAGTGGGTTGCCGATGCCGGGCTCTATCATCTCGCTCAAATGAAGATAGAGCATGCATTGATCATGGGTTTGATCGAGCGGTAGCGGCCGGAGACGAACACATTTCATCTCCCATCCGGCGAGGCGACCATCACATTGGAAGACGTAGCATACATCTACAGCCTACCGGTTAATGGTTCGCCCGTAACGGGCCGGACGTACACCCTCTACGAGATCGATGATCTCTGTCAGGAGCTTCTTGGTGTGGTGCCCCCAATGAAAGAAGACTACAATGGGGTCTCCCTTAAGTTCATGTGGCTGGAACGCATATTCGCTCCCACTAAAGAGGAGTTAAGGGAGAAGGAGAAGCCGAAGCCAAAGGGAAAGAAGAAAAAAGGCAAAGGAGATGCGAAGAAAAAGACCACAGAGGCTGAGGATATATATAAAACTCGGGCCTATTTTTTTTTTTTTGTGGCGGGCCAGATTCTTTGCAATTCCTCAGGGGCACGAGGCTCCTTTTATATTTTGGAGCTTTTTAGGGAGTTTAGGCCCTATTCATGGGCCTCGGCATGTTTTAGCGAACCTTTATAGGATGCTAAACAAGGGTGTATATTGGAAAGGGGTCCAGAGGAGTGAGATGCCCGAGCCTGGGGATGAGGGGGATGCTGTGGAGAAGAAGTTTAAGTCTCTTTCGGGCCCCTCCAGCTTCTTCAGGTGAGCTTGATATATTTCCCCTTCATACTTTCACTATTTAGTCCTTAATGTTCTAACGAGGTCCCTCTCTTTTAACAAATCTGGGCTTACACGAGAATGAAGATTGGTAGAGGTCTAAGTCCAAGCAACTGCTTAGACCATGACATACAGTTTCCCCTCATGGTTACATGGGCCAATAGACTTTTAGGAATGACCCATCTTACGACCTTGAGAGAAGTGCGAAAGCAACTCAACTACATCACGTCCAAAGAGGTAGAAAGATTTCATTTTAATTTCCCATTAATGTTCAAACTTACTTTAATATTTCTAACTCACTCAATGCTCTATGCACAGTTTGAGTGGCAACCGTATAAGAAATACGGAAATGATTTTTTGAGGCAAGTCTCGAAGGCTGACCGAGCACTCTTCACAACAGAGTCTCCCCTTATTTCGTACTTGGTGTTGAAGCGTCACCCTACCTCTAGGGTCATGAGGCAGTTTGGCCTCAAACAAACGGTGCCTCCATGGTTCAACAAACCCATATTGCGAAAAGAAAATAAGGGGAGATCTATGATAGATTGGAATCTAGTGAATGAGGAGGAGGTGAAGGCATGGGAAGCTCGGGCAAGCAATGTTCTCAAGAGAAAAGGAAAAAAATCAAAAGGCGGGGAGGATGAAGAAGAATACATGAATTGATGAATGTTTTTTGTGATTTTCTCACCATAAATTACTTTATTATGCAGACTGTCAAATCAAAAAAGCGTGCAATGATTAAAGGAAAGTCCTCAAAAAGCCCCACTAAGAAGCCTCGAAAAGATTTGGGGTCTCCCTCGATGATAGAGGACTCCTTCATAAAGGCATCAGCCTCCCACACTTTAGATGAGGAGCAAATAAATGAAGCTGATGCCGGCAATTTTGATGTAGCTTTCGACAATGTATATGACATCCCTATCGAGGATCTTATCTCCGTCTCGCCCGGTCCTCAAGGATACAGCACTCCAACAAAGGTCACTAGCCAGGCAATAATTTTATCCCCTACACAGGGTACAATCGATTCATTGATATGGAGGTGCAGGCATATACCGAAGTTGAGGAAGATACCGGATAGGTTTCTTGATTATCAACATCCCTTGCCCCAGACGGGTTATGTTTTGACGGATGTTAAGAAGGAACTCTTGATGGATTTCTATAAATATTATACGCATAGGTAAATTGCAATTGTTTGAAAACAATTCCGTAGTAATGCAGTCTTTATTGGGTTATTTACTAATTCAACGTCCCATATTTGCATTGCATTAACAAGAAAGAAGAGCTGGATATGATAATCTCGTGCGTCGATTCAAAGTCCCTCAGAGATTTATTGGACGAGGGCATTTGGATGGACTCGAGTATCATATATTTTTGGTTTGAAGTGCTACGGGAAAGGTGCAAGGATGCATACTTCGCTGACCCTAGTATATGCGTAAGTTTTTCGAAAAAATGATAGAAAGTCACTTTGACTTCAATCATATATGTTTCATTTCTGAGATGCTTGTCTTGCAGAGTTACTGGGAAAAGGGTCTAAAGACTGGGGATGACATGGCCTTTTGGCCAAAGGGAGAACGTGTACTGGACACGATGGAGTGCAAAACTCTAGTCTACGTTATTCACGCTCACAACCATTAGTCCTTGCTCATTGGATATGTCGATGAGAGCCGCTGAAAGTACTATAACAGCTCAAAGGGAGAGATCTGGGGCCTAAAGACCTGTGAAAGATTCGTAAGTACATATTTGCTCCTCTCTTGGCAGCATAATGTTTGAATAGTACAGCTTCATCCAAATTTCGTTTCATTCAATTTCACTTTGTTTGGACAGAGATTGTGGCTTCAACAAAAATTCCTGGAACACGGGTGGTCGCAGCCAATGATGTGGACGATGACCACAAATACGGACATCACATTTCAAGACAACGGAAATGACTGCGGGTTGTTCGCTTGTGTGTTCGCGGAACATTGCGTATATCGTCGTCCCATCGAGTTCACCCAGGCAGACATCCCGTATTGCCGGCGGAGAGTTGTGATTGACATATTTGAGCAAAACTGGGCTCGAAATGCCTCAAGGCTTAACCTCCCTCCACTCCATGTCTTGCCCCCTGACTTGCAGTGAATGTTGTGAATTTGACTTGTATGCCGTGAATGTTGCTAATTTGTAACTGTAAACTTGAAGTTCTCTTCTTTGGTGTATTGGACTTGTATATCTTGATTGCCAATTTTGCCAATTTGTAACTGTAAACTTGTATGCTGTGAATGTTGCCAATTGATTGATCAATTCAATGCATGTCTTGTTTTCCTCCTCCTTCATGTAGCTCAAAATACCTTAGAGGATGTATGAAAAATTTACAACTTTTGGTAAAAAATATTGCTTCACTGCGTCGGTGATGACTTTATTTACAAAGGTAATGTCATCGCCGACCCTGTACACTAAATCCAACTAGCAAAAGTTACAACTTTTTGGTAAAAAAATGGAAACCTGCGTCGATAATGACCTTATTTTAGAAAGTTAAGGTCATCGCCAACCCTGTAACACTAAACCTTCCTTGAAAAATTACAACTTTTGGTAAAAAATAGATAAACCTGCGTCGGTGATGACCTTATTTAGAACAGTTAGGTCATCGCCGAACCATACTTAGAAATTTTGGTAAAACCTTCCTTGAAAAGTTACAACTTTTTGGTAAAAATACATAAACCTACGTCAGTGATGACCTTATTTAGAGAAGGTAAAGGTCATCGCCGACCCATACTTAGAAATTTTGGCAAAACCTTCCTTGAAAAGTTACAACTTTTGGTAAAAAATAGATAAACCTGCGTCGGTGATGACCTTATTTAGAAAATGTAAGGTCATCGCTGACCCATACTTAGAAAATTTCGCAAAACCATCATTGAAAAGTTATAAATTTTTGGTAAAAAATGGGCCAACCTGCGTCGGCGATGACCTTATTTTTACAAATGCAAGGTCATCGCCGACTCATACTTGGAAAATTTGCCACAGCCCTCTTTGAAACGTTACAACTTTTGATAAAAAATAGATAAACCTGCGTCGGTGATGACCTTATTTAGAAAAAATAAGTCATCCTGACCCGTACTTAGAATTGTTGGCAAAACCTTCCTTGAAAAGTTACAAATTTTTGGTAAAAAATGGGGCAACCTGCGTCGGCGATGACCTTATTTTTACAAAGGCAAGGTCATCGCCGACCCGTACTTTGAAATTTTGCTACAACCCTCTTTGAAATGTTACAACTTTTGAACAAAAAATTAGAAACCTGCGTCGGTGATGACCTTATTTGACAAAGATAAGCTCATCGCCGACCCTGCAATCAATTTATTCCTGATGACTTGTATAACTTCTTCGCTAGCCTGCGTCGGTGGTGATCTTATTTAACACTGCTAAGGTCATTAACGACCCTGTAAAGAGACATTCCACGTGCATTAGATTAAAATCCATGCAGTATCGTTACGTTGCATAAAGGCATTACATCATCTTCCACTACAAAAAATTGGGTTCCACACCTCTTTTCAAAAGAAATGATAAATTATACAAAAACATCCAAATGTGCAAAACATTAATATTGTTTCGAAAAAAATGATAATTTATACACAAACTTCCAAAAATGCAACAAAAAACAATACTTCCATGTTAATAACACAACCCAGAAGAAACATACATACGAAAAAAAATTTAAAAAAACTATAAAAAAGATACCCCAACACAAAAAAATTATATGAGCGGCCCCAAGACAGAAAATCAAAACATTGTTGAATTACATGACCCGGTTGCTCAAAAAGATTACATGAGTAGACCAAAAGTAGAAAATCTGTCAACGTCATTGTTGAATTGGCTGATTTTTGCAGCTCCCACGGTTGTGACCCCTCTCTCTACAGCACGAACAAGTTACCACTCTTCGCTTGCGATGTCGATCTTCAACTCGGATCCTGTTCTTCTTTGGTCGACCCTGTTGCTTGCTAGCCAATGGTGGGAGGACTCTCCCGGTGGTTAAATGCTGTTCCCATTGCTTTCTATCACGGGTGGCATGAATGACATCAGTGTACGTTTTCTGGTACGTGCTTGTGAGGTACCAATGCTCGCAATACTCATATGGATTCATATTCCGCGCTTTCATGGCGGCAACAGCATGGGAACATGGGATCCCAATCACATCCCATTTGCGGCACGAGCATGACTTGCGATCTAGATTAACTACATCAACATACTCTGAAGATTGCACTTGATATTCATTCAATGCCGCTATCCGTACCATCAGCCTTCGTGATTATTCCATCTCTGTGGCCAAGTACTTCTTTGCGTGCAGTGTTAATAGTGAAGTGATGCTTTGTACTTGAGTTGACCGTCTCTGAAAGAATTCCATGAGGTGGGCACGTATCTCTTCCACTTATCCATGGATCAGTGGATAGTGGGTACCCCTCTCATCCTCCGAATCTTCTATCATATCAATAAGAAATAATGCATTATTTCAAACACTCTCCCTCCATCATTGTACCCCCTTATCATCATCACTTTCTACCTTTTCAGTTTTACCTGTCCATCAGCTCCTAGACAATGATGAAATTCCGCCTATCTTTTGTCACCGAGAAAATAAACCACTCATTCACTTACTCTGTGTTCTTCTCATTTTCTTCATTGCGCCCTCATAGTATTCAAGGAGGGCTAATGTCCCCTTGTTGAATTGCTGCGTACAATGGCTAGCATAACCATCTTATAGCTTTACATGAAGGGTACTTCGAGTATTTTAAAAAAATTGAGTGAAAAAGTCATTAAGAAGTACCTTTAAATGGTTGGATGTTGTTAATTGAAAACTTACTGTAAAGTTTAGGGACTAATTTAAAAGGTTTTAAAAACTATTGTTCTTTTTTGAAATAAGGTAAAAACTTAAGGCTTTATTTAAAATTTTCTCTACTATATATATATATATATATAGAGAGAGAGAGAGAGAGAGAGAGAATACTAAATGCAGTCCTACAAGATCAAATCTTTTTACTTGAAAACAGAAATCAGGAAAAAAAAGTAGTAGAAAATTGAGAGAGGGCCTTCCAAAATTAATTTTTGCAGATTTCCTTGCATGTATCCAGGAGTTGAATCGGTGATTGGAAATGGGACATGGTTTTTTACTTCATATGCACACATTCTTTGATTTTAGGATAGAAGATTTTAAAATACTGTTAGCTTGTCACTCATAAACCTTCACCTATTCATTCTTGGGACAATTAACGTACGAACGGTCTTAAAGCTGACAATTACCCCAAAAAAGCCGGAAAATATATATTTACCGCAGAGCTGTTTGATCCGTAGGATATCACAGGCTGCGATATCCTAGGGATGTAGGATATCCTACAATCAGAACCGGGAAGACTTGAACAGTCCATGTTTTTCTTTTTTTCCTTGACTGTAGGACTACCAAATCACCATCCAAACCGTTGGATAGATGTATGAGTGTAAGAACTAATATCGCACCAAATTTAAACCGTTGATCTATCACGGTTATCGAGAAATTTGTAAGAAAGTCACGTTGTTTTACAAATTATAAGCCACTTTTTTTTTTTTTTTACAAATTTCTTGATAACCATGACAGATCAACGGTTAAAATTTGGTGCGATATTAGTTCTTACACTCATACAGCTATCCAACGGCTTGGATGATGGTTTGGTGGTCTCACAGTCGAGGAAAAAAAAAATAAATACATGGACTGTTCAAGTGATTGTGGGATATCCTACATCCCTAGGATATCGCAAGTTGCGATATCCTATGGCTCGAACCGCTCTGCGATAAATATACATTTTGAGGCTGTTCTGGGGCTATTGTCAGATTTAAGAGTGTCCGTACGGTAATTGTCCCTTCATTCTTTTATGTTGGTGTCAGTCATACAACAAGACATGCCAGACATGAAAATCATGTCCAATAATGTGCACCATTCATGGCCCAGAATCAGGGGCATCAAGAATCTAACATATTGAGTGTGGCATCTCAATCACACTTCAAAAACACTCTACGAAAAAACTTCAAGGAGAGAAAATCTTCAGATCATCAATAACTAGAAAGAAAAATAGGATGATGCGAGATTATACAAATCGAATTAGTCAGTAGACTAAAACGGGCCAAATGGGATTAGTGTTAGGGTCACTTGTTTGTAAATCTGGACTCTACCCAAGGGTGTGCCCTGCCCTTGTAGGCAAGTAATTAGGGCCCAGCATTGGTCCGAAAGAGCCTGGGCCAGAATCTGTTCCACTTCCTTGCTCTGCATAGCTGGTGTCAGTGAATGAGTTGGGTTGGTCCTATCCCATCCTGCTTAACCTGGTTTGGGGCTGGATATGAACCAAGGGACTGGATAAAGGATAGGGGATTAGTCTCCTCAAAGTTTCAAAGTGTTAAGATGATAAAATTTTCTTGTTTTCTGTCTTTTCTTTTCTTTTTTTTTTTTTAAAATTCGGTTACATGGATCCATGAGAGACCCTATAAGCAATCGAGAGAGAAGCCTGGTCGTGCAAGAAGAAAAACTAGTGTCAATCAAGGGCCTTGTCTTAACATGCATATGGCCCACATGAACTATGTGCAGATGACCCAGAGTTGTCCATCAGTGGGCCTTGATCTCAAATTATTTTCAGTTTTTTAAATTTATGGTTCATGTCCTGCTTGGCGGACCAATTGGGCTCGACGACTTGGTCTTGAGTAAAATAAAAAATAAAAATAAAAAATAAAAAAGAACGGACACATTTGTGGGACAAGTCTTTTCCTGTGAAAGGGGTGATCTACTCTGTAGTACAAGTCTACACTAGCAGCACGTCTCAGTTTGTGGGTCCCATTGCATGCAATGTAAGCATGGTGAATGACCAGAATGATATTCTGTTGATTAGGCATGGCCTAAATTGCAAATTGATTCATTAATGGTGATAGCTTGATTGAATTGAGATCACAAAGGGTGCATTTCTGCAATTAGTGGAATACGTGTTCGTAGAGATGAAAATTGTTTTGATTTTACCGAAGCCCCTTTTTATCATTTGGTACGACATATTTTTCACGTAAAAAAGATGAAAAAATAAACTAATTTTCTTGGATAAACAAAATCTCATTTTCCTATGTAAAGTGGGAATGTAGAATTCTCCTCTCCCTCACTCAAAAATGGAAGTCTCACGAGAGAAAATCCTCTAGCTACATAAATGAACGGCTAAGTCAAATCTTTCTTTCCATTGAACTCTTCTTCTTAGATGGATGTAATGTACTTGGCAATTATTGTGCCCTTGTCTGATCATCCAGATGACTGTAAATACATTAATAATAGTGTAAACCACAATAGGTTGTGAGTGTCTGGTGAGTACTTCATCCAGCATTTTTTACCCCCACCAATCCAAAGACGCTACGCTCTAAATTCAACTCCACTCATCTTCCAATTTCATGTATATCATCAATCTGCACATACAAGTCCCATTTCATCTCCCTATAAATAAATACTAATACCTTTTCTTTCATCTTATATCCAACTCCAATCTAATGATACTAGGATTGTTAAAGAAGGAAAGTAAGCTTAGTAACATTAAATACATTCATTCCTTCATTTTCTTCTTCTTCTTTTCTCTCTATGGGAGTTGATGCAGCCATGTTACTCTTGCTCTTCCTTACCTTGGCCACAACCTATGCTCATGGCCAATGCACACGTGTGGGGTTCTACTCGTCTTCTTGCCCGCGAGTGGAATCGATTGTCCGGAGCACTGTTCAGAGTCATTTCCGATCAGACCCGGCGATCGCTCCAGGATTGCTTCGAATGCATTTCCATGACTGCCTTGTCCAAGGGTGTGATCGAAGCATTCTCATTGATGGGAAAACACTGAGAAGACTGCTGGACCAAACCTTAATTTACGAGGTTATGATGTGATCGATGATGCCAAGACTCAGCTCGAAGAGGCTTGCCCTGGTGTGGTCTCTTGTGCTGATATTCTAGCACTGGCTGCGCGATACTCGCTGGTTCTGGTAACCATTTCATAGAACAATAGCCACAGGATTGCGTTTTAGTATACATATATTAAATATCATACTATAATGAAATAGAATTTATATAGCTGACCCAACATAATTAGAACAAAGCTTTGAGGAGGATGATATGCGGGACCCTCACAAGGGCTTGGTCGAGCAATTTGATTGTTTCATATAAATATAAAAATTCAAGAAAAGGCTGGGGCTACAATCTTGGTTTTGACCAGTCATGATGGGTATGGGGTTCATGGATTTTGACCTGAGTTTGAAAAACTACATTTTCATAGAATTCGCCATGCTCATTTCACATACAGCCATCCCTACTTATAAAAAAAACTAATAATACGAAGCAGACTCTAATTTCACAGCAACAAAAAAGTGATTTTTAGCTGCGGAAAAAAAAATACACACATTTCTCTCAAATTTTGTTACCTAATTCTAATTCAAGTTTAATTGAGAACCAGGGGGGCACACAATTGGAACATCAACATGCTAGTTCTTCAGATACAGACTCTACAATTTCACGACAACAACAAATGGGCCTGACCCAAGCATCAACCCTGCCTTCCTACCTCAGTTGCAGGCTCTTTGCCCAGCCAACAGTGATGGGGGCAAGCGCGTGGCACTGGACACAGGCAGCGGTGGCTCCTTCGACGTCTCCTGCTTCACCAACTTTAGGAATGGGTGAGGGGTGCTTGAGCCTGATCAGAAGCTATGGACCGATGCGTCGACAAGGACTTACGCGCAACGCTACCCTGGGCGTATTGAGGGTTTGTTGGGCTTGAGATTCAACGTGGAGTTTGGGCGGGCAATGGTGTCACGACCTGGGCCTGAGATCCGGTAACCCCGAGCCGTGAGCCCATACTTACTCCCGTAAATCCCGGATTAACCGAAGTTAAAACGAAATCCACAAGGGATAACAATCTCAATAAACCTGTCAATGATACAATCTGCGGAAATAATTTCACTTGACAACAGCAATTAAAATGTACATGTATACAAAATAATGTTCCTTGTACATGTATACCATCCATCAATTACTTATCAAATGGTGCATGTCCAAAATATTGTGCAATGACCATTAATTACATCAATGACCATTAATTACAACCCAAAATGATTATACAAAAGAATGACTTCATAAAATATTTCCAAAAATATAATATTCCTTCTCGCACTCGGATACCCGTATCAAACGGTATCCCGACCATTCCATTCAATCAAACCTCCTGGAGGAACCGGAGCGGTCTCCTCCGCTCCCGCCGGGGGCGCTGCTGCACCGGTAAGGGCATCCGGGCCTGTAATGTCATCAATAACACTAATAAATACGACGGTTCAACAATGTATAGACAGATATTGTAATAGCATGTTAACCCATAAATTAAATTCATTCCATCTATTAATAACAGTTCCAATACCAGATAAGTCTGGAAAGTTCCTACAATAGGATGTGTGTACATAAAAATTAAACTTGTGGTCATGCGTTGGGTGGACACTACCATAGCATTCATTTTTCATTTCATTTCATTTCATTTCATTTCATTTACCATCTTCCTTCAAAGGAAGGATTCATCATTGCCATCTTCCCTCAAAGGAAGGATTCATTTTCCAAATGGAAGGCATCGATCAATACCATAGATATGATCGGAATTAGTGGGACTTACTAGTGTCCGGGCCAGGGACAACTAGCATCACCACGGAGCTCCGGAACGCCCCCAAATACCATCTACTGTAGTAGGATTAGACATTTGTCTCATTTATTCATTTAATGAACTCATTTAGAGTTCTAGTACAATTGCTAGGTAATGCCAGACTCCAAGGTCAACATTTCTCAGTGAACAATCCAATCCTAGATTCGATTCAATTCAATTCAATGATTCCCTTCATAGTAAGAGAAGAGAAGGGTAATAATACCAATCACATTAGATTGGGATACATTGTTACAATAAGAATTATTGGACAATTATGATTCTATTTAATTCTTTCTTAAATCTAAACCACCATATAGATATAGCCAACGGTACTAAATGCACGATTTATTCTTGATGAGCATCACATTTATTTTGAGTGTGTACGTTACAGTCCCCATGGTTAACATCCATGGAGTTTAGACCACAATTTATTAACCATGAAGTCCTTCCTTCATTATCCTTTATTCTCAATCATTCACTTTACTCCACGATTAGTCTTCGAACTAATTTAGGGAGCATTATACTCACAAGGAGTGCTACAAACTTTCGCAAAAATCCAAAACTCACTAACGGTCCGGTCGATTGGAAAAATTTTTTAATAACATTCTTTCCCTCGATTTTCTATACTTAATAGTCCTTAACTATGGTACATTTAGTTCTATGACTCATTTATAGTCCATTCTCAATCATAAATAAAGTACCGGCACAATTAATCGCCGATCTTAACCGGACTCAAAATGAGCCCTCCGATCGATCGGACTGAAACCACGTCCAGTTAGTGACTTGCCCGATCGATTGGACCTGGGACGAAACCCTCCCAAAAATTAGTCCGAAACCTGATTCTTCTTCCTCCTTCTCTACTTCTAATACATTCAAAGTTTACAAATCTAATGGAAATCTTCTATTTCCTCTTCATACACAATCCATCAACAAAACCACACATTCAATCATCCATTAATCATTCCATTCAATCTATTAGAACTCAAAGCTCAATAAAATGTACAAAACTCTAGATCCATGGAACTCCAAGCATTTCTACAATGGTTAACAATAACTACAACAAATGCTTATACTTGCCTCTTAAATGTTAGTTAGCTCAAGGTCCTCTTTGTTTAGCTTGCTTTGAAGATGAAAACCCCCAAATGAAGCCCTAACTCCATGAAAACATGAAAATACCCAACCATTGAGCTATTTGTGCTAGAAACCTTTGCTAACCAACCAATGGAACTTGAAAGTTACACTAAAACACTTATCTACTTACTTGAAGTTCAAAGGAATGGATTTTGAGACTTTTCTGAAGCTCTATACTTCCACAATGGAGGGATGGCTTGAGGAAGAAGATGAAGTGGAATGTCAACTCTTCAAAACCCCTCTTTGAATCACTCCAAGCCTCACACTTGATGAAGAAGAATGGAATAGAAAGGAAGAGAATGAACCTAGGGTTTGTCTTGAAGAGAAATGAAGGAATGAGGCTCATTTCCCTCCTTTCATTCTAATATATAGTCTTTTCACACCAAAACTCCCTCATGTTTAGTCTTATTTCATTTTGAGTCAAATGAACCCTCACTTAGCCCATTTGAAGCCAAACGGGACCGCGCCTATTACGAAAGTTAAAGTACTATTCAAGATACACACGTTGGTATCAAGAATTTCCGTATTCGACGAAATACGAGAAAACTCGTATTTACGAGAAAGTCCTTAGCCCACATTATCTAAGTCTAAATTCATTTTAACCAACTTCAATTCCATTCAAATTCATTCCATTATGCTTAATGCATCACTTGAGACTAATTTGTCTCTCTTTGGTCATTAACTTCATTAACCCAATTATCTGTACTGAATTAGCATAAATCCTAATTAATTAGCATTAATTTCAATTAATTAGAGTTAATCTTGATTAACTCGATGCAGGGTCTTACAAATGGTGAAGATGGGCAGCATTGGTGTCGAGACAGGCTCTGGTGGTGAAATTCCAAGGAGCTGCTCTGCTTTCATCTAGGAGAAAAATTAGATGGCTTTTCATCAAAGTTGATGGAATGCTAATCCTGTGTCTTCTGTGTTTGCATAATGATAATAATGAAATGCTAAGGAGAGTGATTCCTCTAATGATATCACTTGGGTGACTAATCGGAAGTGGAACCCATGGAAATTTCAATTCCTCTTTAATGAAATTCGGGGTTTATCTTCCTCAATCAATATTCACTTACGCCATAAGTTTAGATCAGCCAACTACTTCGCCGATGTTTTAGCTAAACAGGGGATTGAGAGGATGTCTCCTTGGGAGGATATTATCTCGTAGTTTGCTTCGGTGGGGTACAACGCTCTTATACCTAGTTGCACTTTTCTCTTTTTAATTTGTGTTTCCTCTTTCTTTTATGTTCTTTTTTATCTCTTCCTTTTTGTTTTCCTTTTTTGTAACCTTCTTTTAATTAATTAAGAAGTTTCAGTTACCGTTCAAAAAAAAAAAAAAACACTATAGTGTATGGGTTGAGGTGGTGTTGTGATTGTGGTAAGATATTCGCCGTCTATCTTCTAATTTCTATGTATTCTAGTGCAAAAAAATCGGGTTGCCGTACATGGCCTTGTTGGTTTGCACTAAAATACATAGGATTTGGTATGTATTTTTTAAGTTAAAATTTAAGAAATAAAGGTGACTATGTATGAACAACCGGAATAATTTTCCTTTTTTCATTTTATAAAACTTTGCCTTCAAAACTTTAATTTTGGGTAATTTAAAAAGTACTTGAGAATTTTACGAACAATCAATCAAACCAGCCCTAATTTAACTCGCCATCATGGAATCTCTGCTCTTAGCATGTGATAGATTTAGGTCACGTTTGAGATCCAGAAAAACCTCAAAGACTCCTTGTCATGCCCCCAAAAGTGAAACCGGGGTTATTCATGAGATTGAGGCCAATTAAAAATTTTCCAACATTAATCAAATGCAACCGAGCCCCAATTATGTCTCATCTGAATCGAAAATCGCTGTGAGGTGTAAACATTTCCTCAATTATATAAAACAAATAGCGGAAGCTACATAAATACAAATGGTATCTCAAGATGTATAGTTTAGAGCAAATATTGAATTATCATATCTAAAGTTCAAGTTTGAGACTGCTAACAAAAGTATTAGTTACGATATGAAGGCCACACTAAAACTAGGCCTAATCAAATTGATAAAGAACCAAAAGAGGAAACTAATCAGATATAACATGAAGGCTCTCGTGTATGGGGTCGATACAGCTATACACTACCGTCCGTACTGTACTCTGGGAAGTCATCAGGCTAATCTACCTGAACTTCTTCCGTTATCTTCTCCTCGAGATAGAAGGGCTCGGTACCTATGCACCAAGAGTAGCATCATCAAACATGACGGTCGGCAAGCAAATAGATATATAAATCACCAAAGATATGTAGTACGAATTAAAGTAAACGAGTAGACAAAATCATATGAAATGTATAGCGGTCTGATCATAAGAAACGCATAGTATTTGAATCATAAACAGACTATTAAAGTAGGCGGTCCACATATGCTAATTACCATGTGATAGCGTCATTGCCTTCCCTTACTCAAATTGAGTCGTGGTGGAGATATCATTTAGGATCAAAACTCGGTGTTCAGAGTGTTCACAGTGATGCCCCATTGGCATCTATTGATGTCCATTACACCAATCTGATCTGCAGACGGTCCTCTCTTGGCTCATGTAGCTCGGTCCCCGTAGGCTCTGGCCCAATCTTGCCTCAAGGTTCTAAATTCAAAGTCCACACACAGGTAGTGCCCCAGCTATGTTGAACGTTAACAGCTCAGTGGTGCCTGACACAGAGAATCCTAAACAAGCAACAGTGAGGACTAGGCTTTCTTACACGAACAAGATTCATCAAACAATAAAGAAACTAATTTGAACTCGGATCAAATCAGACTTCAAACAGACTTCAATAGTAGTTCTCTTCAAGCCTTACATTCAAAGCCACATAGCCTCAACACCTCAAACAAACCTTAGAATAAACGGAATATCAAAAGGGATCCTAAATCCATCATCTAAGTTCTCAAAGCGATCCCCAAACAAAGTAAAGCAAACAGAGCTAATGAACATATTCATTACATGTAGACAGTACCGATGGTACAATTCGGAATCAAAAGTGATAAACAATCCAATCCTAAGTCAATTATTATTCCCAGAGTCTCGTACAACCCTACTCAGTCAACGAAAGGAATTAGTTTTACGATACCCGTATGATACCTCTTCGTGCATAGATATAAGAAGGGTATCCTTTTGTCCCATTCCGTTAAAGATTGAGGTAAGTTAAATCTCGAGAAATTCGGAAGAACCACGAGCAATGTTGGCTCAAAACATTCATCATACATAGTCAAATGAGTCATAAAAAGGGTAGCCAAGGTCCCACCTAAGTCCACAAGTCCTAAAGTATTCGCGATATACAATATATCCTAAAATGATCATGACACTGGGTCACATTGAGGCTTCCTTAAGCATGAGTGTGCACAAACAATTTACAATAAATAATTGTTTATAAATTAATAAAGAAATGCAAAGTTGTCAAACCGATGCATAAAGAATTCATAAAAACATGCTTTTGATTTCGTTAATAATTTTTCTAACAAAAGCCCTATCCTATACATACTCATGATTTACATGAGGCCTACCAAAATGTGACCTGGGTTCTATCAAATTTGAAACATGGGAGGCTCTTCCCTACTCTCATACAGCCTACAATCAAATAGCAAATGGGCCACGCCCTCTCCATCCTTACATTAGACAATCACCATTTCATCCAAAATATAATATAACCTAGCAATTAATTTCCAATTTTAACATACAATACGCACAAGGGTGTTTAGAATTGAAATTAAATGCTTAAATCATAAAGAAGAGCAACATATCATAGCATAATATAGATATCCACTTGCCTTGGTGGCTGCACTCCAAAATAGGGTAAAAATAGAAAACCCACTAGTAGAACTCAAATTGGGGAAGAACCTTTCAAACCCAAAACCTACAAAAATGCATGCAAAGGGTAATAAATAGCTTTCCTATACCATTTCTAAGCAACCTAATTTCTAAATGCTTAGGAGCTTACCTAGAGATGGAGAGTTAATGGATGGCTTGGAGAAAAAGATGCTCGAGGTCGTTGGAGCATGGAGAGGACGATGAGGGTGATCTCATTTGCTTGGTGGGGTGGGATAAGGGAGAGATGGAGGCTGGGCACGTGGATGTGAGGTGGGATGGGGTTTGACTGTCTGAATCACATGAGTTATAAAAAGGTGGGAAAAAGGGTACGATAGGAATTAATAAAATAATCGAAAGTGGGCTCGGGTCAGGTCAGGTTTTTGAGAGGTTTCGAGGGTCCGGATCGGGATGAGGTAGAAGGACAAAGTCTGAGAAATTAAGAAATCTATCCAATGGTACTAACATCTTAAAAAGCAAAAAATATGAAAAAGCCCTCGAAACTTTTCGAAAATTGCGACACACACCCCAACTGTATCCAAACGAGATCGGGATCACGCGAAACTTCGCATGCGTGACTCACACATAAAACCTGACTCACTAAGGTTTTAAACACACTTGATTACCTAACAATCAATTAATTATAAATAATAGAGTATTAGGGGTCGGGGTGTTACACTCCTCGCTAAATCTTTTTAGATTTGGAAAAATCGTGTTTGGCAATTGTAAATCCTTGAGGATTCGAGCAAGTGAGAATCCTTATTTTTCAGGATTTTTAGGTTGGAATCCCTCCCACAAGACTTTAGAATCTTTAATTTTGTAGATGTCCGTCCAAAAATCCAATTTTTCTAAACAAGACAATGATACACATTGGAATTAATGTGAAATCTTTGACTATAGAAATATCCCATGAGGAATCCTCAAATCGGTGCCATATAAAAATCCTCAAATCTGTGAATCCCTCACTCACTTCCAAGCGAGCTTTATAGACATTATCAGTTCTAAAAGCAAATTGCTTTCCAAGGGAATTTCTTCCCCCATTTTGCGGATTGATTGAATGAGTAGTAGGGGAGTCATTTTCCCATTTACGACTGTGATTTACCAACAAAAAAACACTAATGTGAAGCTACACACATGGTCCGCGTCAAGCTTAAAACTACATGGAAAGCTAAGGGTTGAAGGATGAGGATCCCATATCATAAGAGTCCGGATCCCCTGTTGCAACTATTGCCAACAACCATATAAGAAATGCCTGAAACTCCATCATGGCCTTCATGGAGATAATTTGGACGAAGTTCATCCTCTCTGCTGATATATCCTCTAATTTCAGTTTAAGAGGACATTGGTCCCACTTCACAATTGGTCATCATGACTGGGATGTGATTAGACGCTCATGTGTCATCACTGGTCACATGGTTATAATTAAGTTTTTCATCATAGTGCTAAATCACGCAGTAATACCCACTCATCTTGCACAGAAACTTGAGAATACATAATTAGTGGGTGATGAAGTTCATACTCTAGCTCTGCTGATATGTCCTCCAGTTTCAGTTTAAAAAGACATGGTTCCCACTCCACAATTGGGCAGCAGGATGGATATGTGATTGGACGCTCATGTGGCATCACTGGTGACATGGTTTTAATTAAGTTTTTCATCATAGTGTTAATTCACGTACTGATACCCACTCATTTTAAATAGAAACTTGAGAATACATAATTAGTGGGGATGAAGTTCATCCTCTCTGCTGATATATCCTCCTGTATGAAGTATCATATTTGACTCTTGGGGAGGATTGATAGAGACTCCATTTCACTTAAGTTGATATAGGCCGGAGGCAGACCTACGTCAAGGTAACCCTTCTTATTTGAAACACTTTAGTGGAGAGGATGAACTTATCTTGAAGGCCCTGCAATGGAGTTCCGTGCTGTTTTTTTTAGCTTGCTAGAAAAAGATAAGATATTCATTCAAAGGAAAGGAGAAGCACACGCCCCTTACTGACATGCCCAATTTGATGGGCCACCATGCACCAATTTTGATGGCAAGGGACGTGGCCCATTCTAGAAGTTTCGCAGAGGAGGCTATTTCTTTCTCATCTCAGAGCAGGTTCATTTATTATATTAGCTCGGATCCTCTGTTGCCCAAATACATAATATTTGTAATAATTTCCTGTAACTGTCTTGTTTGACAACTCTACCTTTTTAGAGCCCGTTTGGTAATTTTACTTATAAAGTCAAGTAAAGTTAAGTCAATTTAAACATCCATCAAAAGCACCTTTTACCAAAATTCCCTCCATCTTTTTCCAAAAAAGTCAAAAAGCAACTACCTTTACTTACTAAAAGACAAAAATACTCCACTTTTCCATATAAAAAGTCAAAAAGATTCCATAACAAACAACTAAAAACAAAAAACCATCATAATCCACTTATATTTTATTCTTTCTTCAAAATCAGCTTTACTTCACTTGACTCAATTAGTAAAGTTACCAAATGGGCCCTTAGAGTCAAGTAAAGTAAAGTCCAAATTTCTATTAAAAAAATCCCACCAAAATACTTTAATTCAAATTTCCCACCATAATTTTTTTAAAACAAGTCAAAAGTAACCTCATTTTTTTACTAAAAGACAAAAAATTCCACTTTGCAATAAAAAAAAGTCAAAAAGTTTCTATCACAAACAATTAAAAACAAAATATCATCATTACCCACTTATATTTTATTATTTTCTCAAAATAACCTTTACTCCACTCAACTCCACTAGTAAAGCCCCCAAACAGGTTGAAAAACACACACCCAACGGTCATGAAAAACACCTATCACGGGTGAGTGATGGGCTTCACCAAGGGCGGACCTATTTACTAGGCTACAAGGCTAACATGAAAAAGGTAAAATGAATTTAAGAAACCCCTTCAAATTCTGAGAATTCATATCACATTTTAGTGTTTTTGGAATATTATATATAGAAGAGCATGGGGATATTTTTAAAGGGCAGAATGTAACTACAATGCTAATGTGGTGTAGCACTCTTCTTCAATGTGTTAAGGTCAATGTCCACCCTCGCTCCTGAGCGGTCATAATTGTGGTCGAGCGCTCGCCCTCACCATAAAACCATTGTTGTACAGTTTCATATCACCAATTGATTTTGGGATAAGTGGTAGCTTAATGAGGTGTAAGATCTTACAAGTGGTATCAGAGCCTGGTAGGTCGGGTGTTCGAATCATAGATATGTATTTTGTGAGTTGTGCAGCTGTCACCAATTTATTTTGAGATAAGTGGTAGTTCAATGAGGAGTAGGATCATCCAAGCTGGTAATCAACTTTAACACTCATTATATTTGTTGTATCTAAGTTTTTAAAGAAATTTTCAATAGGCCAATCATTAATTGATCACATACGAGGGACTCCCTCCTTTAAAAAGAGAAAAGCAAAGTAAGTTTCTCTCTTGTGTTTCAAATACAGCCAAATCCAATGGTAGCCCACTCTCATATTTAAATAATAATTTATACGTTGATTACTACAAAAAGAGTTGGCCCAATGACTGGCTTTTATTTTAGAGAGGTGGGCCCACTATACTTCGAACACACCATCCCAAAATGCAGCTAATTCTGCCCATTTCTCAAAATAATAATAATAATAATAATAAAGCTAGTGCTTAAACCTATAATCATAATTCACAAATATAAAATACTATTAAGTTAACCACACACTACATACACAAGTACATACACTGCACACCCATTGCTAATCACAGTGCAACCTACCCAAATTCATGATGGCTGACGTCCAAACCCAAAATTCCTTGTCTCATCTGATTCCTACACAAACACGTGCCCATACCACCATTTCTCGAAAATCCTCACCCACAATGGCACGGACACAGGATGATGATAGCTTTAAAATTAAAAAAAAAAAGAGGAAGATGATGGCTCCTGCCTGCAAATTCCCAAACACCAACACAATCTCTTCCATCACCACCTCGTAATCCACATACCAGCCTCAAAAACCATGCAACACTTCCACGTAACCTCTCCACATTTATGAAGCTGATATGTGGGGTGACGACACCACCACCTTACTCGAATGCAAACCATACACTACTGTACACACACAAAATACAAGCCCATTAACACCGAACCCATTTCATAGCTGTAGACATGGTGACCATTCACGCAGAAGAAGAAGATGGAGGAGCAGGCAGTGAAAGAGATGAACCAGAAGAAGAGGAGGAGAACGAAGAAGATATTGAGATTGGGGAGTTCACGAAGCGGACGTGGAAGGACCGCATGCGTCTGCAAAAGCTCATGGAGAGAACCAATCAGAAACCCGGTTCGACGATCTCGATGAAGACCCAAGCTGAGGAGCTCTCCCGACGAAAGAAGATGTCACGAGCCCCTCATGGGGTCCTAAAATACATGTTCAAGATCATGGAGGTCTGCAAGGCTCAGGGATTCGTCTACGGCATCATCCCAGAGAAAGGCAAGCCTGTATCAGGTGATATTAAATTCAAACAACTGCATTGCAATGTAGAGTCTATCGTACCTTAGGTAGCTAGAAAGAGAACCCTCATTTATACACTCTAATAAATAATGATACATCTGGTCAAAACGATCACGCTGGTGTCAGTGGCCCACTAGATCTGATCCTTTCATATAAATTTAAACAACTACATTGCATGTGCATGTTGAGTTCATCGTAGTCGTACGTACCTTTCCATCTAATTAATAATCTCTTGTCTCTAACATCAGCCTCCTCTGATAACCTTCGCCAGTGGTGGAAGGAGACCGTCAAGTTCGAGAGGAACGCACCAGAGGCCCTCTTGAAATGTCTCTCGATGGCTAGCACGAGTTCGGGTGAGTTGGACCCGAGTTCATTCCTCCACACCCTTCAAGAACTGCAGGACACCACGTTGGGGTACCTCCTCTCGGCCCTCATCCAGCATTGCTGCCCTCCGCAGAGGAGGTTCCCTTTAGAGAAAGGGCTCCCACCTCCTTGGTGGCCCACTGGACATGAACGCTTGTGGGGTGATCAAGGGATAGCAAAAGCTCAAGGCCCACCACCTTACAAGAAGCCCCATGATCTCAAAAAGGCTTGGAAGGTGAGTGTTCTAGCTGCAGTCCTCAAACATATGTCACCTGCTCTGAACCAAGTTAGGAAGCTGGTGAAGCAATCCAAGCGCCTGCATGGTAAAATGACGGCGGATGAGAACGCCACTTGGTGTATGATCCTTAACCATGAATAGGCCCTCTCACAACTAGCCAACAAGTCTTTGAGGATCTCCTCTTTGGATGATGAGGATGGTCATGAGATGGGTGGTCAAGTGGTCGAACCCGATCGAGACGATGGCCGTGGGAAGAGGAAGCTTGTGTTCGAAGAAGATCGGGCCGTCGATCGGAGGATCTACAGCTGCCAAAATGCAATTTGCTCGCAGAATGAATTGGAGCTTGGGTCTGTTGATAGGAGCTCAAGGAGTGTTCATGAGTCTACACGCGCTTACAAGGGAGACGATAGCGATGGCAATGAAGCAGAAGCAGTAGCTAATGAAGGGGAACTTGGTGTTCTTCCTTTGCCACCTTTAAGTTTGCTAGAAGGAGGAGATCGGAGTTCGATAGATGAGCTTATGGCATTGTATAAAAGTGGCCTGAAGAGAGCTGGTGATCATTCAGATAGAGAATTGCGTCAGGTGGTTAGTGATGTATTAATAATGGCCAACGAGAGGCTAGATAAAGAAGCAAGTGAAGTTGAGGAAATGATAGATGAATTGATGGAACATGATGGGGGCATTGTAGTGGAGGGTGATGAGAATCTTGGTATTCCATTTGAGTATGATCAGGTCCCATGGGAGGAGATGGACCTGAATTACAGTTTGTTTGCTAGAGAGGAAGACATGTTGCCCAACCCGGAGAGCAGTCCAATCTGGAGTTTTAGTGAGGGATGAGTTAAGCTACTATAATTATTGATTAGAGAGTCTGCGTTGCATGTTCTTTTTTTTCTTTTTATTGGTGTAATAACAGTCCTATCATGAGCATGTACAAAAAATATTAGTTTTCTAGTTATGGGCAGTGTGATTGTAGGGGAAGTGCATGTTTTGATGTTACCTTGATAAAATAGTGTAAGTGACTTTGTGTGCTGCAAATAAATTGTTGGGGCCTGGGAATTGGATTGAATTTCTATTTGGGCACGGGACTAGCCTAGCTACTAGGTTTCTTGTGCTGGGTGGATTTGCTGCAGTGGTATCTGGGCAAAGTGCATGGGACCAGGAAAGATCATGATAGCTTCCAAAATGGAAAGAATCCAAATGATCCCCTATCAGAGAGAATTAAGCTATGTTGACCAACTAAATGGCATTCATCTGTCTCCACCCTTAGCAGGTCTACCTGATGAATGTCCATTAAAGAGGCCCAGGCAACTTGCTACCGGGCCATGCTCAAGATATGGTTGTCCATTAAACAAGTGTGTAATAAATGGCTGCCAATCAGACACGTCCAGCTCTACCCTAGCCAACATGGACCTGAATGATATTTATGCATAAAACAGGCCTAGCTATTGGTTGTCGATGGGGGCGGCGCCCACCCTAGCTATTGAGTCCGGATCCTGTCAGGTGTTTTACTTGTGCGGGGAAATCCTGAGTTAAAAGGAGCATAGCTTCACAGTGGAGTCCATTTTTTTAAATTGAAACCTTCAAAATAAAGGCCTCTTAGTGCATGGAATATTTTCATATTTTAACACTTATAGATGTTGGTCTCATTGTAAGATTCAGCATTTGGTTAACAAAGTGACTAATGAATATGAATGACTGTGTTAATCACATTTTTAATCAAATGACCAAGCTTACTGTGGAACCAACTCTGATTAGAATAAGAATTGGAAATAAATAATACAATAGAAGGACATTCATCTTGAGTGACGCGGATATTTAATACAGGGGCTCCACCGTGGAGTTCCTTTCCTTTTGACTCAAGATTTTTAAGTCAAGGCCTTAAAGAGTATCTTGACTTGCAGCCATTGGTTCCCATTAACCAGGCCCAGCAGAGGGCCCACTAAGTGAAGGTTACATACTAGGCCTAGTCACTTAGTTTGCCTTCTAGATTGATAAGCACAGTTTTAATTTCATTTCATTTCAGCTGAAATGGCCGAAATTTTTCGTTTCGAACAAGTGGCCTAAATTTCGGTTTGAATTTTAGTCAATCTCGACCGAAATTCGGGATTTCAGCCGAAATGTGACTTTTCAGCCAAAATGAAATTTTACATAATTAATTTTTTTTTTACTTTTTTTACACATATTCTGTATTTCTTATATTTTCACAAAATATAATTCCAAAAAAATTACTATAATGGATTAAATCTATATTTATTACCTTTTCTTTTCTTTTTTTTACTATATATGTATATATATTATATTATATTTTTCTCAAAATGTAATTCCGAAAAGTTTAGCTGAAATCCCAAATCGGCTGAAACTTTTCATTTTGCAAGCTAGAGCGAAATGAGATCCGAAACGATGTTAACAACTATGTTGATCAGCCCAACCAATGTTCATTGCAGAGGCCAAGAACCTGGTGAGGAAGGAATCTGGCAACTTGGCACGTCCCCTTCCAACTCTGCGAGAAGGAATCATTTTGTCTTTTAAGAGTTGCAATTAATAAATTACTTCTTGTACATGATAAAATGGGCTGGGTTTTCTAAGCAGGGGTGCATTTGTACCCAGAGACTAATCTTGCATTTCTACCTATCGCATAGGAAATTGAAATCCTCTCTATCAAATAAAATTATTACAATAATCACGTGAAATCAAGCATCTTCTCCATGCATTTACCCAAACTCATTATTTCATCAGGTTTATCAAGCCCCAAGGTGAACATTTCTAAAAGAATTACCACAGATCTTAGTTATTGAACTACCAACACACTAAAAAAGCGATCTGATGGACTCTTCGATGAAGAAGGCGATCACCAGCAAGAGATGATGATCAATTAATCATGCAAGATGAATAGAGACCAATCATTTATGTCTCTTTTTTAATGTTAACAATTGCATGCATTATCCTTTGCATGAATGGACTACCCAATAAAGAAACTATGCTAATAAGAGTTCCAGGCTAACCGCCCTGTTCTTTGGTAAGATTTAGTAGTGGTTTAGACCCCCTCAGCTTTTGAGAATGAAAAGATAACTAAAAAAAAAAATGATGATGCTAAGCTCCTTCATCATCAAGCTACTCTGAAAGGCTGTTCAAAGAGAACCTTTGAAAGCCTACAACACCATCTACAAAAGATTAGCAAAGATGGCCAGTCACATGGTAGAACAATGACAGCAGAAACCTCCTAGACAGGGTCCATGTTGTGATCGTGTGTGCGGAAGCATGCGATCAACAAGCAAACAAATCAAGCCACACAAAAGAAGCACAGATTTACGTGGTTCGGTGATTTCACACCTACGTCCACGGACAAAAGCTCGTCTCCTTCTTTTCACTAATCAGAGTTTTTTTCCCATTATAGGGTTACAACCAAAAAAGATAATATATAGTTTTTAACAAAGACCAAATTATTCCTCAACCCTAATACAAATTAATGGGCCTACAAAACAAGCCAAAACCCATAAACCCAACAGTCCATTCAATCCGAATTTGGACCATGGGCTATCATTGAAATTTCTTAAAAGAACATAAATCATTGGATCAAGACTGGCCAGACCTGATGATGAAATTTCCCATCAACAAGCAATATAATCGATCCTGTGCATCATGGGGTTCATCCAAGTTAACTCTTGTAGGATCATACACCCAATTGAATTACTACTTATCCCAAAACCAATTGGTGATAGGAAACGATACAACAATGGTTTTATGGTGAGGGCGAGGGCTCGACCACAATTATGACCGCTATGGAGGGAGGGTGGATGTTGACGTCAACATTAACCCCAAAAAGAAAAGGAAAAAAAAAACCTTGAGTCTTACCCTATTTGCATCCGCAGACAAGGCTGCCTGTAGTAAGCATACCTGTAATTGACTCTGGCAACAAACAATAGTCATGGGTAACTAGGTTAATCCACACGTATGAGCCCAGGTAACCAAACAACAAATCATCCCGGATTTAGTGTAACGAGTTACCAGCATATGGTCTACAAAGACAAACAGAGCATAAAGAACAAAACTGTACACTTTCAGCCAACTTGAGTTAATAGAAATCAGCCCTCATTTGCTAATTTGAGGAACAATTTCACAGTCTAACAAAGCAAATCGATCAAAGAATACATGAGAAATAAAGTGAGCCACACTGAATTTAAAGAAGTGCTTTGTAGATTAGCCATATGCTAAAAATTAGACCTCTCGAACATTGATAGTCAATCCTCATTTGCTAATTTGAGTAACACTTTTTACAGTCAAACAAAGCAAGTTCATGAAAGATATAGCGAACCATACCAAGTTTAAAGAGGTACTTTGTGGATTAGCCATATGCTACAAATCAGACCTGTTGAACATTGATAGTCTTCTGATCGATGGTTGTGAGCCATCTAATCGTACTATCTATTTGCCTTAGATTAGATGTTTTAATTAAAGGGTATGTTATTTAAACAAATGAATTGTACAATAACATTCCTAGAAGGAATACCTCTATAAACCCAAAATTTTCAATTTTCCAAATTGCTCAAAAGCTCCCAATGATAAGTTAATTAGTATTTTAGTCTTTAAGTCTTTAATCCATTTCAATTGATCCTTTTAAAGTGAAAATAGCAGTCAAAGATCAAAATGTTCTTATTTTTCATAAACCCAACACAACCACTGACCCAAATAAGCCAATCCAATCACAACCCAAACGCAAACCCAAACTTAACATTTGCAAACAATTAAAAGATCATTTAATTTACAGGGTTGTGTAGGTTAATGAAGATCAAGGGCATTATTGCATCATTTAGCAGTGATCAGTTAACTTCTTTACAAACTAACTTGTATTAGACTAACTTGACTTCATGAAAGTAATTCAATAGATTAAAAATTATAATTCAATTACAAAATTCATTAGTAATCAGAGATGACATTGCAATGCAAGTTAACTAATGAAACTCACCTTGCAAACACCCCATTAGAATTTTCTAGGAACAAAAAAAGGAAAAAAAGGTACCAACCATTGGAATTTAGAACCCACATAGCCCACACTGCATCACACAAGTTTGATCATCAATTCAAGCATTGCACTGTTATTAGAGAGCAACCCAAGTTCACTAAGCATAGACACTTGGACAGAAACCCTAATCATCTGAAAACAATATAAAGCAATTCAAAAGAAACCAAACAAAGCATCAGTCATTATCAATTGCGCTAATAAAGAAACAAGAGTTCTCTCAAGTCCCTCCTCACTCAGTCATCATACTCTTGGTATTGCTTCATGAGTTGCGCACAGCCGACCATTGGAGCATCCTTCTCGAAGCCCAAGTTGTTCGCATAGCGATTGTTGGAGGCAATGCCATTGTTGCGGGTCAAAACCACGCGGGCACGTTCACGGCCATGCACAGCAGTCGAGCACTCCATCTGTGGGCTGCTCACAAGCACTGTCTCACAGATCTCATTCTCATGATCATCAGGAACTGGGATCTTGTATGTTCCAGTTCGGTCTGTCACTCCCTCTACACTGTATGTCATCTGACCACTTGCTCTCTCAAGGCATTCAAGTCGAACTCTAGCACCTGGAGTGGTGAGTAGAGAACTACAAACATGTTACTAGTGGTTTGTATTTTGTACAGTTACAGCACAATAAGCAGCAGTGGCCTATTTTGGACTGGTGCAGTTGTATTGACCATCTGCAATGGTTTCATTTTTTATTTAAATCAAAATTTTCAGGGCTCATTTGGCTGCTTAGTATTGAATTTGTAAGGATAAATGGTAAAAGGTGTAACGCCCCACCCTACACACGTGTATGATATTGTCCGCTTTCTGAGAGAGTTTTATGTATCAAATTAGTTGTAGTAGAATCAAATGCATGTTTTGTAAAAATTCTAGTCAGTGTATGCGTTGAACTGTTTAGACTTTAGATCGAGCCTTCCATTTCCTGCACGCCCTTGTGGATCTTCACCTTTAATCCTTTACTTTTATTCCAAGAGAAAGGCATTACTTGGAAATTTTATGAATTAAAAAACAAATGTGCCTTTAGCTTCACTTTCTACTGTTTTAACTTTAATTCTTGGTGCAGCAAAGTATTTTTATGTTTTATACTGTGAAATACCTTCTCTTAAAACAGAGGAAACCACTTGTCCTACCATCTTCAGCCATATCTTTCTTCAAAAATCATTAAAAATACCCACCTCTTACAATCTAAGCTACAACAAATGTCAAGATCATGAAAAGATGGAACAACATTAACTCCACCTCAGAACTATTTTCTTAGATTAAATGAGGTTTTTAATGCCAACCTCTTAGATTATTGACTTAATTATTGACTTAGTGAAGTGCAAAAGAATTAAAGAAGAACATTGTTCTTGAGCTAATAACAAAACCCTGGACCCACAAGGGAAAACTAGGGAAATCTTAGAGAAATTGAGTTTCAAATTCTCTTCAATTCTTATATATAACCCCGAAATCCTTTTTTTTTTTTTTGAAATATTAAAAAATGCTAAAATAGAAATAAAAAAAAAAAACTCTACTTACTTAAAAACCCTCTAACTAAATCCTAAATTATGTTTCATGACCTTCCAAGAAAATTCAAATTCAAATGAACTGTCTCAAAAGTTAAAATGGTACGTTTTGCACAAAAATTGTGCTTTGGTATTCAGAAGGCTTTCGCCTTGAAAGGCAACCATCTATTGGTCGTTGCCCATGTCTTAAAAGCACGCTGATAGCTTTCGAAATAAGTACTCATGTGTAATGAGATGATACCGAATCAAAAGCTATGAACAATTGAAGTTGACATTATCCTTCCCACTTGATTTCTTACTATCTTCACATTCAAGAAATTGTCCCACCACTTCTTCTGCATCAATTCTCAACCAAAGACATGAAAGTGATGAGCTTAAATCACCCTTAGAAGAGTAATACTCACTCACCAATGGATTAAACCCATGATGCCCAAATGCAGATAAAGAAATGGACACAGATGCAGGGATCGGGAAAACGACTCCTCACTTTTAAAAATATAAGACAAAAATACGGATATGAGTGTCCTAATTTTTTTCTCTAGATCACTTTTGAATCAATGATATTATCATTATTTACATTACTTTGTAACATTTTTTATGTTGAGAAGTAAGAAGATTAAAAGAACTATATGAAATAAAGAACTTGGTAAATAGGATATGTTGTACCTGGAAGTATTGGTGCAGTATTGGTACCCAATACAAGTGTCGTATTGGTCCAACACAAATACGTTGGGTTTGTATGAGTATCCGGGTATAATAGGATTAAACTACACCTTCAATTAAAGGAGTTGATCTTGCTCCTCTGTTCAAAGGTTAACGTTAACTTCTAGGTGCATTACATGTTCGTCAGATAAGGTTTAGATCTAGGGGTTTGTTGACTTCATTGGTGGACCTCCTATCATGGTGATTTACTCAACCCCGATCTTTTTGAGCTCAGATCCTATGAATGTCTCACTCGGGCTTCCTTTGAGTGGAAGAAATTGTACTCTACAATTGAGCCCACCTATTAAAAATCCAAGCAGCTCAAAATGAACGTCCCACCTGTGAATTGGATGTCCCAAGAGTTTACTCCAATGGGAGTTTAACCCACCATAAGAGTGGCCATAACAATTGACAACATGATTAATTAGATTATGTTAAGCACATTTTTAATCGTATGCCTAATCTCTCAGTGGGACCAAACTTCTACTAGAGTAAAATCTGAGGATCCTGCGCGCACAAGGATAGGGCTTTCATTTTGTGTTGATTGGATTTTCAATAGGTGGGCCCCATTGTGAAGTTCTTCTCATGCTCCTTTCATTTTAGTCATGTTTGGCAAACAAATCCTTGGAGAAAAAAATCTCCGCTTTCCACAAAATCGTGGAAAACCCATGTTTGACAATTGTAAATCCTCGAGGATTTGAACCAATGGAAATCCATATTTTTTTAGGATTTTCAGGTCCAACCTCCTATTATAGGATTGGGAAATCCTCACTTTTGTGGATTTCTGCAATGAAGCCAATTTTTCTGGCTATATGCATCGATGTGCACTGATATCAATATGAAATCGTCGTGTGTGTGTGTGTGTGTGTGTGTGTGTGTGTGTGTGTGTGTGTATAAGATAAGACCATATATCAAATTTGGGATTAATCACATCTCGTGGCCCACAAATTTAATGATTTTATATTAAAAGAAAAAATTTGACCCTCGATCTAACGGTCTAATCCATTTGGATAGGTGAAAATTCAATGGGTCTAGTGTACTTAAGGGGGTTCCATGTGTGTGGATCATTCGGATGTGTTATAAAGTTAACCCTACTATGTTATCCCTCACCATAGGGTGAGAGACACTTGCATAATTGGAAATATTCATGTGCAAAAGATGAAAAGCCATATATGGTCATATGCAGAAAAAGAATGTTCATATGCAAAGAGGGAAAGCCATGTAAGTGTATCGCACCCTATGGTGAAGGATGGATGCACATGAATGTCCCATATATATATATATATATATATCTTTTACAAACGGTGCCCTTAGGACATATTAGTATTACAAACGATGTTCTTAGGGCGTATTTGTGTAACCGCTTTTCTGCATAAATGGCATGGAAAAGTATGATGTTAAAAAATAAAAAAAAAAGTTTTTCCATTGTTTGTGTGCTTTAAAAGCAGGGCAATTTTCCACAACCAAATGGACAAATGTTTCCAATGTGGGTAGGAAAAAAAATTCTCCAGAAAAATGGAAATCCTACACACAGACACGTGCGCTTAAGAGGATCCAGACTCTTCTGGAGAAAATGTGTCACTGGAACACACCAACTGTCCATAATATGCATGCATCCAAAAGAATCTCATAATCCATCAGAAGGTCAGTGTCAATGGTGTGACAAACCAAAAGTGTGATCCGACGGTTAGGATTGATAATCCCACTCTTCATCAATCCACACAACAATTGATAGAACCATCAGAAATTAAGGATCAATGGTCAAATGCAACCATCAGAACTCATACACCACCAGGCAAAACTTTATCCAAAGCCCAGAGGTGCATTCTAACCTGCGCCGATTGCACATCATCAGGTCATGTGCCCCAACATAAACCTTAAACAAAATCTACTCCCTAATGTCAAAAAGTTTCTTTAATGCATTAGGCCCTAATAAGATTATAATGATAAAGATGATACCATGCATGTAAGTGGAAGCCGAAGTCTCGAACCCAGCACGACATGTGTCGCAGTAGACCCGACCCTGGACGATTAAGTTGGTCCGAGCCGGGCGTGCGCTAACGAGCGCCGGAAGGACCCAGAGAGCCATCAACATCAGGAACTTAGCCATGGGTGAGACCCACTAGTCGTCTTCCACTTCTTCTTCTTCTCTGGTCTTTGAAGAGTTGATAAGAGGAGAAGGGAAAGGTGGGAAGTAACTCTGAGTAGTTATGGTGGGTGCAGCTGTCTTGAGCTGGTATCACAGTTCACATGGGTGGCAGACAGATTTTATGTCTGTGGGCCAACTTTCCACAAAGACAGCAAACTAGATTATGGTGGGAATGGTGTGGGAATGGGGCTTAGCTGGCGAGGGATATGGGCACGTGGGAGAGTGCAAGTGTGAACAACCAAAGATCAATTCCCCTTGTGTTGGGGCAAGGCACTTGCTATAGCACAATAGTTGATTGTTCAAAGCAAATTTAATGATTCAAGAGGATATCCGGTTTTTTTTAAGATTTCAATCCAATGATGAGTAGTACTTGAATAAGTATCAAATTTGGACTTAAAACGATCGATTGTGGGTGGCATCTACCGTTCTCCTTTTTAGATTCTCGTTTATTATTTTAATCTTTTGTTCTACATATAGTCAATCTTTAACTTTGATTTGAGTCATGAATTTTGACCAAGCATCAATAGATGGGCAGACACTGATTTTGGGCTACTTGGATTTAAATGGTAGACCCTGCATGTGTATATATAAGGTTAGCTGAGTGATTTCTATGAGAAATTGGCTTGAGAGAATTCGGATTCTAGCTAGCATTATACCAAAAATCTCAAAGAGCTTTCGCCATAAAGCACTTGGCAATTACATCGAACTCTGTTGGACATTCTCTTTGACACAAATGTTCATGGCTGGCTCAGTAGCCTTTCCAAATTGACCAACTTGACTTAAATGGGGGCACCTTTGACTCACATCTCTTTGAATGGAGGACTATCAAGTTTCACCTATAACTAGACCACATATCATATGCTTATACAGTCCAGCTAGTAAGCCCACTTGGATGCTTTTCTACCATTGGAGGTAGGATGGATGGAAAGGTCATTTTTTAGATAAGGGTTATGTACAAGATTAGCCTCATTAGATTATCGCAACTCTTGATTTCAAATCTTAAGAGTTTAATGATTTTTTAACCATAGATGCTTTTGATATTCTATCCAACGGTGAGTAAACGTTTGCTGAGTATAAAACTATCGAGCCAGTTAATGGGAGCGAGATAAGAAGGTGAAAAGAGATGCACTAATAAAAAATGGGCCCAAGTGGGCCTAGGAGAACATTCACTCTCGTTGCACCTCTCTCACCCAGACAACTATTGGCCTAGAATTTCTGCAAGGGAGTCGATACTATTCATGTTAGGCATTTTGAGATGAGAGAGATTTGTTTAAGTTGTGGGTACATGAAATTTTGTATGATAGCTAAGGTTTCTTTCTACTTGTAGTGGCTACTGCCCACTTTGCTACTTTTTGGCTGAATGCTCACTGTAATGTTGTTGTCTCTCTCAATATTTCAAGATAATGTACTGTAGTGTTGTAGTGTAAACTATTATATTTACTGGACCAACTTTGAGTGAGAGAGAGAAGATGGCAAGCTACACCTCTGAGAGATGGCTTCCATGTCTCTGTCTGTTTTCAGCGCTTCTCACACTTTCACTTGGTGCAAAACCCATGTTGAGAGCAGTGAATCTAGGAGGCTGGCTTGTTACAGAAGGATGGATAAAACCATCTCTCTTTGAAGGAATACCCGACAAGGAACTGCTGGCAATACTCAAAAGACACTTTCTTTTCACACTTTAAAAGCCGTTGGTGTTCTTTTTTTATTTATTAATTTTAATGGTTAGGAAGTCTAAGAGTCCTTGAAATTGATAGTGTGGAAGTTTAATTTCCATAGATTCTAAAAGACTGTCCAAAATACAAGAGTTGTCTAAGAAAGTGAAATGACTTTTTAGGGACTTCAGGACACAGTTACCTAGCTTCTACAGCGTGGGGAAAAAATTCTCTGAGAAATTGCACTGTCTTTTATGCTTTTCCTTGTGGAAAAGCTTTGGCACCAAATGTGATGAAAAAGATTTTCCATGAAAAAAAACGTTTCACTTTTTTGTACCATTTCCATATAAGAAGTGATCATACAAATGTGCCCCTATTGTTATCTTGAATTTGAAATACGGTAAGTCGTGGTTCTTGAAACGTTTTGACTAGCCCATATAAGAATGTGTTGTAATTGTTTTGAAACAAGTGTGTGTGAAGTCAGTATTGTGGATTTTGTTCTAGTTTTATTGTGAAAAGAATCTTCTTGCTATCTTGAGCTTAGAGTTAATATAATTTTCTTAAGTGTTTCGTCAGATTTGTAGTTAGGGACACAAATTCCACACTATTATTTTCTTTAATATATAAATGAAAACTGTTTTTTCCAAAAAAAAACATAAAATGTTATGTTTTTTCAAAGTGGTATCAAAGCTCTATGAAGCTCATATGTCATATTTCTAAAGCATCTTAGGAAGGGAGCATTTGTTTTAATAGATTGTTGGTATTAATCTTGGTTAGGATGGAACCCAAATTCAACTTATGTCAGTAAGTCATGAGATGTATCTTTCTGCAGGAAGAGGGGGAGGAAAAACCATCGTCGCAATACAAACAAGACCTTCTAAGTGGGAACGCTTCAGTGTAAGTTCTTCAGTAAAATTCCATATGAAGAGATTTGATATTCTTTTGGGCTAACCTCTGTTTTTCATTGTATGCACTATGAAGTTATGGAGGATCACAGAAACAAGCTTTCATATGAGGGTATTTAATAGACAGTTCATAGGTGTAGCTCAACAAGGAAAGGCGATTGACTTGGTAGCGACTTCCAACACCAATTGTAAATGGGAAACATTTTAGATTGTAAGAAAAGCTGATGACATGATTCGAGTTCGCGTCAAAGCACCAAACGGGTTCTTTGTTCAGGTACAATATTTTTACTATGATTGACAGGATTTTTTTTTTTTTCCAACAATCCAAGGCGAATATCCAAAAGTGACGATCAAATAACCTCCCCTTCAATGAAAATTGAATTAGGGGGAAGATGAGAAATGAATACCCAATCATCGCCCTAGTAATTTAAATCCTATCGAAGTCAAGGTCTCATTAATTTGCATGACTGCATTGCAAGTTTATATCCTTTACCGCTCACTGCCTCACTTCATATCCTTCACTTCTCACCTCTTAAATAGCCCTTACGTGGAGCTCACTTGACCATGAATTCCTATGCATTCAATTCCTAAGTATCCTAAGCAAAATAAACATGCCCTTGGTGTTTGAGAATCATTTAGAGCTTACCGCTCAAAGACTTGCACCGAGGCTAGGTATCCCATGGGATGGATCATTTTTGAGGCATGATTGCATTCAGGGTGCCCCAAAAACTACTAGCTTGGGATGCCCAATAGATTCCTTGTAAAAGGCAAAATGATTAGTAACTAACTTCCATACGCTGAAGGATAGAATGATGATATGCTACAAGTACAATGGCAAGGAAGCTATGTTGTGATTAACGCCTCCTAAACACTAAAAACAGGTGAAGACAGGTGACCTGGTGACTGCTGATTTTGCAGGCAATTCAATCTGGGGAGACGATGATCTTTCAGTCTTTGCAATGAAGGTTGTAGGGACCGTGCAAGGAGAATTCCAATTAACAAATGGTTATGGGAAAGAGAAGGCCACTCAAGATCTAAGAGTAAGAGAAAGTTACCAGCATACCATGCACATTTCATCTCCTCTGCACATCAATGAAACAGAGTCGGATGTGCCTCCCAAGTTACAATAAGATTTCATCGAATCCATTCATCTATGAAAGAAGATAAAATTGAGCTCAAGAGAATGAGTCTATTGATCTTTGATTACTAATACATCCTAATGGTTTAATCTCATTGTCAAACATGTATTAATATATCCAACAAATCCAGGAACATTGGAAGAGTTTCATAGTGGAAGAAGATTTCAAGTTCATGTCAGAGAATGGTTTGAACGCCGTTAGTGTTCCAGTGGGGTGGTGGATAGCAAGTGATCATACACCTCCATGGCCTTTTGTTGGGGGATCCTTGCAAGCCTTGGATAATGCTTTTTCATGGGCAGTGTAAGTTGCAGAAGATACATTTTATTAGCCAACGACGTATGTCATAAGTAGTGGGCTCAATCACCACCTTCTGATCATGTTATAAGAAGTCATGCATCAGCCTATTTAAAACCATGTTAAACAAACTTTGGATATCTTGATTTCAACATTCATACATTTTGTCTCATTATATAATAATTAGAATAGAGGGCTAGCTCCCATTCCTACCCAACCCCAGAGTTCGATCCCTGAGTCCTCTCCCCAATGTGTGCGGCAGCCCTTTCCTTTGCATGTGCTGGGGTGACAATTAGGTCCCACCCCCCTTGGCTACCCAAAAGGACATTATATAGTAACATGGTTGTCTTCTCCAGATCAATAAAAAAAAACATTATATAGTAACAGGAGAGGATGAGATTTTCTTGTTATGTGCTGGTTTTGCAGAAAATACATTCTGAAGGTTATTATCGACCTGCATGCAGCTCCAGGCTCGCAAAATGGATGGGAACACAGTGGAGCCAGAGATGGATTTCAGGACTATGGTGAGACAGACGCAAACATACAAAAGACAGTTGACATCATTGACTTCCTAAACGACAAGGTAAAGAAATTTGTAATTGATTACAAATTCATGTAAGAATTTGGTTTATATAACAAATCGATCACACAGTGGTTGTAATCTAGTTGTTCTAGAGTAGAATTTATGGGCCTCTTGTGTGGATCATGACTCACAACCATCAATCAGTAGCCTGGTTTAAGACCTTGCAGCTGATGCAGTTATGCCAAGAACCCCAGCCTAATCGCCATTAAGCTGATCAACGAGCCACTCTCACCCCATGTGTCGCTGGAGAGCCTCACCAAATACTACAAGGCTGGCTACAATGCTGTCCGGAAGCATTCCTCGACTGCTTATGTGATCATGTCTAACCGGGTTGGACCTGCAAACCACCAGGAACTCTTCCCTCTTGCAAGTGGATGCAATAGAACTGTCATCGATGTGCATTACTACAGTTTCTTTGACAGTGTAGTCTTGAACATGACTGTGAAAGCCAACATCGACTTCATTTATACAAATAATCGACTTTATTTATACAAATAGATCTGCCTTGCTGAATTCCATGACCATATCAAATGGTCACAAAACTTTCATTGGTGAGGAAAATGAGATCAGTTAATTCCATGTCATGGCACCCCATGTAGGGTAGTGCTGATGTTGTGAATTTTACAGGGGAATGGGTTGCTGAATGGAAAGTTGAGGGAGCAAAGAAGGAAGATTACCAGAGATTTGCAAAGGTGCAAATGGACGTTTACAGCCGCGCCACATTTGGATGGGCCTATTGGACATTTAAGACTGTCAAAAACCACTGGAGCCTTGAGTGGATGATAAAAAAACAACTATATCAGACTGTAAGGAGATCAATTACACTCTACCCTTCTCTTTTTTTGTTTTTATAATATTCATTTTAACTGTAATCACTGCAATAGCGGTGGCCTTTTATATCAATTAATCAAGATTCTCTGATACCAGGCTTATAAATCCAACAGTGGAGTTTAGTTATGAAATCCAAACTCCTTTGGTACCGGAAAATTTTCACTTTGGTCAAAGTTGGGCCTATCAGGAGATTGTTCAAGCATTACATACATTATCTCAGTTGTGGATTTTAAGCTCAGAATAGCTTTTTTTCCCCTCCATCCCTTCAAAAAATGATTGCATTGCCATTAAAAATGACAGAACATAACAAGAATAAAGATTATAAAGCATCATGGAAATAAATATTACATGCTTTATAAAGGCCAGTTGAAATGAAATTACATCAAAACTTCAACCCATGAAGCAAACTTAGCCTAACTATCTTTTTTCACCAATTAAAATAGAAGGACTGTACATTTATAAGAGATTATGAGAAATGAAAGTCTCTGTTTCTTAAGAGATAGAGACTCTTCGGGATCAAAAAATTCCTTGGGCATTTTTTGGTGGGGCAGGTCCAACTCCAATCTCTTCATCGTCCATCTTCCCGTTGATGAAGAGAGAAGAGTTCCTAATCTTCTTCCACCCAGAACTCCATCCTGCTCCACTCTTCTGCCTGTTGAGCTTTTCAAACTCCTTCTGCAACTCCAAATAGTTCCTCTGCAGCTCCTCTAGCATTGCTTTTGCATTCTCCAAATCAGTCTTGAGGCTCTTAATCTCTTTTTTGGTGGAAGAAATACTGCCTTCATGAGAACTTAAGCTTTTTTCGTTGGGTGTTAAATCTCTTTCTTGGATTGCTGCTCTCATCTTTGCTTGCTCTGTGAACAATACCTGTGGAGTTTCATACTAGTATTTCAGTTCCAGAGCATAAAATCTTAATTAAAACACAGAGTGAAAAGAATGCAAATATCGTTAGAATGGCTTGAAAAGTTCTGTCTAAACACTTTTTTTTTCATATGATTGTTTAGCTTGGATTGAACCATCCAAAGCATCAAAGCAACGGAGAGATGCGGATTTTATATAAATTATTTGTTGATTTTGATTCTCAAATTATCTATATCTTGGGGTCCACTGCATGTTTTCAAGTGCTCATTCTAATGCTAGGAATGAATGGTCAAAATAAAATAGAACTATGCTTACCATTTATTTCATGACTTTAAATTGAACGAGCGACAACATTTGATCAACCTGAATTTGTTTACATGTCTGAACACGAAAGCCCTCATATTTGAGTAGCCTAATGAACCCACAAACTCTCTCGCTCTCGGGTGGCTTATCTTAAGAAACAACAGCCTCATTCCATCAGCAGTGGGTAGTAGAGTATTTGAAAATTTGTTTTGGAGTTTATCCATACATATATGCACACGCTATGGATGCAACAACTAGCAGTCAAACTGGCACACTTGGCGGAGTTTGAGGGGCCAATTGGCCTACCTCATACAAGAGGGCTTTAGCTTCTAGCAAGTTAAAGAAAAGAAAAACTAAGTTTCATGTCATACCTAAGGTGATGAAAATGATGGTCAACAGTCTCTTAATTATTTTGACTGTCCATTTAATGGTCTTTGATTGTATTCGTGATCAAAACATAAGATGCACTTGAAATCTTTTCTCTTTTTTATTACGACAAAAAGATTCTAATCCCTCTTGTATCAGATAAGCAGCAATTCTCACAAAATCTGTGATGTATGCTATTTTGAAAGGAATCTACCGTATTTCCTCAGCATTTCTCCTTCTGTATATTGCTCAAAGAGATATTCCTCATTTCTTCATAATAAGAGTAAATGTAGAGTGGGAGGATTACCTGTACAACAGTTCTTAGGGGCAGCCTTTCATTATGTGCTGCATGCAAGCATGCATCAAGCGACAACTTCTCGCAGTCCATCACTCTACATAACCTCCTCCTGTCGTACTCCACTAGAGACGGATGACTCTGGATTTATCAAAAACAATTCACAACCAACCACAACATTTGATAGAAAAATCTCTCTCTCTAACTAATGATGCGTTTGTGCAACAAGAGGATTCCATGGCAAAGAGGAAAATTGTTATGATTTTTTCATGCAGCCCACTATTCTACTCAGCCCACTATTCTACTGTTGGGTACAATGTATAGTACTCATGGAAGAGAGAAACTGAACTTATTTTCCTTGAAAGAGAGGATTTAAATTACCTATGGAGTATGAATGCGGGATTCCTCTTTTCTGGGGGAAGCAAAAATATGCTAAATGCAGAATCCTCTCATTGCACAAATAAGTCCTAAGAATGGCTCATAAAAAATCAACAGGCATGTGCACCTATTGGACGGTAGAGATTGTTCATACAATACAGTCACACTGGATTATATCCATAACATCACTAACTTTGGAAATATCTTCCTGACAAATATAAAAGGAAAGAAAATGTGTGGTGTATACCTTGAGGTAGGTATCAATGGCTCTATAGAGACCATCATGACATGTCCTAGAAATTCCTGGCAAGGCTTCTGCAAGCAGTTGGAATTTTGTGATGGAGAGGTTTGGGTCTCTTGCAATCTCAGCTAGATAGCCATCCAAGAGCTTTCCCACGGCTGTATTAGCACATTTTTGTTCATGTTGCTGCTGTTCATGTATCAGAAAATATTCTACGATCCTTTGCACCAGGTCAACGTCGTGCACGGTGCTTTCCTCTGCTGCACAACTAAATTCAATTGCAGAAACACAGAAATTTAGGAGGATCAAGATAGATTGAGCATTTAGAAGTCAGTCTTAACAAGTTTATTTATTTATTTATTTAGAAAATTACCCCTTCTTGTATTTGATAGGCTGATGGACCTATCGATTGTCATCTGAGGAGGCCAAATCAAACACAAAGCAAATCTGGCTAGAGTTTTCCTTCACAAAACTAGACCCAAAAGGCCAAACCTCCCTACATTGGTTTTGATATATGCAATCGAATGGACACATTTCATGGTTACTCCATTTACCTTCCAAACAGGTTTAATTAACTCCAGAAGTTCACTCCTCAGACAATTAATCCATTAATTAAACTGAAAACTCTAGTGGGACTAACAGCTAACCTTGTTAGGTGCAACTTGATTAAATCAAGGCATATTGTTGGAGTCTATACCGTTGATATCAAATATAATAAAAGAGTTGTAGCTTTATATAAAATGAAGCATGCCATATCAGTCAAAGTGTGATTGCTTTAAAAATAAGAATAAAGAATAAGTACTCAAAACTCAATAAGCTTGCTTGACTGATATTGTGCGTTTTGATTAAAACCAACAATGATGTTCAACTTTTTATTTTATGGCCACAATTGAGATCTCCACATAGTGTTTCAGTTGAAGGCCACAAATTATTTGCAAAGATGAGTTGAAAACCACAATATCTCTCCAAGAAAGCAGCAGTAAGTACTAGTATGATGATGATGATGATGAGACTACTCACCTCTTATGCACCCCTCCATCTCCATGCACATAGTTAGGTATAAGAAGATCACTCACAGTAGCATCCTCCAAAACCATGCCCACCCTCTTCTCCAGCTCCGACACCAATGCCGGCGATGCCGAATAAACAACAGCCATCCTCAACATCCTCATCAAAAGCCCACATGACACAGCCCCTCTATCTTGAGGTAAAATACTCACCAAACTCTCTACCATCAACCTCTTCTCCTTGTTCTTTACCCCACCCACTTCACATCTCCTCCCACTAGAAACACTCAGGTGCAACGACTCATTCCTCCCTTCACACTCTCCTTCAAAACCAGGCACCCATCTCACCGTATATTGCGCAATGCAAGCACCAACTATTTCCGCCGCCACCCCCTTGGCTCTCATTGCGGTCACCACCCTCACAAAATGATCAATGCAAAGAGTAGACACATCGTGGAACCACCAGTACTGCTTGTCGTCGTCATCGTCGACGACGGTGCTGGAGGCGATGGAGTTGGTGCAGCGCCGGGTTATCTGGAGGTTGTCGGCCCAGGGGGAGAGGGAGGAGCAGGAGTTGAGTACTAAGATGGAGTTTCTCCAGGAGGAGAGGGTGGTCGTGAGGAAAGCTTCTGTGGTGGAAATGAGGTTGTTTGGATGGAAATCTTCGGCCATTTCTAGGAATTCAGAGGCGCATCTTAGTGGGGCAATGTTGGTGGGAGTGAGAGAGATGGGAAGGTCGTAGCAGAATTTTAGTATGGTTTCGAAGGTGTCTGGCCCACCTGGGAAGTCGTTGAGGTTTATGTTGGAGATGAAGGTTGAATCTGACGGTGGGAGATTGATGAGTTGCTTGATGTAGCCACATCTTGAAAGCAAGGGATACTGTAACATAAGAAAAAGAAATATATAGCATGCATGAAGGCCCATCATTTGATAACGAGGGGATACTGGTTTCATGAGAATGAAAAGAAGAAATGACATGAAGCTCTGCATAAATCACTTCTTCATTGTCAATTTGTCCAGTCAAATGTTGGCCAGCCGGTCAACTCTTTGATTTCATTGGCTTGAAAGAGATCCGAGTTCCACTCTCTCCGTCCCCCACTAAGTAAAAGGATTGGGACCCAGTGGAGCCCTACCTACCTAATTATGAAAATCCGTCTTTTAATGAGATGTCCTTTAGATTTTACTCTAAAACTAGAATATGCTTCCCTAGTAAAATTAAACATCTCATTGATCCATCATTAATGAATGTGCTGTTATCTACTTTTGGAGTAAAAATTGAGGGCATCCCGAAATAGGGCAAACCTTCATTTTGAGCGGCTTCAATTTTCATTAGGTGACCCACTATGGGTTCCACTCCTTCCACTCACAGGAAGTGTCCATATATCACTCATGGAATCTAAGTTCCCAAAGTAATCTCCCATGTATTTCTTGTGAGTGGAAGGAGTGGATTAACCCATAATGGGGCCACGTAATGAAAACTCATGCCGCTCAAAATGAATGTTTGCCCTATTTTCAATGAGTAGAATGTGTGGATTTCTATCATGAGACACACTTATTGGTAATCCGAACCATTCGAAGTGAATCTCATGCTCTCCGGTGGTACATCGTCAGTTTAGTTTAATAGGAGTTGGTCCCACCATCACATTGAGCATATGACCAATAACATAATTAGCATAATACTAGGCATTATTAATCATATGCATTAATTATGTTATCAGTCATGTACTCGACATAACAGGCAAGTTGTATTTGGGATATTACCATGCAAATCCCCTAATTATACATAATCAATCAATACTCACTCCTATGAAGCATTTCCAATTATCCAGTAGAAGACTGGAATAGACTGTCAAAATTGAACCTACTATTTAACATGCTAATTGATCAATTACCATATGACTTTAGGTTCATGTTGAATTATGGATAAATATCTAATTTAAGGAGTCCCCTTAATTTGGTTGGTTGAACAGGAGGAGACTCACAAATATGAATAAATCCTGCTCAAACCCTAAGATGGATGGGACTCTGATTTAGGACTTCCTCCTGTCTGGAGTACTGGTCAGGTAGCTGCTGCTTCCTTTTACCTTGTGAACATGAAAGGAGATGTCGTTTACTAGGATGGTTAGATCCGTGGGGATTTGTGAGGTGACAAATCTGCATATGAGAAAAAAAAAAAGGAGCCCAGTCAATAACATTTTCTTTCTAGAGAGAGCTATAATAATGCAGGCAAATTGAAGCAAATTGAAGAAAAATGAAACTTACTGGCCTACCCAGACCCTTTCCATCCATCCATTGTAGGTTAGGTCAAGGTATTAGCATCTTTTCAATGGGTTGCATTTTCTTCTTTCATTTCCTTCTTAAGGTTTGTTTTGGTAATGTTTTGCCATGATTTGGTATATTCAAGAAAAGTTTTTGGACTCCTAATTTAAAAGTAAGTTTTAGGCTATGATAATGGCAAAGCTTAATTGTAAATGATTTTTTTACAATAGGCCCCTACATTTTTACACAGAATCAGAAAAGCTCCTATATTTTTCTGCTTTTTACTAAAACCTTCCTTGACTCCCCATCAAATTGTCTCTTCAAGTTTTTTATTTATTTATTTATTTATTTTTTGTCAATTTACCCCTTAGATAAAACTCAAATGATAATTTTACAAGAAAATGCTCCTTTTCTCAATCGCTCCTTTTTGGGCTTTCATATTGGGTGCCGTCTTTGGTCAATCCAATCAATTCACACCTTGAGACCTTTGATTAGAGTTGGTCCAAATCCGCACTATTTTGGACAATATTAATTATTGGATTTTATCATTAGAAGTTTCCACAATACACAGTCTTTACACTTGAAGATCTAAAACTAAGGGCTATAAAGTCATTTGATTGACTTGAAATTACATAGTTTTCTAGTCCACATCTAAGCTGTCCCATTGCCATGCCTCCCTTAGTCATATGCATCTAGGTGGGCCCCACCGAACTTGAGTTGAGTTAGTGAGATTTGCAAAGTTTAAACAAATGTGTTTTTTTCTTTTAAAAAAAAAAAACTAATAATTCTATGTTTCAATATCAGATTAAGGTCTTACTAAAAATACAAAATACAAGGGCCCTTCTAAGGTTGTCTGAGAATATAGTGGCCTTTTTTGTAAAAACTTCTTATACTTTGTACCAATTAGGAATAAATCGTTTTGGTATAATGGGAGGTAGGGTTGCAAATGGTTATCTAATTATCCAAATATTGAAAGTCTTTGGCTCTAAACAAAGTGGATATGGAACCTTTTTAGGTCCAGGAGAGATTTGAGTTCAGATGCGGATCCTAGCATATAGGAACCAAAATATTTGGATCCATAATCGGATCCATGTATGTTTCGATCAGATCAACTGGATCCAAGACAACTATATTCACATATTAAAATACATATAAATTCTAACGGCCTGCATAACTTGAGTTATACTGATATTTGAGAATCTAATTACCTTCAATTATATATATATATATCATTTAATAGCTTTACTTGTATATATTTTTTAAAAATTACTTTAAAGATTTTTGATCCAATTATACAAATGCACTTTACATCTTATTTTGGAATAAGATCTAATTCCGAATTTATTTTTAAAAGTTCATGTCGGATCCTAATCCAAATCCAAATCCAGGTCCATTTCGAATCAATAAAGACGGATCCAATTTTAGATTCATCAGGGTTTCGCCCAATCTAACTTGTTTGCATGCCTAATTGTAGGTGGTTTCGAGAGAATATTTTAAGGTAATCATTTTGGAGATACGAGGCACGGTTGAAGCATGGATACAAATATGTCTAAACTCTTCTCTTCTCTAATTCATTATAATTTATTTGTGATCGTAGACTCTCACACTTAATTATACTGATTATAGAATTAAGATTACGACAAAAGTAGAATATGTATGTATAGTCAGACTCACACTAAATATATACCTACCACCTTTCTCATCATCACCTTTTAATAGACATTTGCCCTTTCAAATCTATGGATTGTTTGGATGTGAGAAAAAAGTGGAACAAAACGAGTCGATTCTCCACCTTTTTTTCTAATTTATCCTCGCACAAATAGACTCACCACTAGTGCAAGATCCCTGCCATTCATCAGATGTGTCTCAAAAGTAGATGGCCCACTTTGATCTGGTTGGGTCACCAAATGACAAGTTCAGGCATGGACCAACACGTGTGTCATCTTTGCGTAATAAACTTGTGTTCGTGTAGCGACAGGATTTCACTCTTTACAAATTTTTATTTTCCTATTGCACCCTCGCCTCGCATGGTCGCACAAGGGAAACGAAATTATTTCTATCAAGGAAAATTAGAACTTTTTTTTACTTTTCTTGAAAAATGTATTGCATCAAATGACAAAAAAGTGACTTTACGACGGAACTATTTTTCTATCGACCGCGAATTCCTCTTGTGGCACTAACACACCCATATTGTTCTTTCATGTCTCATTCCTCTGTGTACATGCATAGTCAATCATCCACTGCCCATTCTTCAAACGTTCCCCATTCATCCATGAAATAAGAATGGCCCACGAATGATCAACTGCTGTACATGAAATAATGGTCTAATAGTTTGAGAAAGAGACAAGATTAAACAAGCAAGATATAATTAAAACTAATCAAAACCAATCATTATTGTGACCTCATTACCTGGATCTTCCCTTCTTCTCAAAGCTCTCTGCCATTGCAACCTGTTTGGTCAAGATGACCATGCGCTGATCATGGACATGATCGCTGCCATCAGAATCACTGCTAATGGTTCCTGGAGAGATCTGAAAAGACTTCATGGTTCTTCCTCTCTTCCTAGTCCTTAGAGCTATAGACATTTGAATTAGTAGACATGGGACATTAAAATGGGAGGAGGAGGAAGAGGAGGTGGGCCAGGGTTGAATAAATGTGAGAGGTGAGTGTGTGGTTGTGATGGGAAGAGGATAGTTTGTTGTGGGTAGGTGTAGCTTTGTTTGGATCCTACCAAGTGAAGAAGGAAAAGAGAGGAAGAACAAAGTGGGTAGGTATTGATTAATCCATTTCTAACCGTGTTAGATGTGGATTGATTAGAACCACTCAGTGATGGTGAATTGCTGGGCGTACACATCTCTCTCTCTCTCTCTCTCTCTCTCTCTCTCACAAACACACAAGATCTCCATTAAATATTATTTGATCATTGCATAAGGCTATATAGCCTTTATTAATATAGTTTAATTGATGATCGATGGACTAGATGCAAAGTGCTTTTAATGGGGAGTTAAAAGAAGGGATATATATGTAGATTTTTTTCCCTATCAAGGGGGTTAGGACCCATGAAAGGCTAATGAGGAAATACGCGTGCGATATATAGTAATTAGAGGAACATCTAGACCAAACCCCAAATAATTAGGTGTGAAATAGAATACCCAACCAACTTCGCAACACCACTTAAATGAGAAACCGATATAGAGTTGGTAGGGTTCATTATTGTTAAACATGAAATCACAAGTCATTAAATTACAATGTGTTTAGATGCAAAGGCTTAAACATACGCTGTAAATCTTTTGGATGGCAGAAGCTTGGATCAGGGATAGACTAGCCGCTGCAAACACGAACAATATATTGGGTAAGATCAAACACTTAATATGGACATCAAAGATCATCTATCAAAGATTGACCTATCTGATTTGCTTTGCACCACCTTGGTTGCTGTGCGTGCCTAAAACTTACGGACTTAGTTTAGATGGTAATGGGGGTTACAAAGATGCTTTTTAGCTGATCGGGAACGTCGCCGATGACCTGAAACCTGAAAGGGAGAGAAGACAAAGGTCAGGGCCCTGGACTACTGCCAGCCGAAGGCACTCCGACGCCTGAGTTAGTGCAGTCACTGAACTAGGGTGAAGTGGGGAAGAATGTTGTAGCAAAAATGGCAGAGTGTATGCTCTATCTAGCGTACCTGTTCATGGCTCACCATGCAAGTATATGTAGAAGAGAGTGGAAGGTTCCATAGTGGAGGTAGGTGAGGATACTTGTCACATCAACCCATGCCTAGGACCCTTGATGGGGGTAGGTGAGGGTACTGTCCCATCGGATCTCCTCTCAAATCCCTCACATAAATGTGGACGTGATAGGGAGGATCCCTTATCAATATCCGGCGGCCACCCTATCTGTCAAGGCGCTCTGTAATGCAGCTGTCCCATCCCATATTGGAGATTAGATGCTCAGTGTTCACCTCGGCACTTGGCCGAACTGGAGAAGTTACCGAGGCCAAGAGCGCAAGCTCGGGAGCTACTGCTGAGATACGAGATGCCGAACTCAACGGAGTGTGCTCGGTACTTTGGCCGAGGTGGACCTGGACTCGGTGCCAGCTGGCGCTATCGCCGAACTGGCCGAGGCCGGGTCCAAGGCAGGCCCAATTGGTACTGTTACCGAACTTGGAATAATTTCTGGATCACGGAAATACCCCGCACAGTTGCAAAGTCAAATGTTGGACGGTTTGGATTGAACCACCACCACCACCAACACCCACATACACTTGAAAGGAGGATGAGAATAATGAATCAACATCCCAATCACAGAGGGAAGCATCCTCTTCTGTGAATGGAGCCCACCAACGTGTGATCACATGTGGGCTTCATCACAGAATCTGACATATGCATTGTCAAATGATTGCGGGCTGATTCGGTGAGACCTAGGATATGTATATCTTGAGGAAGAAAATGTGGAATTCACTTGTTTTTTTCACACATATTTAAAACATGAGTTGTGAGAAAAGGCATAGGCATAAATTTAATAAGAATCTTATCACCTAATCTTGACATGGTATGCAATCTTTGCTTCAACATCATTATATATTTAAAACTAATTTCTCTTATGAGTAGCAATGCAAGTTGAGGAAACATGGGAGCAACCCAAGAAGGCTACAAGCAAGTAGTGAACAAATTAGGTTCTCCAATAATCCGAACTTGTATCCGAATCTATATATGCATCAAGTTGTGTATCAATCAATCGCTTGACTCATAATATTTGAAAATATTCAACCATTGTTAGAGGCCATGTTGAGCCTAATTGAGTATCTAAATTCCGTGAACGGTCTTAATTGCATAATAATGTTTGTTTAGGGCTTATTTGTTTGCATAGAATACACATGAATTCATTAATTTAGCTCTGCCTGAACAGTATTAAGGAGGTGAAGGGTGACATGAGGTGCTGGGAGAAGTATATAATGAAGTCATGTAGATGGGACCTCTGATTTTTTTTTTTTTTTTATGATCTGAATACTACAGTGATGGTGGGTATTAATTTCCAGCTTCCTTGACTGAAGTGATTTGATGGTCATTTTTGGACATTGGCCTTTGGCTTGACTGAACTGATTTGATGGTCATTTTTGGACATTAGCCTTTGGTAACTACTCAAATAACTACAATCCAAGGTATTCAATGGGTAGCTCAGTTGGTCTAGGACCACGGTTTGTACCCGAAGGTTGTAGGTTCGAAACCCGGCTTCCCTCTGAGCCCGGAGGGATTAGTCCAACTCAAAAGATTGGAAACCCTCCGATAATAAAAAATAAAAAAAGTATTCATTTATACAAAACAAACAGACCCGAAACAAAGGCCCATGTCTCCTGAAATTCATAGAATTCAAGGTTGAGGATAGAAGTGAAACCAAACCAAACCAAACCAAGCATTTTCCCACTAGGTGGGGGGTCGGCTATATGGATTTGACGACGCCAATCAAATCTGTTTAGGGCCATGTCTTCCGTTAGATTCATGTAGGTAAGGTCATATTTAATAGTTTCTTTCCAACTTCTCTTGGGTCTCCCTCTCCCTCTCCTACTCCTGGCAATCTCTATGCCTTCACACCTTTTAACAGGTGCTTCCATTGGACGCCTTCTAACATGGCCAAACCATCTTAGTCGATTTTCTCTCATTTTATCTCCAATCAGTGCTATTCCTACTTTGCCCCTAATCTCCTCATTCCTAATCCTATCTCTCCATGTGATCCCGCACATCCATTTTAGCATTCTCATCTCCGCAGTTTCCATCTTCTTAACATGATTATGCTTTACTGCCCAACACTCTGATCCATATAACAATGCTGGTCTTACCGCCACCTTATAATACTTTCCTTTAACCCTGAGGGGGACTTTCCGATCACACAAGACCCCCGAAGCACTCCTCCATTTGGTCCACCCGGCCTGAATCATGTGACTTACATCAGTATCAATCCCTCCATCCTATTGCACCATCGATCCAAGGTACCTAAAATTTTCTTTCTCTACAATCTTTTGTATGCCTAAACTTACTTCTATTGTTACCAAGTGTCCTACTTTGGCTAAACTTGCACTCCATATATTCCGTCTTGCATCGACTTAGCCTAAACCCTTTTGTCTCTAACGTTTTCCGCCATACTTCTAACTTAGCATTCACTCATTCTCTCGTCTCATCTACTAAAACAATATCATCTGCAAATAGCATACACCACGGCACCTCATCCTGAATATGTCTTGTAATCTCATCGATAACTAGGGCAAACAAGTACGGGCTTAACGCTGAGCCTTGGTGTAGACCAATCGTGATAGGAAACTCCTTAGTCTCTCCACCAGTCGTCCTTACAGATGTCACGGCTCTATCATACATATCATTTATCGCCTCAATATATGCGACACACAATCTTTTCTTTTCCAGTACTCCCCATAGAATCTCCCTACGAACCCAGTCATAGGCCTTCTCCAAGTCAATGAACACCATATGTAAATCTCTCTGGCCTTCTCTATACTGTTCCATTAACCTTCTCAGGAGAAAGATAGCCTCCATGGTTGATCTCCCAGGCATGCAACCAAATTGATTCTCTGAAACGTTTGTTGTTCTTCTTAGTCTTCTCTCAATAACTCTCTCCCATAATGTCATCGTATGGCTCATCAATTTAATCCCGCGGTAATTCGCACAGTTCTGAATATCTCATTTGTTCTTGTATATGGGTATAAGAATACTTTTCCTTCATGCATCAGGCATCTTCTTGCTCTTTAGCACTACATTAAAAAGTTTTGTCAACCAACTTATGCCATTCTCCCCCAAGCACATCCAGACCTCAATAGGGATACCATCTGGCCCAACCGCTTTCCCATTCTTCATCCTTTTCAATACTTCTATAACTTCTTCCCTACTGATTCTCCTATAGAACATATGATTCGATTCTTCCCTAGAAATGGTAAGCTGTCCCAATTGTATGTCACTACTACTGCTTTCGTTAAATAACTTGTAGAAGTAGCTCTTCCAACGCTCATTTATCTCATCGTCCTTTTCTAATACATTTTCATCCTCATCCTTAATGCATTTAACTTGGTTTAAGTCCTTGGTCCGCCTATCTCTGGCTTTAACAAGCTTGATTATCTCTCTTTCGCCTTCCTTAGTGTCAAGTCGCCTATATAGCTCCTCAAATGCCTTTGCCTTGGCCTCACTAACTGCCTTTTTTGTTTCTCTTTTTGCTTCTTTATACTTTTCCAAGTTTGCTGCATTTCGATCCTTTTGCCAAGTTTTAAAGCTCTCTCTTTTAACTCTTATCTTGTCTTGAACGGCCTTGCTCCACCACCATGCCTCCTGCTGTGCCGGAGCACCCCCTTTAGATTCTCCTAAGACTTCTTTCCCTACCCTCCTAATACACTCTGCTACCTTATCCCACATATTATTTGCACTCTCATTTATTGCCCAAACGTCTTCCTCTAGTACTCTATCCCTAAATGCTAGTTGCTTATCACCTTTCAAGTTCCACCATTTAGTCTTTGAGCATCTATACAACTTCTTTTTTGTAGTCCACATTTGTAGCTGCACATCTATGATCAACAACCTATGTTAGGAAGTCAAGCTCTCCCCCGGTATCACCTTGCAATCTTTACAAGCTAAGCGGTCTCTTTTCCTAGTTAAGAAGAAGTCAATCTGTGTCCTTGAGGAGCCACTCTTATAAGTCACCAAATGCCCATCTCTCTTCCTAAAAAAGGTGTTAGTCACCATGAGATCATAAGCCACTGAAAAGTCCAAAATATCCTTCCCTTCTTCATTTCTGTTACCGTATCCAAGTCCCCCATGTACTCCTATATATCCATCTACGTCGCGTCCTACATGGCCATTCAAATCTCCTCCTATGAAGACCATCTCGCCTTGGGGTATCTCTAGTAGCACTCCTTCCAAGTCTTCCAAAAACTTCTCCTTATGTCCATCTCCTAAACCCACCTGGGGGGCATAAGCACTAATTACGTTCACTATCTCTTCTCCTAACACTAACTTAATTGCAATAATCCTATCTCCACAGCGCTTTACATTAACTATATCTTCCTTTAAGTCCTTGCTCACTACTATGCCAACCCCATTCCTCACTCTATTAAGTCCCGTATACCATAACTTATACCCAGTCCTCTCGATCTCTTTAGCTTTCTGTCCCACCCACCTTGTCTCTTGCAAGCAGGCAATTGCGATTCGTCTCCTTTCCATTGCATCCACCACTTCCATAAGTTTCCCAGTTAGGCTCCCAATGTTCCAAGTACCTAATCTCAGCCTTCTATTTTGGGCTAGCTTCCTTACCCCCCGCACTCGTCCAATAAAGTGTGGGGACCCTTGCCTATTTAACACTGCACCGGGGCGCCAATGCAACGGTCCTTGCTCACTTATCACTGTACTCGGACTATACAGAGCGTCGCTAAGTAGGGGACGCCCCAACGAAATATCATTAGGTCTCAAATCCATAAAGAAATCCGACTGAGTATAGTGATGGCTGTCCGCTACCTAACGCACAACCCTCCTCCTTTGTCCGGACTTGGGACCGGCTATGTCAAGGATACCCCAACATAGGCGGAGTTTGAGGATAGAAGTGAAATGGCTGCAAATTTTGTTTATAGTTATACGCCCCCTTAAGGTTTTCATGCTTTACACACTGATTTTTCAAGTGCTTTGGTGAAAATTCTGTAGTCGCTATTAATTAGTAGATCGAACAATTTATATTCCAATTTGGACTTTAATTTCAGCCATCCATAGATGCTTCAACAGTGGGCCCTAAAAACGTACAGTCCACATGATGCCTTGATGTGCTAGCTGCTAAAATGACAAGTAACAGCCATTTATTATCAGAAACAAGACATCATTAGCCAATTCAGTAGAAGACAGATGGAGGATCAAGATATGGGCAAAACATAATCTGCAAAATTTGTTACATAGAATTAGATGTGTGTCCCATCAACAAGGGGCCCACTAACTGAAGTGGAATCAAACTTTGAAGCCTCTTGGTGGTCCCACAAGGCTACATCAAAAATAAAAGCCAACACAGTAAGAGAGTGGACCACCATCTTAAATGCTCAACAACTTTCATTGGTCAAGATAATGGGTTCCCATCCACCATATGCAGCATGGATTGCAGAATATATGCTTTATACAATAGGGCATGGGCCACCAAGAACCACAAGCAAGCAGTGACCGTTCTTATATCACATGGAATCCTGGACCCTGGCTAGCTCTCTTAATCCATTAGTGGGCCCATGGGCCCTATTGTTTGTTTTGGCTGACTGATTTATTATTATTAGGCTTATTGTTTTAAAGTGCCAAATAACCAAATGATTGTGGCAGAATTATGTAACCTCAATTTTTATATGTAGTAACCTCAATAATGAAAATACATTAAATAAAAAACAAAGAAGGCCTTTTTTTAGGCAAAGATTGTGGAGATTTTTGAAGGAAAAAAAAAGGATATTGCCCCTGTACATTTTCCCTCATAACTAATATCGACATGTTCGTGCGGTATCCTAGATTCTCGTGCAATAGTATTGTGCGATATCATAGGACTGTGCAATATCTATTTTAGGATCGGCAAAAAATATTTAAATCTTACTTATTTTAGGACAAATTTCAAGTCTAAAAGCATTTATATAGTCAAACTCCTTAAAAAAAAAAAAAAAAAAAAAATCTTATCTATCACAGATGTGATGTACAGCCCCCCAATAAAATTTGGGAGAGCAAGGTAAGAGGAGAGAAGAGTTGCACAGAAGGTCCTTTTTATCTGTCTCTGAGAAGAAAGGAAGAGGTCCCCAATAATCAGCACATTCTGAGGGATCATAAATAGTACCTGTGTGGGGGTATTCCCCAAGGCGACCGACCTCAGGTCCCGGCCTCGGCAAAGCATGAATACCGACCTCAGCCCTCGGCCAGGCGCTCCATTTCGGTAACATGCCCCTTGGCTTCGGCCTCGGTACAAGCATGAGACCAGGAGTTCAGCCTCGGCCATGCTCCATCTCGGTCTAGGTCAGATTGCTGATCGGGATGACCATGGACAGCTGTCATGCCACGGCAACAGGATAAGGGCACCGCCCAAAATCCCTGACACAGCTGCACCGCCCATCCATCAGGGTATGGCCCGATGGGACAGAGTGAGCTACGATGGGACAGCCTCTCAAGTGCTTACCCCAAAGTCCACTCTCCTTCTCTATAAATACAGAAGCCTTCAACAGGTAAAAGGGGGGGCTATCCACATGCTGCTGGTACGCCGCCTCCTCCCACACTTCATCTCCTACCTCTGTTTAGTCCTGCACTTGCAACTAACAAAGGCATCGGAGAGCCCTGCGCTGCCCAAGCCAGGGTCCTCTGACCTTCTTCTTCCTCTCCTTTCAGGCTCAAGGCATCGGTTTTTCTATCATCTACAAGGAGCTCCAGCCTCCGTCCTCTTCCAGTGGGCAGCAAATTCACCCCCCCGGGTCTGTGAGTTTTTATAAATACAGAAGCCTTCAACAGGTAAAAGGGGGGGCTATCCACATGCTGCTGGTACGCCGCCTCCTCCCACACTTCATCTCCTACCTCTGTTTAGTCCTGCACTTGCAACTAACAAAGGCATCGGAGAGCCCTGCGCTGCCCAAGCCAGGGTCCTCTGACCTTCTTCTTCCTCTCCTTTCAGGCTCAAGGCATCGGTTTTTCTATCATCTACAAGGAGCTCCAGCCTCCGTCCTCTTCCAGTGGGCAGCAAATTCACCCCCCCGGGTCTGTGAGTTTTTATGCACTTACAGTACCTTTGTACAGATAAAAGTTATAAATGCCCATATGCAAGTAAGGCAAGTTGGATTTCAGCAACCCATAAGACAAAGCATATGGGGTTTTCAGATTTAAATCTATTTTCTTGAAACAACACACAATACATGATTCTATAATATGATAAGATGCAATAGAAGTGATCATGTCCCACTGATTTTTTTTTTTATTTTAATAGCTATATTGAGCTACTGGTCAAGGATAGTATCCAAAGGATATAGTCCCCAACATTTCATCAATTCTTCCATACTATAAGGATGACAAAAAAAAAATTTAAAAGATAATCCCATTTGTTCTTGGGTCTGTAATAGAGCTGTAATTTATAAACCTACCTTTTGGGCTGATATATATTAGCTAGACATGATCAATCAAATCCTGTCAATTATTCTTTGTTTTAGTGATGTGATTAGATTTGATATCAATCAAAAGTGGGCCTTATAAGATGCTCCATACTGTTCTAAGGACACATGACATGATAAACAGTTTTATCTTACAATCTTCATAATCTCCACTCCCCTCAATTCACGCACGTGCGTAGAACGTGTTTTGAGGCGCACGGTCGGCGTTCACACCATAGGCATATCCTGCGCACATTAGTCGCATAAACAAAACACGTCAAACAAGAAAGGAAAAAAAATTTTAAACAGGGACTGAAGCTTTTATCTTATTTCAAAGAAGGATGTAGATTTCAAAACTTCTCAAATTTAGCGCTAAGCTTTCAAGTAAATCTTTAATTAAGGATAAACAACCATTTGAAGTAACCTCGTTCACATCTGCTATTTTCCTTCCATTTTCTCACGAGTGTCTTTACAATGATCAACAACGACGAACATCCCATGAGGATCGGTGGCATATAGTATTATACCATATTAAACTGAAACGTAATTATCCACTTCTAATATATAACCACTTATTTCCTTAACTTCATGTAATCACCTCCTCTTCTTCTCACTTTTTACTTTTTCGCAAGAACTTCATTTCGTTCGTGTCATTAATATTTGAAGATCGATTATATGTAATTTGAATTTTTCTTAATAAATCGGTTAATATATTTTTCAATTACAGGTGAACATGCCCGTGCAATAATAGAAGCATGTCGGGCCTTAAATGAAACGTAATTTGGGTATTTTAGAATTTGCAATGAAAAAAGGTCAAAAATAATTATCTATAAATGGGAACTTATGGAAAAACTTTAAATGGTTTTGATGCTTGTGTCCTTGTTCTTAAATAAAGTAAAGAATTGAGGCCCTATTTAAAAGCTTCCAAAACATACAAAAAACCAATAAAAAAAACCCTTCTCTCCAAACGGCTTGTAATAATCACACAGTATCTTCGTTTTTTAAGCTTAAAAAAATCACAATCTCATTCTTCGATGGAAACCAAGCCGATGAATCCATCCCACCATCCTCCCTCTCCTTCATCAACTCTCTTTCTCTTTCTCTCTCATTCCTCAAAATGTCCGATTCTTTCTTCCTCTACAAGCTTCGTCGCCCTTCAGACAACGGATGAGTTTATAAAACCCTAAACCCTGTAAATCCCCTCGCGAATTCCTCTACAGAAAAGAAAAGAAAACCCTAAAAACTCTCCGCTCTTCCTCTCCTGCATTTCTCTCGTTCTTGTTCGATTCCGTCGATTACAATGCTCGGATTGGAGATCTGGTTACGAGAATCTCTCTCTGAAATCCCGATCTCCGATCCGTTCCTCTTCCCACGCGGCGGATTGTTTCTAGAAGCCTCAGGTCCTTCGTCTTCTTTGGTTTCATCGATCCCGATCGGGAGTTCTTCGGTCTCGATCTCGAAATCTTCTTCATCATCATCTTCTTCTTGTTCTTGTTTTTCTGATTCTGTTCGGTGTCGGAAGGGTGTGGTTTTGGGGTTTATTGGGCGAGGGAAGGGAATCGGCGGTGGTGGTTTCTTGTCGGTGAGCTTGTCGATTAACGGGAATGATGGATTGGTTGGGGATCAAGATGGATTTTTAGGGCGGAATGGGGAGGCTGTGGAGAAGGAGAAGGAGAAGGGATCGGAGGAGGTGTTTGATGGTAAAGCGGAAGAGGGAGGGAGGCTTAGAGGCGCCAGAGCTGGCGCGATGAATACTACAAAGCATTTATGGTCTGGAGCTGTGGCTGCCATGGTTTCCAGGTTTGATTTCTGTTCTAGATCAGTAGAGATGAAGATTAATTTGATTTTACTTGGTGTTGTTCTGATTCTGTGTTTGTATATATCTATTAGGCTTATGATTTATGTATTAGGATTTGTCTTCTTTGGTTGAAATCTATTGGTTTTCAGTCATCACCATTATCGGTACCACTGTATCTATTTCTCTAAAGAAGAAAGAAATGAATGAAAGAAGTGAGAAAGAAATGGTGGCCATATACTGATTTTTGTCATTTTTGTCAACTGAACCAAAGATGATATGTGATCTCATATTGAGTTTCAGTTCAAGGGTTATGATGTTTTCCAGTTTTGGGAATGAACTGGATGTACTGTAGTGTTGATTAAGAGTAATTAATAGGGAGTTCTATAGCTGTTCTTCATGTTCCTTTCTATTTCTTTTTATATATATGTAAGCACTCTAACAGAACATGCTCATTAGTGCTGCTTTATGCTAGAAATTCTGGTGTTTCTGCTCATCGATTAGTGTGGAGTTGGCTGCACGTTGGCTGCGGCTTTGGTTTTTTTATTTGGTTTTATGTCTGATAGAAATGTGAGCCAATTTTCTTTGTGCAGTATTCAGTAATTAGGATGTTACTTAGTAAAGTAGCATGGCCTTATAGGCAGAGATTTTCTTTGTTTTTAATGGATTAGTACTAGGATTGAGTGGCAAAGTGAAACTCGCAAATCCTACCTCATATAGATGGGATGAGGCTTTAATGATGATGGTGGTGGTGGTGGTGGTGGTGACGAGAACTAAGTTGAATCCGTCTTTTTAGTTGGTGTGTATGCATGCATACACATCCATGCGTGCAGATGTCACATGTGTGTGTGTTTGTCTGTTGTGGCCTTGCGGTTTATGTTGCATGGATCCTTTGAAACGTACAACACACCCATTACGAGCATGTCCTTGACACAACATTGTGTTTGATTTCTCTATTACGACTTTAAACATTGATTTGCAGTTGATAAAAAAATATGGGAAATATTCAAGTGAGAACTAGTTCTCACCTATTATATGAGAATTTTTTCGCGGGGACCAACCAGCAACCCATCCAAACCTAGCAACCAATAGGAAACCCCTTGATAGTCACTAATCCCAAAGATTGACACACATCCAAATGAACTAAACCGTTGGATCGAGGGTTGAATATTTTTTTGAATATGAAGCCATTAAACTTGTGGGTCATGGATGAAGGGGTTAGGGGCATGGGTTTGGGGTCAAACTTGATACATGGGGTGGTCTCACATAGATCTTTCCATCCCCCTTGATCCCATCCCCAAATGGGGCCCACAATTGGGCCCCACAAAAAGTTTCTCACATAATATGTGAGAACAGTTCCCACCTGAATATTACCCAAAAAATATTTCATATTTTTTCTTGATTACTTGATTATGTTGAGTAATATCTTCATTAAACATGCAACATGCAATTTCAGTTTAATACTACTTTTGCACTGTATTTTTATTGGAAAAATGAGCATTGTATTTGAATATTATGATGAATTCATAAAAATGTGTTTTGGAATATGTGCCAATTTTACCTTTCAAAAAACAAAAAGAATATGTGCCAATTTGGACACCTCCTACTGTTATTGGATTCTGAAACACTTATCCATCTCACTGGGCTTGCTATGATCTTATCGGAAGCCTTGCATGATGCTCTGTCCTTTTTGGACAAATGTTATTAAGAATTAATGGTATCAAGAGGATTGGTTTTCATTTCTTTAATTGGTAATAATAAGTCTACTTTTTCATTGGTTTCTTTATGTTTGTATTTCCATTCATTTGGACTACTTTATAATTTCTCTTCTGAAAGTGTTGTGTTGCTGTGTTAGAACTTTTGTTGCTCCACTTGAAAGATTAAAGCTGGAATATATTGTTCGCGGTGAACAGAAGAATCTATTGGAGCTCATCCAGAAGATTGCAGTGTCTCAAGGCTTAAAAGGCTTCTGGAAGGGAAATTTTGTCAACATCCTTCGCACAGCTCCTTTCAAGGCAGTAAACTTTTATGCATATGATACATATAGGAAACATCTGCTCAAACTGTCTGGAAATGAAGAAACCACAAATTTTGAGAGGTTCCTTGCTGGTGCTGCAGCTGGCATTACTGCTACAATATTATGCTTACCAATGGACACAGTATGTAGCAAGTTTAGACTTTGCCTTATTTGTTGTGGATATGTCATTTTATTTTGTTTCCGTATTTATCTATTCTGCCTGTTAGGGATGGTAAGGAACTTCCTATAGTTGCTCGGATTGATAATGTTATGGCTCATTAATGTACAAAGTGTACTTCATGATGCTAATGTTTCTTGTTGCAGTGTAGTCTGGCCTGGTTTTTGTTACAATTTCTGATAATGAATGTGTCTCAGTAATATATATATATATATCTTCAAAATTTTCAGGTACGAACAAAATTGGTCGCACCTGGTGGGGAGGCCTTGGGTGGTGTTATTGGCGCTTTCCGTCACATGATACAAACTGAAGGGTTCTTTTCTCTTTACAGGGGTTTACTGCCCTCTATTATTAGCATGGCACCTTCAGGTGCTGTTTTCTATGGTGTTTATGATATATTGAAGTCAGCTTATCTTCATTCTCCGGAAGGTAAGAAGAGGATTTTGAGACAACGAGGTCAAGAACTGAATGCTTTCGATCAGTTGGAGTTGGGTCCCATGAGGACCCTCCTTTATGGGGCCATTGCTGGTGCATGTGCTGAGGCTGCTACATATCCTTTTGAAGTAGTGAGACGGCAGCTCCAAATGCAAGTTCAGGCCACCAGGTTAAATGCATTTGCAACATGTGCCAAGATAGTTGAGCAAGGTGGCGTTCCCGCACTCTATACTGGGTTAAGTCCCAGTTTGTTGCAGGTACGGGCACTATTGCTTCATGATTCCTTCCTCTTTTTCCCACTCTTTCTTCCCTTACCACTTCCACTGAAGATATGTGAAAAGCAACACATAATGTGTTTAAGTTCTGAACTGATCAGGGAAAGTTGAAATTGCTTAATCTCTTTTCGATTTGCATGTTTCGTTAAGTATTATCGTATAAGATTTCTTTTCTTTTCCTTTTTTTTTTTAAATGGTAGCTGAAGAGAGATTGTAGTCATTGTGTACTGGCTGATATCAGTAGTCGCTGTTCTGACATTCCACCATAGATCAGACTCCGTTGAAGATTGAATCCATGAAGACTGTATACATGCCTTTATACCAATATACACACGTCTTTAGACAATAGTATGTTTTAGTATGAAATGTACATCTGCGTGTTCTAAAATTTAGAAGTTACAGAATATCTTAGATTTTCCATTCACTATTTAGATATGTGTGTGCACCTAATAACATTAAACTGATTTCATGGACTCGTTTAATATCATAGGCACATTGGTTGTGGCATAAGACCAATTGGTGTTCACCATTTAAAAGCATCATTACAACCTATCTATGCGAGGACTGCATACAAGCCATCCATCAGCCAAGCCATGGCCTAAAATTAGGCCAATCAATTTGTCAGATGACCTGCATTGTGCCAAGAAATGAAGATTCTTCATTATAAAAATTAAAAAAAAAAAGGGTTGCCAGTTGACCATATTCAATTCCATGAACTGCCTGAGTGGATGAGATCTAATGCCTCAGACATATGAGCACTGTAGATTGCTGCTTCCACACCCTCTGGCAGGTTTAGGAAGCATGAGTTTTGTTAGTGTGGGTGATACCCACTCTGGACCGTTGGCGTAATAAAAATATGACAGACTAGTGATCCTTTGAAAATCAGGTGTTGGATGCTATGAGTTATAGCTCCCTCTTCTATGAAATACATTTAGAATATAGTCAGACACAAATTTTAAGTTTTGGTAGTGCTCGACTTTTAGCTTGCAATTGTGTTCTTTTGATGGGGTCTCCTAAAAGATTTTCCAATTAATATCTCTCACAACATTGCTTAACATTTTTTATCATTTGAAAGCGCATTAGGATTTAGGATCCAGCCCTGCCACTACTCTTTTCCATTTCTTAAAACTGATTCTTCACCTTTTCTCGTTAGCTTTGTTTTAAATCCAATGTTTGAGTGCTGCTATCTAATTCTGCTATTTACCTCATTTCTTTTCCAGGTACTGCCATCTGCGGCTATTAGTTATTTTGTGTACGAGTTCATGAAGATAGTTCTCAAAGTGGAATGAATGAACATCAACACAGATTTGTTCTCCAAATTGGATTTCGGGAGGAGCATTATTAATGTAACCTTGAGCTTGAGCTTTGGTGTTTTTCTTACACAAAGCAACAAAATAATCTCATGTTACATTGGCTCTTGCAAAGCCTCCAAACGCCCTAGATTTAAGTGTTTCACAAATGCATGCTCGCTGCAATTACGGAAATAAATGCCTACTGACCTTCCTCATTCGGTCTCTTACACATAGTATGGGCTTTGTGAAAATAGCTGATACCAGAGTATGAGTGCCATCACAGACATGTTCTGTTCTGTTCTGTTCTATTTCATAAGCTTGGCCGCTGGTGTTTAAGACAGGTAGGGGAACGGCCCAATGGTTCTAACTAGATGCAGAATAATAACCGGTGGAAGGCATTGGCCAGATTTATGGTTGGTTAGCTGATTCCCACGAATGCAGCTTTTTAAAGCACGGGTGTGATGAGTGGGACTCAGCTAGGGGTGCACATGGGCAGCTTGGATTGGTTTCATTAATCAAACCGAATACATTGGTTTTCTATTTTCTCAAACTGAACTGAACTGCCCATGTGCTCGAACCGAACCGAAAGGAACTGGTTCGATTTGGTTAGGGGGTTTTTTTTTTTCACAAAAAAATGGCTGTTCAATTGGTGAGAGATTTTGGACTTCAAGTAATAAAGTGAGGGTTTGAATCTACTTCAAGTAATTTTTCATATTTTTTTTTATATATTTTATAAAAAAAAATACATATTTATATAATTTGTTCGGTTCGGTTTAAGCAATTTAACCGCACCTTCAAACCGAAAAATTGAACCAAATGGTTTGAAGGAAATCCAAATCGTGATTAAACCAATCTACTGCAAAATCAATCCGAAACCGCTTAGACTGGATCGGTTTAGCGGTATTTTTGTACACCCGTGGATTCAGCCATGCCCGAGTTGGTTCAGACAGTAATCATTTTCTTCATCATCCCATCCCAAGCAATGATTCCTTTTCACACCACATCAATTAAAATGCCAAGGCCCAAATTCCTTTTTTTCAGTCATGATATTATGTCTCCTAGGGCAGGCAATCCATTGGTAACTCAGTGGGTGATTCCTCGTCTCCCTTCTACAGAAACTGCCAGCGAGATGATGGTGAGGGACTCGATGCATTCCTCTTCTTCTTCGGCGTTTTGACTTTTGAGTATTTACACGGTCAAAATAAAAAGATTCTCTCTCGTGAATAATGACAAATCCAGCATCGTAGCATGATACACCATCTCTCATTATGTATAGGTTAAGGGCTTTTTTAATTTTGGAAGATAAAATGAATTTATCCCAGAGGTAGAAAACAGCTAAGTAAAGAATAGCTGGTAGTTCATTTTCTAAATTGAAGACATATAATTTATGTAGTAAGTGATTAAAAATAAAGATCAAATGTTAACTTTACAAATGAGCCCTCTAAGGAAATAGAATCGATTGCTGAAACAAGATGGAAAATGAACTATTAGGGTGAAGGCTGGTAGTTCATTTCCTATATTCTTTTTATTCTATTTCCCTTTTTTAAAAAAAAAAAAAAAAAGGAAAAAAGATGTTTGATGCTCATTTATGAAAAAGAACGTTTTATCTTCATTTTTAACTACTAATGATACGAGTTCTATATAACCACTCCTATGTATTTTAATGCAAACAAATAAGCTCCAGCGCCTTTCCTTTTTCTATTATAAAAATCTTTATTACCTCTTTTTTTTATATATATAAAAACAAGGTAAATAGTGGTTGGAAGGAAATACTGGTGCAGTAACCAACTCAACTCGGGCAATACAATAAATGGATAATTTTTACTTGCAAGCAGACTGCATTTTTGGAAGGTTTTTTTCTAACACTTACCCATGCCTAGACCTCCATTGATAAAGCTTACCTCTTAGTGGGCACAACAAATAGGACCTTATATCCTAAATATATGTCGTCCACGTTAATTTATAATAAAAAAAAAAAAGTCTCTTTTTTATCTTGACAAGCCAGTAGAGATAAAAGTATTGCCACTCATTTATGCGGGGATGCATGCAATATGAAGCACCTTAACAGTTCATTTCATCCAGCAAAGTCATTCCTATAACCGATCATTATAAATTCCATAGAAAATGAAAGGCCAGTTTTAATTTGTTGATGATGCTTGGATTTATATCTCCTGGAATTTTAAGTCTTAAATGATTGGAAACCAAGGCTATAAAAGGGCCATAAAATGAGAGACTCGCCCAAGAATGGACCTCTACAAGAACGAATATCCCCAAAAAAGAAAAAAAAAAAACACACCCCAGGAAGAGGTCCATATATAAGGGAAAAGAAGAGAAATCAAAGGCCAGGCCAAGAAGAAGAAGAGATACAATTGAGAGGGTCTGAAAAGAGGTCCCTGAAACGAGGACAGAGGGAAAAAGGTCTAGAGAAAGCCGGGGACAGGCACGGGAAAAAAATGAACCAGATAAGAAAAGGATACTGATAGAGGGGGCCTACAGAGAGTAGAAGGGAGGGGGATGAGATTGTACCGGAAGGAAGGCTATTGAGATAGGAATGCAGAGAGAGCAAGAGATGGTCCGGATAGGGTTTTCAATTTTGTTAAGTAAAGCCAGAACTGAAAATTGACCGAGAAAAAATTGATTGTACTGTTGAAAGCATTAATAAAAATGTATTAAAAAGGAGAGTTTCGATCAGAGTGTAATCACTGGACCCTTTTTGGAACCTAAAACTCGGGAAGATAACACAAACCCTGTTTTATGGTTACTGGCTCTTAACGAATGCAAGGGGGATGCAGTAAACAAAGAAAAAAGGAGGAAGAAAGAAAGAAAGAAAGAATAAAGGATCTCAAAAGTTACTCTACCAAAATGCAGATTCATCTATTGCAAGATGCAACAAGTGTAACAAGTTTAAATAGTTGCCTTTTTCAGAGTAATTAATATGATCCAAACTGGCACTGGAATGCTCAAATCATCGTGAGGTACAGTTCAAAATGACACCTTTTCACCTGCAAAATTTTGGACAAGTGAACTGATGTCATAAACACTTTTTATAGCTTACATGAACCAATAAACAAGAGCAGAGCATTTTTGCAATATTGGAAATGGGTTCGTTCCCAAAAGAACAATTAAAGACAATGGACGTCACCAGATAAAACAGCACGAATCCACAAAAACTTTATAGTCCACATTCAGAGCAATGGTATAATTTTCACTTGGACAAACCCCAACCTCAAAGCTTTAAGTACCACATACCTCACACCACAGTACACCGTGGTTCAGCAATTTTTATAATCTGCCAACAGGAGGTGGAGGTGGTTACTGCTGCTGAACGTTCATACCTATCTACCATCTTTGATGCTCTATGACTGGTATTAATTCAATATTATCAAGCTCACACCTTAGCTACTGCTGCCAACCATACTGCTGATTACGATTACCCCCCATCATGTTTGGGCCTCGCCCAGCGCCTGACCCACTGCCGTATGGACCTGCCTGCGGATAATTAGGAGCACCAACTCCATAACCACCGCCACTGCCACCGCCACCGCCACCACCTCTAGGGCCTGCACCAGGCATACCACTTGCAGCATATGGAGGCCCACGCCCTTGTGGGTATGACCCACCACTGTAACCTCCACCTTGACCTCCTCGGTTGGGATTGTATCCCCCACTGGGATTTCCACCTGGAGGGTATCTGTTTGGGCCCCCAGAAGGTCGAGGCTTCCCATAGTGGTGACTTGGCCCTGCAACTACTGGAGGCTGCGAGTTGTGGATGGGCTGGTTGGGTCCTGGCCTTAGCTGAGGATGAGCTTGCCCGGTTGGCTGGATGGGAGGCAGTCGTGCGTGCTGGGGTGGATGCGGTAGCTTCTGCCTCTTTGCCATTTCTTCATGTTGCCGTTGCTGCTGACGCTTTTTCTTCGTTTGGAACTCATGCGATGACTCATATTTAGGTAAGCTGTATCATTTTAAAATGTACACGATCAGTTACATTTAAGGACTCCAACACAAAAAGAATAAGCAGAACAAAAATAGAAGGATTTGACAGCAATTTTGACAGGTGAATAGAGACAGCTTGAGAAAGCCAAACCTCTTGGGATCACAAGGCAAAGGGTCATTCCAGAAATACTCAGCATCAAGTGCATCCTTGGCCGAAATTCTCTATAAACAATAAACAGACATTATTACTTAAACAGTTCGTAATATTAAGTGCAAACAGAAAAAACAAACTACAAGCACATCAACGAAGAAATATGCAGTTTAAATGCAATAATCAACCAAACACTGATGCACAAGTAAAAGCAAAGTGTACACTTCTTGGTAGACTTGACGAGATACCCCCCAAAAAAAGGGAGGAAAACAATAAAAAAAATTAAAAAAAAAAAAAAAAAAGACCATTGTGTTAGATTGGGAAGAGAAAGGCCAAAATGTTTGGAGGGGCTTAAAAGTCATCCGAATTTTTGTTTGCTGTTTGGATGGAACCTTTGAAATCTGTACAGTTGCCTGAAATCGAAGAGAAGAATGAAAAAGAGTGAGGATTTCTCTCATTCCTGAAATACCATGTAACCTTGAATCCAGTGTCTTGAGGGAATGAGAGATTTTAAGCCAGATGATCATTGCAGCTCGCATAAAGAACAAGCATTTGCTGCCATAGAGTGGCACATAAAGATTATCTAAATTATGTGTACCAAGGGACCCATCACTGACAAAGCCCCCCCTAATCTAATTCTCGGGAAGGTTTTCATGCAATATCTAAACCAACCAAAAAAAATTCCCAGGATATCTCTCTCTCCTTGGGAAATTTCAAGACAATATGACCCAAGATTTCCAAATCAATAACAAAAATTAAGAACTCATTGACTCCAGATTTCCAGAGATTTCATATGTCTTTGGGATCACACTCATTTCAAAATGCAGGGATCCAAATGAGGCCTCAAAGAATCTCACGCAAGCAGGGCACCAAGTTTAAGTCTCTTGAGTAACTTAGATCATCATCTCCATATCTGATTCAGTCGCCTGCTACCTTCATAAAGCATGATTCATAAATCTTTCCTCACAACCCAGTTAACAACTAAGAAACCCATTTTACTTCTTCAAGTACTGGGTCCCATACTTAAGTAGATGAAAATTCATCTCATCTTTTAGGTCGTGTCATTGTGAGCTTAATGGGGGAAAAAGATCCCTTAATGAGACAGCAATTATGTTCCTCTGGACTTACAAACTGGTTTCAACCCAATGTGTAGGGAGAAAGCAACACTGTGGATTTGGCAAAAAAAGAGTATCTAGTCCAGTTGATTTTAGCTTCCATAATACTTTTGGAAAAAATGATGCAAAAACCACTATCCTAGAGACTACAGGAGGTTACAGTGATTTTGTCTCTTAGAAAATTGCATTTTTTATGTAGAAAACAAGTTGCGCAATCTGTTTAACATTCTGGAAAAAAAAGCCCGGTAAAAAAAAAAAAGGATCACCAAAATCACATCCAACGGACACACTTCTAGATGTTCAAATTAATGTAAAATGGGCTACTATTGAAGATGAGTACAACCTAAAAGTGATAATACCTGAGATGGATCAAGAGTTAGCATCCTCTCCAGTAACTCCAAAGCATGACGATCAAAACTGTCAAAAAAATATATATATTTCAATAATTTGTTCAGACTAAGCAAGCAAATATAACCCATTGTCATTGGAATAACTTTAAACATTGATTGTTAAACACATAGAAGCTATGATGCACGGATACTTCAAAATGGGCAATGTATTGTGTCGTATCGTATCCGATACTTCACTTTTTATGTATAAAATCCGTGTCCGTGCTGTATCTATACCGTGTTCTTGCCGTATCCTTGCCATTTCTGTGCATCATTGCATAGAAGTGTTATACAAACAAGAACATTCCATGTTTTTAAAATAAAATGCCAAAAAAAAAAAAATGTGAAACTTAGATAAAAGATACTTACTGTTTGAAAACCTCCCTAAGACGTTTCTTCATTGGCCGTGTTGGCTTAAAATTAGTATACCAAGGCATCTTGGTAACCCCAGGCCAGGTGGCCTCATCAGGACCTCCACATAACTCAAAAATTTTGTTTAGTTGCTCTGGCTGCAGCAAGCAAAAATGAAGTACAAGAATTTTAAGAGGTTTAAACAAAGTTATTGCTACTGAGGTTAACAAATAGGAGTTCTCGCCAAAGGTCAAAGAAGAGATATAAAAAATACCTCATGAACACACACGAAACTAATTTAAAAAAGAAAAAGAAAAAGAACGCAATTATTTGTGTAAAAAATACGAGTATACAAGCGTGTGAAAGGACCTAATGATAATTTTTTTTTGTTGGTTTTAGGGACCTGCTCATGATGAAAATTGAAAGTATGACGAATGGTGTGGTAAGTATGATGAATGGTGTGGTAATGCTAACCTGAAGGGTCAGATTCCTACTCTCTTCCTTTTGGACAGGAACCCTCAAGCCTTTGTTGCAGATAATTATCTTTTTTTGTGGGTGGATCTACAGTTTGGAATCTTCACTTTCGTCGTAATTTGCATGATCATGAGGTGACAGAATATGTTAAACTGCTCTCATTGCTTAATAAGATTTCTCTCTGTGGAGGGCGAAGGGATGTTAGAATTTGGAAGCCAGATGCTAAAGGGCATTTTTCAGTTAAGTCTTTTTATAATGTTTTGATTAGTGTGGGTGAACAGATGGTAGGTTGGAAGAGGTTTTGGAACCCTTTTCTTCCTCCAAGAACCTTGGTTTTCTGTTGGGTAGCACACTTACATGAAATTCTTACTATGGATCAATTGAAAAGGAGAAAATTTTTTGCTGTTAATGGGTGTCCATTTTGTTTACAAGATGAGGAAACGGCGACTCACCTTTTGGTCCATTGCAACTATGCACATACGGTGTGGGCGTATATCCTTAGACTGTTCGATATGTATTGAGTTATGCCTTGTTCTATTAAGAAGTTTTTTTAGCAGTGGATTTTTAGGGGTAAATCTGTTCATGGGTGCATTTTGTGGAAGTTATCCTTATATGCTTGTCTATGGAAGTTAAGGGTTGAGAGGAATAATAGAGTTTTTTTTTTCCAAAATAAATGCAGACCTCCTGAGGAGATTGTTCGGTCTGTTGTTTGGGTTGTTTCAGAATGGGTAATGAGGAAGGCTGAATTTTTTGGAGTCTCCTTAGAAGCTCTTAATAGATCCTGGCTAGCCCACTTTCAAGGTGGAAGGCTTTCTATCCTCAGACAAAAACTTTTGTGGGAACCTCCTCTGAATGGTTTTCTTAAGCTAAATTTTAATGACCGTTATTTTCCGCATATTCAGATGGGTGGAATTGGGGGTGTTGTTCATGACTTCTTTGGAAAAATTGTCAAAAACTTTGCGGGTCCAGTAAATTGTATTGATTCAAATGGAGCTGAAATGTATGCTTTATTGGTGGGTTGACGTGAACTACATTAGTTGGGAGGCTTTCATGCAACATTGAAGGAGATTCTTTCTCTGCGATTCAGTGGGGGTTCTAGGAAGTCTTCTCATCCGTGGAATTTGGCAAATTTGGTGAAGGGGGTATAAGATATTTCGTCTCAGCTAGGAGCTTCTTTCATCATATTCCTCTTGAATCTAATGTTTTGGTAGATGGTCTTGCAAGGGAAGGAGTTTTTCGGCTACACATTTCTTTTGATGTTTAGTTTATTTGTTTGTGTTTTGTTTGGTCTTATTCGTTGTTCTTCCCTTTGTTTTACCTTTCTTTTTTGAATATATATATATATATATAAACAACTAAACTTGAAATTGAATGCTGCTTGGTAGAAAATTGTCTGGAATGGATATATATATATATATATATAAACAACTAAACTTGAAATTGAATGCTGCTTGGTAGAAAATTGTCTGGAATGGTTTCGACCACAACAACAGAGATCTAGAACTTGTTATTTTCCTAGAAATACCTCTCAATTTCTCAACATGCCACAATAGTCGAAGGAAAAAAAAATCACAAATTTTGCGAAGTTTAAATCTTACTGCCTTCTAGATCTCACCCTCATACCAATCAAGAGCTTCACACATCACACAATTATAGTAGAAGACAATGCTTTCAATGTTTAGCAAAAAGAACCCTAAAAACAATCTCAGCCACTCAAACTATCTATAGGATATTGTAAGTCAACAACACACACAATCCAAAGAAAAATTGACCAAACAATCCTTAAAACTCATAACTCTACTTTATTAAATGGAATAATACTCATCAGAGTTATACAAACACAACTAACCAACCCTAAAACTCATAACTCTACAGGAGTAAATGGGCACAACACTCATCAGAGTTATACAAACACAACTTGTCATACTTACAGGGAAGGTAACTGAACGGAACTTCTAATACATTCAATTCATGACACCAGACATTGCTTGATTTAAGAATTATGCACATATATTTAAAAACACAAATATAAATTATGATAACACTAATATTCAAATAGATTATAAAAAAAAAAAAAACCTTAATCGACACAGTCCCACATCAGGACCATGTGAAAGTATAAGACACTAACCATGTTTTTTTTAATGGCGTGTGAGGTTATAGATATGACCATATGAAGGAATATCATATCAAAGGATTGGGAAAAGAAACGAAGTGCAAGAGCATCAAAGGAATGGGACAAACCCGTCATATTCATTCTATGAACCAAAAATCAGCTTGTTTAACAATCAGAGAACCTAGAGCACATCTTATTTCCACAAGTCTAATAACTTCAATTTAACCAACAAGAAAATATCAATTTACCTCGTTTTTCCCGGGCAAAATTGGTTTTCCATGCAGAAGCTCTGCAAAAATGCATCCGACGGACCACATGTCGACAGCTGGGCCATATTTTGTAGTTCCAAGTAGCAATTCTGGAGGTCTGTCCAAAGCATTATGACCCTGAACCAATTAAAAAGCACAAGAAAAAAAAGTGTCTTTCTTGAAAGCTAAAAGGAAGGGTGACTGCATGATATTTAAAATCCTCCCTCTAACTAACTTAAGTAAAGGAAGTATGATAATTTACCTATACCACAAAGTAATCACACGATTTGTAAGATTTGCATTATGGTCACCAGAGAATGAGCGTGCAAGACCAAAATCTGCAAGCTTTAGATTTCCTTCATTATCAATCAGAAGATTAGATCCTGCAACAATAGATGTAGAAAAGAAATCATGTTGGCTACAAAAATATATCAAATCCAGCAAAAGATAATACCACTAAGTTGATAATAACCTTTGATGTCGCGATGAAGTACTTGATTAACATGACAATAATGAAGTCCAGTCAACAGCTGCCTCATATAGCACTGTTAAGAAAAATGAGTTAAACAAAATTTCCAATAATAGTCAAGTTAATCAGAAAACATTGCTTCCTTGAAGCAGTTCGGGTAACAATACCTTGATCTGGGGAACTGAAAACCGCATCCCAGGGCGATCAGCAAGACCCGTCAAATCATGGTCCATGTATTCAAACACCATGTAGATGCTGCCTTTATACTTATTCCCATCTGCTGTTCCAATTAAATATAGGAAACATCAGAAAGGTGCCAAATGATACACCTTATAATCTTAATACTTTAATAAACTAAACTTATATCTTTTTTAGCAGTATCTAGATCAAAATAATGTCCCAAGAATGGTACAGATGGCACCTAACAACCTAATTAACTTTTGAAATGCCCACCTTTGCTTCACCCAACCTGCTCAAATCACTAGCCCCCTCTTTATATGACATCGCCAAAATTTAAATCCAACGACGGCAATGACCATCAGATAGATATTAGAGAAGTTTTAACCATATAGATACTGCACATGTAAAACTCTCAATACATATCTCTCTCTGATTCGAGTGAAATCACGGACATGCATAAAATATATATACGGGAGGTGCTCCTGTGAGAGTATCTCTCACCTTATTATGAGAGATAGAGGTGGGTGGGGGCCCTCACATTTAAGTTGTTGGCATTGGATATGGATGTGCGGGCCCCCATCTTATCTCTCATATTAAGGTGAGAGCATCTCTCATACGAACATCTCTTTAAATATATATATATTTAAGGAGAGTGATATGTGCAGGTTAGATTTAAACAAAGCACGCACCACATAGGTTAAATCAGGTGATCAGCTCTCAATATGGAAGCAATGCCACTGAAAGCAGTAATCATGTGTGTGTGAGTATAATATGAAGTCTATACTGTGTGTGTTTGTAATATGAAGTCTCAATCCTCCCAAGACACCTAGCAGGGAGAGAGAGAGAGAGAGAGAGAGAGAGAGAGAGAGAGAGAGAGAGAGAGAGAGTCCAAATAAATCTGTGTAACATTGAACCACACACCTGACCGGCCTTGCTCATCCTTTTCAGGGCCTGGAAGATAATTCCAAGAAATTTTTATAAGCCTTTGAATCTAATGCCAGATCCAAATGATTATACAATGAATTAAAAGGTAAATGAATAGCAAATGAAACCTGGAGAAGTGACGATCTCTTTCAACTGAATAACATTTTCATGGTGCAGCTTCTTCAAAATCTTAATTTCCCGTATGGCAGTAATTGGAAACTGCTAAGCAAGAACATAGGTTAGGTATTCTCAAAGTAAGCTGCAAGTATACATAGTCACACACCATTCCAAAAAAAACAAAAAAAAAAGGTATACATAGTTACACACCATCCAAACAGAAAACAACGCTTTCACAATTAACTAGTCATTTATATTTTTCTGGGATTTTAGAGTACAAATAAGAAAGATGGACGGCACATACCCCTTCTCTCTCATTGTCCATTCTAATCTTTTTCAGAGCAACAATCTCCCCTGTTCTGATCTCCTTTGCCATATAAACTTGGCTGCAATGACGAAAATACAATGAATGCTATTTAGGATTCTCCTAAAATTATTCAACCAAAAGCCATAAATGAATAACACAAGTTACTACAGTCTACAGATAATAATGGCTCATTGACAATATAGGGTTCAATTAACAATCTAAAGGAACAACTTTGTGTAATAAGTATGCATTTTTCTTGAGGAATCTCATCAATAACAAAAATGCTACAATGTCGAGTGAAATATCCAAAAGGCGAAGATATTGTTGAAACATCAACTTGTAGACACACTTTACATCTCCTCTTGCCTGTCATTCTCCCTTGTATATGTCTGTTCGTCGTAATAATATCGTTAACTACTTCTTAGGGGAAAAGAGGGGAAACAAGATAAGTTTACTAAGACATTCAGGATAGCAGGGGAAGCAGAAAAGGGGATTTGTAGAATATGCATTGCAGTTTAATGTATCGGCTCGAACGATTTGTTCCGTGTTTCATAATAACTAACAAAGCAATCTTTTTTAGGGGATTATCTTCTGGAGGATCAATTACGATTTCCTGCCTCTTCTCTATAACCCATGACGTACAATTATCGAAATCTGGCATAAACTAGGGCTTTCAAAACTTCCAACAAACATGTTTCTACAATAACACAATGACATAGCGATCAACTTATGCACAATCAATCCAACAAAAAGAAATATATACCAACTGAGTCAAACCCACCAAAACGACAACATTCATTAAAACCCAAACGAAACGAATTCCTCTGTTCTGTAAGTTGAGAAAAAAAATTGCGATTTTCAGAGTCCTAAAGCAATACAAATCAAGAAGCTCTCTTTTTCACATAATCAAACGGACATGTTGGATTGAGATGGAAGAAAACGATCAAGAAACTCTCTTTTTCACGTAATCAAACGAACATGTTCGATTGAGAAGGGGGGGAAAACGAGAAAGATGGAATCTTTTGAACGAGATCTGACGTACCCGTAGGTTCCTTCACCGATCTGCTCCAGCTTCTCGAAGCAATCGACGCTTCGAGATCCCCATGAAGGAGATTCATCGAGATTGAGCTGCCCGGGGGCTGCTGCCGCCATCCTTCTTCCTGCAAACAAAAACCCTAATACCCCAATACCGACCAAGGGATTCCCCGAGAGAGCGGAGAAGCGAAACCCTAGCAGGAAGTCGGCCGACGAAGGGAGTTTGGTGTAATTAAATAAGTATATGCATACAAGTGTCCGCGTTTGGGAAGAACTCATGGGAGCACCGGATGCCTTAAATAGATAGTGGGGCCCACCCCGCAATCCATCCAATTCGACCATAAAAGTGGGAACACCCTTTTGATTCTCGATCAATTTTAGGTTTGACATCCATCCAAATCGATGGGACCGTTTGATCAATTGTGTACTCATTCTAAATAATAAAAATTTATTGGACATTGATTTAGTATTTGGGATGGTGATTCAAGCCTCTATCACCATATAAAGGTGGGCCCTATAAAAAATAATTGGTGCTCATCTTGGGTGGATGTTATTAATTAGGGAAAATTTCAAAACAGGGCCTAAGTTTTTTTCAGATTTCAAAACAGGACAAAATTAGATTGTGATTTCAAAACAGGACATAAGTTTTCCAAAACCATTTCGATCGAGGACATCCGGTGAATTTTAAGAAGTTCCGGCCGTTGTTTCCCCACTTTTTTTCAAAATCCCGAAAATGCCCTTTTAGGGCTTAAGTTCAGAGAGAACGATCCTCCTTTTCCTATTCCCCTCTTTCCATTTCATTATTCTCTGTTCCTTCACCATTTCAAAACCGGCGAGCATCTTCTCTTCTCCGACGAGCACCAGCGAGGAGTGATCGTCCACGGGACTGCAGGCCAAGGTATTTTCTCATTCCTTTCTTCTCTCCTTTTCCCCTTTCCATTTTCCCTCTTTCTCAGTCATGGGAAACGAATAGCCCTATAAATGGTGAATATGAACTGAAAATGAGTGCACGAGATGCTGTAGATGCTTTTCTCGATGGATCATGTTATATAGTGATTCCCAGCGGTGCCCTGTCAAGATACTGTAGATGCTTTTCTCGATTTCTTGGGCTGTTTTTAATAGCAATTGGTGAGAAAAAGAACATAGAATCATTCAATACTTCCACTCATATAAGAACCCACAAGTTTATAGAAACAGCTTTAAAACAAGTGTACGAGGATAGAATAAGAAACCCAAATACAAAATGTTGCTTCCACACATTGAAAAACATAGAAAAGCTTCCACAAACAGAAGAAATAAGCAGATGGAGTGCAGACAATAAGCAGTCTAAATCCTTACAAATATCCTGTTTCTCATGAAAATGTAGTAGAAACAGAATTAATCCGAAAAGGGACTCAAAGATTGCATGAGCTATAAACACAAGTTGCCAGCCACTCCAAGCTTCTGTCCATAACTTGGGTTTGTAATTCTTGTTGGGAGAGAAGAAATCACAGTAAAAACCATTGCAGGTATTGATCTGTTGTAATATTGGCAGGAGTTATAAAACTTAAAAAAGAAATAGAAGGATATACCATACTTGGAAGAGAAGATAATTTACTAAAACTACAAAGACACTAAAAGCTCCAACTGCATTACACTCGGAATTTAGTCTTCAAAGCTAGAAGAAATCTCCAACAACCACGTCCCAACAAATTAAGAAGATCAAAGTAAAGAAAAACTTGAACCTGTTAATGGCATCTATGTCAATACTATTATAAGGGAAAGTTAAGGTAGTTCTTAGATGGAAACCAATTCCCAAATGGTTTGAAATAGTTTGGCAGAATAGATTCTGTTCTACTATGCCTTTTCTGGGTGGATGCATAAATTGAAAGCAACACATTGTGCAGGAAACCTTTCTATAAATTGAAAACAACGCATTGTGCAGGAAACCTTTCTACTTTGCTAATTGATATTAAATTATCTATATCATTAAATTAGAAAAATGAGAGATTTTCAAGAACCCATATCATTAAATTCATTAGATTAAAGGGAAAAACAAGATTTTTTTTTTTTTTTTGGTAATGAGTTTGAACTCTATTCAATCCTCCCCCAGCCAAAAGTGTGCTGCCGAATTGGAAACGTCCACTTGATGCAAAATTAGGTACATCTGATGTGTTTTTTGATCTCTTCATTTTCTTCTATTCTGTGAACAAGAACCCAATAAATAGCCTTTGACTTTTCCGGTTTAGTCACCAATGGCATTCCTTATCAATGCATTCCTCCACACATAATTAGAGCAGAGAACAGCACAATGCTGAATTTGTGAGTTTTGTGCTTTGTTATTTGATTCAGTCATTCAATGACTATGTTGTGATTTTCAAAACTTTATGGATTTTTTTGTAAATTAGTGATCTTTTGTTAATATAAATGTAAAGGGCTTGTCAACACATTGCTGAATCCAACCCTCATGGCCCGTTTGGCTGTTTGGCATAATTATAGTGAACCCAATTCCATTTATTTAATAATTATTTGTTGATGTAAACATCTGATTATATCATTGGTATGAAACATCTGATTGTATATTTTTTTTAGTATTTTATCAAATTCATATGTATGGTTGTGAGATTTCTTATTTCATTGCATTTGTTCTCTTGTTTAGATGGCATCAGGCTCGCATTACATTAACTCTGACAATGATGAATTAGATGAGTCATACAATCCTGATAGTGAGGATGATGTATCACAACATGATTTTGAACTTACTGATTCGGAATGTGCTAATTTTCAATATGAAAATGAAGGAAATGAGCCTGCTACTAGAATTGGTGTTGAAGATGCAAACTGGCATATAGCATTAGTAGAAGAGGCAGAAGGTTGTGTTTTATTTATTTCTTGACTTACTTCCTTATATGTATCATTTTATATTTTGATGACAATAATAATCCTTTTTTTATACTATTGCAGGTTTGTGGAGTGGGGGAAGACATTATCTATAGATTGACTACATTTTTTGGATATGAAGACATATACAGATTGACACCATTTTGAATATGAAGACATATACGGATTAAACTATTTTGGATATGAAGACATTATATAAAGATTGACTACATTTTGGATATTTTGTTTATGTGTTTACAAATTATGTAATGCTAACATGTGACATATGTGAGGGATATAGACATGTGATATAGTATATAGACATGTGATATACTGGACAAGTGAGGAATTTTATTGCTATCTTTGCACATCAGTTGAACTAAAATTTGATTGCAACAAGAAGATCAGGTTTCTTGTGACCCTGAATTCATTCCTATGTAGATTCCTTATTCTTGTTTTTCTTATATATCAGGTAACAAAATAGTGCTTGGAGAAAGCCATTTCTGTTTACGATAATGTTTAGGAAAATTGGAAAGAGGATAAGGTTTGAAGATTATGAATGACTCTCTGTAACAACCAGTGTATACATGGTGCACTATTCTGTATACAGATTACATAATGAAGATATGGGCCCCAACATCTAGATTCATTTCACTGCATTAAATTGGTGCAGGCCTCTGATTGTTTTTGAAGTCTGAACATAATGCATGCAGAGAGTGTTGTCAACATATATACCGCCACTTTACCTTTTCAAATTCATAAATAATCAGTAGTCTTTATTTATTCTTATAAATAACAACCACTGTTATTAGAGAATCTTGCCTTAGATCTAACAATGTGTCAAATAAACTCAGTCATCAATCCTTGTTAATTTGACTCAGATTTAGTGATCTTTCCCTGTTGATGCCTGAGGTTTATTCTGAACCTGGTTATGTCCAATGTAATATCCATATCTTTGCAACAAATGACATCATATTTCATCAATCAGTCCAAAATTGATGTCTCACTCCTTCGGCTAACAGCAATTTTAAAATTAATAGAGGTAAATATTGGTAAAAGTAGAAAAAAGAAGAAAATTATCATTTCTAGCTGTCGTAAAAACATGAGTGCTCATTGTAAGATCCCGGTGCATGTTTTCATCTACTGAAATATAGCATACAACTAAGTTAAATGAATTCTTTTGGTGTAGGTTGGAAATCCTCTGACTGATGATTTTTATGATTACTTGGGGGCCTTCCAATACATGTGGACAATTGGTTTGTTATCTGATGAGAGCTATAAACTTTTGAATCTTTTCTGTGATTGGACATCATTCCTGCAATCCTCACCCGAGTGTAAAACAGTCCATGATCTTGCAAACAAAGAACTTGGGAACATTTATGTATACAGCATATTCACTCCATCCTGCACTGAAAATGTAACATCTGAAGTCTTCCCCACTTGTTGACATGAAGGGGGTGAATAAAAAGGGATGAATCAATTTAAGCAGACTACCCTTGAATACACATCAAACAAGAGTACTGTTGAGAAACATTGAGAGTGGCTTCATGATATCCGGTAACACTATTGCTACAAATGCTAATCTTATTTGCAAGCCCTCACAACCAAGCAAGCAGACTTTTTAAGATTGTTTGTCCCCCAATGTTCAGTCTCAGCACCTGTTGGATCATATCCTAACCATACATCATGACAAACCAAAGTCATATAAGTCAAAACAGCTGTGATTCATATCTTGGCAGACTCAATACAAACCAGACCATCCAAGGCACTGGTTCTCATGAATCTCATCATGGAAGAAATTATGATAGATTTGAGGCACGGAAGAAATTGGATTGAAACATGCTACTTCTTTACTATTAATACTAGTTCAGCTAACACATCAAATTTCAGTTCGTATTCGCCATATTGGCCACAAAAATTACACAACATATAATCACGATAAAAGCAAATAATTTGCGAGGTAGCTCTACTTTTGCGTCCAACTTTGCATCAATCAAATTCAGCCTTGTTTCCATGCGATCCAACTTTGATGACAAATTACAAAGTTCTCTGTAAGAAAGCAAGATTGGTTTACAGCAGAATTAGCATCCTCCATTTCGTCCATGGATATTTCATCTTTCCAAATAAACATCCCGCATCCATTTTCACCCTAAAAACAATGAGGTTAATTAGTTCCTTGTTTTATTTTCTTTGAATGAATTGAAGAGGAGAAGGAAAAAAACTCACATTCCAGTCTAGGCATTTCCAAAACTTTCTACCGGTGTTAGATGGGGTATGGGAAGTCTTTAAAATCATATATCCACGCCCACAAGTGCATTTTGGAGCCCAATGCAAACTTCGAACACGAGATGAATTTGACCTGCCTATAAATTAAAACAATCACATTATAAATCCCATAAACAACCTAAACCTTGATGGACTGTTAACAAATAAAAAAAAAAAATCTTAAATTGGACACTTACTCGTACATGATTGCGTTGCCATGGATAAGAATCACCTGTTCATTAAACTGAAATTAACATCAATATCATTATAATTGGAGATATATTCTCAACTGATTTTCTCTTCTTATCATATATAAATGACCCAGTTTAATAGCTTCTTTTATGAAATTGCTTAATGTTATGACTGTAAACACCTAATTATAATTTCCAAGTTAACACATGATATATGTAATTTCATAAAAGAAATCAATTATACACATATTCTAAACCTTTTTCATCCATTAAATTCACGTGATCAAGACAGACAAGCTAAAGCTTCTCAACCTTGAGTGTGTGGGCATGGAGGTGGATGGTATGTTGTTCAGCAGAGTTTTTGGTAAATATGGGCGTGTGAAATTTGCAGTTGGTGAAGATATGGATAAAGTGCAAGTGAATTTTTCTGCTGAGGGGGAGACTCATTTGCGCGTGCAGGTGAAAATACCTTACCAGTCTTAGTGAAATTATGTTGTGAATGCTGCATCAGTCCAATAGCAGGAGATAATGCATGGTGGGCCCTCCTGCAGCAAATGTGGAGTCCCATTTTAGCGTGTGAGATTTGTTGCGAAACTCTGCAGGCGAAATTTATTTATGCCCTCCAACGGTTCTCAATCTTGAAAAACTATTCGGTGTGTGAGATAGAGGGGCCTGTGTTTGAGGGAGAGGTGGACGTCTTGGAGCTCCTTCTGTTACCTCGCCATATTCGCCATGGAAAATGGAAAATCAAATTTCAGTTCATATTCGCCATTTAGGGCTATTCGTTTCCCATGAGTGAGAAAGAGGAAAAACGGAAAGGGGAAAAGGAGGGATGAAAGGAATGAGAAAATACCTTGGCCTGAAGTCCCGTGGACGATTACTCCTCGCTGGTGCTCGTCGGAGAAGAGGAGATGCTCGCCGGTTTTGAAATGGTGAAGGAACAGAGAAAAATCGTTGGAAAGAGGGGAATAGGAAAAGGAGGGACATTCTCTTTTTAGCTTAAGCCCTAAAGGGCATTTTCGGGCTTTTGAAAAAAAGTAGGGAATAAATGGCCGGAAAATCTTAAAATTCACCGGATGTCCTCAATTGAAATGGTTTTGGAAAACTTAAGTCCTATTTTGAAATCACGATCTAATTTTGTCCTGTTTTGAAATCTGAAAAAAACTTAGGCCCTGTTTTGAAATTTTCCCTATTAATTACTATAATGATGGAGGTGGCCTTAGCTTTAGCCTTAGCCTGCCAATTTTGATGGGTTTTTTTTTTTTTTTTCAATATTGAGGGTCGGATGAATGTGAAAAAAAAAAAAAGATTTTATGAATACTAGAAAATCAAAAAAATAAACCACAGCACATTATTGTAGCCGTTGACTTAAGGGCCTTGAAATTTAGCCATTGCTAAAAATAAATATTAAAAAAAAAGGACTCAATCCAATCAAGGGCGAACCCTTAAAATTCAACTTAGGGGGTCCATGTAAAAGAAATACTGGGATGAGCGCAATTGTAAAAAAAAAATAACTTTTAAAAAATGTATGGTGTTTTTTAAAAATATCTGATATAGGTGGGGCTTCAACTCCCAGACCCATGTACCTGGGTCCGCCCTTCAATCCAACTACGAGTGGAGGTTTGATGGGCATAAAATTAAGTATGGTGGCAGACTATGAAATAATAAGAATGTGAAAAGAGCTATACTAGTTAAAGTAGATCTTATAAAACTGGACTTCACATGCAGTCTTCTTCAAGAGAGGAAATTCTCCTTTTAATGATTATAAAATTTTTAGATAAAATATATCTTTAATGATAACTATTTAAGACAAGTGGTAGGGGAGCTTGCTTTTAGAATTAGAAGAGGCCACTGGTTCAAACATTATCCATGCAATTGGGGCTGGAAACAGGAGAGCTCCGGATTGCAATCATATTGGACCCGGAACCAAATCCATTTATAAATAACGATTCTAGTTTGGGGTTCGATTCCGACTCGGCGCCTATTTTATTTGTTCCATACCCAATTCAGATAAGAGGATCCGCATTTGGTTCAGGAATTATATCTAAATGAAGGACTAAGTTTTAAATCCAAAATTAGGTATAACTTTTTTTCGTTTTTTATTTTTAGTTTTTTCTTAAAAAAATATATATCATTCAACTTATAACAATATATCAAGTGTACTAGCTCCAATATTAAACATTAAAAATGTCCAATGAAATTTGAATTTGAGCTACAATTTACAACATTAAAGACTCGTACGTTAGGTCCTGGGCCTACGTGTCAAAAGCCAGTATGGATCTAGGACTGAACCCGTTTATTAATCGGAACCTAATTTAGGTTCAGAACTTGGACCCACTTATGAATTAAGACCTAAAATAAGTTTCGTACCCCATTTTTTTTACCAATCACAGCTTCTGGATAACTGAATAATTGAATATCCATTTGCATCCCAATTTACATTATATTTTTTACTATTTAAATATACAGCATGGGTAGGTCTATGTCTAGTTGGGTCCATTGGACTTGTTGATACTTGCCTTCTGCGCCGTTGGACTTGTTGATGCCTGACGTTTACATCCTCTCCTGTTTTTAAAGGGACCACTGACTAAGATTACCAACTATTGTTTTGTAAAGTTATGATTCTAATTTTGGCCCTCAAAGACGGTTTGATTTATGTCTATGCCTAGACATTGGGTTTGATCCAAATGCAGGTTCACTTCCCATCATTTACAGATCAAAAAATGGGTATAAATATGTGGGGATTTTAATTGGTAATTTTGGATGATTTGAATTGTAAATGGACGGTATATATATATGGGAAATTCCTATTTCAAAAGGGGAGTTTCTGTCCCTATATATTAGCCAATAATTTAAAAGAATGTATAAAATATCTACAGTTTAGGAGAATATTTAGGAGGAGAGAAAATGGATAAGCGTACCATTGATAATACTCCTAAAACTGTGGATATTTTATAGGTTCTCTTAAATCATTAGCTAATCGATTATGGCAGTTTTTGAGAATTTCATACATATATATATATATGGGCTTGATGGGCGAGGAATCAATCCTCAGGCAGCAAGGTAGGTTTCTTTTAGAGAGAGTACAGGTACATCAAATGAAGAAAAAAAAATTGTAAAAAAAAAATGTCATACCTATGGAATTTAATTGCATTAATTTTTTTTAAAATTTATCCACAATTATACTATACTAAAGCTAAGGGTTAATGATTTTGACACAAATTACACAACTTTATTTTAAATATTACATATTCTCTTACCACTCTCCAATTCTTCGATTATTATCCCACCCCACTTTTTATCTTTTCATGCAACAACTCACTTTGTATAAATGTTCTTCTATCCTATCTTTTTAGCTTAGATGACAGCTCATTAACTACTCTTTGTTGGAAAACTATTGTGTTTGTAATCTTTTTGCAAAGATGAAATGGGTAAAGGTTCAAATTTTTATATTTTTATTCAAATTCAAAGCGATGAACATCAATGATAGAAATTTTTCCCTATATTTTCTTTATCATGATTCGCTACCATGTATTTACTAAATTAAATTTGAAAATAATTCATTCACATAATTTTATAAAAAACACATTCAAATTATTTATTAAATTTCATTTTAAACTGCAGCATAAATTTATGTTAATTAATTATTTTTATAGTATACATTACATTGAAGCACGAATGCATGGTGCTTGCAATGGGGTCTGTTTCAACGAAGCCGGCAGGAAAACGCAGAGGGGTAAAATAGTAAACGTAGTCAAAACTTGTTAATATTTACGCTCAAACCACCATCGGTCCATCAGTAAAACTCCATACAACTCAAGGGTATTCCAGTCAATCACAAACAAACTTCCATATATTTCCACACTGGTTTCGACTTCTTCCTGCTCTGTCTTTCTCCTCCAATCTCTCTCAAACCCTAAATCCTAAAAGTCGAAAGTTTCGATTTTTATACCTTGGAAGTGGTGATTTGAGGTTTAGATTTCGAATCCTGGCGTGAATTTCGTTTGTGTTTGAAGATCGAGCGAGAATTTTCTTTTCTTCTTCTATGGCGGAAGGAAGGCGATATGCACTTAACACTCAATTAGGTAAGGATTTGGAGTTCAGTTCGTTACTGCAATTTCTCTTTTTTCTGATTTCTTGATTGGGTTTCTGTTCTAACACGTTTCAGTTGCTCAATTGGGGTTGAATGACTTTTATCTGTTTTAGAACAGTTATACAGATTGGAGCAACTGATTGACTTTGCTCTTGGGTTTGGGGGAATGATGCGCGCGTGTGTGTGTTTATCCAATTATGTGATCTGGGTCGTGTAGGAAGTTTGAGAGCGAGTATGATACTGTTCTTAATCGTTCCCGCACCATGTCTTTGTTGGAACTCATAGCACTATTGAATTTTGGTGGATGAGTCTGATGGTATGTAGGGATTGGATATCCAATTTGTCACTCCAAACATATAAGAACAAGGTAAGTTGCCCCCCATTGATCTGCTAAGGCTGAGATGATGATGATGGCGATGACAGCAAAAGCATTGTTTCAAGTCGGGTCGAGTGGAGAAGTAGAATTCATAAAGGGAAACCTAGATGGATGGAACAAGACTTTGATGATGGTGGTGGATGGTCTCACATGCTCTGTATTATTTATTTATTTATTTTGTGTGTGGAAATATGCTCTGAGCATCTTCTTTTCATCCTATTAACTGTGTCTCATCTCAATGCCAGTGGTAGAAACAAATGGATGAGCATATGGGCAATTCATCTTATCCGCATAGTTGCAAATTTGTTTATTTTCTTTGTTGCTTATGAATCCGATATGCTCCTTGTGAATGTGCAGATATTGAGCAGATACTTTTGGAAGCCCAAAGTCGATGGCTGCGTCCACCTGAAATTTGTGAAATTCTTCGAAACTATCATAAGTTCCGCATTGCTCCGGAGCCTCCGAATAAACCACCAAGTATGATCCGATATATGGATGTGTTCTCATATATAAATACATTAATAATCACCTGGGGCCATGTCAATCATGGGGGAGGTGGGGAATTAAAAGATAAATATGGCACCTATCCGTGTGCACAATTTAAAGTCCGTTAGATGATCCTTATCCCTTGATTCATGGCCCTGAAGTTTGATGGTTTTCAAAGGCATGATTTTTTAAGGATTTCAAGCCGACAATGAGTAACACTCTGATAAGTGTCAAACCTAGGGCTTGTCACATTGTTGGTGGGGTATTGGATGTGAGGGGGTTGGATTGATCATAGGAGGCCCCACATCCCTAAAAAAGGGGCGTCTGCACGATCATTCCCATGGGAGCATTTCTTATATGTATTTATATATAGCCCATTCTCTTATGTGGATGTCTCGCATGGTGCGAAACAACCCATGGGGCCCATAGTGTGATCAATCCGAGCCCATCATCCTAACACCCCCCAACCCCACCCACGCAAAAAATAATAATAAAAAAAAAAAAAATGAAAAACATATGTTATGGATTTCAGTCGTTTTATTCCGATCCAAATGGACTGTACTGTTGGATTAAAAAAATTTGTGCATTTTAAGTTTTTAACACTGTTAAAGTTGAGGGCCACAAATAAAGGGGTTAGGAATTAGGATTATGAGATTGGCTTGAAATTTTACATATGGGGTGGTCCGGTATGGATTTTAAATGCATAACACTGTGGAGCCCATTAAATATTGGTAATGCATTTATAATAGCACAGAACTTTATATTCTTACAACATGCTGAAGCAATCTAGGACACATGGTTAATGAATTAGCAACTTTTAGAGGCATCTCTAGTTATTTTGTTCTTTTGTTCAACATAATAATTTGTGGACATATCTTACCATGTCATGTTATTCCTTGTCAGGTGGTTCACTTTTTCTATTTGATCGGAAGGTACTGCGATACTTTCGAAAGGATGGCCATAACTGGAGGAAGAAAAAAGATGGAAAGACGGTTAAGGAAGCTCATGAGAGGCTAAAAGTAAGAAAAAAATATTTATTTGCAGCTTTTGGAAGACATCACATCTTTCTTTCAAGCAATAAAATGGAGTATGAATATTGTATAGCAATGAATGCTGTACCCTAATGTAATCTGTTTCCTTGGTTGAAAGGCATTGTTTTTATTGAGTTCCTTTTTAGCACTTTTTTAGCACTTTCTCCAATCATATTTTTTTTACTAAATTTTGAAGTAATTATGTAATTCTAGGCTGGAAGTGTTGATGTATTACACTGCTACTATGCTCATGGAGAAGAGAATGAAAATTTTCAAAGACGCAGTTATTGGTTGCTTGAAGAGTGAGTATGCATACAAGTTTATGTTTCAGGTGTTTTTCAGTTTTCTTCTTTCTTTTTTTAAATAGTCAATTTGTTTCTACATGCTCCTTTTACCCTTTACTATTTCTTGTTAAATTAATCTTGTTTTCTTATGTTCCATAACATATAGGGTGTGCACTGAATAGGGATTGGAGTGACAGCAGAGAACCTTTTTTTAGACATTTAAATTCCAAATGGAGGACCATAACGGAAAGAGTTCTGCTCCAGACATGATTCTCTCCAACATTTAGACACTCAGTTTGAGGCAGTCTGGAGGGAAAATAATTGATGTGCATGCCATTTCTTCATTCCTTTTATTTCCATGGTGCTGCTTTTTATGACAATCTATCTGTTAATTTGATCTCAAATTCTAGTCTTAAAAGTCTTGGTCATGTCAGCTGAAATCTTTATGATCATAAATATATTAGACGATTGCTTAAGAATATTCCTTGATCTTTCAACTACAGAGATTTTAATACCATATATCATTGTTGCTAAAGAAATTAATTTGCCATTTTTTCATGTATTCTAATTGTTTGCTTGATCATATTATTTATTCGTTGACACATCAGGATGGTGATAACTTGCTTTTCTACTTCATTGTTGATCTTTCATCTCACCTCTACTTGTATCACTAAGGTTCCATCTTACGTGCAAACCCAGGAAAATTATGGCCTTTAGGTGATATGCTACAGCTCCTACCATGAATTCCATTAAGGTTTTAATTTCGAAGTTACTTCTGTGGATCATAATCCCTTGGTTGCTTTGTAGTTTTTCTCTTGGTGAAAAAACCTTCTTGCTGTGTTTACTTTCTGTTTGGTTACTTACATATTTGCCTGTTGCCGCAGAGACTTGATGCACATTGTGCTCGTCCACTATCGTGAAGTGAAGGTTGAAACTCGTTCCTCCACCCATGTGAATAGTTTTGTGTTTTGTTTGTAGTTTAAAAATCAGATGGACTGGATTTCTTGAACAAACTCCACAATCACAGTCAAATGCAATGTGTGCTACTTCTCAGTTCACTTCTTATGCTGTTCCGTTCTCTGTAATGGTGTATATGTCGTTTGGTCGAGTTAGAGATACTGTTTTGTATCCTGGTTGTGGGGACCTGCAAGGATTATTCAACTACCGATATGCCTATATATGCATGATGTTCCAGTTGGTAGCTGACATTTTTCTTTTAAAAGTCGGCGACATTCCATCAGCTTATAATTGTATGCGAATAGGTTTGCTGAGATACCCAGTGGGCTAACTATCTACCTACATTATCTTATAATACTGGAGTAAAAATTTCGTTATGACTGTTGATATACAGAAGTTAAACATCGGAAAATTTAGCCATTCACATAGAAATGTATAAAATAAACACGGTACCTTACTTTTATATAATACTTAATGAGAGAAGAAGCCTTGCTTTATTGCTTCATAATTGTGTACAACATTATTATTTATTTAATATTTAATAACAATTACCTTGCGTGCTTGTTTGATAGTGCTAAAGTCTTTCTGTCATCACTGAAGTAGTGACGTTGCTTCTTTTTTAAGTTCTTATAAATCAAAGAATTTTGCAGTAAGCCCAAAAGAGTCACCTTGATCCAACATGCATTTTAAATGAAAAACAGTGACAATTTCCTCGCATATGAGCAACATAATTAACAGAATTATGTCATTTGCTTTAGAAGATACAGAGGGTGAAGTGCCCAGCATTTGTTCCCTCAATTTAGGATGGCTATATCAAAATAATATCTGTTATACAGAGACCATTTTTTTTAGCAAAATTTGACCAACACTCCTAGAGGCTAATAAAAGCACTTTGATTATAAAATACTGCGTCCTTGTCAAATCTTGTGGTTCAGAACCTATCCTGAGGCAGCAATTAAGGCTATGAATCCAAACCTGCTTTTAAACCTAGCTATAGCCTTGAGAAAACATTGAAGACTATTATTATCCATCCTGTCAAACTTTCATCACGTGTATCTATTACTACACTGATTTTTCTTGAGCTATTGTTGGATTGCAAGATTTGCAGAATTCTTTGTTTTCCTCTGCCTTGTCGTCCAGAGTTTTGACATATGATATTTATATTTACTTGGTTGTATATAACTTGATTTCCCATGTGTTTATTTTTTAGGGTAACAAAGTAAACTATAGTAGAACCCGAGACTCCGAGGAAACTTATCAAGTTCCCTCACGAACAATGGATACTTCTAGCCTGAACAGTGTGCATACATCTGAACTAGATGATTCTGAGTCTGGTATGGATACTTATGCAATTTTTACTTTTATTATGTTTATCTTCAGTTAAATTAAGTGATCACATTCACAAGAATCTATCCGGGATGAACTTATTCACGTTTTCAATGATGAATCCCATCCCCCAGTACAGCTAAAGCAAAATTCATGCAACAGATAACCATCAAGCAAGTTCCAGATACTGCTCTTTTCTTGATGAACTGTCTGAGGACAGACCTGCGATGAATAACCCGATGGATGCTGGTCTCCTAAACTCTCACCTCCCAGTCTCATATCCAAGTGAGCGAACTAAGCTGCATAAATCTTATGGACACCTTGTGATTTTCTTCCATTTATGCCTATGCCTACATGGTATATTAACTGGATTGTACTATATGGCAGGTGATTATCATGGAAAGCAGTTAAACGTTGCTGGGTTTAATTTTATGACACTGGGTCAAGATAATTTAACAAGAGTTGTTGGTTCTGAGTTTGGTTTAACCTTTCAAGATCCCGGGAAACAAAATTGTGTGGCGTCTTGGGCAGAAGCCTTGGAACATACTGGAACACAGTCTCACACTGCCTCTATTCTACCGCCAGTTTCTTCTACAAAACCTACAAGTATAATGGGCATACCCAAGCCAGAAAATGTGATAACTGGACATTTTTTCACAGAAGCCTGTGGTATCAAGCAACAGGTCGTGGCTAGCCCACTGGGGCAAGCGCAATGGCAGGTGCGTACTTGTCACAACCATCTTTTTTCTGGTATTTAACAGATCAGTTTCTTTGCTGTCTATCTCCATGAAATTGTATTTGTTTCTACAGGAAGGAATTGGAGATGTGTTTAAATTGCTATTCTGATTTCTCATTACCTTATATTGGTTGAAATTTTTTTGTATTCAGCATTGATCTAGTTTTCCTATACTGTTGTGCGAGGTCAATGTTTTCTCCATCCGTTTTCATTTTTCAAAGAACTTGGATTCTAGAAGAGATTTAGTAAACACAATACTAACCTGTTAGCTGCTTCTAGGCTTCAAATTTATTGACAAAATGACCAAGCTCCTCTTGTACTGTTATGTGGTTCCAAGAGATGAAATGTAATAGAATGGGGGGGCAGCTGATAGTCATAGCACTGAACTGAAGACCTATTCCTTTGGATCTTTTTGAGCTGATTTGCCTCACCAACTGGAATTTGAAACAAACATAGATAGTAGACCAGGCGTTTCGACAAAATAGATTTTGTAAGGGTAATTCGAGGCACCGAAAGACCGATAGAACATCCAAGATGCCAATTTTTCCTTCAAATTTGTCTACAATGGGGGATCACATGGAAGAGGATCTCCAATTAGCTCCAACATGTAGACCAAGATCACTAAAAACTTCTGAACTTGGAGTATGAATGTGTCATGGAGTATCATCTGTGAACTGAAGATGGGAAATTTCCACCTGAATCACTCTCACTTTGAATCCTCTCCATAATTGTTTATCTATCAAGAATCTACGAAGCGCATTTGCCACACAAAGTATGCTTGGTTAAAAGACTCAAAACCTATCGAGCAAATAACTATTTTCATATTGAACTTCACAAGATATCCCATGTTTTTAATCATTAACGACGAATTATATTAAGATGAAAAAGCTTACAAAGAGAGATCTGCACCCTATCACAAAGATAGGGGCACAACAATGGTAAAAGGGGGATATACCAAAGAAACTAAAAAAAATACATGGTGAAAGCAACCAAATCTGAGCTCCTTTCCACACCTTGTTTCACCAAAGGATCCGCAAAGCTATTAGCTGTCCGCCCAGCATGATGAAAGACAACTTTGATCGAAGACAAAATAGACTTGATCTCTTTGAAATAAAAGTTGAATCTCCATGGACCCTTTGCAGAAGAAGACACCCAAGAGTTAGCATTGAGAGAATTGCTTTCCACAATTAAAGAAGACTAAAGGGTGTTGCAACTTGCAACAAAGAGATGAAGAGCTTCAGGAATAGCCACCTCCATTGCTTTGTTAGTTCCATCAACATCCTTAGAGAACATGAGCAAAATGATCCCTTGGCCATTCCTAATCCCTCCCTCCTACACCCGCTCGACCAGGTTTATGCCTTCGGCTCCATCAACATTCAACTTCAAGAGATTCGCCGATGGAGGAATCCTCTGAATCAATATAGGCATCTTAGATCTAACACAAATATACTTCCCAATTATGAAACAAACCATCTATCCTTAAGGAATCAAAATCCTTCTTGAAAGAGACCCACTTGGCTATATGTGTATACACCAAATAAAGCACGTCCTGTGGTGGCCTATATTTAGAAGGAATCTCTCCGAGGCAGGAGAAGCAAACCTCTTCAATCTTTTTGAGGTGCTGAATGGCATAGACAGCTCTAGCGAATGGCAAGACAGCAGGCTATGGGCCCCTTCACGTGATGGTTCTTTGTCGGTTTCCTCCTCCTTCTCCACCTTATTGATTCCTCCATCTACTTCTCGAAGTTGGTCATCACTCTAGAAGATCAAGGCCCCTCTTAGAGTTATTGCCTTTGCTTGGCTTGCTCTTCGGAACAAAATTCTGACTATGGATAATCTTCGCCTCCGAAATATGCTCCTTGTCAACGCTTGCCCCCTTTGCTTTGCCGATGAGGAATCAGTCGGTCACCTTCTGCTGCATTGCAAGCAGACAAAAGCCCTTTGGTCAGCAATCCTGGAGGAGTTTAACTGTAGTTGGGTCATACCGCAGTCCTTACCTGAATTGTTCCATCAGTGGGCTCGCCCGATTTCTACCTCTAAAGGGAAGATCATGTGGCGCCTTTCTTTTTTGGCTTGCATCTAGACGATTTGGAAAGAGATAAACAAAAGGTGTTTTGAAGGGATCACTTCCTCTCAAGAAGACTTAATCCTTAGAATGAAATTCTATGTTGCCTCGTCGGTCTCCTATCTTCTAGATTTTTTGGGCTTATCTATCGATGCAATTATATTCAATTGGAGGGAAGTCACATGAATTTGATTTCGGTCTCTTCTTCTCCCTTTTTGTTTGTGGCCTTCTAGCCTCATTGTTTTGATTCCCCTCCTTTTGGGTGGTGGCTATTTTTTTTTGGGTTTTGCCCGGCCGCTTCTCAGTATAGTTCTTTTATACTGTAAAGCTTTTTTCTATTAATAGAAGTTACCATTTAAAAAAATATAAAAATAAATAAAGCACGTCCTCCTTTAGCACCGAAGTTCCTCTGAAAAATCTAGAGTTCCTTTCTTTCCATACAAACTAAAGAATAGTAAAAGGAATAAGCCTTTATAAAACAACTCCACTCCTCGAGAACGGGGACATCCTCAATGCCTCAACCATGCCCGAGATAGAAACTAGGGAGCACCAAAAAAACTCCACATCGAGGGATCACCTGGTTCCATAGAAAGCACGATCACTCGCACTGTAAGAATAGAGAACCTACCCAACATAGCAAGCCGGCGAAAAGCCTCCACTCTAGGAGGAGCCTGTTGATAGACATTGTTGTGCCATTCACTAACAACTCGAGCTTTTGGTGTTTCTGGTTATGAACATGGTATCAGAGCCAGAGGTCACGAGTTCGAAACCCCTGGGAGGCAAGTTACCTCCATCTATTTGGTCTGTTTTGTTCCATTTGTTGGGTTTCGAATTCAAACGGCCTCCCATTCGAGGGAGGGTGTTGATATACATTGTTGTGCCATTCACTAACAGCTCGAGCTTTTGGTGTTTCGGGTTAGTAATAGAGCCAAACTAGCCAAACAAGAGAGCTAGCACCTTATAAAAGGACTTGGAAGAGAAATCACTTGAATAGCAAGGTTTTCAAATGTGCCTATCTGTCTCTTCCTTGCAAAGAAAAACATTAGTGAGAGAGTTTAAATCCCCAAACCAACGACAACAACAACAGTTTTAACCGAAGAAGACTTAGTGACAACAATTCTAAGCAACCTAGGAAAAGAAGAACACAATGGACCCATTCCCAACAAATCGTCAATCCACAAATGGACTCGATGCCCCTTCCCAACTAAAAAACCCATCCCCCTCACAGAGGCCCCGCAACAGGAAGACACATCCCCAAAAATCAAAATGTTCCGCCACATGCCTGGCACCTTGTACCTAGGGAATCTACTAATGTTCTGCCACATGCCTATTAATCTTCTCCACAAAGCCTCCCTTTCCTCCCCAAATCTCCACCATCATTTTACCTATAAGGCCCGATTTTCACCTCTAAATCGCCTAAATCCGGCTCTCCAAGAAGCTTGTGTTTAATAACCAAATCCCTTATTCAATACTTAATATACAACAAGCACAAATGCTCTAACCATTGTCTTCATCATTGAAGCCTTATGATGAGGCTGTTATCCCATCTATTTGGGGTCAACTCTGTGCTATATTTTTCTCCACTGATCCCTTCTTAGGGAAAGTTCTTTGTCACTAGACGGCCTAAGATGTGTCTTCTAAGTTATTTTCAAGCCTTTATTGTCCTATACCCTTCCAGTATCTTGTACTAGCAACACTTCAGTTCTTCATATGATTATGTAAGGTCTTTTAAGCAGCAGATGGAAAGACCACCTCGGATGAGAATCCTTTATCTTCTCACGTACTGAAGTTACTTGTGGATTTCCTCTTACGTACTTAATCCTAAGTTCTATTTTTATTTTTATTTTTCAGTCTACACATCCATCTTAGCATCTGTGTCTCAGACATTTATACTTTCTCTAGTTGTTTATTTGCTGCCCAACATAGTTCTCAACCATGTTTAGGGGGGATAGTTCTTCTCCATGGACCATTTTATTTCTTTTTTGGTATAAGGCCTTTAAACCTTTGTAGAGTGTAGAACAATGTTTTTTATTGGGTTCTTTTGTATTTCTTGGTTTTAACGAAATCCTTTGTTACTAATTAAAAAGATAACATAGTTCTCAACCATATGAAATGATTCAAAATCATAATCTGTTTCTTTTGAATTATGCACATTTTTTTAACTGAAGAGATTGTATTATACACAGTTACACACTACTATTTACTATTATATTTTATTTTCTTCTGATCATGTTTCCTCTCTCAATTTAAGTGAGATAATGTTGTTATAAAAAAAATTAAGTGAGATAATGTTGATTCTGACTCACCTGGTGGAATCAGATTGTTGCTGAAGATGATTCTTCGAATACATCTACATGGCCCATGGACCAGAACTTGGATACTGACTTAGCTGCTGAGCTGAGTGCTTCCTTAGAAGAACAAAAGGGTCATTTTGTTGATGTAGTTGATGACCCTGCTAGTCCTTCAGTGGACTCTGACCAGGAGCATGGTTCTTTCATGCCAAACGAGTTGCAACTGAATCTTTCTAATGCAGATGTTGGGGGCCTTCATGCAGAAGATGTTCACGTTAGAGAGGAGAATCTTAGCTACTCTTCCTCTACAAGACACCATTTGATAGACTGCTCCAAAAAAGCTGATGATGATTTAAAGAAATTGGACAGCTTCTCCCGATGGATGAGCAAAGAACTTGAAGTAGATGGAGCACATGTTCAATCCAGTTCTGGGATTGACTGGAATGCTGTTGAAAATGGGAATGTGGCTGAAGATTCTGGCATATCTGCACGGGGGCACCTGGATGCTTATTTGTTGAGCCCTTCTCTTTCCCAAGACCTGCTTTTCAGCATTCTTGATTTTTCTCCAAACTGGGTTTATGCAGGCATGGAAACAAAGGTATTCAGTCGTTAATTTAACATTCTTTTATTAGAGACTCGCACAAACCTCGGGGCTGGTAATGCTTTTGATGTTTAGATGAGTTGATAACTAATTAACCATAGGAAAGGATTTGTTTATGACCATTATTTTCCATTTAATCCATGGCAGGTTTTGGTAACGGGAATGTTTTTGAGGGATAAAAATGATGCTCAGATATGTAAATGGTCTTGTATGTTTGGGGAAGTGGAGGTTCCAGCAGAGGTTTTAGCAGATGGTGTGCTTCGTTGCTGTGCTCCGGTACATGGCGCAGGAAGGGTCCCTTTCTATGTGACCTGCTCCAATAGGGTAGCTTGTAGTGAAGTACGAGAGTTTGAATACCGGATTGGCCATACTCGTTCTGTGGACACTTCAGATACCTATAATGGGAATATTAATGAGATGTTTCTTCGCGTACGACTTGGGAAGTTGTTGTCTTTGGAGTCAATTGGTCGTCCAAATCCTCTTTCTAGTAATATTGGTGCGAAATCTCATGTAAACAGTAAAATCAGTTCTTTACTGAAAGAAAATGACGATGAATGGCTCCAAATTGAGAAGCTTACTACAGACAAAGACTTCTGTCCAGATAATGTAGAAGAACTGTTACTTCAAAAGATATTGAAAGAGAAGTTGCATGCTTGGCTTCTTCACAAGGTTGCTGAAGATGGTAAAGGACCTAATGTCTTGGATAAGGAGGGTCAAGGTGTGCTCCATCTAGCTGCTGCCCTTGGTTATGATTGGGCGATTGCACCAACAATAGCCGCAGGTGTTAATATCAATTTCCGGGATGTAGATGGGTGGACTGCTCTTCACTGGGCAGCTTTTTGTGGCAGGTAAGATCCTCCAAATGTGCTGTTCTTCATTTCACTATTTTTTACAGTGGTTCAGTTCACTGTTTATGTATATAAATATGTATCAACTCACTAACTGTAGGTATTATTTTGTGCTTGATTGAGAGGGATGGGATCTTTTAAATCATATGATGATGATCTTCATTTATATTATCTCCCATATCTGTTGATTCCAGCTGTTGGATGCGTGACTTGCGAGTGAACATTAGAGCAAATGGGTAATGTATGTTAGAATCATTTGGTGGGGGAGATTTTTGGGGTATCTTCCAACTAGGGTAATGTATGTCATACAGATAGTTGAGGTTACCTCTAGAATAGTTCAAATTTACTGCTTGCAGGGTCAAACTGGTAGTATTGAACATTATATGTTTCCAAAATCATTTGTGTTTGTTTTGTTATTTCCTCTGTGCTTTGTTTGCATTCTATTCAAAACATCATTGTGTACTGATATTTTAAATATGGAATGATTTGCTTGAACTCATTGTCATTCTAGAGAGCAAACAGTTGTTGCCCTTGTCTCTCTGGGAGGAGCTCCTGGAGCATTAACGCATCCAACCCCTAAGTTTCCTTCTGGGAGAACACCTGCAGATCTAGCCTCCTCCAATGGACACAAAGGCATTGCTGGTTACCTTGCGGAATCATCTTTGACCTCCCACCTTTCATCCCTGACATTAGAGACTTCTAGTGATGGTAATGCGTCTGAAGTTCCTGATGTGAAAACTGTCCAAACAGTTGCAGAGTGGAGTGCCACTCAGTTCAGTGATGATGATATACAAGGTGGGCTTTCATTGAAGCATTCACTTTCTGCTGTTCGTAATGCTGCTCAAGCTGCTGCCCGCATCCATGAAGTTTTTCGAGTGCAATCATTCCAGAGAAAGCGGTTGATTGAGTTTGGGGATGATAAATTTGAAATGTCAGATGAGCAAGCTCTTTCATTAATATCAGTCAAATCAAACAGAACAGTACAGTCTGATGAACCTGTACATACTGCTGCAATAAGAATTCAGAACAAATTTCGTGGTTGGAAAGGGAGAAAAGATTTTTTGATAATTCGGCAGCGAATTGTCAAGATCCAGGTAAATCGATATTCTTCTACTCGTGATTTTCCTGATCAGAATTTATATCATAATTTTGATTTTGAGGTGTATTGAGTTGTCATTCTTAGGTACCTCTTGGCCTTGAGATGTTTAGACCTTGGAAATGCAAATTTTTAAAATGTTTCAAGCCCTAATGTTCCCTCTTACTATGTTCCCTCTTACTTTCTTTGACATATGCCAATATTTTGATGTATCTATCACAGATTGAAGAGAAGTTGTGTGCAGGAGAGATTAGAGAATAGAGAAGAATAAGAAACAGTGATGGGAGGATGTAAGAGAGTGATGAGAGAGCCATTGAAAGCTGTATTCCACAGATGTTCTCTTGTGCTTTCTTTTGACATATGCAAATATTTTCTCCGATGTATCTAATCAAAGAAGATTAAAGAGAAGTTTTGTGCAGGAGAGATTAGAGAATAGAGAAGAATAAGAAACAGTGATGGGAGGAGATAAGACACTGATGAGAGAGCCATTGGGAGCTGTATTCTGTTGTGGAATACAGCTCTCTTTATATTGATATTTTTCCGAAGTCACAACATCTAAGAAAGTTACAGTAATTTTATTACGATAGGTGTCCAAATCCCAGTAGATTGAATCAGTTAAGACTTCCTTGTCATGCTTCTTCTAATTTTGACATATTTGCTGTACTTCTTATGTCCATTCTGATCCATGTATCCTTACATATGAGAAATATTTCACGTCTGAGGTCCATCTCTTCAGGAGTATTAACTTTGTGTTCCATTGTAAATTATTTTGGTATCCTTATTCCACATCTTCTGCTAATGCTAATTTACAAATATGTTACATACTGGTGACAAATCTTTGTGGATAGAAATTAAGTGCCAGATTTTCAATGCTATCAGGATTTTGCATGGGTCGTTAAATAAGACTGTAGCATAAAAGAATCTAAGGATACATCTCACCGATATGTATCAGTGACATTTTTTTAATAGATTAATCAATCATGAAAGCTGATCCAGACTACAAGCTGAGGAATAGTTGTATATCCAAACCTACAGGAAAGTTACCAATTGGTTAAACTCCTCTGAGGCTTAAACCCCTAGACCAACCACACACAACTTGAGTAATTCCAACCAAGAGTAACAGAGAACTAATATGATGCTAAGAAAGCACTTTTTTCAATCCCAGCTGAGCAATCCTTTCCCCAACTCAAGGTTGAAAAGCACCTGCACTAGGGTCGGGTGTGTGCTCGTGTGCTCTTTCTCTCTCTTTACACACACACAAAAGTTTAAAGTTGTAACTAATCTCAACCATCCATGCATTTATACAACCAGCAAATAAAACAAAGAAAATAAAATGTATAAAAATAATTCTGAAATCTCTCGGCTTTTGCACTACACAGAGGATGCACATGCTTGGGCTGCTGGGCAAGGCTTGCACATGGCCTAGCTGTCCTGCATGGGCTTGCTCCTGGCTTGGATGGGCCATGCAGGCTGGCTTGAATAGACCTGGTCTCTTTGCTGTAGCGATAGGCCGCACTTCTATTTGTCACCCAAGTCTACCTTTCATCCTATCACTGGTCCCATGCGAAAAACAAAATTTTGTTATTATTAACTGCCTGAAACCCAGGAGCTAGGTAGTTTGAGCCAACTCATTGACAGGATTCGCTAACTCCTCAGCAATTAGTGACCTTGATCTTTGCGATCGCGTGAAAAACGAGAATTTTGATTTTCAAAGCTCTTTCCAATATAGTTATGAAAAAGAAGCTCTTTCCAATGTCTTGTAGAGACCTCCAATACCCTCTCCAAATAAAAATGAAAAAAAAAAAAAAAATGGGGGAAAGAAACCCCATATGTAGGACTCAGCCATAGATGTGTATTATGGGGGTGTCACTTATGGCCCTGATTGTGTCAACTTGTACTTTTTTTAGACCCATAGTAATAATGCTGCCTTTGGTAATGGGTGTGCATTTACTATTCGACTTACCACCCTAAAACTATACCTTTAATTTGCACCTATTAAACTTTCTTCTACTTTAAGTTTCAACGTACTAACTTTCATATTTTTGTGAGAAGGCTCTTGTGAGGGGTCACCAGGTGCGGAAACACTACAGAAAGATTGTTTGGTCAGTAGGAATTGTGGAGAAAGTAATTTTGCGCTGGAGACGTAGAGGAAGCGGCCTGCGAGGATTCCGTCCAGGACATATTGAGGATTCCACCATGCAAAGTGAATCCTCTAAAGAGGATGATTATGATTTCCTGAAAGAAGGCAGGAAACAGACAGAGGCAAGATTGGATAAGGCGCTTGCGAGAGTCAAGTCCATGGTTCAATATCCAGAAGCAAGAGATCAATACCGAAGACTGCTTAATGGTGTAACAGAATTCCAGGAGACTAAGGTACTTTCTCTCCTATCAGATAGTTCATAAAGTACACGTGTTTGGTGCCTCAGCCTCTGCAAACTTGTTATTGTTCTTGAAAGAGCAAGATATATTCCCCATTTTCAAGAGTCATGTATCAAGTTTTTCACTATGAAGGAAAAATAAATCACTTATTGAATTCTCCTGTAAAATGTATTTAAGGGTTACATATGCAAGGGAATAAGAAAAGGAGACTAGTATAGACCTTAAATGAAGTTGTGAGAAAAATGGATTGTGTAGTTAATGAGAACATTGCTGCAAACAGGGTTGTGTGGAAAAGTAGAACTTACAATGCTGGTCCCCAGTAGTGAAAAATACTTTGTGCCCTTGGTCCTTGATGTTCTGGGCATGAGCACACACTGTTCAGTTACAAGTGAGCAAAAACTGGGTCAGCAGCCATGGATTCCAGTCTTTAATATTACCAAGAAACATTATTCAGTTCTTAAAAGTTTGTTGCATTGGGTATGACACATTAAATTTCTGATCATGTATGCATATCCGTTTGATGTTTATGTTGCAGTTTTACGAGTTCCATTCGCATTTTTCGCAGGTTGTTTTAGAAAAGCTCTTGAATAGTTCAGAAGAGGATTTGGAAGTAGATGACATGATTGACATTGAAACGCTTTTGGGAGATGATACTACTACACCTACAGTGAGCTGAGTCTGCTCATGTTTGTTCTTAATTTGGTTTAACATTGTATATTGTAGTTTGATAGTGCCTTTATGCTGGTATAAACAACTGTGTTTTTGTGGAATAAAATGTAAGTAGTACATCAGTTTAGTTGCAATTGTAGTTAATTCTTTTAAGAGGGAATACAACTGTTGATAGCTTTATTTGATGCTCTTCAATTCCCAACCAGCTAATGGACAATGACAACTTGGCCATTGTTTTCTTGAAGTTCTAGTGTTGTATAGGAGTTTATTGTTCATGTCTAATCTGGTGTAGCAGATGAAGGTGCAAATGTATTAAAGAACCCCTTGACATGTGAAAAGAGTTCTTAGGTTCCAGTTTTAGTCTGATTCTGTGTACTAGTTACATTTGATGTTTGGCTTGTTGGTCTCATTAACTGGAGGAGAAGTATGTGGCCAGGCATCTACCTAATAACTTCATGAGTCATTGTCAGCCTTATGATCCATTGGGGAAAAATAAACATGTGCACGCTGTCAACTAGAAATGTTGGATGACCTATTTTTGGTAAATGGTGATCTATAAATTTACCTTTTCATTTGGGGAAGTGACTGGGACTTGTCGAAAAAATGTTGCTTGTCAAAGTTCAGAAGAACTTTCCTTGCTGCATTTTTAGCTGTGTGAATAAGCATCTTTGCTTAGAAGGTTAATTTTAGGAACACAGTTACTTGAAACAAAACATCTGTGTGCATGTAATCTTTTGTTTGTTGGAACCCATTGGACCATGACTTCTCATTTAATAAATTTCAAGCTAACAAATGGGCCAGGCCGAGCCTGCCTCATTTAATCAATTGAGCCAATCTGGGTTGAGCTTTCTATCTCGTCTATCACACTTGTTTGGGCATATCAATCACCAAATTATAAGCACTACTTAGACTTTGGGCCTTCTATCACTAAATCCAAGTCCGGTCAAATATTAAACGGGCCAAATCATTTAGATCCTGACCCAGCCACAGTACTATACTCAGGGCCAAAACCTGGCACAAAGCAGGCTGGGCCCGGCCCATGAATACCCCTACTTTTCCTACCCTCGCTCGCACTCCTAATTTTGCAAGGTTTTGTAAAAAGAAATCAGGGAATGTTCTCATTTAGCAGGTTTTCTGTGGAAAAATTGAGGATTGTGGAAATGATCTTTCATGCTCCAATAAAATCGATGTCCGGCACTGCTGCTTTTGAGGGAATTTTGCACGGAACTCAAATTTCCCCCTTTTTCTCCATTTCATTTCTGATTTGTGAAATCATGTGACTAGATGCACTGTGTGGCTCTCAAAATCATTCATTGACTCTAGATTCAACTAACTTTCAAAAAGGTTGCTGAAGAATACTTTATTAAGAGAAGAAAAGGGCCACAAACAGGAAGAGATCTGATGGGTATCTTGCTCTTAGCCAAATGATCAGCCCCATTTTGAAAGTTTGAGGAGTACCTCCCTCAATAGATAATAAACCCTCTTCAGAAAGAACCATTTCAAGTTACATAAAAAAAACTTCTATTATTTGTAGCATCTATTTTCTAGTGGTCAGATAAAAAACTAGTTATGTAAGGCCCACTTGAAAAAACAAAGAATTGGAAGGATGGAGGGATGGAAATGAAAGCTCATTACTACGTTTATGAATCCACATTTTCGAGATTCTACATATGCTTCATGCCCTTTTTATCTGAGAAGGTAGACTTCCATTCAAGATCTAGAAGAGGTAAAGGGTCCATCAAGATTACCTTTTATTGCCATTTTTTTATTTTACCATAAAAATAAAAAATAAAAAAAATAAGATTAACGTGTTTCCCTCAAAGACTTCTAACAACATGAATTACAAAGATGTCTTTCAAAGGTTTGAAGATGATGGAGTAAAAGGCACTTTATTATATACTGTAGGAGTACCTCTAAGCAGAGTGGAGGAATAAGAGAGGAACCCATATCAGCAAACATGTTTACTCCTCTTTTCTCCCTAGGGTCAGCCAAACACATTAAAAAGTAGAATTTCCCACTGGTGAGGCCGATTCCACTCTCACTTCACTCGAGTGCAAACAAACAGGCCCAGTATCCAGACAAGGTCAAGCTAAACCCGCGCCACCTCTTCTTTTCTTGTAATCATGTGCTAATTGGCAATTGGAGTCTTGCTTCCACTAAAAGATTTAGCCAAATCTCAAATGTCCAGCAAATGAAAACACATTTTTAATTGAATACATGCAGCAGCCATGGTCAATACATGCAACAGCTATATGATCGTACCCAACAAACCACTAGAAGGTTCACAAGCTGATTCAAGAGATCAAGAATGGAATTTGCATCCATATGTATTGGAGTTTTACAGAATAAACAAGGAACAATCAACCTCTCTCCATCTTTCTTCTATCATATCAAATTGAAGGAATGATCATATGTCGATTACATGTATCAACAATTAAGAAAAAAGGAGGTGAAAATGGAAAAGAGTCTTACTGAATTCTTCTCGGATGTTGAGGTGGATAAGATTAGTTGCACCATGCACCTAATGACACGAGGATAATAATAAAAAAAATCTTGGACTGTTAAGGTTCATAAACAACTCAGTTGGGATGTCATTCTTCAGTTCAGTAACATGATAATGCCAAAACCCAAAAGAGATGAGGTGTGAAATACAGAGATTTAGGTATAAACTCATAAAATATATTCAGATGCTCCAGTAGACAGAATGCGAGGCGGTGACATTTATAATGCTCTGCAAATCCCAGAAATCTACTCTACCAGTAGAACAGGAAGTTGGGTAAAATTGCATTTCTATTACAAATATTCGACAGTGAAGAATACAAGTGTTTCTGTAATACTCTCACCACCATTTACACTCCTTTATTATTGAACAAAGGACAGTGTTCCTTCCACCATCCACTGTACATTGATAACCAGATGAAAATCATGACATCTCATCTCACTGATTACTGAGTGCTCTTCCCAAAGATATCATTGTAAGGAAAGAAAAAGGAAAAAAGCAAATGAAAATAGATGAAGAGGATAGGAGGGAAACGACCAATCCCCTTTAACTCCTGCTAACAAGGCTCTCATAGAATAAGATATAACCGTGGTCGGTGTTGCTGGAATATTCCTGTGCTGAACCAAAAAATGTCTGCACTGCTGACTCGTCAATCATCTCCACATTCTCGTCATCAAAGAACAACCAGTGGTTGTGGCTCTTCACAAGGCTGACATAGTGCCCATGGTTTGGTCCACTTCCTACATGTACAACAACCGCAAACAAGGAGTACTCGGAGTCTGCATCATCCACTGTATTGCTTAACTTCAATTCCATAGGGAAGACAACACGGTATGATAGTTTCTTGTACCGGCCAAGCTGTTCAATGTATTTGAAGCGCTTAAGATGGATAACGAGGATAAATGGTGGCTTCTTGATCTTCATTCTCTTTTGAGCTTCTTGCAAACTGCATTGAAGAAACCATATCAAATGCTATTCATTTGAAAACAAGCCGAAAAAACATTTTAAAATGGAGGTGAAAGAACCTGCAGCACTTGTCGCAGAAGAACTTATCCTCAGCATTCAAAGTCTCAGTAGAACTGAAGTTTTTTAGGCAGCTCGTGATCGAGCTGTTTTGTTCAATGTCAAGGCTCAGGTCTAAGAATGTTTCATCCCTTGCTGTTACCGTTTCGCACCGTAAGCACCTTGTTTCATTGGTTAGTATTCCCTGTATGGTAAATAAAAAATCAACTCAGTATTCTGGCAAACTTTCTGAGATTTATTTTTTTTCATGAAAACATTCACATGATATATATTGTATAGGTTAATATTCGAGTAGAACTCAACTTGCTTTGGCAAGATTTTTATGACAGACTTGCCTTAAAAATGCCAACCATTTACCTCAGTTTGGGACTTGCACTAGTGGAGGCAGGACAGGTTGTGAAGAAACAGATGTTTATCCAATATTTGCAGTAATAAGGTTTTTAATCAAACATGCACAACAATTGATAGCATATTTAAAACAGGTCAAGTTGACAACCTGGAAATTTTTGTGAACCCAGGTAACCAGTGGCTCTTTTTGACCACCATTGGCTTGAGCAGCAAGCAGCCCATTTGGACCATTTGCAATCTTTTCAGAAGGTGAAGTCTCTTTAGACACTTTTGCAGCACTATGCTCTTTCTCCAGGATGTCAGCAAGCTCATTAAGCAGAAAATTCAAAAATTCATGAGCATCCTACATATAAAAAACACAGAAAAGTTCATCCATCTATGAGATTAGGTTCGCGCACGCATTGTTGCGTAGTCAACAAAATGGAAGTGAAAAGGCTACTTAACATTTTCTTTCCCCTTCAAAAGTGAAGGGCCTAATAAAATGATAATGCGATGCATATAAAATGTCTATTGACAATTAGACATGGTACAATAGGGGAAGCCAGGAATTCATGTTGTAATTATATAAGTGTGGATTTGCTGCTGAGTGAGGCTGCTAGCATAGAAGGTTTCATAATGCCATGTCTGACACCATCCACAAATAGAAATCAACACAATTATTTATGTTAAGTACATACCTGGTGCATGTAACTACGAAATAGTTCATTTTGCTTCTTGACTCTTTGAACAAAGCGCTTTGGAGCAATTACACCTGTTTTTTTCTTCTGGGAGCTTATCTGCATAAAATGAGCACCCAAATCGGTAAAATGAGCCCACAGGTAAACTAAAGCAGATACCGTCAATTGTATGTGTGATATGAGATGGTATTGCCTAAGTTGCACCTTACAGCAGAATCAATACCCATAATGTGAACTGATTTGGAAGTTTGTAGGTGCACCAAGCTTCCTACACAGAAGAGATGCATGCACAAATGGTGTGCTAGTGTACCAGAGAATGCACGGAATAAAAAATAAACAAGTATTTGAGAAAGGCATAAAAAAATAAGCAAGTTTTTGAGAAAGGGGTAGCTTAATCAATAGCATGTCTTTTATTTCAACAACACATCTAAAATAAACACCATCATCAGCTGAACCTTTTCCGACAAAGTGGGGTAGGCCAAGTGCTACTTTAGTTCAAAGTAGACCCAAAAATTGGTTTTGCAAGATTTTACAGCTGACTGCCTGGAAGAGGAATTAAACATCCAAAATAAGTAACAGAGTTTATTTCAAATACAAAACATTACATTTCAGATAAATAACAAGCATCTACATTTATGTATTGGGCAGAACCTTCAGAAAAAGCTTCTCATTTGTATGTAAGAGAGAGGGTTGGCCAGCTAATGTAGCTGATGGAAAAAATGTAAACCTTTAATGGTAGCAGTATAATTATGGCCACAATGATGATGATGATGAAATCATGAGGCAATACATATCTCAAAGTACAAAATCAGTTTGTATTTCATTTATTTCTGCAATTCAAATCCATCTTAAGTATGAAGTTATTTATGTACATACCTCTGACCTCTGTAAGCATCATATGAAATAACTGAAGATATAAGTAGCCAACTTTACCACCCTAATGGGTAGGCAGTTCCCACCCTGTATCTACCTCAACTATTTTCATTCGCCTGGCATGGCAACATCAATTCTAGAAGGACGTTATTTCTATGACAATTATTTCTATGACATCAGGCAGCCCATGATTCAGGCCTCAATGAATAAAGGAAAAGTCGACTCATAAGCATCAATGTAAGATTGATAAACTTTTGGAATCACCAAAAGACATCTTGTAGAGGCTAAATTTCAGCGCACCACATATTTACTAAGCCAGTCACATAATCCAAGGAACTTCCAGATTTTAGTAGAGAACATGCGAAAGAACATAATTAAGTGAATCCCTGTCTAACTAGTAATACATCTCACACACTAGATGTTTATGAAATCCGATCAAATTGGACAAACCTTGGCCATGAATCAGGGATCTCAAGTATCAGACCAGCTGTTTCCAAACAGACCACAACCCATATAGCATACTTCTAGTGGAAGTGAAAATACTTAAAATTAACTACTAAAAGGCAGAAGCAATTAAAAAACAACTCAATGGAACAAGCAGGCACTTCCTCCAAGTCTTCTAGACGTAATTCTACCACGAACATGCAATCATCTAAAATGACTGGATTGAGAATAAATCACTACTGATATCATCCAAGTACCAAAGATCTATTTAAGTCCTGATATAGCATGACCAAGGAAAATCCAGCAAGAAACAAAACCGGCTATGTTGAGATCAATGCTTTGATGAATTGATAAAGGAATTAAGAGAATGATTTATTAATTGGAATAAGTTGAAGTAGGGTGCGGTGCTTTACTCTTTTACCATTTCTATGGAGCACTTACTTTGGGAGGAACTCCTTGAGCTAAGGTGTAGCTTAGGTTAGTGGTAATAGGGCAGAGGCATTTTGTTTTTATCACATGGCAAACAAAATTGTCGCCATAATCATATTAAACTTTGTTACGCAATTCCTTTTTCATGTTGTATGTTCTCAAAGCAACAAAAGACAGTTGATTACTGATTTCTTCATTGGGAATTAGTGAAAGTGAAGCAGGTTTTTTTCCCCTAATTTCTGAAATACTTAGGAATTTAGTGAATCATCAATGGGGCTACTGCAGAAGAAAATGCTCGGACAATCCAGCCCTCCCAAGAAAGAGAAAATAACATGGAAAGAGTGTATTTTGCAATTAAGTGGGGGAATTTGGGAGGAGAGGAACTAGAAATTTTCAACAAGTTCATGCCAATAGAGAATGTGAGGATAAAATAGAGCAACTTAATTGTTGACTCCCAGTAGCGGGCTGGGCCGTACCGTGCCTGCCGTGCTCGGTGCGCCTCTTTTGTTTTCTTTTTTTCGATTAATTTTCGCCTTTTCGGTACTAAAATTAAAAATTAAAACAAGTATGGAGAATGACAAAGATATTTAAGTGGTTCGGTCAAACTCGACATACTCCACTGACAAGAGAACCATTTGGATCTTAACTTCTTGAATGTTCGTAAATAGGATTACCTTCAAAACCTTACAATCTTTTTAGAGAATAAAGAAAAAAAAAAACCTTGTATATTTACAAATTACAATGAAGAAAAAGTAAAAAATCAGATGTTGGGGGTAAAATTCAACATGAAACTAGCTGTTGGGCGGGACAGGCGGGCCGACCGCTCGTGCCATGCCAAAACGGGTCAACCATGCCACAGCACGTGCCATGGGCCGTTGACTGGCAGGTTGGGCCGTGCCGCATCCCATAACTTAGGACCTTAAGCTTAACAATCTCTCAACTATGCATCAGGGCCCGCAAATGATTAATCAAATCCCTCACACAAACCAATCCTCACCTCAACTGACATTTGATGCTCATCTTAATTGGACAATGATTTGACCTTTACAAATCAATTACTGCAATAAATCTCACTTAAAACTCAACAAATTTTAAGGGTGAAATCAAGGTAGCTATTTCAAACCAATCTGTTGAAGAGGGGAAAAAAAGAGGAGAACATATAAAACTTTATTAAGCTCCGTCAAATCAAAGTCCACGTAACACTTTTGATCTTTTCGTAACAAACCAATCCGAGGTTTTTAACACAAATCAGTTCCAGTAAGGCGTAAAGGTGGCTAGAGAATTGTTTCACACAAAGGAAGCCTAATATCAGCAAAAGAAATCTTAAATGGGGCTTTCTGCTAAGAGTTTCAAATTACCATATCGGCCAATATCCATAACATGTGCCGATATCAGTACAGAAGTAAAGCATGCGTTGGCATGGGTAGTAACACTTATATGACTTTTTTTTTTTGGATGTGGGGTGGGTGGGTGTGTTTTTTTTTTTTGGGGGGGGGGGGGGGGGGGGGGAGGCGGGTGGCTCTCTTTGGCAGCTCTTCATGATAAGACTCTTGTACTGATTAGCTTTATCAATAAAGTTTAGTTGCAATCCAAAGAAATGTTGGGGGGGGGGGGAATGTATCAGTTGGAACATATCATAGCAGCCGATATTCTAAACTTTAATTTAGAGAATGGAGCAACAACCAAGAATGATGGTAGAACCATAAATTTTCAAATGTTGGACGGTGAGGAGTGTCGAAACACATTGAGTCCTTTTGCAGCCTCATTGTCGACGCTTCATAACGTTTGCACCATTTTATTCTTATTGAGGAACAATCTTTCAATTATTATTATTATTACTATTATAATTATTATTAAATAATGAGAACAATAATATAAAGTTAGTTATTTAAAAAGAGCTCAAAATTTGTCGTCATCATCAACAAAGCCAACCCATTTAAAAATGCATCTACCAATAGAACTCTTACTTGAGAGAATAGATCTGCCAAGCATGTCAACAGATTCTCTTCTGCATCAGTCAGATTCTTGTTATTTGCATAGTACTCCAGTAATTGTTCGCGGAAAGGGACACAAAAATAAAGTGCCTGCAATAAATAACAATCCACATCTGCTATTAACTATCGACTAAATCACACTGAAACTACACCCTAAGGCATATCAAAGGTATATGCAAATTTATTCCATAAAATACTACAATCCATGACCCATGCAGATTCCTGTTTCTTGCAGAGTATTATAGTAATTGTTCATGGAATCTACATCATTCAAGACAATTTTATCACTTCATAATATTTCTTCAGTATGTTATTCATAAAACTTTAATCTACCACAGTAAGTTCCAAAGTAATAAGCTAGGGAAGGCGGCAAAATAACACGGGGGAAAAAACTTGTTAAACAGTAGAGAAAGACATGACATCAAGCGGAACTGATATCTCAAGCTACTGGATGATGGTACAAAAGTAAAAATATGCCATCTCCAAGATCGTATCTCGCCTCTCAGGCCTCCAAAGGGGAGATAAAAAAAAAAAAAAAAAAAGGAGTTAAGATAAGGATAAATTATGCATAGTTGGAAGAACTAAATGATATTGGAATCGATACAAATAGACTACTCCTGGGTATGAAATTCTACATAGAAATCAAATTTAGCATTAGTCATACCAAAAACAGTAGAAATAGATACTAGCACCAGGGGGTGCTTTACTAAGGGAAAGGCGCGAACCAGAATTCATGTGAAATTACAAAAACTACCAATAACAAGAAGAAAAAAATCAAACAAATAGATAAATCTTAAACACCATCTCCGAACAAAAGCACCATTTACTGACAGTCAAACATAGCAAAGTACATTAACAGTTACAGCAAAGTAGATGTCCATCTGATTGTTTAGGGAACCAAAACATAGCGCGTTCCAAGCTACTATGCAATCAACCCTGATTCCAAACACATCCATAGCACAATTGGAAGGCGCTCGATGTCGAAACCATGAGGTTGCAAGTTTAGATAATACCTCAATACATAAATTGTAACATCAAAAACAATGTATACCCCAACCCCAACATTTATAATTCAATGATTTTTTTTTTTTATTTGGTCTATAAACTCTAGAACCATATTCTAATACACTCAAATCAAAACCTAAATTCACTATCACCAACAAACCTTACTAAAACGCTAATCAAATTAAAAAAGCTAACAACAGCACACAGATCAACCAAACAAGTCAACAAAATCACATGGATTTCAAAATAAGAATGCGATCCATCGTTTTCCGATAACAGAACCCTAAGATTATAAAGATAAAAGAAACGACCCGAAGACCCATCAACAGATCAATCGATCAAATGAAAATGGAAAAGACGGTGAATGAAAAGAAGAGAAAAAAAGATTGAATCTTTGATCGGAACCTGCAAGACGCTGTTACAATAGCAAGTGTTTCCGAAATTCTCGAGGCCGAAATATCGCTCGCCTTCGGGGAACTGGTCGCCGAGAGCCTTCTCGAGCTTGGAACCGGCCGCTCCCATCAGACCATTCACTCCACAGAAAGAGGGATTTTTTTGGGGTTCTAGGGTTTTGAAGGGATCGATTTGAAGTTGAAAACGAGAAGGGCCTTTTTTGTTTTGTATTTTATACTAGCGAGGATGGAAGAAGAGAGAAACATACACAGAGAGGGGGGGGGGATTTGAGGGAGGTGATGACTACATGTGATGTGTATATACACTCCATCTATGGTTGAGAATGATCCATGAAATTTGTTTTTCATGGAATCTATTTTGGGCTTTCAATCAATCTTAAACCCCATCAAAGGACATAAATTTTCATACACCCAACCCTACAATCCAATCCATTCGGAATGGGTACCAAGGGCCACTTTGCATAGGTAAAAAATAGAGTAAAGTGAAGATAAATGGGCACTGGCAATCTAAAATTTTTCATTTGGATGAGTCAGGCCCGATAAATAAATTAATATTGTGAGCTACATGTATTGCATTTCACTTTAATTCGAAATACTTTCATTTCCTTGAGTAAAAGTAGTTTTTACTACAAACCTTAACTTCAAAATAAGCATCCAAATGGATGAAGTGAAGTGCTTTACTTTAACTTCAACCTAATTCTCTTCACTCCACTCCACATGTGAAATCCACTTCATTTTACCTAGGGCTGCACATGGGTGGTTTGGATCGGTTTAACACTAAAACCAACAACCAAACCGAACCTGTTGGTTTTTTAATTAACCAATCCGATCCGACCAATGGAGATGGCTTAAACCAAACAAAACCAAACCAAACGGTTTAGTTCGGTTCGGTCGGTTAAACCATTATTTTTTTTTTTAATCAGACATTGAAAATTTCAAAATGATGATACTCCATCCTTTGCATTTATTCCAATGTTTAGTGCAAACATAAAAATCCAACATTCCGGATTGGACTAAACGCGTATAAAAAATAATTCTACTCCAAAAAGAGAGTTTGGACTAAACGCAAGCGCACAAAAAAAAAAAAAAAAAATTAACCAGCTTGCAGTGAAACATTCATTCAACATGATACCATTTGGAATTACAATAGAATAATAGTTCATGTCAAGAAAAGCCACACATAAACGGAATGTGTATAAGAAGTTTTTCAAAAATGAAGGTTTCTTAACACATTGATTAGGTGAGACCAAAACCAACTATCAAAATGCTAGACTCTACTGGCTTTTCTAGCATTCTCAAGAGTGCAGCCTTCTGATAAAAATTTTATTGAAACGATGTAGGAATTATGATGGAAGAAAAATACCCCGTACAGTAATCCCTCCATCTGCAATGAAGTATCAAAAGGCGTTTGAGAAATTAGAGGATGTGCACTAAGGCAGTGTTGACGGCCGAGTTCATGTAAGAATGGATTGTGGAATGTAACTTTGAAAGTAGTAAAAAACAAAACCCTAAGGCTAAAATAAAAATAAATAAATAAAAATATTAAGTTACTGCATACGGTCGGCTCGGTTTAAGCAGTTAACCGTGGGCTTAAACCGATAACCGACCGATGTAAGCGGTTTTTATGATTTTCAAACCGTTAACCAAACCGATCTATGATAAACCGATCCGAACCGCCTAGTTCGATCGGTTCGGTTCGGTTTTATGGTGATATCGGATTTTTTGTGCAGCCCTAATTTTACCCCATTCATCATTTATCCAAACAAGCCCTAAGAGTCCAATTACTATGAGAGGGGTCATGTGTATAATCTATTCAAATGGACCATCAGAAAGGCCCCACTATAAAATGCACGCAACGGGTGTGCATGAAATAAGATGTGCACTAAGTACCCGTTTGGATGTTTATATAATAAAATATTCATGGATTTAAATATTAAAATAATAAACTTTTACATATTAAAATAGTGTAATATCAAAATATTATAATATTTTTGTTGTTTGCCAATTTTTGAAGAATATTACATATTTTAAATTTAGTTGTTTGGAAGGTACTATGCTTTTAATATATATTAAAAAATTCAAAATAACAAGAAGTTAAAATTATCGATTGTAGTATAGTTCATTATTAAAATAAACTTTTTTTATTAAATACTTAATTATAGTTAATTTTGGATGAAAAAGTAGTGTGGTAAAGTAAGGTTCAGCTATCAAATTTTTTTTATCATAAGTCACTTTTCTTTATCACATAAAACTATAGTAAAGTACAGTAAAGTTAAGTCAATACAAAGGGCAACAACTTACAACTCTCTCTCTCTCTTACTTTGCTTCACTATATACTTCATCTTGCCTTACTTTACCTAATCTTTTACTATGATGTAGCATCAACATTTATTTTACTTTATCATACATATAAACAAACATGCCTCACCTAAATATGACATATTATCCCTTCACCATATTTAGATAAAAAATAATGTGGTAAAGTAAAGCCTAACAGATACCTTTATCGGCCTTTTGGCTAAGATCAAGTGTAGTATGTGTTCTTATTGGTTTAAGTAACTATAAATTTTATCACATGTCACTTTTTCCTTACCATATAAACTATGGTAACGTGTGATAAGATAAAGTAAAAAAAAAAACTTGACCACTCTCTCCCACTTTACTTCACCATATTCTTTACTTTTTCTTTACTTTACCGTGATGTGATATTTACCTTTACTTTACTTTATCATACATGCAAACAAGTACATCATGATAGATTTGGTGAAGTTCTTTACTTTACCACTTGATAAACCTCATTTTAAAAGTTTTTTATATTGTATAAAGTTTTCTACATTGGAGAGCTACAGGAAAAAAATATTGAGTTTTTTTTAAAGAAAATGATATTTTCTTCATATTTTCTTGGGCTACCAAATACACAAGATTTTTTTTTTTTTAGAAAATGAAATATTATGTTCCATAAAATACTACTTTCTTGTATTTTCTTGTGTATCCAAATAGGTCCTAAATAAAAACTCTATATATAAGTATTATTGTTTGGATTGATTTTATATTGTATAAATTTTTCTACATTGGAGAGCTATAGGAAAAAAATATTGAGTTTTTTTGAAAGAAAATGATATTTTCTTCATATTTTTCTTGGGCTACCAAATACACAAGATTTTTTTTTTTTAGAAAATGAAAGATTATATTCCATAAAATATTACTTTCTTGTATTTTCTTGTGCATTCAAATAGATCCTAAATAAAAACTCTATATATAAGTCTTACTATTTGGATTGATTTTTTATTTTAACACAATCATTTTCTTACATAAGTATCTACTAAAAAGCCAAGATGCAAGGGCTTTAATATCTATCTAAATTAAAAGCAAATCCATAGATTGTGTGAGATGTACAAAGTTTCCTATTTTAACCATGTATTTCATGATTTTTGTTTAGATAGGCAGCATGATTCACTGGACATGATATGCTTCTGAATGACTAGAGCAGGAAGTTTTCTCATACTTTACCGACCTGTGCATATAAAACTATGCAATAATGCACAAGGATGATGTGGGATTTCCAATCCCAACCTCCCACAAGGAAAAAATGCCACAAAACAGCCGTACAGGACTTGGGAGGGAGAAAATTCCCCATCACCACCGTTTCTTCAACTTCAAAAATACAAGTCTTTGGAACTCATAGGAATTCAATTCCGTGAAACAAACAAGTTCTGTTTAATATTTCATATTTGTTGATTTATGGGAGTGCTAATAGGTCGGCTCCAACATAGTTAGGATAAGGCTTTAATGCTGATGATGTTAGTTCATAGAAGTGATGATAGTCCGGACTTGGTAAGCCCAGCCCAAGCCTACCCTACATTGGGCTGTATTTGAACTATGGTTTTAGGCTGTAGGCCGAATTGGGCCAAGCCTTCGTACTTGATTCTTGAATGGGCTGACTCTGGACCAGGCTTGGACAAGATTTGGAAGAGTCCAACTCCACTCCATTCCCTGCCTACAAGCATATATGCCACTCACATGAGTCATGAATCATTCAAGCAGCTCCCACATTAGGGTCAAAGTTACTTCTCTCTCTCTCCCACTGATGAATCATTGAAGCAGGCTGTGGTAAGGATCACAGCACCAAGGTTGGATTGAGTCCCTCCATATTCATTGATCGATTACATACTGTCCCCAAATACCCCAGTACCCAAATGACTCAACTGAACAAAATTGGGTATGGGTCAAATATTTAGACTTGTTTTTTAATTTGAGTTTGGATTTGGAACCAAAAGATCCCATGGCATAGTCATACATATATAAACCTGAATAACAGGGTTAAGATCAATGGATTTCATACATAAGAGCCCAAATGTACAATGGCATAGTCATCATATATTATTATGCCTATCAGGTATGTGTAAGAGTATTATTCAAATATATAAGTAATGGGTCCTTGATTCAGGCTCAAATCCAAGCTTTTGATCCGAGTCTGGGTATAGATTAACGTCTTTAATTTGAATTTGAGTATAGGTGTGGGTCCTGTAACCCCCAATTTGCGTCTTGGTTTAGGTACAACAAAAATTCCTTATTAGCAATAGCAATTCTGGATTGAATCTGGGTTCAATACGAACCCAACCTTCCATCCCTTTTACCAAAAGAAAAAACCTTCCATTCCATGCCTACTGGTAAGCAAAAAACAACCTTGTTTATCTAGATATTCATGCATTTCTTTTAACAACTTAGTTTTTCAAAGTGGAGGCCATTTTTTCAGTGGCAAGGACCACTAGTAGATTAGTGATATAAGCTGTTGGAAGAAGGCACAGTTCATGTTCATGTTCATGCATCAGGTCCACATCATGATTGACTAGGTTAGTGTTACTCAGATGTGATATGTGGGGCCATTGTTTAATCTTGGTTAAAATCCAATAATTTGCCCCCATTTGACAAGTTGGAGGGGGCCCTCACATCATCTATTTGGATTGGGAAACTGCAGCCCCACATGGAATTTTCTCAACAGCCTGAAACCTAAACTCTTGGACAGTATTAGAAGAGGAGAAAAGAGAGGAAATAGAGGAGAGACCACCTTTTCTTTTACCATCCATGTTTCTCTTCTATCCAGTTTCAGGCAAGGCAAGGCAAAAAAAAAAAAAAAAAAAAAAAAAAAACAAATCCATGGTTTCCCTTATTTGATGTATATATATATATATATATAAAAAAATAAATAACTAAATCCATGTTTTCATCATTTCTCCTCATTTTACCCCTCTCCACCTTTATCACTCAGTTAAGATTCTCCTGCAAAATGTTTTCTTCCACCACCATTGTAAAATGTTTGTTCTTGGGGGCAAAGAAAACATGTTTTGGAGAATGAAAAGGCGGCCAAGTGATTATATCAATCCGCACAGAGTTAGTACTTAGTCATAACCTAGAAGTCATGAACAAAATTCAATATCACAAGAAGTGCAGAAACAATATTTCTAGCCTTTGCCACGCAATCGATACTTTCTTTTAATTTAAAGAAAAAAAGGGGTACGCATAAACATATCAGTTGTACATATATGACTTGAGTATTTCAGTAACACCTTTAAGAAAGAATTAGAGGAAAAAAACAAGGGAAGGATTGACTAGTTGGTGATGAACATCCACCACTTGTACAGACCAAAGCCATAAATGGTTGTCAAGACGACCATTCTCAGGGGATAGATTCTAAACCTGCATACCAAGAGTTAAGAGGATGGTTAGTGATTACATTATTACAAGGAATTTTCATTTAGCCTCAGCAAACAATTCCTACCATCTGGAGGTCTGAAAAAGCCTAACAATAGGCAGAAACATTGTTTTTTAAACAGTATATGAGACTTTCTTTGCATTGACATTTCTACCAAAATAATAATAACAGATAACAACTTGAACAACGCCACCTCCTGGGAAGCTGACACAGCACAACCCCATTGAGAACCACCTACCTTATTGGAATTAGAAAGATATCCAAACAGGGGATCACAATCTTGGCTGCATTGCCTATTTGACAATTTACAATTCTTTCCTAGAAGCAATGTAAGTGAAAACTTTATCAAAACAGAATATAAAGATGTACATCAAAACATCACTATCCATCAAGGCAATGAACAGGTGCAAGAAAAGAAAGAATACATCACTAGGGTTTATGGGCAAGGAACTACAAACACCTATCAAATCTAAACACCCAACCTTGCCCATTCATTTGCTTCCTCATTCCATTCTGTTGGAATATGTGCAAAAGAGTCATCCACATCCATTTAATCTCCTTGACAATTGTCATCAATCTATAAAATTAGAGATACCCATTTTAGATGGTTTGGGCATGTCCAACGTAGGCCGGTAACGGCACCGGTAAGGAAAAGTTTGGCTATGAAGGTTGATGGCCCACAAAGGGGAAGCGGTAGGCCAAAGAGGATGTGGATGGAGGTAGTAAAAATAAATATGAAGGAGTGTAATTTATCTGAGGTTTGGCTCAAGATAGATCGGAATAGAGAAACAGAATTCATGTAGCCAACCCCAACATAGCAGGGACAAGGCTTTGATGATGAGGACGACAGTTGTCACCAATCTCCGTAGAAACTATAAGTTGAACCAAGTCCCTAACAATGGACTTTTTCCACTCTTGGTTCTCCAAAGTGTGGATCACTTTATTATTACGCTGATACCAACGTTCAAAGCACGCTGACACAGAACTACTCAGCTCCCATGTCTCTTAAAATGTCAATATCCATGGCTCTCCACCATTTTCCTTTGCCCCATTCATTGCATTCATAGAGAGACCCCTTCTATAATTAGTCAACCTGAAAGCCTTTCTTTGAAAGCTCCCAATGTCTCTCTTGTTGTAAAAATTCGACCTTGTTATATTCCTTCACATCAACAGGCCCTATAAAGATAGTGAAACTTGCTCTCTATAGTTTCATTCCAAACACTCTTATTCAAGCCAAACCTAATTTTCCTTGAGCAGCACTGCAACATCAGCTTTATCTTCTAATTTCCAAGAGATACAAGGGCAGGGAACCATGTAACTGAAACTTGTTTCTGTAAGTACTGTCCTTTAATTTTCCTGTCCAATATCCCATGAGCAAATCTAGCTTTATCTCTTCCATCCTTTCCTTATTATAAGAAATTCTATAATTCTTCAATTACTAAATCAATCAAAGCTCAGTGTGAGGAGTCATCCTCAATAACACTTTACCACTAGCTTTTCTCAGAAAAGAAACTCCTTTTCAGGAAAAGAAAGACACTGGCAAAATATTAAAAACCAATTTCAATTTATGGATCTTTGCAACTAATTTTTGAAATTGAATTCATAATCTTATGAGCCAATCAAAATAGATCTCATACAATTTAGAATCAATGAACGGCAGTGATTCACTTTTCAAAGAAGACCTATACCACATGTTCACTATCTTTTTTACTTTTTCTATTTGTTGCTTGGGGATTGCTTTGGACAGAACTCGCTTCAAACATTAAGACTTCCAAAAATCAATTTTCTTCCTCGAGAGAAGAACCAACTCAATTGGCAAGTTCACCCATCACTCTCCATTTGATGCAATGGTAGAACTGCATTATCTGCCAAATAAAACATCTATAGCCCATGGAATGGCCCCCTACAACTTGAGACAATTAAAGCCCTCTTTCCCAAAGACCTGTATGCGTTCAATAAATTTGCTGAAAGGCATGGACACCCTACTGATAAATTTAGACAATAATCTTTTTTTTTTTTTAACAACTAAACTCTATAGTACATTTCATCCTCTACTTTTACATAATAATAGTTGCAGAGTCACCAATCTTGTGTAATGTAATATGAGTAAATCCAACCCAACAAACTTTAAAGTTATTTATGGAAGTCTCTTAAATGAGTTTCCTAATCCACCTTAACACAATGTTTATGTTCCACCAAAGTTCATAAAAATGGATGCCTATATGTCATGAGCCAACCCCTTATACAGGTAGAGGAATGTTTAATGCGGTGTTACCCCAGTACACCCTCATCCATAAGGCACTAGCAACCTCTGCATTGAAAGGCAGCCAACTGTTGCAAGGTCCAAATTTCCAACCTCGCTTGTGGACACTCTCGCAAACACCTTTCAAACTTAATTCAGACTCCACATATACTATAACTCTCCATTACTGTTGTATGTGGGCCCCAACACGCATGAACATCAGATCCAAGTTGAGACGACTTGGTCATGGGTATCTCGTCTAATCCCATCATAAAAGTGGAAAGACTTGGAAATCCATTTCACAGGCTCTTTTTAGGAAATCCAACCTTCTCTAAAACTATATGAAAACCCAATACACCCTACATGAGCTCTTCAGACGAGAAAACCATATATCAATCGGTCTGGAAAAAAAAAATCTTGATATTACACAGCAAGTCCAAAACCCACCCCCCCAAAACCCACCCACCCAAAATTCCAACACCACGATTGGCAAACAAAGTTTGATGAAAACAGGGCTAAAAAACTCAAACTATAAACATCATCATCCAAGCATTTCCCCCATTTCAACTAATTAATCAAGCTTGCATTCCTTCCAAAGAATTGATTCAATTGACAATCCATAAATCACAAATCACAAACTTTTACAAAAACACCCAAGTGCAAGATAGATATCCCATAAACCCATAAACCCAAAACCCATCACTAATTCACATACACATGACATTCAAACAAACAACCCAACCAATCATCTCTTCCCAATCAATTCAATTTCTCCCCCACCCCTGTCTCAATTGATAATCAACAGCATCAAACACACAAGTGCAAGATAGATAATCTATGAAACACACAAAATCATAAATCTAAATGATAAAAAGAGCATTTTTACCTCGTTGAATTGGATTTTTGAGAAGGATTTCCGTGTGCAGGCATGGGAGTAAACCATTGGGAGAAATCCCTATCAAAGAACTCCCAATCGGGCAAAACCAGACCGGCGATCGTAAAGAGACCGAATAAGTAAGTAGCAAACATTTTCTTGAAGGAGTGGGTGTAGATCCCCACCAACAAAACAACTGCGCCCACTAGCAGCAGACATGAACGTAGAACAGCATCATTCGCCATTTCCAAAGGCCTAGAAAGGAAGATTGAAGTAGTTAGAAGAAGAAACACAAGGAGGAGGAGGAGGAGGAGAGGAGAAAGTCATGAAAGAAGAGCATGAGAATGTTGTGTGTTGCAGTGATAATAAAGAGGTTGGATGTAGCTCTTTACTGCAACAGTGATGGGAAGCCTCGTGGCAGATAGAGACCGTTGAACCGCCGAAGGCTTGTTTTTGACTCGTATATGAATGAGTAGGCCATGGGCCCCAACAGTTTTTCTCTTTTTTAATTTATTTATATTGGGTATCACCGTATCAGTATTCCCCACGTATTTTTACCCGACAGGACTATTCCCCTGGACACACTCATAAGTCATGACCCCCGGACCCCAAAACACGAATGCACTAGACAATTCTAGGGAAAGGCTTGAAAATAAAATGTAACAAGTAAACCCACACCTTATGCCAATGAACCATCATTCCGGGATAGAATGTGAATATGTGAGGCGATTCATGGCTTAATGGGCTCTAATTAAGATTATTAAAGAGGTGAAAGGAGAGGGATGTGGAGATTACATACGACTTTTGTTGCTTCTCTATGATTTGAATAACTAATGTGGATGGCGGAGTATTCATTTTTTATGTTTTGTTAATTCGTTTTTTTATTTATTGGGGCTTGTGTGTGTCCATTAAATACGTAAGAATTGGATAGTTAAGGAGTTCATGGTTAGATGAGGTCTGCTAATGATGGATTATCAAAGAGGTCAAGTGTGAATGATATGAGATATGGTTGAAAAATATAAGGTAGCAATGTAGATGACACCTTGATTTTTTTTTCTTTTTTGGAAGAATTTCTTTTGCGCACAGTACCCTACAAGAGCGCTCATCTAAACCATCCTCAAAAGTGGGATCCCTTGAAATCTATGTGCTCCTAAAGACAACTAGCACCAATATGTGCATTGTAGAGCATAGGAGCACAATCTTCCCATTTCTAGAATATAGATTGATGAATCTAAGCGCATCATCATCATCAGGGGGCCCTTTTTATAATAATGTGAAGGTATTTCGGTAGGTATGAAAATTAAAAGAAGCTATTTACTCCCTCTCACTATGGAGCCTTCAGCCTTGTACAGCATTTATTAATCATCTACGCTTGGGAAGGTTGGGAATCCCTCCTTCCCGTCTATCCTAATAATGAAAAGTCCCACTATAGCATTTCATTTGTGCAACGAGAGGATTCATCTCTATGCGGATTTTCATTTTTGTAAGTGAGAGGAATCCCACATTCCTGCCCCTTAGATAGAAAATAAAGTGAATTCATCTCGCCGTGCAAATACACCATAAATGCTTTCTTTTCTCATGGTGTTGGACTTTCACTCCAATTATATATGAGTGCACCAAGTTCATGACACGTAAAAACAATTATTGAACTTTTGATTTTTTTTATTTGTAATCACACATATTTAGAGGTGAAGGCCCAACTCCAATTGTAGTTATTAACAATATCTGCTCATGTGATGCTAATGCACAAGAAAATCTATTAGGTAGTCTAGATTCTATAAGACAACAATTAAACCAACTATAATTCATTGCTGCTGGAATGACAGAATGTTGGTTGCAAAGGATCCAAATTTCTGGCCCTCTTTGTAAGTGAATGAAAGGCTACTCGATGAGGGATCCATCTGGTGGATCACTGTTGACGATCCAGATGAATCTCCCCGGATGTGCACCTTTTCTTTTTATGTGTCATTATGCAGATCTATGTTCCGCGGATCACATCATCATCATCATCATCATCATCATCACCACCTAAGCCTTATCCCTAGAATGTTGGATCAGTTAAATAAATTCAATTTCACATTCTGGTCTCTATTTAGGGCAGGTCCCCGGATCAGTAACACTTCTTTATATGTAATCTTATTGCTTTTATCCATGTCCTTTCAATTTACCCTTTTAGCATAATGTTGGCGTGCATTGGACATTCTAGGGATCACATAGTTTGTTAAGAATATCACATATTTTGTGTTGGCAGTGTAGTAGTCATCTTTTGTTTCTCTGTGTCATTTTTTTATAACGCAGGGTTCCAATCCTTTGGGCTAGAATAATCCCTACGGGCCCAAGGGAGAAAGTCGGGTAAAATTCTCATGTAGCCCCAGTGTGGTAGTACAATTTCGCACGCACAACCTTCGGGTGCAAAAAGTGGTCCCAGGCCAACTGAAGCAGCTAACCAGACAAGCACCTGTTAGAACTTGACATGTTCATCTCACCCACAGCACCCAGGATCAAACCCTGAGACTGGCCAAGACCGGATGCTAGCACCCCAGGGATGACCCTGGGCTAACAGACCTAGGGTAAGCTTACCAATCCCTGTAATGGCAAGGGGAAAAAGAAAGGGACAAGCACTTGTGAACAATGAACTTGGACTTAAGGTGAAAATTCCATGTGTTGTACCCTGGACTTGAGGTTCAACCTTCATCTGTCACATTTTATTAAATGGGTCAGACTCGACCACATCACTGGAGGTAAAATTTCTCTGTGTTTGGATATAGTTTGACCATATCTTAGGACACATATTACTTGTATTAGGACCAAGGCCTAGAGCCCTTTAGTGTTAAGCATGGCCTGATCCAACAAGAATAAAACTAGGAGGAAATCAAGTCAAGATTGGGCTGGCCCAGCCCGCAAACATTGTCTTGACTGTTCTGGAAAGATTCTTGTTTCATTTTGGTGCTTCTACTCTTCTATTTTTGATAAATGAGACTTTTGACAAAGTTATCATTGTGTGGAAATTCTAAAGTTTTGGGTCATGTCTTACTGAATTCTCAGATTTCTCAAAAAGCATCAGAATCTGCTATAGGGAAATGGTTGAAATAGCCTTTTGAAATGCTCTAAAATTATAGATTCTAATGCTAAGACAGGTATTTTAGGAATTCCAATTGCAGAGTCTATGAAAAATATTTATGGCTTCTCAAGATCTTCAAACGAGAATTCTCAAATTCTTCCAATTGCAGAGTCTACGAAAATATTTAACATAGTGAATTCAAATGGTTATAATCTTTCCATTATGGATCCACATAGGCTGGGTCAGCATTTACTATCCATAGTTGAGCACATTCAGGCACTTTGGCTAAGATTGATTCTGTAATCTAGGGTAATAAGAAAATGGGTCAGATTTAGCCCATGATCATAATCAGATGGTTCAGCCTGGCCTGACACATCAAGAACAAATGGATCTTATCTATTATTAGAGAGGGGTGGCTCTGGGCCAGACTCTCAAGGCCAGGCGGATTGAAAATAAATATTAAGCCCAAAACTGAAAGCCTGGATTTATTTGAGCTTTCGGTTGGGTACTGCTTGGCCCCATTTGCAATCACAAGAGAAGAAAAGGAGTGAGCTTTATAGGTAGTATAATTAAGGGACATGGTCACTAGATTAGATTGATATTAGTCCCATTCATTAATCATGAGTGATAAAATTTAATCACTTGATTAGATTGATTAGACTGGTTTTAAGGATTTGCATAAGCACTCTTTCTGATCAGTAATCAGTAATCATTCATTTGTGTAAAAATTTAACTCATGAGATAAAAGTGCCCTTTTTTTCTTAGCCATAATCCCTCTAAAATAGAGTAACAAATAAATGAATTATAATGATGAATATTTTTTCTGTATATTTTATTATTGAGAGTAAATCATTGGGAAAAAATAAAAACTTAAACTCAACTATAAATTGCTGTTAAAAGTTGTTTCTTTTTTTCTTTTTTTCTGTAGCCAATGTAATCATGTTCCTTGACTCTCCGTTCGCGTTTATAATTTCTCTTGTTTTTGGAAAAATATCAAAAATGCTAATTTCCTATATCTTCAAAAAACCAACCATATTTGTGAACTAATTGGTGTTCTTATTTCATACCCTCCATTATGAGATGTTTATGATCATCACATTGTGATAGCAAATTTAATTTGTAGAAAACCATCATGAGCTGATATTGACATGATGGTGGCATATTTATCATGAAAACATAATTAAGAGAACTTGGTTTTTAAATAAGAAATGAATGAATGAGCTTCCCAACTAATTTTTAAAAATGTACGTATGGGCTTTTCATTAACATCAGAAGAAATTTAAGGATTTGGAAAACAAAAAGGTATGCATAAACATCTAAAATAGGCCATTCGTTTGAACGGAATTGAATGCCCATAAACTTTAGGAAATACGAATATGAAGGAGAAAATCCACAAATGGCCATCAAGTTTTTCCCCTATCCACCTACACAAATTATCCAATACCCAAGTCTCCCACCATTACGCTTCAACGCTACAACCAAGGATTGATCTAGGTTGTTTATGCAGAGGGGAGGTGCCTTGCCACCGAGCTCTAGCAGGTAACGACAAATGGCCATCAAGAAAATTTTCCCTTTGATAGGAGGTCTTGTTCTCATCCAACCGCCTAGATTTCGATCCTTGTTGTCTCCCCTAAATTTATATATGTAGTCTTCTTCGTATCAGGCGCTTGGGGTTCACTCCCGCATCAATTAGATCTCTCAAGGGTTTAGCCGCCTTGTGTAGTTAAAAAAGAGAAAGAAAAAAAAAAATCTCTCCTTTGGTGGAAAATGAATACACTAGTAAATTAAATGCTAGAAACGTTAGGTCTGATCCACCTCCGTAATATTACTTCATCAGAATTTGTTTTACCATGAATTCCTAAGAACTCAATTTCATGCAAACAAATGAGCCCAGGAGTAATTTAGCCATGCTTTGAGAAATCAAAACGCGGTTATCTGTTTAAATTGTTTTGTAAAAATAAAAATACCAGTTAACATATTCTCAATTATGTCAGTGATATGTAAGAGAATAGCATATACACTGAGCTTCTGTGTATGTTAACTAGCCCATGGTGATGTCTATTGCTGTGTGCCAAGGTTGTTGGCAGCTTGTTTTTCCCCAGAACTATAACTGCAATGGAGTGGGGGATAAGAACATGTTATTACCAATAGAAAAGGAGGTCTTCTTCATGTGATGCAAGGATGTAATGCAATAGCAATAGAGACAGGAAAAACTGCTAAAAAAGAAAAGGACAGAGAAGGACATGATGTCCAGCCCACTAGCTTGTGGGGCTGAGTCTTCAAAGGTAATTTCATTGGAGTTTCTTAGATGTTAAAACATCTCATAATATTAAAACATATCTTCTAATAAAATATTGCCATTAAGATATGATCATATAAACTAATAATTAGGATCATGATCAAATCAAAATGTTGGTCACCTGCCATGTTTGTGGGCTCATCCATTCTATATTAAACATCCATTGCCATCTAATACAAGGAAACAAATTGGATTAAATTAACTGAAGAGTCAACACATCACAGTTATATTCTCTTTTCAAAGGCCTCTCTCTCCAACAGGAACAACTCATTCATCCGAATTGGTACAGACGCCTCCAGACTTGCAGTAGTTCTGTGTCCCAGACGTTCAGCAGACGTGCAGCGCAAGACACAAACGTTTGGGTCAGGCCAGAGATCCAACCCGACCCGTCTTCAGCCCGGCCTTCTCGCTGCAGAGAATCCATCGCCGCGCTGGTACAGTGACCTCGGCGCACGCATGTCCTGGTATTATCAGTCAAGAGAAAGTTTGACCGACCATAACTTATTCATCCCGACCTTCGATCGACGAGTGGTTTGGTTCTGTGGATTCGTAGAGACGAGCACTATTTGGTTGACGCGACAGATCGGCATTCCAACGGTCAGATCTTTTTTTGGACTGCGATCACGGTCAGTGATATCTGGACTTTATTATTATTTTTTTTCCAGATATGTCTACTACTAAATCTGCTCTGCACGATCTTGCTAAGGTCAATATTTTCAATGGGAGGAACTTACCCATTTGGAAACGTCGGATGGATGCCTTGTTGCACTTTAAGGGTCTTTCTTATGTTATTAAGGAAAAGACACCTAAGAAGCCTGCTGATGATGCTTCCAAGGAAGATAAAGATCTCTATGCTACTTGGGAATACGATAATGAATCAGCAAGTCATCTGGTACTTGGATTTATTTCCAATGATTTGGTGAAGCAATTTGAGCAACTGGCTTCAGCAAAAGAAATTTATGATCAAATAATTGCGAAATACGATGCATCCACTGTGTCCCACCTTATGGAGGCATTATCAAATTATGTTAATTATAAAATGCCTGAAGGAACCTCGATCAATGACCACATTGACTAGATAAATATAAGATTGAGGAATTTGATAGCTTTGGGAAGGGATATGGACCAGGAGTTGCGGCAATTGTATCTGTAGCAAAGTCTTCCACCTTCATGGGAGAATGTTTCTCAGACCCTAAGCCTCCAGAAAACACTGACCGTTAAAGATATTAAGGCTGAATTAATTGCTGAAGGACAAAGGCAGGCTGTTTGTGGTGTTGTGCCTACTGCCTTGCTTGCCCAAACCAATTCTGTTAGTGGCTCGATGGCTACTATGGGGAAAATGAAACAAAAGGGCAAAGGAAAAGCAAAGGCGCAACAAAAGAAAAAGGGGGTGTTGCTTTATTTGTGGGAAGCTTGGGTACTTTCGTGCGGACTGTCCGGATAAAAAAAAAAAAAAGGGTGAGAATGGGCAACAAAACATGGTTCCACATGGAAATCAAGATTATATTGATATGATCACGGAATCCATGATGGTGGACATCAATGAAAGCAACTAGTGGATCGATTCCGATGCTACTCGACACATCTCGAAGACCAAAGCAGGCTTCATTGAATTTCAAGAACTTAAAGCAGGAGAACATAATATATACATGGGGAATGAGACATTTTGTGATATGTTGGGGGTGGGGAAAGTCAAAACTCCCCTACCAACTGGAAAATCGCTGTATTTGTCAGATGTCTTCTTCGCTCCCGGCATTAGGAGGAGCGTGTTTTCCGTCAGCCAGCTTGCATCTAGTGGTTTTGAAATTAGGTTCACTACTGATAAGGTTACTATTGGGCTCAATGGAAAATTTGTATTTCTAGTTTGCTTCATGACAAATTATATTTGCTAGACATTTTTAAAGTTGCAATAAAATCTAGTTCCAATTATTCTATGTGTGTGTGAATGAATGTGTTAATGGTTTGGCATTGTTATGGCATTACAGGTTATGACACATTAACAAGAACAGAATAATTAGAATGGTTAGGGATGGACTTTTACCTGATATTGGAAAAGTGGAATACCCTACATGCGTACCATGTCTAAGTGGGAAAATGGTCAAGAAACCATTCCCAGAGGAAACTAGAAATTTGGAATTGCCAGACCTGATTCACATAGATATATGTGGACCTTTAAATGTTTATACTAGGACGGGGGAGGTATATTTCATTACCTTCATTGATGACTTCAGCAGATGTGGCTATATCTACTTGATTGAACATAAACATGAAGCCTTTTGATGGATTGAGGCCCATCAGAAGCAAAACCGTGAAGCCCGTGAGCCAAAGCGGACAATATCATGCATGTGTGAAGGGTGGGGTGTTACAGGCTGAGTTTTCAAAGGTAATTTCATTGGAGTTTCTTAGATGTTAAAACATCTCATAATATTAAAACATATCTTCTAATAAAATATTGCCATTAAGATATGATATATAAACTAATAATTAGGATCATAATCAAATCAAAATGTTGGTCATCTGCCATGTTTGTGGGCTCATCCATTCTATATTAAACATCCATAGCCATCTAATACAAGGAAACAAATTGGATTAAATTAACTGAAAACTGCCCCTTACTGTGTTTGACTGTCCAATCAATGATTTTAAATGGATGACAAGAAAATTACAACTGAACAGCATTTTAATTTGATAGATTTCGAATTTGGAGACTCATTTTTCACTTTGGGGATTTGAAGGGCTCTATGAGCATTTTTTACTTGAGCAAGGAACTCCTGCTTTTTATTATTATTATTATCAATAATCTTATCTTTTTTGTTACTATCTAAGAGTTCGACGCTTGAACTATTGAACATTCAATGAAAATGCCAAAGTGGGACCTTGTCTGTTTGGTTTCTCCGTGTGGCTTGTGAGTCTCATATTCAAGCATACAAAGACATAAATAGGAAGATGAAGATAAAGAAGGGAAAACCAAGTAAAGTTACAATTCATATTAAATGAGGGGAAGGTTACTATAATAAAAATAAATGAAAAAAAAAAATGCTCCTAATAGAAGACATCTCTACAATTAAGGGGATGTAAGAGATGATGATGGATTGCAAAGCTTTACTCTCACATGGTTTTTTATAAGGTTCATTTTTTTTTCCTTAGAATACATGTGGATTCATGATCAAACAAGCTCCACCTAAATATTATTAAAAGAGGTAAGGGAAGAAGCACATGAGGTTAGCAGTAAAGGATATCTTGGACTTTGAGACTTTCATAAGATATGATTTACTAGGTGATGAGGAGTATTTATTTCTCATGTTCTTTTGTTTCAACTTACATTAAAGGGGATGTTATTAGATGGTCATTTCTGGATCGATATTCACCTTTGATATTTAACAAATTATAGAAATACAAAGTCTTAGAATTCCTAGAAACTCAATTACATAAAACAATCAGGGCCATAGTGAAAACTCATTTATGCTTTCAAATGAGCTTCAATGTAGGCAGAGCCAAGCCACCATTAGAAAATGTAGAGAGTAAAGTAGGAATAAGTGTTCATGTTGTACCCAACAAACTAATCCCTATATAATTTAGTTTGACTTAATTATATCATATAATGTTGTTTACTTCTTAATTTCTTTAATCTGAGGGCTTTTATTTTGAAGGTACATTTGTGTAACAAGGTTGAGACAAATCCACGGTACCCGACAATATAGCACCTCCTCCTGCAGGATAACCAGGGTTTGATCCCTAGATATTAAGGTGAGAAATGGGCTTCCCAACCAACTAAGCAACTGTTACACTCCGACCCGACTTAACCCTGATTAGTATTAATTAATTGTGTTTTAGCTAAATTAAATATGTTTAATTGTTAATTATGGTGATTAGTGTTTATTAATCTCTATAGACCGAGTTAGATGAGTTTTGCACCTTGTATAGATGAATTATAGTAGAGTTGACTCAATTGAGTAAAGTCAAGGGCTTTTTCGTAAATATAGGTTTTCGTGTTTTTCATGAATTGCACGTCATTTTGGTATCATCACATGTATTTTGACAAGTACATTGATTTTCATATCAGACTCTTCTTCATTTGACCAACCGTTGTATAATTGGACCCTCATTTGACTCGAAATGGAAATATACTATTGGAGTGGACCTTCTTGCAAATAGGGCACTTTACTCCCTTTTATATATATAACCCTACCCTCTTTTCTTCCTTTTCTTTCCTTCCTTCCTCACTACTCTTCTTCTCCTCTTCACCCTTCCTCAACTATCAAGAAGGACTGTTGCATGTGCATTGAAGGCTTGGAAAGCTAGAGAGTGGATTCTACTTCATCTCCATCATCATTTTCTTCATCTTCCCTTTTCATTGTTAGCTAGAAACCACCTTCTCCAGTCCTTATCTCCTCCAACCTTGAGACCCCCACTAAGGTAGACATCAAACTCTTACTTGGTTTGATTTTTTTTTAGTTGTGATAAGATCAAGAAACTCTTGGATAAATGTTTATGCATGTCTATCTTTCTTTCCCATGATTTTGTGGTTAGGGTTTGAGCATTTGGGGTTTCTTGGTTTTGAGTTGGAAAAGTTTTGGGAAGCTCTCCTTTGAGGCAAGTATAAGCTATAATATGGATTTATATGATGGTCCATTTCAATTGATTCAAAACACTATTCTTTGTAAGATTTATATTTCCTTAACAAATGAATGGGTTGAATGTGTCTTGAATGATGAGTAAAATTATTAATGGAATTTGAAATGATGGATTGGTTAGTGTTGATATGTGTTGTATGGAGAGCAAGGAGGCTCTATTTTTCTGCAAATTGAATGTTGGAGAAGTGTAGAAAAAGAAAGAAGAGAAAACATCATCAGAAATTCCGAAATGGAATTCTGGAGTGGGCGCTCGAGCGCGCTTATGGCCGCTCGAGTGGACCCACTCACTAGGAATTCCGGAGTGGAAATGTGTGAAGGGCGCTCGAGTGCACCCTCTGGAGACCTCCGCTCGAGCGGACCTGAACCAGTCTGTTAGGCCTTTTGGGGCCCAATTAAAGGGTTATTAACACTCCTAGCCTTCATTAACCCTCCTTAATCCCACATTTAGTGGATTTTGGTGCTCACCCTTACCTCCATAGGAATTTAGGGAATTTCGAAATTTTATGACAATAGAATGGAATCTTTAACTTTATAAATTGGACCAACGGATATTTCTTAGTCTAAAACTATGCCATGAAAATTTGTTGGGAAATTCAACGTATTCCTTGTAACTGTATTTTGTGCTTTTGAAGTTAATTGGATCCCTAAATAAAGTTTCAGATACCAAGTATACTGTATTTTGTGCTCCTGATGTTACGGGCAGCTTCGACAATACTTAAGGATCGAATCGACGTCAAATCTATATCATAGACCCTACTTAGTGGCTTCACGAGTCAAGGTTGAGCCACACCATTGACTTATGCTTGGTACATTAATGGAAGTCCATTTGGATGGTAATGGGTCCCTACCCAAATAATTCCCCTCTCTAAAATAATTCAAGAATCTAATTGAATTAATAATATAGCTAAGGTCTTTATCCTAATTTTCTAGAAACAAAAAGGGGCAAGGTGTACACTATTTAACAACTCCAAGTTCCGTAGCATAAATGAGGCCACACTTTCTTATGCACTCACAGACCACCAAACCACACACTCATCTCTCCTCTCTCACTTTTCCACACACGTCATCTCCCACCTGCACTTTTCTGCAACGGAGCGAACCAAACAGTAATGACCTTCACACCTGGGAACATGGAGTCTGCAAAGATCGTAAGCCCCACTGATCCAGCCCAGATCAGACCCTACCAACTTGGTCGCCCAAGCCTATACAACCAGATGACCGGCCCAGATTGTAATCAATCACTCAGTGGGCCCCGCCATGGTCTGATGTAAAAGACATAAAACCCCCTTTGTGAATGACACCCAGTAAAGTGTAAACCTAAGATGTGGGGCCAGATGGGACCCAATCCCCATGGGTCCACCACCACCAGGTTCGCCCCTGGGTCCACTATCAGATGTGGGGATCCGATCTACCATTAGGTCATCTAATGGGTCCCAACATTCACTGATACTGAATCGGTTTGCTCCTAAAACACGTCATCTCCCTCTCTCTAATCAGGCACTGGATGGTTGGGTCCACCTCGCACGGGTCCACCATGGTCTGGGTCGCCCGTGGGTCCTCCTTCGGATCCACGGATCAGATTGGTCATCGAATGGTCTACCTGGGTTCCGATATCAACATAAGAAAATCAGGCCCTCACGGTTTTCATGTCCAGGAACTGTTACAGGTCGTTTCTTCACTGGCCATGGGTGGATTTGAGTGGAATCCCACTTTAATAACCTATCACAATCACCATTGACCTATCAACCTTCCAAATGAGCAAGAAATCCATCCATTAATGGCTAAAACCCAAATAAACAAGCTCATAAGTAAATCTAAGCATTTCTAGCATAATATGAATAAAAATTTTAAAATAAAAAACAGTAAACATGCATTCTATGCTAAGGTACATTGCACTTGCCTCAAATCAGATTTATAATGGAAAATAGCAAGAAGAATCAATCCAAGATATCCACACAAAATCCAATCTACCAAACCCAGCACCCATTCCATAAGAGAAAAAAGGCTTAGAAAGTAAATATAGAGAGAAAGAAAATCTTAGAGAACCACATGGAAATTGGCTAAGGAATGAGCCTTACCTTGATTTGTAGAAGAGAAAGAGATTGACAAGAGAGGTAGAAGATGACCTACTTGTAACTAGGGTTTTAGCTAGGGTTTTTAGGGTTAGGATTTTAACTAGGGTTTTGTGAAATGAGAGGTAAATGAAAGATATATGAGAGTGAATTTAGGGTTCATTTCCCAATGTAATAGTTTAGCTTATATAGGCTAGGGTTTTTGGGACAATTACCAAAAATGGCCTTTTAGATTGTATAGGAGTGTGGATAAGGACATGGCATTTAGGTCCTTTGGTAGATATTCTCGAATGTTCTCAAGTGTGGAAAACACCCCTTATAAAAACATATTTACTAGTAAGGGCCTCAACACCAAAACCGTATAAAAATTATCAAAAGACATCCTATAGATCGATAAAATGCAAAGTAGGCCTAAATCCTATAAAATAAGCTAAAACTTAGGAAAATATCTATCTACCCTTACTAATCTCTATTAATTAGTACAATTATGTTATATTACCGTAATTAATAATATTCAAATTCAAAATGAGGGCCCACCAAGGGTGGGGGCCTCACAATGAATCTCTATGTATTAAATTCCAAACTATTTTATGCAATCAGGCCTGCCGCTATAAGAATAACCATGTGGGGATTTGCCGGAGTCTTGTGGGCAAAAAACAAAACAACTGATAAGTGATGACTAAGGTTGCCAATAGATGAACATGCCAAGGGGACCTAGATTGGTCAATTAAGATTGAATGTCTGGCACAACTGGTTTGTAAAATTTTAGACCCTTGTACCGAGTGATCATTAAGAAATTCAGATACCAACATTGCTCCAAATATTTTAATACCTTCCCTTTTCGCTTTATTTATTTAGAGTTCTATGTGATGTCAATTAAAATGAATATATCACTAAAGTTGTCGTCATATTAGATTTTGATGAAAGATAATTGTACTTTATAATATAGTTTTTCATGTAAGAGACAAAATGACTAACTTATTATGTTAAGCACGGATCATTGGGGGATGTGTGTATTAAATCTGATTCGATGAAAGAGGCAAAAAGTAAACTTCAAGGGGTAACTCAGTTGACCTAGGACCACAATTTGCATCTGGTAGTTGTAGGTTCGAAATTGCACTATCACACTGGGGCTACAGGGGAGTTTATTCGGCTTTCTTTTGGCTCGGAAGGATTAGTCCAGCCCAAAGTATGGGAACAAAAAAAACAAGAGGCAGAAAGTAGTGGACCATTTGTGGGGAAGATTTTCACCCGTGAGCGGACTGTTGTGCTATGTATTCCAGGAGCTTTCCTCTCTGATACAATTCATCGAGAAGTAAAATAGATGGAAAGGTCTCTTTCCAAATGAAGGTCATCAATTTCAAAATCTCATTGTCATATCACATGAATTTTTTTTATTTTTTATTTTGGCCTTACATGGGAGAGAATGGTAAACTATGCTAGTCCTAAGTGGCCTAGGTCTTTCAAACTTTTTTCTAGATACCCAACAGTAGGTAAAGGTTGTATAAATATAAATTGAACATGGCTCTAGATTGTGGTGGGGTGGGGGGTTAAGACTTAAGAGTGTGAAAGGAGCTCTACGAACTTCCATTTCTTAAGCACCAAGAAACAATCTACAATGACTGAAATACCACTGCCTCCTTTAAGAAACAATCTACAATGACCAAAATACCACTGCCTCCATAACAATCTTGATCCGGCAAATTGTTAGAAATCGTGTGGCCCGCATGCCAAGTGTCATACATAGATCAAGCATGGTTGTGGATATAAGACTTCCAACAGGATTAGGATGGACATGGGTTTTTGGCGTGCGAATAAGTCTTTGGAAGTATGGCTTCTCTGAGATTGGCTTATATAAGAGATATGAGAGCCCATAGTTGGCATTCTAACATTCTACTCTATCCCATAGGTTAAAACATAGGCGAAGGGATCTGCGAAGCTTCTAAATCACCCAAACAAATACAATCTCCGGTTGCTTATCAAAGTCTCATCACACAAGAATCCAATCAACCCCAAGTAAAGACATCAACCAAAGAGGTGGCAGCTAGTAGTAGGTGCCACCATGATAGAGAACATAGATAGGGCTACTAGCTGCCACCATGATAGAGAATAGAGATAGGACCCCAACAAAGTCACTCTTATTCATCCAGGCCATATTGAATGGATGGTTGCAAAAGGGAATCCTCCCCATTCAGGCAATTACACTTGTGTGATGCATTATGACATGTCTTCATCTGGTAAATAGGAATTTTCCTATATAATGTCTTTGACATGGTACTAGGGTTTGGTGCCTGTGAAAAATGTATACCTGGATATTCAATTTCTGGTCATTAATCAACTGGGCTGGAATATTTCATAAAAGCAAAGGGCTTCCAGTCAAAGTTTTTGGTGGAAGAATCACAAGTTTAGTCTTTTCATTATAGTAATGGCAAATCAAATGGAGTGAACATTGTCATACATAGAGAAGATGAGAGTATTTTGCCTACTTCCTCCTTAATTTTGGCAAAAGGATTGATAGGATCGTTTTCTTTAGCAGAATTCATGATTAAACTTTATCATGGTGAGAATTTCTAATATTGAACTGTCTTACAAATAGCGCGTTTGGTTGCAAACATTTCTAACAATATTTTTCTTTTATCTAAAATTTTTTAGAGTGATACGGTTGCTGTCTCTCTCAAATTTTAAATTGTTTGAACGACAGGAATTCTGCAAACTGGCATTCCAAATAATAGATAAAATTCTTTGACATCCGTTTTTGGATTGCTACTCGGCCATTATCATCTCAGAATCTAATCTTGACAGAAAAACAATATTTGAAATTCTCAAATTCCTTTTAAAATAAAAAATCGAAATACTTGCAACTAAAAAGGCCCAAAATACTTATCTAGTCAGTCACAGTCACAGGTACATGAAAATCCCATATAAGAAACAACATTGGGGTTTGGGAGAAATTATAAATTCTCCAAATTCTCGCGAAAAGAAGCTCTTCACTTTCCAAGACACTAGTGGGAGTATACAAGGCCTTGTTGTCGCAGTTCAAAGCATGAGGACATTTTTGAAAAGTTACACAGTGGAAGACGAACATGCTAATGGCAATTTTAAAATGTTGTGGGACTTCCAACAGGAGAGACGGGCGAACGAACTTTAACGGATGTTAAAATTGTTCAGACGTCTTGGGCACGTGTTTGCACAGAATTTGACGAAGACACCTAAGCAACCTCTGAGCCAACCACGTAGTGCGCAACTGAGATGGGTCTTACGCTGTAGCTTGAAATGAAAAGAGGTTCCAGCTGGCATCTTCGTCTCTTTCTGAAGTGTCGTCACACCTCTCATAAGTCTGCAAGACGACACTTCCGTCATTTCTTGCTATTACTATTAGGCCACTAGTAAGCGATGCCCCACTTTGGCCCCAAGAGGATAAAAACTGTGCTTTATTGAACTTTACAACTCGGTTCATATTTTATGAAGTTGTTAAGACTTTAGGTCAAGTTTCTTAGCAAGAGTTTGCAAAATTTTTGTTCGGAGTTCTTTAAATTTTCCAAAAGTTGTCACTTGAAGTGGAATTCCTAATTCTTCATCTTTGGCCATAGCACCTGCAATTCCTGTAAAGAGGTTAGAATTCCAGAGACTTTTAAATTTGAGACATTTTAGGTGATTGAGATTTGGAATAATGGTAAAGAAAGATGGCATTTACAGATTTCATAGGATAAGCCATTACATCACGTGTATGAGTTCCTAACATACCAAATTCTTATAAAAAATTTCAGTAAGAATCCCTATTTGGAGAACTAATTATTGGTAGGAATGGTTAGCTAAAGAAATATCTTAGACACCTAAAAAAAGATATATGCGTGTTGCGAAATGAGCACCAACTAAGTTCCACCCGAGAGATGTTTCCTCTATTAACGCCTTAGGGTTTTGGTAATTATCATGTCAAATTCTTGAATCGTCTTCTTGAGTTGACCATCCAAGAATAAAAAAAAAACAAAGAGGTTGGAATTCCAAAGAATATTTGAGATTTTGTAGGTTCCTAAAATGTGAAATTTAATATATATATATATATATCTATGTATGTATAATATAGAAAAATTCTAAAAAAAGTCCCACTTTAAAAACATCCCTTTTTCAAAACCATGCTTTCCAAAATAACCATCATATAATGTACATAAATTCCCAACATGCTAAAATTTTGTCGGAAATTTTATAGCAAAAAAATCGCCCCTTAATCATACTACTAGTGTCACATTATTATGTTTTGTAAAATTTAGAGGATTTTACAAAAAAAAAAAAAAACCACTTTAGGTGACCAATGGGCAGAAAAGATCATTTTAATTGATCTTGCACCAGATCAGCCATTTTGCTTGAAAATGTATTTTTTTAGCAGTTTCAGCTAGTGTCCCTAGTTACCTTAGTTTTATGACGCTAAGGGTCCATAGGGACCCTGCGGTGTACACAAATTAGAACAAAATAGGCGTGTTTCCTCATATTTCGTTGTCAACAAGTCTATTTTCCTTCACCACGTTCTTCTGCGCCCATTTCTTTCGACCTAACAGTCCAACTGTAGCCCCCTCAAACATCCTCTTCGTCTCCTCGCCTTCCTACCAACTATAGTCCCCTTTCACATCCTCTCTTTAAAAATCAAGTGTCTTTGTTTTGATGGTGGGGGAGAATATATGAGCAAAAGGATCAAATATTTACCAATGAACAGTGGGATCTTAGATTAAATCTCGTCCCTGCACACCCAAACAAAATAGGTGAGCAGAAAGAAAACACCATCACTTAGTTAAGACCGGTCTTTCGATGATGTTTAATGCTTCCATGCCTCGGTTTTGGCCTAATGCATTCTCTAACTGCAAAATACCTAATTAACAGAATGCCATTGCGTCATTCTCCCCCACCATCAAAACAGAGACACTTAATTTTTGAAGAGAGGATGTGGGAGGGGACCACAATTGGTAGGAGGGCGAGGTGCAGGAGTAGCAGACGTAGAGGATGTTGAAAAGGACCACAGTTGGCTAGCTGGGTCGGAAGAAATGGGCGTAGACAAACATGGTGAAGGAAAATAGACTTGTTGACAATGAAACATAAGGAAACACGCCTATTTTGTTTTAATTTGTGAACACTACAGGATCCCTAGGTACCCTTAGCATTATAAAATTAAGGATCCCTAGCATCATAAAACTAATGCCGCTAGAGACGCTAGTTGAAAGTGCTAAAAAAATATATTTTTAGGTAAAATGACTAATCTGGTGTAAAGTCGGTTAAAATGATCTTTTAGGCCACTGGTTACCTAAAGTTTATTTATTTATTTATTTATTTATAAAATCCTCTAAAATTTAGCTATCGCTCAAGTTATTTTTCAAGAAGTCTATCGAGCCTGATTCTTTAGTCCGAATGGGAGCCCGATCCGAGCTGGAGGTCCAGCTGGAGTAGCTGGACCTCACGTTTAAAAGAAAGAAAGCTAGAGCCCACCCACTTTTTGTGATATCCCGCCTGAAATTTTGGGAGAAAGGGCAATAACGGGAGCTAGCTCATCTCTTCGTCTATGCAAATCTGAGAAGTGCTGAACGGGAGCTCATCTCTTCCTCTCTCTCAATCTCGTGCGCAGCAGCTCTCTTCCTCTCTCTCGATCGCGAGGCGCTATAGCAAGGTGTGTGGCTTGTGTGGGCTCACTATAGCGAGGTCTGTTCTCCGCTATAGTGAGACCCTCGCTATAGCGAGGGCGACATTATGTAACATTCCCTGCCCTGGGCATATGTGGGAACGCCACCTCACAACTGCTCAAAATATCCTCCACTTAATTTGGCAACATGTTATTTTGAACAGACCAGCACATCTCTTCTCCGCTCACATTGTTGTACCTTCACTTAGTTGCCTTCAATCACTAGTTTGATAACCCCAGATTTTGAGCCTCACTCATCCCATTTACTAAGGGAATAATTTGGCCTTATCAATATTTCTATGACCTCTCGGTCATAAGAAGTGCCTCATAATGCTCCCCAAAGCATTTTGAATGAGCCCACAACCCCCCTTGGGTCCTTGATTATCCAGAGCACAAGCGTCAAAATTTTGCTTCTACCATCCTTCTAATGGAGCTGAAGGATTTAATTGAATGCTAATATCTTCAAGGACCTCAATCCTTTGCTTATCCAAACTATCCACCGAGACCCAAAAAATTGATTAACCTACCCGCCTTCTTTTGATTAGAATGATTAATCCCCTGGTAGATTGTTATTTGTTGTCAGAATATCAGTTCTTCATCTCCTTCCATCAGTAATATGTTTTTGAAACCAAACAAATAATGTCCGAGATGAGAGAACTAAATATTTGCCTGAGCAAGAAAAATAGTTGCACAAGACAACTTAAAAGATTCGATAGCTGCTGATAAAAGTGTATCATCTTAAAAGATGTTACACCGGATTTGATAGCCATGACATTTTTTAAATTGATATTTGCAATAAGTGTTTGCTGATTCATTACTTTCTATTAGCACAACTTATTCTACCTTGCTGAGTAATCTGCAAAAACCAAGTTGAGTACCCCTGTTTAGGATACTTTTTAACCCACTTCCCGAGGGATTTGTTTTCTGAGATTTGGGGATGTCCAAGACGATATTATGAACTTAAAATATACTAATTTTCATTTAATTACAATCACATTTGCCTGCGTTTCAAACCACGCACTTTTGTAACTCGGTTAAGAAAATCTGCAGAAACCAAGCTGAGTACCCCCGTTTAGGATACTTTTTAGCCCACTTTCCGATGGATTTTTTTTCTGAGATTTGGGGATTTCCAAGACCATATTATGAACTTAGAATCTGTTAATTTTCACTTAATTACAATTATGTTTTCTTGCGTTTCAAACCGCGCACTTTTACAACACAACTTTATGAACAAGCACATCCATTGCGGCAACTGTTTTCAAGTCATCATTGAGCCTCATATAAAATGCTTTAATTTGATTCAGATAATTATAGACGATGACATGTTTTTTAAATGTCACCTCCGTCAAGTATCTGCATTATTGAACAGAATTAAAACAATCCAATAGAAGGAACATTTAAAGTTCACAATGCAAGGTCAACAGGGCCATCATCTTGACCAATCACATGCAGTGTTCTCATGCGCCCTGTTGAGATACAAGATAGCCCTGTTCATGATTAAAATTTTCCCCAAAAAACCACAACAACATAGCCCTGTTCAAATACAAGATAAACTTATCCAAAAAACTATCACAACTTTCACTCAAAATCCAAAAAATCCAAACAGAAAGAGCCTATAAAGTTTCACAGAAATCATTCCCATCAATACCAACAGAGACCAATTTCTATTTCATTCTTCCAATTTCTACAATTACAACTGATCAATGTTTGCAAATCAAAATACAATTTTACACTTATAAAAAAGATTCAAAACCCCAATGTGCATATCAAAATACAAATTACACTTCTAAAAAATTATTCAAAACCCAACATGCATCAGAGCTTGGTCCTGCGATGCAGGTGGCGAGACAGAGGAGGGGGGAGGCAGCTTGGTTGAGATGCAGGTTGCAAGATAGAGGAGGGAGGCAGCGCTGGTTGCAACGCAATGTTACAGGTTGTGGGTGATGGATAGCTGCACAGTCCGACGAGGAAGAGAGGGGGTTTGTCTTGCGAGGCAAGAGAGAGAGGTGAGGCGCAGTCAAGGCGAGGAAGAGAGGGGATTTGTCAGCCGAGGTGACGGTCCCCCTCCTCAAAGCGATAACCCGACCGCGGAGATGGGGGTACCCCTTTTCTGGATCTGGGCAGAGATTGGAGCGCAGGACAGTAGAGAGACAGAGACATTGTGAGGAAGAGCTGCAGCGAGACACATGGTGCCCCGAAGAGATGCAGACGAGTTGCAAAGACGATCGAGGGAGGCGTGCATGGAGAGATGAGGAAGTTCTCTTCGATTAGATTCTAGGGAAAATCAGAAATGGATGAGCGGCGTAGGAGTATTGCTACGAGGGGGAGGCGCTGCAATGGGGAGGGATCCGAGCGAGAAAGATGCTGCTGCGAGTGGGAGGCCTGTTGCAATGAGAGTGCTGCGTTGAATCAGAGAGAGAGAGAGGTGAGAGATGGGGACGCGATGTTGAGATGTCTAGGGCATTCCCTTTTTTCTTCTTTCTCGAGGACGAATTTCTCTTGGCGGGCTGACAAAATTTTGGACGGACTTCTATATTATGCTAGGTCCAGTCTTCAAAATGAGATCCCAGCTGGATCTCCAGCTCGGATCGAACTCCCGTTCGGGCTCCAGAATGTGGCTGGATAGACTTTTTGTTAATTTTTTATCCATTGATAACATTAATTATACACAAGTACAATAATACGAAAACGTGATGACGTTCACATCATGATATATAATTGGTGGTATTACTATTAGCCTTAGATTCAAAGTGTGTCGTACACATTCAGTGAATGAAGGCCCTGACAATTCAAAGTGAGTCGTACATTATTCATCGAATGAAGGCCCGACAATTCAAAGGATCGCTTGGGACAGGTGAAATGGGCCCATATCACAACAAGCCAGCTGATGTCATGGAGAATCGTCCTATTTACGTGGGCCCGTGCCTCCACCTTTTGAAGACATCTTCTTCTTGTCCTTTTGATCAAATTCAATTGCAGACGATGGAACTCGACATGCCATGAGAGTAGTGACTCAGATGTCTTTTTGATGTGGTCAGTGGACCATGATTTTGATCGGTACATACAAATTGAGCTAATGGCCAGTCCAATGGACTTTGGAGCATGACAATGTTGTAAAATCCAACCTCTACTCCCATGGTCCAATGCCAACAGATGGTTGGTCAAGGCAAATTGTTTTATTTTCTTTGGTGGGCTACACCTCTAGGCTCCCACACTCGTCTCTTTCACTGTCACATCATATTACTTGATTGCAATATTTGTCTCATAGTATTACAACTTATATAAAATATTGGCAAAAAACTTAAAATAGAAATGTAAAATCACAACTAATTAAACAAGTGTGTTGTACGTGGGTTCGTGAGTTTGTTTTTTTATAATACAAAAAATAATTAAAAAAATAAAATAATTTTTTTTTAGAGAAAACTCCTCTAAATTTGAGAAAAATGATGAAAGAGGTGGAGGAATTTTAACTGAATTTTCTTTTGACATATTTACTGTTATATTCCATGATGTTATAGATTGCCAAGTCATTCAAGATATTGTCAAATGTCATACCCGAGATTATGTGACATAAAGTGTTAGCTTATTATGTGGATTTGGAATTTTGTGAGGCTTTTTCTCGTGGTGATCGTGAGTGGACTAATGAGGGTATATCAGTCGCCACGTCATCATAGGATGGTAGGCACCCCCACGGCAGCTGGCGTATTTTGATTGGCTTCCTCACTATCACTGTAGGGAAAAGCGTCAAATAATTCGGAATCTATAATGTGACATCGTGGAATGAAGGCTCACTACTACAATCATCACGTGTTTGGATTTTCTATTACTTTTTTCAATTTTAAAGGATATTTTCTTTAAAATCCCAATAAAAAAAAGAGAGATAAAAATGAAAATAGGAAAAATTATACATATATTTACAACCATTTTTCATTTACTAATTATTTAAAATTTCAGTAATTCCCAATAATAATAATATCCGAAAAGCCCCAAAACTTCTCTCTAGATTTTTCCCTACCGAAAAAGCAGCGAGAGTGTCGTTACGGTACTATTTCCGTCTTCTATCAGTGGAAGGCAAAGCGCCACATCGCATTTAACGTCAGTTACGACACGACAGAAACCTAACGGTGATGGACTAGCGGGCCCCGCAGTCCGCCAGAGCCTAGATTCTTCTTCCCGTCCGTGTCCGGCGCCAACTCACCGCCATCCTTAAATGAAGGCGCGAGGGTTTCCTCCTCACTGCTCTTTTAGCTAAAAGATAGAGCTAGAGTTAGCATTAGCTCCTCTCCTTTATCTCCCTTCCTCTTCCTTCTTTTTCAATCCTTCCTTGAGAAGACTTCTTTGAAGCTCGTTCTCAATAGAGAAGAACAAAAGCTTCTATTTTGAGTAAAGAAAGATCGCATTGGGATCTCTTTTGCTGCATGTTTTCTAGTTGATCTCTGTTGAAGAGGTCTTTTTTTCCAACGGATCGTATCTTTCCTTAATCCGATCGCTTTTTGGAGCTGCTCCGAAGATAAAGTAGGTACTTTTAGCCACCGATCAGAATCTTTTTTTGGTTGATTTCTGTGTTTTGTCTGCTAGATTCTTGATTACATGATATGGATTCGAATTCTTCTGCTACCTGTGGTTCATTTGTGTTTATTTTGAGAGATTTGCGGGATTCTTATTTTCGGGTTCTTTGTTGAATTCTTTTGTTGATTTCGTCTTGTTCTCATCGTTTTGACTGGTTTTGATTAAGAATCTAGCTTCTGTTCTTTGTATTGGAGCTCATTAGCTGTTTAGTGATTCCATTCTCTTCTATTCTTTCTAGAACATCCTCTTGGGAGGTGTTTCTGAGAAGAGAAGAACAAAAGCTCCTATTTTGAGTTCCAAAAGATCGCAATTGGGATATCTTTTGGTGGATTTGTTTTCAACGGATCATCTCTTTCCTTAAATCGATCGCTTTACGAAGCTGTTCCGGAGATAAAGTAGGTTCTTTTAGTCTCCGATCTGATTTTTTTTTTGCTAGATTCTTGATTACATGATATGGATTCTAATTCTTCTGCTACCTGTGGTTCACTTGTGTTTAGTTTGAGAGATTTGCGTCGCTTCTTTTCTGGTTCTTTGTTGAATTCTTTAGTTTTTATCCTCTTGTTCTCATCGTTTTATTTTGCTGTTTTTATAGTAAAAATTTAGCTTCTGTTCTCTGCATTTGGAGCTCATTTGCTGTTTAACGATTTCAAATCGTATGATCTGGCCTGTTCTTCAGTAAACTTGTTACAACGCTATTTGTCCTGTTTCAGTGGTTTTATGGAATTTCAGCTTCAGATCAATTTTTTTTGTCACTCCAGTTAGATATAAACAGTACTCAGATCTAGTGTTGTTCTGTTGCTGATTTGTCTTTCTTTTGATTGATGCTTAGGATAATGGCTCAGAACGATAACTTGGACCACTTTGACATTGCTGAGTTTGATGACAATCCTTTTGAGGAAGAATACCAATCTCATAGCGTTGAATATTCGGATTTGGAAGATGATGACATGAACATGGTAATATGTGATGGAATTCTCATTTTGATGATAAAAATTAGCAATTCGTTCGATTATTGCCTTAACTGTTAGGGTTTAGTATCTTCAGAACAAGCACAGTGGGGATACTTCTGCTGTTGAGGCTCGAAATGGTAAAGACATTCAGGGGATTCCATGGGAAAGTATGAATTTCTCAAGGGAAAAATATCGCGAGATGAGGTTGAAGCAATACAAGAACTACCAGAACCTTCCGTACTCTCCGGAAAAACTTCAGAAGGTCAGTCAGTCGTCTCTGCTGTATTTTGTTACCGTCTTTGATCTTGTGATGCTTCCTTAGTTTTGGGGTATGGAACAATGATATAGCTTTACAGTTGTTGATTTTGTGGGTCTGTATGGGTTTTCTATGGACTGCACTATTTCAAGAGCAATTTCCTGTGGTTCCATTAAGTAAGCAGGTGAAACCTTTTTTTTTCCTTCTGTTGCTGAACTTATTATCTTAACAGGAATGCAAAGAAGTAGAGAAGGGGGGCACCTTCTTTGATTTCCAGTTCAATACAAGGCTTGTCAAATCGACAATTGTGCATTTCCAGGTAGAGATCTTGCTTTCAGTACCTCTCTCCATCTTAGCATTCTTTCTGTAGTGAGCGTGATCCATTATTTCTTTGCTAAGGTCAAGGCATCAGTGCAGTTTCATTTGAATTACTAAATGTTTTCACATATTTACGAATTCAGTTGAGGAGCCACTATTTTTCCTGTCTATATAGCACAACATCCAAGTTATTGTTTCCTTTTCCTAAACAAGTTAGTTAACCATGATGATGAACTCCCTATGGTTGGCATTTGATCTTTTTCCAACTTGAATTTGTGGCACTATATTTAACTGGATCATGCATATTTTCCCCCTTTAAGATATATTTCTTATCTTCTCCATGTACACGTGGTTTATTAGAGGCTATAGCTCTAGTTTCACCACTTTCCATGGAGTAAAACATCTAAGATATCAGTTGAGGCATTGGGATCTATGGTGGAAATTGATTATCTATTGAGAGAACGGTAACAATTTCTTTGGTCTTTCATTTCATATAATATTGACAACTTCTAAGAAGATCCGAAGGTAGCCACATTGAAGATTTTGTCTGTACTTGACTTTTCTAGATTTGCATTTACCATTTAGCCTTTTCAGTTGTCAGTTGTTTAAGGCCAATTAATAATGAATGCATTGTCGATGTTATGTGGATGCTTTGTTTTTCTAGTCTCTGTTTTGCAGGTCGTCAATGCTTAATTTGTTAATATCTAATAAATGTGTAGACATCGACTGTAGCATTGTGCCCTTTAGTGAAGTATTTACACCATGCAAGCATATATTTATATTTTCTTCAGGAAGGTGAGGGATCTATATTTGTGGTCTTCATTTCTGTATTGATGAGATGTAGCTATGAAGTTTTATTGGCTAGCCTAGAAGTAACTGAAGAAGTGTTTCTCATACGACTTACTGTCAACAGGGCCATGCTCTCTGTACGAATATGATTTTATGATGTTTATTTTCTATTTCCCATCTCCGTAGCTCACTTTTATGTTGTAATATCAGAGTTTGGAAATGAATGTTAGTCTACATCTATCATTTGCTATGCTGTAACAGGCTGTTGACTGACTCAGATGTTTTGATGCGAAGGCCCTATGAGAATCCTTTTGTGCTGATGTAGGTGTCTTGTGCCATTTTTTTATTGTTAGTGGAAGCACCTGAGTTTTTAATTATTGAATTATCAACCTCCAGCGAATAATATGCTTGACGTCCATAGAGTTGGTTTCATGAAGGCATACTTTTAATTCGTTACATTTCATTTCACATAGTTAATGTAAGATTTGTGGATTAATTCTTCTTTATTTTGTAGCTATGACAACTGACCATAAGGTGTTGTCAACTTGTCATCTTTGTACTTATGCTGGTTCTGGTTAGTGCTGGTTTTGCTTTCTTATTTAGCCTGGATTGTTCTTTACGAGCTTCGTTAGATATAAGTAAAACTTTTAGATGGGCATCCATTTTTTCTTCCTGTGTTCTGTAATGCATTTTTTTTGCAGGCCTATAATTCTGTTTGTTGCTTTTTCAAATTTGTCCTTTGAGAAATAACTTTGGGGGCTTGGTGAGTTTGGGCTTTGGAACTGTTGCGTTCAGAATTCGTGGAAAGTTAGACAAAAAGGCAATTGAGATGGTTCTTGTAATTTGTAAGGAATTATTTAATTTCCTCGAGATCATAAAATTGATCCATGTGTTGCGTGATGTCATGTGGTGGGGCACTATTTCTACGATGGGCCAGCTGATTTTATATTCCATTAATATTAAAAAGTTTACTGGAAGAGATCTCCTGTTGCTGGTGTTTCTTTATAATAAACCCGATTTAATTTATTTATATTTAGTTAATATTTTTTGCACCCCTCAGCGCCTCAGTTGTGCTGGGACTACTGATGCTTTCCTTGTTAACAGTTGGAATTCATTAGAAGAAATGAGATAAACCTCTCCGCAAACTGAGGTGATTGATCTTCTTTTAAACCTTATTACTTGGGTGGAGGCTTTCTGGGCTCTAGTATGTGTTGTGTTGCAGTTGTTTGCCAACTAACCAACCGCTAATTTTTTTTACTTCTGTAATTGTTTGTTATTGGCATTAGCATTATGTTATCTGAAGAATTCTAACTTGTCTGGTATATGCTTTTAATAGCTGGTGATCCTTTCAGATGTGGGGTTTGCCCCCCTCTTTTTATTCTTGGGCATGTTAAATACATTTCCTTTGTAATTGTTTCAACAGATTACTTCTTTATCTATTTGTTTTTCTTTTATTGATTTCTTCTTGTGAATAATAATTCTAAGATCTACTCTTGCAGAGTGTTATCATGTGAATAATGAGTATTTTGAGTATACCATTATAAAAGGATACCAGTCCTGCCTTGTAGTTGATCTTCATTTTAAGTGATGTTGATGGTTTTGCTGCTTGTCTCATATTTCTCCTTTGTCAGTTCATGTAAGAGATGGTTTTTTTTTCCCTCTTCCTTCGCTTTCTTCTCTGATGATTTGTCCTGTGATGGTGTGTTGGTAATTATTTTATAGGGGTCACATTGTGTTCATGGTTATCTGTCTTGCACAAATACCTATGTTCTCACTTAGCATTTCTGGCATTTGTTTCATTCTTCCTGTGCCCGGTTCTAGTTTGTGGCACTTAAAATTAAATACTCCTTTTATTTGGGCAAATACATGCATGCGTGTGTGCATGTCATTCTGTCATCTAAGGATTGGATGCTCTTATTTGTGTAGGCTTGTGCATACACACACGTATTTGTGTGTGTCAATTTGGCACCTAAAGATTAAATGCTCCTTTAACTTATTTATTTGTTGCATGTGTGTGTGTGTCTCTTCTTTTCTTTTTTTTTTCTTTTTTTTCTTTTTTTTTGTGTGTGTGTGTGTGTGTGTGTGTGTGTGTGTGTGTCTTTTATCTTATTGTTTATGTATGATATTGATATGCACAAACCCACATGATCAGGTGAGCACCTCTTACTAAGAAGTGTGAACACCCGTGCACTCCTCTCATTTGGAGCTCATTTATGATTAATACAAACCCTACATTCTCCCGCCCCCAGAACTGTTTGTGCTAATGAATTGGCCCTCCTCAATAATTATTATGGTTCCAATTGATAACCATCATTGGATTGGATTACCAAAAAAATAAATTCAAACTGTATAACAATTCCACTTTGGGGCTTTAAAACGATGCCTGTGATGTTCCAAACTTCCAATAGCACTGATTTCTGCCCGATCCTGATCATGATGAGACCTTTTGCCCTCCCACCAATTGCATGGATTGTCATGCATCCAGGTGGTCCCATGATAGGTGTCATGGCCATATCTACTATGTCAGTTGAATTTGAGAGTTGGATATAAATGTGCATTTATTGTAGTCTTTCACCATTTTATGTTATTTTTTAACCCCTCCTATGTGGTATTAGGAGAAAACCACTTAATCTACTGTCACAGCAATCAAAGCCGGGTGGGAGTTCTTTCTGAGCAGCTGGCAGGATAAGGCGACCTACCCATATGGTATGATGGGAAACTATTTATGCATATAAGAGGCCTCTGTAAAATGTCACGTTCCCAAACTTGTTTCTGCATCTAGGGCATGGAGTGGCCAGCTATCATTGTTCTACAATGGTTGCTTTATCTAGAAAGCTGATGCTTCTGAAGTCTTGTAGCTTCGGTTTTAATAGTTAGTCATATTTTTAATTTGATCGCATCTCATTCATTGTCGCATGGGTGAAATGCACATTTGTTGGCTTAAAATGCTTAAATTGCAGGGCTTGATTCATTAATGAACCCATTAACTGATCTTGTTATGTTTCTTATCTTACCTTTTTTTTTTTTTATCTCCTTGGTCAATATTTCTGATGATGTGGAATGTGTTGGCTAATTTAATCCATTATTTATATTTCTGGTTGCTCATTACCAGAAACTAGGGAATTATTTTGATCATCTTTATCACATTGTCTTTATGCCTTCTTGCTGGCCTGTAAAGTATTTCTGTAAAACTGTCGTTAGTATTATGTCATGAATGCAAATTTGTCTAGGGTTATAGATAATGAAAGGGATAGCTAACTCTTAATCACAGATGAAACGCATTACATCAAATCATCATTGTGAAATGTTCTAGTGACTAGGACATTCACTTAAAGACTATGAGGGCATATCATATTAAATAGTAAACTTCTGAGCTCTTCTTCTTTCTGTTTTCTGGGCATTAGAACAATTAACTTGTGATTTGTTTGTGGGACCTAATTAGGAGGCATCTGCTGCATGTGTGCACTTGAGGGGGGCAGTGTTTGTTTTTTCCTTATTTCTTTTTCCTTTTAAGTCTCCATTGTCTTGGATTTTTTTGTTGTTTCCTTTTCCTTTTAGTGTTCACTTTTGGTAAGAAATCATCAGGTAATCTGGGATTTTTTTTATATATTTGTCATTGCATTGAGGTACACGCCTATGTAACAAAACTCCACAAAATCTAATTGGCATTGTTCAACAGGTTCGTACTTGTTCATAATGTCAAAACTAAAGCCCTGAGATGTCAGATTGCTTGCTGTTGAGTTCATGCATTGTAGGAAGTGATAAAATGAGAGTTTCGATGTAGTTTAGTAGTTCAGATTATTATTGGTGGACTTTGGAAGTCTCTTCTCCTTATCCTTATCAATACAACTGGAACATAAATTCTGCCAGGCTAACGACAAAGATTCACCTTGCGTGGTACATGTCAAGTATGCAGTAGCGAACATGTTCACATTTATTTTCAACTCGACACATCCTGTTTCCAAGATGTGGAATTATTGGGAGCAATCAGGCCATTGTTTCCTAATCAATAGCCTGACATGTGGGGGCCCACTTATGATCAATCCTACCCTACATACACATTCTACCAAAATTACGGTTGGTTGATCATGCCAAAACTGAAATCACTTTATGTAAGGGCTGAAAATTATCCTACTTTTAGGCCATTAAATCAAGGGTTAAAATGATTAGATGGTCCCATATTTTGGATATACCTAGGCACATAGGCTTTTCCATCCACCCCTTCCCCCATTGTGCGTACACACAAGTTCACAGACCAGGCCACTAATTGATCAATGTTGACCTAGGTGCTGTGCAGAAAAACTCTCCCAAGTCATGGTTGTAAACACATAAGTAAAAAGAATAAAGAAAAAAAAACTACCAAAGAAACGAATAGTAGAAAGAGAAAGATAAGAATGAAAGGAGGAAATAAAAAGAAGTTTTATTAATGATTTTATATTCTGGATACAATGGCACTGGATTGTTGATGGATTCCCAATTTGAAATTTAGGATCTACCATTTCCCTTGGGCAGTCTCTTGTCAGCATAAAAATTATAACTCTGTTGATATTTAGCCCTTTCTTCAAATTTTCGTTCTGGATGCATTGAAGATCCCTTGGAGAGCTCCAATGATGGTTGATGCTTTTGACATTAGGACATGTTCTTACCCCGGTATATAGGGTTTGACAATCATGTGAGAAATATAATTGGGAAGGTTTCTCAGGTAAATCAGGCAAATTGGCCTCCTTAAATTGAGTGTTGCCATTGTGCGCCACACATTGGCTGGGCACCGTCAGATTGTGCCTGGTATTGCAATTTTATTTTTGAAGGGTTTTTACTCACATTTGACCTTTACTCTATTTTGGGCCTAAATTCTCAGCATGAAGATTTTATAAGGATAGTCGTGAAAAAATCCTGATTCGTGGTGAGATTTATGTGGGCATAGTCATTAGAAAGTTCTAACTTCTAACCTGCATGCAAGCTCGCAACGAAGGAAATAAGAGGAACCAAAAGGATCTCATACCCCCTCATCCAGCTAAAAAAGGACACGCCTTATTTGAAACTTGTTTTGATGCCTAAATGGTTTCATTTAAATTTGAGCTAAATTTTACCATATGAAGTTGATCATGCTCAGGTAGAGAAATACGAATATTGTTCTTTGAATAACTCATCTGCGGTGAACATAAATAAAAGGATTGATGTAATAAGACTTAACAGCAGTGGCTTCTTCCACTACATTCATTTGTCCTAAGCTACTTTTTTACCATAAACAATGGTGTCTTCAACACTTCCTTTATCCAGGTTCAGTTTTTTATTGAATTAGTTAATGGTGGCATGTGTGGGTGCATTTGTGTACACATATACATACAGACATGTTTATATGCATGTATGCGAGTATGATATCACAAACAAAGCTTTACTACATTATAGCTTGCACAATAAGGAATCATGGCCCCCTACAAAAGAAAGATTGATGATAAGCATACTGGATGGTCGGATGATTGTACATAATGTAAAGTATGGACTGCTGTCAGAGTTTCTATAATTTCTTGACCTTTCAGTATTCGGCTACAGTTATTTTATTTGCTGCAACCGGTCTGAATGCTGAACTCTGTTATAAATGGAGAACAGAGTTTCTATTTTAGCGCAACTCGACACTGATGCACCTATCATCTTGATTTTGCTTCTCCTTACAGCTGAGGAATCTGCTGTGGGCAACTTCCAAGCATGATGTCTACTTGATGCAGAACTATTCTGTCATGCATTGGTCTTCCCTGCTCCGAAGAGGCAGGGAGGTAATCAATGTAGCTGGGTCAATCACACCCAACCTGGTGAGGAACTCTTTTAGCTTGTTACAACTGTAACTCAACTATTTGTAAAGCAAAAATAGTTGTTTGCCGGAATCTTATTTTGGTATCATCTACAGACACACCGTGGATCCATAGCCAAATCCCTCTCGAGGGTACAAATTAGCACCATGGCTGTGAAAGACAATTTGATGGTCGCTGGTGGTTTCCAAGGAGAGATTATTTGTAAGGTATGAGATATTGAGTGACCCATCCCTCTTCAGTTTGAATACTACCGGCTCATTTTCTGACTAGTTTTTAGTTTCTTCCAGTATCTGAATCACCCTGGCGTGGCATTTTGCATGAAAATAACCAATGGCGAGAATGCCATCACCAATGCAGTAGACATATACCGGAGTTCCAAGTAAGAACCGTCCTACTACTTAGCTTTGAGAAATAACCGCAGCCTGGGAATGCACTATCTAACCAGTCTTTCTATAGTGGGTCAACTCAACTGATGACTGCCAATAACGATTCTCATGTGAGGATTTTTGACACTGAGAAGTTTGCACTGCTTCTCTGTTTATCATTCCCCTGGTCTGTAAATGTGAGTATTCCCTTGGCATATCCTTTACTTTCTTTGATATATCTTCATCGTATGGTGTTTCTGCATTCTGATCTTAGTGTCTCATGAGCAGAACACCTCGGTGAGCCCAGATGGTAAGCTTCTTGCCATTCTTGGTGACAACACAGACTGCCTAATTGCAGATGCAGTATCTGGAAAGGTAAGTAACATCTATGCTCTTCATCAGCTTATTGTTGCATATCTTAATTTCTGGAACGCACCCCTCAAATCAAATCCATTTTTAAACTCTACAGGAAATTGAAACCCTCAAAGGGCACTTGGACTATTCCTTTGCTTCCGCATGGCACCCAGATGGAAGGATCCTGGCCACTGGGAACCAGGACACAACCTGCAGGCTATGGGATGTGAGGAATCTGTCAAAATCATTGGCTGTGCTCAAAGGGAGAATGGGAGCAATACGATCCATAAAATTCACGTCAGATGGTCGATTCATGGCCATGATGGAGCCTGCAGATTTTGTTCACATCTATGACACGCAGTCTGATTACCGCGAGGCCCAGGAGATTGATCTGTTTGGGGAGATTGCTGGCATTTCCTTCAGCCCTGATACCGAGGCTCTTTTTGTGGGGGTAGCAGATCGCACCTACGGCAGCCTGATTGAGTTAAACAGAAGGCATTGCAACCAATACCTGGACTCGCTGATGTGAAGCGACTGCTAAATTGGTGATGTTTCTTGTCTTAGCTAACAGCTTGGGAGCAGCTGTAAGTGCAGTGAACAGATAAACACAGCAGAGCTTTTATGTTAGCTGCAGATAATAGCATACTCAATTTGTTTTTGTGCTGAAGTTGAGAGGGAATCTGTCTAGTCGAAGCGGCTTTCTTGACGAAGGCTGCTTAGTAAGGAGGATTTGGTGTGTGATTGGCAGTTGCTGCCGGGTGATTTTCCCTTTTTTGTATCTTATATTTGGTTGGTCTTACTGCTCAAGTGTTTCAGGATGTGTGTTTGAGACTAACCATTTGTATCTAAGAGGAAAGGCTTCCTTTTCTTTTTGTAAATATTAACGAGAGCAGCAGCAAAGATTCATGTTTTGGCTCTCTCTTCATGAACAATATTCATTGCAGAGGATGTTTTTAGGCATCTTTCTCCTTAATTGTTCTGGTATACACAAAAGAATGTGGGTTATCTACATGTTCAATCTTTCCTCTTTTATCTGTTCAAATGCTTTGAAAACTTTTGTAGGATCTTATACCCCATTGAACTACCATTTATCCCAAAACCAATTGGTGATAGGAAACAGCACAACAATAGTTTTATGGTGAGGGCGAGGGCGAGGGCTCAACCACAATTATGACCGTTCAGGAGTGAGGGTGGACGTTAACCACAGCAACTTTCCTGTCTTTTTCTGTTAACATTTTTCTGCTGTGTTAACATGGACTTCTTAATTGATGGACAAGCAAATTTTTATTGCTACTTGGGAGCCTCAGCATTTTTGTAATGCCAGACATGAGTGAATCCAAATTCATGATCAGAAATATGGTACGTATGCCAATCTATAAAACTAAGTAGCGGACGCGTGTTCACATCTTCATATGTACTGGGTAAATACAAATCTCATTCACATCTTCATATGTACTGGGTAAATACAAATCTCATGGATCATTCATTTGATCGAGTATTGGAGGTGATAAATAAAATCATTCTCCCAACTATGTTGGGGTAAGCTACATCAATTTTATTTCACCATATTAATTTATTTGAGACTACATCTGCATATGAGTTGCATTTCCTCAATTCTATCTTTATTACCTCTATATCCTTTTCGGCTTACCTTTTTTCTTTGAGAGGCTATCAATTTGTATATAGATTTTTTTTTTCTCACGAACATCTCTAATGATCGGTATTGGATGTGTCCAAACTATCTTAAATGAGTTTATTAATTATTATTCATTGATGCTACTCCTAAATGTCATGAATTCAATTCTCTATTCTCTATTATTATTATTATTATTATTATTATATATCCATCTCAACATTCTCGACTTTGCTGCAGTCAAATTTTTCATTAAATTCTTAACCGGCTAACATTTTGCTTCATATGCTAGAGCTAGTTTAAATGCTATTTTGTAAATATTTAATGTTATTGATATCTGCTAATTACAAAATATTCTAAAATAGCAAATCTCTACTTTAACAATTCAAGCAAATCTCTACTATAACAATTCAATCGGAAAGGAATCCCATAAATGATAGCAGTGAGACAAATTCCACAAACATCCGAAATTTCTTTTTGTTTTGATGTGAAGCACCTGTTGCGTCTAGAGAAGAGACACGTCACATGGCCACATCAGGCGGGTGCCTTGTCATCATTAAACTTGTTTGGTTGGTTTAGATTGCTCTTGCCAGCTAGTTGAGAATTGAGATTCCAAATGTCATGGACCCCACTTGGCCTTTGCATTCGCATGTTCTCTCCTAATTCCAAAAAATTAATGAGTGTTCCAATGGGCAACCAAGACATCTTGATCATATCATCATTTGATTACCATCCTCTGCAACTTGTTTTTATTATTACTTGTCAGATTTACAGGCATTCTTCAATGAATCGTGTTGGGTGAATGTTGAAACAAAACTTAGGCCAGTGATTGATTTGACATTAAAAGACCAGGATCGTCCAAGATGCTTAGTCACACTTTGCTCCAATGAGTTGGCCAAGGCACAATGCTCACTAAAGTCTGTTTTCCATGTTACTCTCAAATACCATACCAAACAAGAATGGACACCATGAAAAACTTGGGAGAGAATCCCTTTCCCTCCTTTCCTAACCAAAGATCATTGCGTTTCTTGCTTCTAATCTGTACCGGTTATCAGTGGTTCCAATTTTTAGCATCTCACTTTCACTTTTTTTTTATAGTTTCACACTTATTAGTGCAGTGCAGATCCTCTTGCCGCCGCACGTGACCATGAAAAGAGATTTTTCCTTTTCCTTTCCGAAATTGAAGGCTTTGATAACGTGGAGTCGACGTGGCAAGCACCGAGCGGTTATTCCCGTTACCGTTGTCCACGTCAGCAACAGCACGCGAAAGTGAAGAAGTCACATGTGTAAGCTGGTTTGGCAGCTATTCCCTCACTATCTTCTTTCGTTTTCCCCTTCCCCCAAACAAACACCTTGCCTAGTTTGCGTCTCGTCTCGTCTGGTCTTGGTCCAAGATAAATTTCGTGATCAATGTGTGTATGATCATTACTCGAATATGTGAGATGGCCACCAATGGATTTCACTGAATCTGGAACACATAATGAACTTGCTTGCTTTTCTTGATTTAGTATATAAATGGAGGGAGGCCCTAAAGCACGATCAATCTAAATTTGCCCCACTAAGATTCTCTTTGAAATGGGCGTGTTAAAGCTGATGAATCGCTTGGATTTTGAAAAAATTGGACCCCATTAGGCATGAAGAAGCGTGTTGCACCACTATGTGAATCTATGATGGAGCGGCGTTGCACTGTAGTTCACTTCTGCCCCATAAAATGTTTTGGAATCGGTCATTTTCTATGATATCAATTAGTCCACCCCGAGTGTCAATTTAATAGGGTCCCCCACATCAGGAAAATTGAATATTAATAGATGGCAACAAACTCATCCTACTCACGCCAGTGTCATTCCAATTTCCAAATGCATGCTATCTCACTGTCCTGATGGTACATTTGGGTCAAGTTCGTAAAAGGCCATCTCATTGCTAGCTCATTCTGTCTCTTGACAGTACATCCAGGTCAAGATTGTAATATATATATATCTCTCTCTCTTCCAAATGCAAATGCCCAACCTGACCTCATTCAATCCACTACCAAACCATCTAGCTAGGTTGGAGTCAAAGTTAGGTTACCCATTTTACCCGACTCCCTGCCACCTTACTCTCATCAGATGGTTTGCAAATTTCTTATCTTTCAACTCAAAGGGTTTGTTTCCAAGAATTCAGAGATCAGTTCTTATTAGAGGGTTTATCTGAATTCCCTGAATACGGTCTCTCACCTGATTTTACAAATGCTCAAGTACTGTATGTGGCGTTTTAAAATTTGCAATTTTGAGAACTCTATAAATTAGAAGTGACATTTCACATTACTGATTTATAAGTTCTCTACATTCAAACCTAGAATTTTGAAGAGACAATAGTCGTCATTGTTGCTGGAGTTGCAAATTGGACGGTTTCAATCTAGTTCTAACTCAGAACCTTTCTTTTTTTTTTTTTTTTTTTGTTGATTCTAGATCCAATTCAGATAGGAGGGTCCAGTTTCGGAATCATGTCCGGTTTCGGAATCATGTCCAATTATAGGATTGAGATTTAGTCCTAAAATCGGTTTAAACTTCTTTTAATATTTTTATTTTTTTATTTTTTTTAAAAAATAAAGTTATCATTCAACTTATAACAGTACATTAAGTCTACTACCTTCAGGATTAAATAAAGGCGTCAAACAAAAGTTGATTTTGAGCTATAATTTACAATATTAAAAACTCATATGTTGCGTCCTAGGTCCATGGGTAGGAACTTGTATGGGCTCAGAATCGAATCCGTTTATCAATCGAAACCTAAAATAGGTTTCAAACCCGAATTTTTAGAGGTTGGAACATCCGGATAATTGAATAATCGAATACCTTTGCATCCCTAATTGCTACTAGGAATTTTGGACATAAAAGATCTCCATAAGAAATACCTTTTTGGGTTGTCGGGATCATTTCCTGATTTTTTCCTTTTGGTGTGAGCTAGCATTCATGTGGATGGAGGCTTATCTCTCCTCGGCTAGAGTATGTCATAGCCCCCAACTCCGTACGCCAGGAAATAAAAAATAAAAAACAAAAAAAGAAACCCTAAACAAAGGAGAAGTTAGGTCAACAAATCTGGCTAAGTCCGATAAAAACTCAAGATAAATCATCCGAATAACTCTTTAGAATCACTCACTCATTTGAATCGAGTTTCAAAAATTTCTACTATCAACGGACAAAGAAAGTTTTCCAATACGACAACTATTAGCCATGAAAATCCACCCCAACTATGAAAGTTTGTAAAGGTTTTGTAAACGTTTTCTCTAATAAAAATTTCTTGAGATATCGCATTACTTTTTTGAAACATCATAAAATTTTAATTATATTTTACAGAATCACATAAAATACAGTGACAAAGATACCTCTTTTTAACTTTTTAACAAGACAATTTTATACAATATAAAATAATTTTTAATTAAAATTTTGCAATACCCCTGAAAAAATAAAAGGGCTGTGGGTACAAACAGCATAATCCCACCTGGTGTGGAACCAAACACCATGAATTCAGGAGACGGATCAAGACCAAAATAAGAACAAAACTATCCAGTCACATCATCAAATCAATCGTTTTCGTAATTAAATGAGAAGCAGGTGAAGTGGACCCCGCCCAACAGCACTAGATTATGGGTCCCACTTCTCGAACCTTTAACTTTATGTGGACTATTTATTGATTACCCTCCAATCTCAAGAATGTTTTAGATGAGATGCTTTCAGCCGTTAGATTGGTCAAACATGCTCAGCCATGATCAAAACCACTAACCCTAGCAGGTTAGGTTAGTAAACGCTGCATTTATGAGATTATTTATTAAGAAGCCCATACCTCCCTTAATTAAGTTTCAAAGGCTACAAAGCATGGAGTGACGATGACTTGTGTTCCTTAATCTTTACATTGCCCTAAATTAAACCGCTATTATTATATATGAAGTGAAGAGGATTCGATTTTCAATTTCATTGTCAATTTCAAATTTGAATTTGACTATTCTCATGTTGACCTCCCACTAATATCACTCATAATCCTCCTACTGATACTAGCCCTATTAATAACGTTCTTTTTATTAATCCAATGTTACAAAATCTCTTTCCTCTTCTCTTTGTATTTCTATTTACGTTTTTACATTTCTCACCTTTAAACGCCACAAGCCCTTTCCTCTTCTCCATCTTCTTTAATAAATAACTCATTGATTTTTTTATTAAGGTCGCACTATAAACTATTTCTATTGATTTTTTATTTTAGACCTTTACATTATAACTACAACTAAATACATTGTCCGTGCTCAACACGGGGGGCTTTCGCTAGTTCACAATTAGTTTGATAAGAATGCATGGGGGTGCGTTGGCCACTCGGATTTAGAGCTTGTTTGTGTAGCCAATTTTATGGGAAAAGGGTCTTCCACATTATAATATGATGCAAGCGGGCGATATTATGCAATTCTTTGGAAAATAAATTTCCAGTTGAATTCGGGGTTTGAATGTTTTTTCTTGTGGATGAGGATTATTTCTACATACAGAGCTATCTGATTTTTCACGGCATGTGCACAAATGTTGAAAGAATTTATAATTTTCAAATATTGTTCACTTCAAAACATTCATGTTCTATTGTACGCCTCCACATCCATAATGCTAGGATTCGAAGAAATTGGAAAGCCATAATTGATATTTTAGAAGGTTGAAATCTCGAAACTTCACTAATCAAACAAGAAAGCTTTGCTTCAAAATCCTGGCATGGCTATGGTGTGAAAATTTTAGTCCATGCCTATAATTTAGGAGTTCCAGTTTTATGAACTATGTGGATAAAAATTCTTACACCATTCTTGTAGGTGAGTCTATTAGATGAAGAGTCCGGATCACATGTTTCATCAAATTTCAAATCGCCAACTATGTAAAATATCTTTCTTGATTTCCTCATTTCGACAGAGCAATTGAAAAAAGTGCATTAGCCGGCATAAGATTTTACACAATTAGATGAAACAGTATATCTCTATTTCTGCGAAACAAGGGATCCTGACCCTTAGATGAAATAAGGGGTTTGTTAAAAATGTACATCATATAGAATTCTGTTAAAAATCCTTGCAAACAAATGCCCCTTTAACTATAACTTTTATAGTTACCTTCTCAACTATTAGTTACGTGGTCTAAAACAATAAGCACTAAACATGCACAACCGTGAATGCACAGGTAGCAGTAAGAAAAACAAGGGCTAATAGTTACTCAGTTGAAATTCTAGAATGGTAAAATTCCCTTTTGACTTTGGCAACATGAAACATTATAAACGTAGAAAGGAGTAAAAGTCTCATAGTGGGTGTGCACCCACTTGCCAATGTGGCATGTGAAGCTCACTAAACCTTACAAAATTAGGACAAATTGTATTAGAATTCAGCATGTTAATAAAATGCTTTTAAAATGGCTGAAAATGGCAATGACAAAGAAACCCACCTTGATTAATGGTAGATTAGACTAAACTATTGCTTTAGGTTGGACGTTGTGCTGGCATTAGTTTGAAAATTTGATGGTGATCTAACAGTTTGATGGCCTTCATGCCATTGTTGTTATCACCAAAATGATTTTTAATTTGCATCTCTATCCACAATAGTTTATCTAGTGTCAAACCTAAATCATTGATGTGTGACTCCTTAATTCGAAATAAAGAAAGAAGAACAGAAGATGTGAAGAAGTGGAGTGGCATGAGTTGACTTTTGTTAATGTGCAAATAGGAATGAAAACTTTTGATGAATCCTTCGATGGCAACATGCACCAAAGGGACTTTGGTTGGCTGTTTTTATATTATTTGGTGTGAATAGATGTGGTACTTTGTGGTACCACCAATTTAGTGGTGGTCTCATATGTCAAGAACTCCCAAAGTGACATTTTTACAATGTTGATTTATGAATTCTTATCATTTAAATAAAGAATTCAAAGTTCTTGGATAGACCCAATTTTTAGATTTTGGGAACTTTTGTCAAAAAAATCTCAAACCAAGTTCTCACCTTAGACATACCTCCCCATATATGCTATTAATTAGTTCCCATGGTTTTATAAATGATCATTTTTGCTAATCGTGTGTAGATTTACTCGGCTTCTTTTTGGACCTGAAATAATTAGTCCAACTCAAATGGCTGAGAACCCTCCGTTAGCAAAAAAAAAATAAATAAATAATGTGTAGATTTGATTCTAGCCAAAATCAAATTGATGAGCCCGGACACAGTGGACAACGACAATGATAAAATGTGATTCCTATACCCTGCAGTGAATACAAAACCATTACTAAGCTTTTCTTAAGTATACTCCTAGTGATTGGACCAGCTATTTTGGAGAATGGGTCAAGGTCTACCATAAATATTATATATATATATAGATTATAATTTGAATATATACATTTGTATATAACTGAAATCGAATTGTAATTCCAAAAGAACTAAAAACATTGCATAAAACTGGTGTAAAAATAGTATAAAAAAGAACAGTAGAATTGTTTTCAACGGTATTTTGCAATCATATATATATTATTTATTATTTAAATCCGAATTCAACAATATTTTGTTAGTAGAAAGCCCTCAAGATGTTACAATCTTTTTTACAAGACAATAATTTCTGCAGAATGATATTTATCAGAGAGGTCAAGAGTTGTATTCATGAGAAGTGTGTGGACATTTTATTCAAAGAAAAAGTAATAGTAGAGTAGCCTTTTATTTGAGGTTTGGCTTAATAATCTTCCCAATCAATCATTCTAAGGTCACATTGAGTAGCTTCACTATCATGATCTTTTTGTCATTTCATTCAAAGGTTTAATTATTATTATTTTTTTTTTTAGCCTTCCACCCTATTACTTTTGTAAGAAATGTTATAAAAAGCTAAAAGGCATAGCTTGCGTTTTTTTTTTTAAATACATCAGCAATTTTTATTTTTTGAGTTGATTGAAGTGCACCTGAATTCTTAATTATTCAACCCTCAATTTACTTGGATATTGAGGTGCTAAAAAATGAACAATATATATATACGGGGGATATTCTAGTGCATCTATCGCTCACCATTTGTGGTGAGGGACATCCCTTCTGGAGAAATTTCAAGTACAAAAGAGAGGTACAAAAGAGGAGTACACCCCTCTTTTGTACTTGAAACTTCTCCAAAATGGGTATCCCTCACCATAAATGATGAGGGATGGATGCACTTGAATATTCTCCTATATATATATATCTTCAAAATATTGAGGTTGGCTTTGTGAATTCAAAAATTACAAAAAATTGAAGTTGATATGCTGCCTACATCCAGGCGAATATGTTCAGAAATTGAAATGCAAGAGCACAAATTGGTGGTTGATAGCTTTTTGATGTGACCCACTAACCAAACACTAGATCACTAAAGTGATGAGGCACGTGTGAGATGGGTCATCTTTATTTTTCTTAAATGAATGGTGAGGATCTCTCTCACCAACATATTGTGTGTTTGTTTTTCTTTTCTGTTTTTGTTTTCTTTTTATTTTTCTTTCTCTCTTCAAATTATTTTATTTTTCTGTTGGGGTTGGCTGCGCCACTTGGTTGATGCACATTTCTTTCACATTGAGGGAAAGTTTTGAGCTTTACTGTCTGCATTATTACTATTATTACTTCTACTTTACAATTACTACTACCATCATCATCACTATTATCGTTTAGCTGTTCAAATCATTCAATTAAAAATATATTTGAATCAAGTGAGACCTAGTTTGCACCTATTATACGAGAATTTTTTTACGGGACCTAACTAGCAATCCATCAAAACCTAGCAACCAATAGGATATCCCTTGATTATTACTAATCTCAAGGATTGGCACATATTCTAATGGATTGAACTGTTAGAGGGTTGAATATTTTTTTTTGAAAATGAAACTATTAAACTTGTGGGCCATGGATGAAGGGGTTAGGGACATGAGTTTGTGGTCAAACTTGATACTTGGAGTGGTCTCATATAGATCTTTCTATTCCCCCAATCCCATCTCCAAATGATGCCCACAATTGGATCCTACGAAAAGATTCTCATCTAATATAGGAAAATTAGTTTTCACCTGACTATTTTCGATGATGTATTCTAGCATTTTCTACCGGTAAGATTTCCTAAACTCTTATTTTCTTGGGTTTTGTTGGGGTGCATAGATTTCTCAAAACTAGACCTTGATTTATTTAATTTCAATCATAAAATGCCATTGACCACCTCCATCAGATCAAAAGATTCCTAGCCCTCAGATGATGGGCCACCAAAAAACACATCTAAATCCAAACCCCAGCAACAATTCCAAAGTAGTGCATTGAGTTTGCGGAGGCTCAGGACACCGATGATTATCCCAACAAGTCAACGACAAACGCATGGCATCTATCATCAGGACACGTGGCATCACTCCATTGGACAGCTTCTACCAATTGGCTATCCCTGACGTCATGATTCGAGGTTGACGGAAGGAGATAGGCCTAGCGTCTTAATTAAGTCTGTGATTAATATTAATGAAGAGATTAACAAAGAGAAAACAGAGCCCAAGTTGCCTTATTTAATGAGACCTCTGGGACTCCAGCATCATACAAACCAAAAGCAAATAACCAAAGAGCGTTTGGAGATTTTCCTCTCTCTCTCTCTCTTTTGTTTCTCTCTCTAATTCATCATCAACAGATTCTTCTTCTCCTTCTCCTCCCCCACTCCCTCTCTAAATCCCACTTCTCTGAATCCCTTTCTGTAATCTTCTGTCTTCTAATGGAGCTTTTTGTTTTTGAGGAGTTTTGGTTTTGTCTTTTTTTATGAAAAAGATGCAAACTTGAAGGGTTTTAAAGAAGCCAGGTGATCCAGAAAAGAGATTCGGTTTGGTTTTGTTTTCATGGGTTTATAGTTATCTTTTTAGATTTCTTTTTCTGTCTTTCAGATCAGCCAGGAGGGTTTGTTTTTGAGTCCCTCAGGTTGGTTTTTAGCTTATAGGTATATATGAGAAAAGAGGAGAAAAGAGGGTGGTTTTCTGATTATTAAAGAAGGAAACCTCTTTTGCTCTTTTTTGTGTAGAAACTGAAAAGCTTTGGTTAGCTCTTTTTCAACCTTCCATCTCTTGCCTGTTCTTTGCTTTTGATAAGTAACAGGTTTTTTTTTTTTTTTTTTTTTTTTACTTTCTATCTTCATCTCTTTTGGTGGTTTATTGCCTTTGAAATCTCTTCTCTTTTTTTAGTTGGTAGAGAAGTCATGGCAACTGCTGTTGATTGTTTAGCTGTCAACAGTCCTGTTTTCTCAGACCCCTGTATAGAGGATCTCCTGAAAGCACTGGAACCTTTTATCAAAGGTGCTTCCATCTCCTCCACCCCATCTTTCTTTTGTCCTTCTTCTCCTCTTCCTCCTCTTCCTCCTTCATACTCTTTCTCCCCCTACACTCCATCTCTATCTTCATACACAGATATCCCCCTAGACTTCTGTTCCACATCAACACCCCAAATGGATTTTCAAGGTTTCTCAACCTATGATCATCTGGGTCTCGACCAATCGGGCTCAATTGGATTAAACCAGCTGAGCCCATCTCAGATTCAGCAGATCCAAGCTGAATTACATCTCCTTTACCAGCAGCAGCAGCAGCAGCAGCAACAATATCAGATGGCCATGGCTGCAGCAGCTCCTTCTCTGCATAATACTCAAAAACAGAGCTTTCACCAACATAACATGAAGTTCCTGGGCCCGAGAGCCGTGCCCATGAAGCAGATTGGTCTGCCTTCAAAACCTACGAAGCTCTATCGAGGGGTGAGACAACGGCATTGGGGGAAATGGGTTGCAGAGATCCGGCTGCCCAAGAACAGGACTCGGCTCTGGCTGGGCACTTTCGACACTGCAGAGGAAGCCGCGCTTGCCTACGACCAGGCGGCGTATAAGCTCAGAGGAGAGCTTGCCAGGCTCAATTTCCCACACCTTCGGCATCAAGGATCATCTAATGTTGGGTGTGGGAATCTTGCTGATTACTACAGACCTCTTCATTCCTCTGTGGATGCGAAGCTTCAAGCAATTTGTCAAAGCTTACCTAATTCTCAGAAACAAGGGAATCCTACCAAGCCTAGCTCGAGCTCCAGCTCGAACCAGCCGTCGTTGGTGTCGCACAGCGATGAATCTGCTGGGTCTTCGCCGTCTTCGGAGAACAAGTTTCCAGATTTCACTGAAGCGCCTTGGGATGACTCTGAGAAGTTTACTTTGCTGGACATAGATTGGGATGCAGTTACGTTCCAAGTTTGATTTTGTGAAGTTTTCTAGGTGGGTCTCTGTTGGTACTTTGGTTGGGTGGCTCTCCAGTTGCTGTTGCAGTGGTTTTTTTGGCATTTGCATAGCTACTGGGGGAGCTTTCTTCTTCTTCTTCTTCTTCTTCTTCTTCTTCTTCTGGTGTGGGAATAAGATAAGAGTTGTAGTGGTGGAAGAAGGAGCATGTTTTAAATTCAGTAGGATTAAAAACTTGGTGGGTTACTACTGTAAAGTGTTTAGGTAACACATATTTCCTGGTTTGCTGGTTTTTCTTGCATTACCAGGAGTCAGTCCCTTGTAAGCAGTCTAATGTATGTGTCTATTCAATGTATTTTGTTACCTTGTGCTATGGTTATCTTTTTGTGGGAAGTCGTGGTTGGGTTTTTCAAGTCTCCATCTTTTGCAGTGTTATCTTTGTTACCTTGTGATATGGTTATCTTTTTGTGGGAAGTCATGGTTGGTTTTTTTATTTTTTTAGTCTCCATGTTTTTGCTATAAGCACAGAAGGGAAAGAAATTGTAATTAGTCTGAATCCATATCCTCCAAAGCTTGTTGTATTTGACAGAGCTGTTTTTATGGGCTCATGAGCTAAGCAAGCATGAGACATCAACCTCTTCCACCCGTCTTATTTTAAAATCATCTATGACCTATTTGTGTAACTAGAGAATTCCACCTATCTTATTTTAAAATCTATGACCTGTTTGTGTAACTAGAGAATTTTGCACCATGGGGATTTCTTTTTCAATGGAAAGTCTATAGGAAATCAAAATCATCAAAATCTTTTCGATCGAGGAATATCGATTTGATTGACTTTTTTCTTGTTTACGTCAAGAAAAATCAAAACAATTCTCTTTTAAATTGCAAGATCTTCTTATCTTGCAGGGAGAAGTAAATCACTCTTCTTTTACAGGGGAGTAGGGGACACTCTGTTTTTCTATTGGCAGCATATGGGTAATCATAGGATTCTATTGGCAGCATATGGGTAATAATAGGATTTCCGCATGCTTAAAAAGAAGATTTCAAGCTCTACTTTTCCACAGTTTGTATGATGTCTTTTTGCGTGGAAAGAGATAATTTCTTTGCTAATTTTTACTTTTATCCATCCCACAAGTTCAGAAATTGATTTTCTGTGCGCCACAAAAACAAACATCATGCTCTTGAATGGAACTGTGTTATGCTCATATCATGAAAACGATTGTTCTGGAGTTATTGCATATAGTCACAATAATCATTTAGAAATAAAATCCTGTCATTATATTGCTATCCTTGCCACATCTATCAATCTCATTATCTTGATTAGCCACTTTATTGTACAAATAAATTATGTCAGACCCAACTTAATTTTGACTAGGCTTCTATGATTATAATGAATTTTGGCTATAAACAACTGTGATCAGCCCTAGTCCGAGGAGATTTTGGCAACATGTGGTTTTAGGATCCAAATAGACAGTTGGTATCGCTCAAAATTACGTTAATAACCAAAAACACTAAAAGCTCGAGCTATTAGTGAACGATAAAACAATGTATATCACACGATCTCCAGTTTTGACACCATGTTTATAACAAGAATCAACAAAAGCTTGGATTGTTAGTTAAAAGCAAAATAGTTTATATCAACAAACTAAACCATTAATTAATGTGGTAATTGATAACTTATTATCATCAATAAAAGTGGAACTCAAAATAATTAGAAAAATTTTACCCCATATTTCAACAAGATGACTTGTCCAGGTTGAATGGAGTGAGTTTGACTGAATTATACCAAAACCCAGCCAGACTCGTTGGACTTACTTGACTCACTTTCAAGGCTACTATTGCTGGCTTTGGTGAGTTGAGTTTGAGTTTTAATTTCAAAACACTTGACTTAATGATGATAGTAAAAATCAACGCAGTGATCGACTCCAGCTATGGCTTAGCTGATTAGGAACATGTATAGTTTATATGGGGATGTAAATTCGAATCCCTTAACAGAAGCAATAATAATGATTATAAAAATTAAAAAAAAAATTCACCTTCCTCATCAATTATGAATGTGGGCTAGTGTGACCATGGTCCCCCCACAATTCTTTTTGAAAACCATGTTTCATATAGATATGGCTAGTTTTTATAAAACTGTGGTCCCTTTAAAAAAATTCTTGGGTCCCCCTAGTCAATAATAGAGAGGATAGTTCATTATGGGTATATACTTTTCTATGGTTAAATCAATTCAATTTTGAAGTTTTGGACACACAACATCGACCGTTCGGATGCTCCTCCTTTTATGAATTGTATTTGTAAGAAAAATACAAGAGTGCATGCATCAAAAGTAGGGAGTGATTTTCCGAATTGAAAATTGAGAATTTTCAGATCTTATCAATCTACATTGATATGAGGCTGATAGGAATAAGGTCCCGACAAGCTTTCCATGGTCCACTCTTCCATTTATTTATGTTTTAATCAGCATGGCTATAAGACTTGTCCAGTTGATGGCCCATCAGTTAACATCAAGGTCTAATCATCTCAGGCCTGATAGTTAAATTATACAAGTGTTCCCCACATTCACATGAAACAGTCTATCCTCACTTAACAGATCTCAAATTTGTGGTGATGACTGTTTTCTGCCCTTCATTTCTCTACCTATTAAACCCCAATTCCCCCACAAAAATAAGTTACCTGCATGCACTCGATTTATTATGATGCATCATCATTATAATCAAAGCCTTATCTCAACTATATCGTGGTTAACTATATGAATTCTGTGTTTTATCATTTTAGTCTATCGTGGCCAAATCTTCCAACAGGTTGCACTTTTCTCTATTGATCCTTGCTATTGTCCTCTTAGGCCTGCTCTCTTTTGCATGAATGTTTCATCCAGTTCCTCTCCACCTTACTCCCTTCCTTTTGAGGGGTCATGACTTGGGTGTGCCAATGAAGAATTTCAAATTGTGCAAGTTGAAAAGGAGCTTAGACTCAACTCCACTGATGGGTTCTACTTATCCCCAGAAGGGCCCAAATGAACACATACCGCATCCCTACTTTTCTCTACCTTTATCATTCTTTCTCAAGACAAGGAATTTGGAGGTGCCCAGGGAAAGCCACCCATCTCTTTATTCTTTTTATCTTTCTTCTTTCCCAACATTCAAAGATCAGTTCACACCATCCCCCCAGAACCTGAAAAAATTCTGAGGGCCATCTGGAATCCGGACAAAGCTACCAAGGACTTCCTTTTTATCTTTCCATTTCTTTTGGTTTTTAAAAAAAGACCTACTGGGACTTCACAAGTTCCACGCAAAGCACCCAATCAAAAAGGCCTTGGGTCACATTAATCTAATCTTAGTGGATTCCTCACAGATGCGAAAAACCCATGCTCAATTGTAAATTTCAGAGGATCTGGATCGAAAGAAATTCTCATTTTTTTAGGATTTTCAAGTTCGACCCAGCCATACATAGATTTTGAAAGTCCTACTTTGTGGGTTTTACTCACCAATTTTACACAACGATAACGATGTGAAATCCTATTCTATATAAATCCTCGGTTAGAACTCCTTAAATCTGTAAATTCCTCACTTATTACCAAACGTGCCCTAGAAAGATGAGGTTACTTTGACCTGGTGTCTTTGATGGACATCGAAAGGACCTCATAAGAAAAACCACACAAATGAAGCATGGCGATGGTATCTAGGCCATTGACTGAGTCCATAGCTTTAAATTAACTTTTTCTGGAGAGCCTAACCATTTAATCTGATTCCACCATTAATTTATCATGATCCTTACTTGGGTTCCTGATCCTAATCCCACAAGGATTATAAACAAACCACAAATGGCAGAAATCATATCCCCATTGGAATGTATTAATGGCAACAACATTTTTGTGGATGGTCTATCAATAGTGTGATGAGAATTATTATTTGGTATACAACTCCATTGTAGTGGGAGGCCTACCTGATGAAGAGTGGACATAAGTCACCATGATCAATAATAATGCTTTTCTTTAACTACAAGCAAAGTAAAAGGTCCACATGGGTTCTGTTGCTTTACACATAAGAAGAGTACATTCATTTAAACTTGAAGGTAGTGGTGATGTGGACTGTCACCTGTGACAGACAGAACCTTGGAACCTTACTAGAGGCAGGAATTCCCTTCCTTTACCTCAAAAGGCTTGGGCTTCTTGTTTTTATAAAAAAAGAAGGATCAGGATTCTTTTACAGAATCTCTACTTTTACTCGAAAAATAAAAGTGATAAAGAAAGTCCACGTGGATCTGAGGCTGTCAATGGGCCTAGATCTGGCTTGGGTCTTACCTGAATCTAGATTCGTTTATGGAGGCTTGAACTCCATCTAGCTCCAATGGGCTAGATCCAAATATAGTAAAAACCATTAACAAGCCGGAACTAGGGTTAGGATCTCGAGCCCGTTGGACTCTTATTCGTCTCATTGTTATTTCATATTATCTATTGTAAAAGCATTGACCAAATAGATTGGATTGAAAAAACAAAATTCATGTACCTGACCCCATTATAGTTACGACAAAGCTTTGGTGGTGTTGATGATGATGATGATGATATTGTACATGCATCGTGTCTATTCTACCTAAAATAATAGTAACGCATGACTTAAATAAATCATGTCAAATAGGAATTTGGATCTTGCTACGACTGAATAGGCCCCAAAAAGTCCCAAGTAAAAATCTGATATTGGAGGCTGTTTTGATAAAACAGAGAAAGGTATCTACAAATACAGGAAATTCTGCACCTTAGAATTTCAGAACGAGTCTTTCTATGGGCTGAATAAGTGGGCCAGGCTGAGCACAAACCCATTTGGGATCGACCCAATGATCCTCTTTAAACTGGTGGGTCCTCATCATCAAATAGTGGGCCATCTAAGACCCACAACAGCAAATGTACAAAGTGCCCAAAATGTCCAGCAACTTCCAGTTTCCATCTCTTTTATTTTTTATTTTTTAGGAAGTTAATCATGATCAATAGTCTTACTAGCCTTTGTAGAAAGTATAGATATATTAGAACTTAGGAGTCTTAGGAAGTTATTTTTAAGGGTTTTATGGAGGCTTTACAGCATTGTAAGGCTTGCAAGTTGCAAGAGTGGGCTGAATGAAACAAAACACAGCAGTTTTAGCTTCTCAGTTTTTTCTTTTTTTTTCTCTTTTCGCTTCTCTCCCTGGTAGAATGAGACTTCCTTGGATTGAGATGTCCACCTTTAAGATCAATTTTGAGTTTGGTTTGGGTTCCTTTTTAATTTAATAGTTTCTCATTTTTCTTAAACAAATTTTTGGGACTTCTTTTTTGGGTTCTCTGATTTATTCAATTTTGTGCTTCTTGACAGTCTGATCTTTTGAAGTGGGACTGAGAATGAATTTGGATTTGGTCCCAAAGCCTTGATTTGGGTCCAAATGTACTAACAAGCTTTAATTGGGTAGACTTGGATTTTAGCCCCACCTCAACTGTAACCAGTCTCAGGCCTTCTTCACACAATTGATACTCATATCTGGGGGAGCTCATTACTCATTACTCATTCCTTATGGAAAACAAGGCTGTCAACATTGCAGGCTCATCTGTGTCCAAGCTCAAGTCCATTTATACATACAAAAATACATACGCGCCTAATAAGAGTTCACTTAGCTTAAGACCCGAAGTCCTGATCTGGCCCAATAAAGGTCTTGGGTCCTAAACATGGATCTGGATCCATCCTGTTTGACCAAAATTTATGCCCAGGCCTTCTTCATAAATGCAAGCCATGGGTGGGCCAGATCTTGGCCCATTGACAACCTTAATAGCGAGGGAGAGGGTGGTGAGGAAAGGGAGTTTTTTTTTATTATAACCCAGCCAAGGGGATTGGGACCAAAGCGAGAGGCCTCATACACATGGGAAGACAAGGGGATTGGGACCAAAGCGAGAGGCCTCACACACATGGGAAGACAACCCACTTAAGTGGCAAAGGAGCCTGCACACGTGGGGAGATGTGGCGTACCCAAGGTTCGAACCTGGGCAGCTAGATGAGAACTGCCACTCCTTACCACTCAAACTCACCTAAGGAGCCGTTCTCTGTGAGGAAGGGAGTGAGGAAGGGAGTTAGTGTATATGTGGGGTGGATCAAGATTCAAGGGTATAGTTTCAACTGTCGAGCCCTACAGTTTAGTATCCACCTGTGAACTCTAGAGCAAGCATGCCTGGCTGTTGCAGGTAGGGATTTATTTGACCAGGTTCATTCCTATAGTGTCTCCGATTTAAAAAAAGATGTAGCTATTACTGTCACAACCCCAAAATTGCGGCAGTTCATTTTAAGAGGATTTGCCGCGTAGAATTATATGTGAAAAAGTGCTCTTATTTTCCAAACCTCTCCGTTCTAGACATTTAGACAAGGAGAGGTTGAAAATAGAAATGTCAAACATGGTAAGGAGGAATCAATCTCGCATGCTCCAAATCAAATCTGCGATAGCCAGGTAGCGACATTTTAATTTGATACGCCGTGATTAGCTTGGAATATGGGTCCAGTCATTGGTGTATTTCAACTCAGTCACCAAATTATGTAGTTCACTTTGCTGTTTATCCTCTTGCCAGTTATGATTTGATTTCAAATTCTTCACTAATAACTTAAAACTAGAGTTTACTTTTTGAGAAGGGGTGAATGTAGTATCTCCTAATGGTGTGTGTCCACAAAGCCCACATAAAGTCCATGTTCATTGTCTCACGTAGTGTTGTTAATGTTTCTGGTGTAGTTTGTGTTGCTTTGTTTGATCTTTTTTTTTTTATTAAAGAAGAGTGAATAAACGCTTCGATGTAGTGAGAAAGATACCAACTGATTTGCATTTTAGTTGAGACTTTCTCTCTTGATCTGGTAAGATCCCTCCGCAGTCTGTCACAATTCAAAATCATATCAAAATCGAACTTTTATAGATTGGGCCCAAATGTGTCTTGTTGTTTGGGTCCACAGGACTAGAACTAGATCGATTCCCACTTAGACCCAAATATTTTGAGGTGAATTCAGTGAGCACAAGCTCACACTCAAAAAAATAAGTACCCAAAACCTGTTTTTATGGGTAAGGTCTGATTTGTGTCTCTCAGTTTTGGAACATGCGCCAGGCTGAAACCCATATATTTTTTTAGTCCAACTATATGGACTAAAAGTTCCAAGTTCACTAGTCCCAGCTCATTTATGGCCTTATTTTAACAATTTTAAACTTGAATTGGTAATTATACTTCCACTTAAGCCCATCAATTTCCATCCCCAGATGCTAGAATATTGTGACATAGAGGGTGGAGCCAGATAGGGAAGGGGTTGGTTGTATCTCATGTTCAGAGGTTATGAGCCAATTGGTCTTAAATGGACATCTTTTTAATTACAACTGTACATTTCCACCTTTTCCATTTTGCCGGACAATCCGGGGAAGAGTGGAGTTTGAGCAGAACCATTGTAGATACCCACTGGGATGAAGATTATGGAAGAATCTTCCATCAGAAAATAAATGGCCAACAAGACAGGTGATTGAAAGTGACTTTGACAATGGTGCCAAAAGAAATGAAAAACAGATGATCCTGATCTTCTGTAGACTACATCGGCCAAATTGGTGGTACGTATTGGTCATATCAATAATACAGAGTATGTGCACACTACATTTCTCTACACTTTCCATTGTACAAACCTTAAAAAATATGGTTGGGTTCATCATTTCAACCCCTTTGCTTCACTAAATCAAGTTCTGTATCAACAGGACAAGAAGATATGCATGCAGGGGTAAAACTAGCTAGAACTGGCCTGCAGGCTGAGATTTGATCTAATTGTACATGGCTAACCTGAACCTGGAGCCCTTAGCCTAATAAGCCCAGGTGATCTTTTCAGCGTCATTATCATCATCATCGACAAAGCCTTCTCTTGTCATTAAGGCCGTTTTCAGGATAACATAATACAATATAATATTTTATGATTTATATTAGAATAATGTACATTAGATCCAAGTATTGAGTCTAATTTGGATACCCTAAGCTCGAGTCTATGCCCAGGTGTAGAATCTACCCGAACATCGGAATTCAGGCCCGAATCAAAGTCCGAACCAAGAATGCCTAGTCCAAATCGCATTGGCCTATGTGCACTAATGCTTTTCGTTGGAGATCCTATAATTCATCTAATATCTGTAAGATCTAATATGGTTTGCAACAAAAATCAAACATATGGATCTAGATTTATGGATTGAATAATATATAATATCAAATAATGTAAAAGCGTATCTTGCGCCATGATCGAGATGATGAGCGAAACTTTTTTCTCAAATAGGGTTTTCTCCTATCTCCCTTATCACCCACTCCAATATGCGTGAAGTTGATGGTTACTTTTCATATCTTGTAGGTTAAGAGTGAGGACCGGAAAACCATATATATATATATATATATATATATATAGATAAGCCTTAGAGAGATTTCTAACCATCAAAGAAATCTAATAAAAGTAAGTTTCCTTAATTCCCTCAAATTAGCCAACAAGAGTCCTATTTGATTTGGGCTTCCTAAAATTGAATCCAAGATAAAATTAGTAAATCCAAAAACCAAAGGGGAAAGTAACTTAAATTAGTGGGATCAAACCGTAGGTCCCAACAATGTTGCACATGTGGTTATAAGGACCACTCATGTCTAACAATCTCCCACTTGGTCTGAATGACCACACATATGTGATCTCCCACTTGGTAATGATAACCACCAATATTCAATCCACCTCCTATTTTTATTTTTATTTTGAAAACTATGTTTTATAAAATGACTCAACTTGGATTCAACATATTTTAAAATCCCGACGAGTGGCCACTCATTTGTGAAAACAGCCCAATCATTCTTGTTTTTGCTAATTCTTATATACTGTAACAAAATGAAACCAATAATGTGAGTCATGGCGGTCAAACATCAATTTTGCGACATAATTCCTTCCATGTACCACAACATTAGTGATTCCATTTAGTCAAGTCATAAATCGAGGAAAAATAGTAGGAGTGGACTGAAATTTATCTTGCTTTTCAATAATGAATTAATTGTGCACACAAAAATTAAGCAAGAGAACAAAATCAATATTAATGAAAACTGATCAACAAAAATGTCTAAGTAAATATCATAAATTCTTTCAACCACCCACATTAAGAGAACACAATGAGACCCATTGCTTTAATATGACCATTATAGGCCTCTGCCGGTAATGCTTTGGTCATAGGATCTGCAATCATAAGCTTTGTACTGATTTGCTTTATAGACACTAAATCATCCCAAACCTTCTCTTTAACGGTAAGGTATTTAATCTGAAAGTGTTTTGCACCGCTAGAACTATTGTCGTTGTTAGAGAAGCGAACAGATGAGATATTATCACAATAAATTTTCAGCGGCTTAGAAATGGGATCCATGATCTGAAGCCCTGACATAAAATTTCGTAGCCATATAGCTTGATTAGTGGCCTCAAAGCATGCCACAAATTCCGCTTGAAATGTGGAAGAAGCAGTTGTAGTCTGTTTAACACTTTTCCACGAACAGCCCCACCAACAAGGAGAAAAATGTATCCAAATGTAGATCTCCTTGTGTCGAGACACCCAGCAAAATCTGAGTCTGAATATCCAATCACTTCCAAGTGATTAGATTTTCTATAAGTAAGCATATATTCTTTAGTTTCTTGTAAATATCGCATAACTTTCTTTGCTGCTTTCCAATGTACTATGCCAGGATTAGACTGATACCTTCCTAACATGCTAACTGCAAAATTGATGTTAGGATGGGTACAAGTCTGAACATATAAAAGACTTCCTGCAACAGAACCATATGAAGTATCTTGCATCTGTTTTCTCTCGATATCATTTCTTGGACATTGATCTTTGGAGAATATATCACCTCCTGATATGGGTGCTTTTCCTCCAGAACAATTCTACACATTGAATCTTTCAAGAACTCTATTGATATAGGCTTTCTGTGAAAGTCCTATTAGTCCTCGAGATCTGTTTCTAATAATCTCGATTCCAAGCACAAAGGATGCTTCACCCATATCTTTCATTTCAAAATTCTCTGTGAGATATTCTTTTGTTGCATGTAGTAGGTCAAGATCACTACTAGCAAGTAGAATGTCATCTACATATAGAACTAAAATAATGAACTTGTTCCCACTGATCTTCAGGTATAGACATTGATCAACAATGTTTTCCTTAATTCCCTCAAATTAGCCATCAAGAGTCATATTTGATTTGGGCTTACTAAAATTGAATCCAAGATAAAATTAATAAATCCAAAAACCAAAGGGGAAAGTAACTTAAATTAGTGGGATCAAACCGTAGGTCCCAACAATGTTGCACATGTGGTCATGAGGACCACTCATGTCTAACAATCTCCCACTTGGTCTGAATGACCACACATATGTGATCTCCCACTTGGTCATGATAACCATCAATATTCAATCCACCTTATATTTTTATTTTTATTTTGAAAACTATGTTTTATAAAATGACTCAACTTGGATTCAACATATTTTAAAATCCCAACGAGTGGCCACTCATTTGTGAAAACAGCCAAATCATTCTTGTTTTTGCTAATTCTTATATATTGTAACAAAATGAAACCAATAATGTGAGTCATGGTGGTCAAACATCAATTTTGCGACATAATTCATTCCATGTACTACAACATTAGTGATTCCATTTAGTCAAGTCATAAATCGATGAAAAATAGTAGGAGTGGACTGAGATTCCTATTTATTGGCCTAACTGAAATTTATCTTGCTTTTTAATAATGAATTAATTGTGCACGCAAAAATTAAGCAAAAGAACATAATCATTATAGGCCTCTGCCGGTAATGCTTTGGTCATAGGATCTGCAATCATGAGCTTTATACTAATCTGCTCTGATACCAATTGTAAGATCTAATATGGTTTTCAACATAAATCAAACCTATGGATCTAGTTTTTATGCATTAAACAATATATAATCTCAAGTAATGTAAAAGCGTATCTTGCGCCATAATCGAGATGATGAGCGGAACTCTTTTCTCAAATAGGGTTTTCTCCTATTTCCCTTATCAATATTATCACCCACTCCAATATGCATGAAGTTGATGGTTACTTTTCAGATCTTGTAGGTTAAGAGAGAGGACCGGAAAACCATATACATAGATAAGCCTTATAGAGATTTCTTACTATCAAAGAAATCTAATAAAAGTAAGTTTCTTTAATTCCCTCAAATTAGCCAATAAGAATTCTATTTGATTTGGGCTTACTAAAATTGAACCCAAGATCAAATTAGTAAATCCAAAAACCAAAGGGGAAAGTAACTTAAATTAGTGGGATCAAACCGTAGGTCCCAACAATGTTGCACATGTGGTCACGAGGACCACTCTTTTTTAACAAAATCATTACCACTCTTTTTTAACAAAATCATTATCTTCATTATTATCAATGCCTTGTCCTTACTATTTTGAGGTCAGCTTTTTATCTTGTAGCTGTGACAGGAGTTTTCTCTCAACTGTCAATCTACCTAGTACAACCCTCCTTTGTCCATGCTTGAGGCCGACATATAAAACAAATTATAATTCATCAAAAAGCATAACCATGAAACAGTCACCGATAATGATGTATATGTCTACATTGAAAAAAAAAGAAAATTTCATTGCACAATACGATGCATATGGACAGTTGAGAAAAGATATACTATAAAGCAACAATGCAAAGAAAATGACAGCACGTTTGGCTGCAACGATAATTTTTGAGGTATCCCACTAGTTCCCCTTAATAGTCTTCAACTTAGTATCATTCAAGCGTTCTTCACTTCAGTGGTTTCTGTCCACAGTCGCTCCTGTCAAGACTTTTTGTTGTGGTACAAAGAACATACGTGTGTTTCATGATCATCTACTTTGATTCTTGGTAATTCTGATGATCAGATCATAGGCTATTACCAAATCACATGCTGTAAGTTGTGCGTATACTGCAGAAACACAGCAACTCATACACTAAACAACATGGATGATATGAAAGAAAAAATAATCATGTCTGGAGCTTGATGTGGCCCTGATTGCTTGCTTGATTAAAAAATGATTCCTGGCATTAATGGTACAAAATTATGCGCGTAGGCAGAGGGGTCATAAAGCAGACATATGAGCGATAGTAGAGTATGTCACCCAAGTCCCCTACAAATTTTTGTAAACTAAAACAAAACCCACTTGATTAGGACATGTTAAGAGACTAGATACATGTAAGGTGATAGTACTCCACATGCTAACAGGTCTTTCTATCTATTATTTGCTGTAACAAGTGTCAAATTACCGGAAGAAATGCTGCCTTTCTGAGATTTAAAGTCCTTGATTCATAGCTTGGCATCTGGGTCACATGGTATACATGTGACTTAAGCAGCTGGACGCCTTGGGGAGGCCAATATATTATATACAAGCACAGATCTCCCAGATAATAACAAGGTCTGGAGAGGCTCGACCTCATATGTGGGGACCAATCACAGAGGGAGACACATGTAGAAATCTATATACCTGAAGCTGTTGGCTTAGGCCACGTCTTTTTTTGAGGACCATCCTCAACATGTATGCATGAGAAAGGCCCAAGGTTCCTTGCTTGCAGTAGATATAATACTACTGTTTCCTGTCAATAAGTCAGGGTATCTCTTCAGGGTACCAAAACAATCCTCCTAGAGCCCATTTCATTTTAGAAATCTAGGGAGAGGTTGTTATTACTTAATACAGTAATGGCATTGGCCTAGGTTTCACATTACAGTGGGTGGGTGTGAATTATGAAAGCAAGACTACTATTGGATAACTTGTATCTTTGGTCTGGTTTAGTGGGAGCATGGGTAATTCAAATGAAGCCATATCTGAATCGCCTCGAAAACGCTTTTTTTTTTTTTTTCTTTTGTGTATTTTTATTCAGTTCCTCTCAACATATTCTATCCAAGATCTGGGATACTTTACTATCAAATTGTTGAATGGCTGAGTAGAGGATTTGTTGGTGTTTTATGAGGATGAGTGGTGCCTTGAAGATCCCTTCCCACCAATTATTGAGCCTTGGACGAGTTAGTTTATTTGGGTTTAGGGACCAATGATGGGTTGAATCTAGTGGAGTCCAACTTTCCACGTATGAAAGGACCGAGGTTGTGATAGCTTGGATGCATGTGTTCATCACATCAAACACCCCAAGTGGATTCCAACTCCTCCTCAACCATGGATCCATCCTTATAGTGGGGGTTTCCCTTTCATGACCAACCAAAAAAGATATTTCAAGGTTCACAAAACCCTAGGTAAATATTGAGATTTCATTCCGATTTGATGAGGGAATGCTAGAGATTAAAAGGGTCTAATGGCATTAGTCCATTTCAATGTTTTAGACCAATAGCTGTTTTCCTTTCTCAACATCCAATAGCTTTGCATATGGATCTTCTTGTGGGATTTTCATAAGATCTTGTGGGCAACTAGTTTGTCAAAGTTTCTTGGTTCAAGTGCGTGGAGTCCTATTATTTTTGTTATAGAATATCCCTAGTCAATACATCATTAGTTCATTTTCTCTAACCCATATATTAATATGAATATCAATGTACCATATAATGCTGCCAACCTATATTTTATTTCAAATGGTCTTCCATTTTAAATTAGGGATCTCAAGGAGAATCACCATTAGCTTGTTGGGGTTTTAAACAAATACAGAAATTTTATTTCCTATGCCTTATAGCTGTCTAAGGTGACGAGGAAGAGGTATGTTATCAAAAGAGGAAGCACAAAGATGAGATTATTTAAGAAGTTTATGTGAGTGTTCGACTCACATGTTCTAATGAATTTGATATATATGTTAATGTTACTAATGGCCTGTAGTAGATAGGTTGCTAAAATAAGCTTTTTGAGTTTAAAAAGATGACTGTAGGACTGCCTCTCTCTCTCACACACACGCGCGCGCACGCCTTAGTGGGCATCAACCATGTTAACCACATTACGATAAAAAGGTTATTTCAATAAAAGTTGATGTTTTTGTGTGTGTGGGTGGGGGATGGGGATCACATCTTTCCTTCTCTCTTTTCTTTTTTGGAAGAGAAAATATATTATTTAGCCATTTGTTTTGAACTTAATGACTTTTATTCTATTGTCTCTCCATGTGATTGATAGTTACAAAAACTGTCATGGCTCCCAACGGGGTCGTGTTTCTATCCAAGTTTATCTTCTCCATTTACCAAAGCTTTCATATGTAAGTCTGAAAAGTCATATGCATGCATGCGTGAGTGAATTGTAATAAATTCATGTATTAGATATGGACCAAGGTGGACGAAATATCAGTGCAATTAAATAATTCTACTTCAAGATTTAAAATGTCCAAAGCCTTTAGATTGTATTGGTTTTTCTATCATTGAATCTAATGTGGTGGATAGCAATGAGATTAGAGTCAAATTGGGGCCATACTAATACAAGTAAGTCGGGTGCGCGCTTGAAAGGATTGGATTCATCATAGGTATGATTCATCAAAAAACAAAAGCAAAACTGAAAAAGACGTGTAATAAAGTAGGCATTTTTTAGAGTTTGTGTTGGTTTATATACGGAAGTGGAACATCAGTTCTTTGAAATGGAATCTTACATTGGACCATTTCCTATCCACTAGTTACTAGTTGGAGTCCTTGTCTTGGTATGCAGAAAAGGAAATCAATGGACCTTCCACTCCAATCACCATCGCAATCATCAAACATCAAAGGGGGCCCACCCATCTTCTCTAATTATCTCACAATAATCGGTTACCACAATGTTAAAGAAAGCCTGGGTGGGATTCATTTTTACTTTCTTCTTTCAGCAATTGTTAATGGAGGTGTATACAATGAATTAAGCTGTAAATTAGGAAGACTTTTCAACTGTCTCATAATTTTGTCATTGCTTCAAACATGAGGCAACAAACAGAGATATTGGCTGTTGAAAATAGAATGTGGAAGACTGTTAAATTTTTTAGTGTTGGCTAAATTCATGGGTTTGACAAAACTTTGGGTCTTTTGAGTTGTAATTCTTTTTTAGAAAATGACTCTGAAGATATAAGATTAGAAGGACTCACAAGAAAAAGGTCTAAAAGTATTAGAAGAAGAAAGTTGGAGAAAAAGAGCTGAAATTCCGGATCAACCAGAATGGGGTCCGTTCGAGCGACCACATCATTCGCTCGAGCAGACAGAATCAAAATGCCCAGTGCTGAAACAGAACCTCATCCGCTCGAGCGGATGGTGGGTCCGCTTGAGCTGACAAGCCGCAAAGAGTCCTACAAAATTAGAAACTGCTTTTCTAATTGTGCTCAAACTGCTTATTTTAATCATAATCAAGTTAGACAACCTTAAACACGTCCTAAAGGCTATTTAAAGGACTCAAGGGCTATTCCAAAAAAATCACCTCACCTCTCAAAGTTCTGAGTTAGAGATCATTATTGAGAGAATTCTTCTCTAGAGATTTTTATGAAGTTGTGCTGCCAAGTTCTCTAGAGTCAGTTCTTTTGCATCATTTGTAGAAGATTATCTTCTTGAGAGAAGATTTGAGGAGTCAAGTGCTGGATTGAATCTGTTGCAATCAACGGTGTGTAGTCGTTGAAGCGTGAGGCGATACAAGGTAACTTCAGTCCTTGGGTAGGGGATATCTGGGGAAGAGATCTGAGTTTCTTGTCATTGCAAGATTCATAGTGTTTGATTTGATCCAGTTTGGATCGGTGGTTTTTTACCCGGTTTGGGTTTTCCACCTTAAATATGGTATCCTTGTGGTGTGTGCTTGTTGATTTAATTTCTGTTGCATATTGTTTATTTCTGCACACTTTTGGGTTGATTGTTTGAGTAGACCAATATATAAATCGCGGACCCTAAATATTTTAAAGACCAATATGGACAAATATAACTGAAGTTGTTAGTCGTGCTCAATTGTATTCTGTGTTTGAGTTAGGTTGGACTGCCTCTCTATGAGGGAGTATCCAAGTTTAGAAGAGGAAGAAGGTAAAGGTATTCGCAATGACAACCGATATCGATTTTATTGATTCAGGTCAAAACCAAAATAGATTGGTATTATGTTATGGCCTCCTTTATAAATTATATTTTGTTATTTATTTTACATGTAAAACACTTTAAAAACAATGAAAAATGAAGATGTGCAATATTCTATATTGAAAAATGATAATATTCTTTTTTAAGACCAAAAAAAATTTGAAATGTCTGTTACAACCTATAAGGAGTATCTGAAACTTGTGTTGTAGAGGATCTTTAGAGCATAATAATTAACTTAGGTGGCGTTTGGTTCGCTGGAATGGTTTTAGATAAAAATGGAATGGAGAGCGGAATGAGTTTGGAATGGATTGAGGCAGGAATAATCATTTTCATTCCAGCGTTTGGTACGCTGAGGAATCAACCCATTAATAAAACTCTGGATTCTTGTTCTTGTGTTTGGTATACTAAAATGATGTCCGAAATGAAATAAAATTTACATAAAACTGACCAAAATACCCTTGTTAGAATTTTGTAATGGAATGGCCTTGTTAATATTAATATTAATTATATTAATAATATAATAATAATATTTGTTATATTATATTAATAAATAATATAAATTTATAATTATATTATTATATAATATATTATTTATAAATATTATAATTTATTAATATTTATATAATTATAATTATAAATAATTATATTTATAATTATATTTAATATAATAATTATATTATTATTATAAATATTATAAATAATTATATTATAATATAATATTATAATATTAAATATAATTATGATATTATTAATATATAAATTATTATATTATATTATATTATTATATTAATATTATAATTATTATATTATTATAAAATACCCTTGTCTCGGGCATTTCGATCTTAACTAAAAAAACATAAAGGAATTGAATGGTCATTCCTCTACCTCCCCAGTGGAATGGCCATTCCTCTACTTAAAGGAATGGTGATTCCAGAGGTAATGGTTATTCCGCCACTTTTGTGTGAACCAAACGTTATAATGATCATTCCGTTGGAATGACTATTCCATTCTGACCTTCATTACAGCGAACCAAACGCTACCTTATGTAAGATTCTTCCTTGACAGCTTATAGAGAGGCCTGCCTAGGGTCAAAGTGGAAAATATTGTGTCAACCAAATGGGGCTTTTTCAGCATCTTTAGATCACTAGGGGCATGTTTGTGTAGCCCATTTCCGCGGAAAATGTTGTAGTTTTCTGTAGAAAACTTCTTTTTCATGTGTTTGGTGCGGCAGTTTTCCACGGAAATGCTTTTTCGCCACGTCAGTTTTTTCCTTCCTAGGCATGGAAATAGACTTCCTATGGGAGGGTATGGGAAGTCCATTTCCACGGAAAAATGACTCCCCAATTTCCTCTCTCTCCCCCTCACTCCACCCGACCACCCTTTTTCTTTCTCCTCCCCTCCCAACCGCACCCACCCCCACACACATACCAACCCACCGACCCAATAGTTTTTACTAAAAAGTGATTTTCACTAAAGAAATCCATAGTTGCACCAAACAACATTAGCACTAATTCATCGAGGAAAATCTTTTTGTACCAAACATGAATTTCTAATTTCCTCAGAAAACCATTTCTGAGAAATTTAAAAACCATAGAATTTGCTGATGTGGCAATTTCATCTTTCCATGAAAGTTACCTCTACACAAACGTGCCCTAGGGTTCATGGGCACTTTAGAAGGGACAAGCTCTCAAAAAAATCAATGGCATCAGTCAGTTCTATCCCCTTCCAACAGTCAAAATAATTTCACCTTTGACCAAATAATAGCCATTCATTTCATATGCAATACCCATATTAATCCAGCATCAGTCTCATGGGGCCAATTTATTTCACTCATATGCAACAAGGCATCTTCTTGTTTTGACCCTTTAACACCCATGCAATGTAGAGGATGGGACTGATTCTACCACACTCCCATGATCATGGTTCGCAACAAAACAAAAATGGAACATATGATACAAGATACTAAATGCAAAGGGATAGGTGGATATATGAAGAGACTCTATTTCAACTCTCTATTCCTACTCCTTTAAATCACTAAGTTGGTTTGGTATTTTTGGTGCAAAGGTCCTTTTTGAGTACCAATTGATACAATTTTTGGTTTGGAATGCCTTACTTGAACAAAGAAAAAACGGTGGGGAAAATTGTCCACACTTATGAGAAGTTTTCTTCTGCCTTCTATTCACATCCAAAGTCCAAACCAACCCTAATAAGAAGCACCCATCTCTAGAATCTAAAAATAGAAGTCTAAGCACTACGTACTACTTGTCAGAGTGGATTTAGATGACTTTGACAAATACTGGTTCAGCTGCACTCCCTTGTTTAGAATAATACTTCAATAGTAAATGACACACGTGAACGCAAGTAATAAATTAGCTCACTGCACTGCACACATGTATACGCGTGCATGAAATTTGAGAGGTTTGTGGGCCAGTTTCATTATGTAGCATTCTTCCAAGAAAAAAAAGACTCCAATAAATTCTTCCCATACAGACTATGGACAAATATTATTCTCCTCTTTTCATTATACATGAAATAGAACAAGTTTACAATAGAGATTGAATAAAGAGTAAGAAGGCAAGGAAGCCTACTTCCAATGGCTTTCGAGCCTTCTAAAAGAAAAAAAGAGGAAAAAAAAAAGGAAAAAGAAAAGAGAGAGAGAGAGTACAAATGGCCGCTTTTTCTTTGTTTGGTTTTTCCAAAGAAGAATACATATGTAAATATTCCTCTCCAATTTCTACCATGGACGTTTCCTTGGGGTTAAGAATTGTTCTTTTACACCCTTCTATGTCCTTGGAGTGAGACGCTTCCACTCTACCAGGCGATGCAAAAAAGTCATTACCTATTTTCAAACAAAGCCACAGAATAAAGAAAAACAACATTATATAGAGAAGAGTCTATTATCTAATAGGTTGATAGGTGACTAGATTTGTATATATATGAGACCTTACCTCAGAGGGTTCTTGGAGAGAGTAAGAAGCATTAGTATCCTTGGGAATTTTGGATACAAGAATGCCAAATCCTTGTCCTCTATCACGCAAAACCTATCATGAGCACCGAAGATGAGAGTCTATGAAAGACTTCATTACAAACAACTAAACACAGTAATTGTTACTTTATAAAGTAGAGAAAAATCTTGACACCTTAAAAGCATCCTCATCTGTCCGATCATCACCAATGTACACGGGCAATACATCATTGCAATTGGCAAATCCTGCAGAATTGAAACAATGATTGATTTAAGCGGTGGTTTTTGGGCAATGATTTCTTAGTTCTAATTACTCTTATTTAATTCAAATGATGGGATGCTTTACTTACCAAGTGACTCCAACAAAAACTCAAGAGCCTTCCCTTTGTCCCATTTAATGGTTGGGCGAACCTCTAATACCTGCATTAACCAGCAAAAATTAGTTCATATTAATCCCTCACACCCTTCTTACAAGTCCAAAAGCCAGAAAAAAGTAATGTGGACTAATTGATAGGAGCTGCTTGTCACACCTTTCTTCCTTGAGTGAGCCTTAGCTTTGGGTACTCCTTCAAAACTGATCTAACCTGCTCTGCCAGTGCACTCCACCACTGAAATGCACAAGTGTATAAACAAATCAAAACCATATTGAGAAGTATCCACAGATTATGGTAGCACGAGAGGAATCTGCCGATTTGAGGATTCCACACTGCCCCTAAGACAATGCTTTCGTTAATGAGGATTTGTATAGCTAAGGATTCTAAGAAAAATGCATTACATAGACGCGTATTGGTCTGTACCTTCTCATCCACCCGACGAAAGTGCACAGATAAGCAGAACTTGTTGTTCTCCACCTTGGCACCTGGGGTGGATTTAGTTTTCTCCACTAATGCTTTGTACACCTGAAAATTGAAATAACAAGAGAAAATGAAAAACCCATTTGATGTATTTAGGCTTTTTATTTATGTACAAGTAGTAGCCATGTATGTTTGTTGTTTAGATACCAACCTCATCTATCATGGGCAAAAACTCACTAGCTGGTTGGAAGAGTACTGGTTTGTTACCCTGAGTGAAGAAAGGAAAAGAAGAAAACATAAACAAATTACACCACATATACCCAAAGAAACTACAGGAAAAAAGAATATTATTAAGGACTTTTTGTATGAGAAATATTAATATTTTTATTTGTACTGTTGCAATATACTCACTGTTTGGTATTCTGCAGGTCCTTTAATGTCCATTCCATGGCTACCAGCGTAGAACAGCCCTGCCAATTTTACAAAGCTATACACCTAAAAGAAGGAGAAAGGGGTCAGAAAAATGGATCCATACCATTTTAAACTTTTTGTGTTAAAGCCAAAAGAAATAAATAAAGGCAATGTACCTTGTCTCTGCACCTTCCGCTTACTATTGCAGTAGGAAAGTATCTAGCAACTTTTTTAACAACCTTTCTCATCTGGGTTTTTTTTTTTTTTTTTTTTTTTTTGTTCACAGGTTTCTAATGTCAGTACCATGAAAATACAGAGCAAGATGAAGAAGGAGAAACAGAGGAACAGGAAACAAAACTGAAATGGGTATAAAAGATTTAGTAATTCTAACCTGATCGGACATGAAAGCTCGGTCTGGGTCATCTACTATAGGCGATAGTGTTCCATCGTAATCAAGAAACATGACAATCTGTTTCCCCTTCGAAGCGTTGGTAATCTGATCGAACTTTTTCAGAGCAGATGGGTGATGGAACTGCCATTGTTTAATCACAATCTTGTTAAAAAGACTCCAACTTTATTATAAACCGTAACTCACAATACTATTGTACATAAGCAAACTTTGGACACTCACAATCCAAGAGCTATGGTCTTCAGCCACAGCCGAGAAGAAAACTGGCGACTTGATGTGCGTTGTAGAAGAAGCTTTCACGGGGCCATCTCTCTCCCACAGCTTCTTTCTGGAAACAGTGATAAAACCTCCAGAGGGCTGTTTCTGCATAGGGGATGACGACATCGGGGCATATGTGAAGAGAGATTTGCTCGAAAGCGTCAGCGTTATCGCCATGTTGATGGTAGATTTCGTTATATCTCCAGTATCAGAAACAATCACATTCTGCTTGGTCATCTTCTCCTTCTTCTCTATTTACTGTCACAAAAAGAAGAAATAGTAAGTTCAGGTTCCTCCAATACCCCCATAAAAAAATGCATTCATTTCAGAACGGTGGATTAGAAGAATACCCAGAAAGAATTCAGATACTATTTCTTGCAAACGTCTCAAATTAGATATCAACAAAGAAGCATAAGCAAAGTGTATTCTTCTATAGAAAGTAGAAAGCTCTGCTTTTGCTGCTGCCTTCCTTAACACAAACAGATCAGAAGACTGGGGGCTTAGTAAGTGAGATTGGTGTGCCCAGGCAAGCTCTCCCAAGTCTATTTTTATAGATGCCATTGACAGAAACGGACGAAAAACGCGGTTGTGGGTCCTACGCAAAGATCTTGAAGCCACGTGGGCCCTATCCTCTCCCACCTTCTTCCCAGACTCTTCCGCCGTCGCACCTTCTCATCCCATGAGGCTTTTAACTTACGGAAATCCTGAATCTAATCATCACAACTCCAAAGTAGAGCCCACCTACTGAAAATCCAATCCGTTGGCGAGCTGAATACCTTCAAAGTTTATAACTTTGCCTCAACAAGAGCTGGTCTCACACCCAAAGATTAGCCCTTTGATATAAAAAATTGTAATAATTTATCACATTTTTCGTTTAACCTTAGATCGCACAATGAAACCTAATATCATTTCCTTCAATTTTGGGGTGCCCGTATAATGAAAGTACATTCATTTTTAACGGCTCGGATTTTTAATACACGAGTTCAAATCATAGGGTTCTAACTTTCAACTCAGGCTCTCTCCAAGCTGAAGCTTTCTGGAGATGGTAACGGGCCGTCAAAACAACAGTATCATCCACTTGTTTCCACGTGGCCAGCAAATGACAGGTGTCCGACACGCATTAGCTTCAGTGTCAGATTTGACTTGGCCACGTGTCGAATTACTGTCCACGTCACACCATCGGTTTGCCCACGGATTCATAGTGCTGTCTTCGAATTTACATATGTGACTATGTGAGTGAGAGAAGCTGTAAAGGATCCCCCACCACCTTCCATCTTTGCTAAATTGGGACTCAAAAAAAGGGCCAATGCTCAATTGTTAAATAGGCCGGTTGTATTTGCTCTAGCTTGTCTGAAAAACAAGCTGCTGGAACACCTAACTGGTATACATCAAAACCATCAGCATCTTTTATCTGTGGACTGACTGGTAACAACACAAATACATTTGCAATAACCTAATTAGAAAGAAAAAAAATTGGCTAGCTTCTTTCCTTTCCTTGATCTTTTTTGAATCCTTACTAAAAAAAAAAAAAAAATTATGCTTAAATCCTGATTAAATAGATGAGTGTACAAAAATATAAAAGCGACAGATGAGGATGTCATACATTTGTTTGGATGGAAATACCTTTTGGGTATATTGTCATCCAAGTAGGCGATGTCGTCTACCATTTCTCCATTTTTGTCGAAACTTTCAACCCTTTTTTTTTCTTTTTCTTTTTCTTCTTTTGTTGGTTTAACCTAGTTTAAAACTTTGGCTTCTTTCTCTTTTCCTCTTTCCTTCTCTTCTTTTTTATCAGAATTTTTAATGAAAAATTATGCTGAAACCTTGATTAAATGGGGAAGTGCACAAAAACATAAAAATGAGATAGAAGAGGGTGTAGTTGCTTTTTCTCTTTAATATTATCATTCAAGTTGGAGATATTATCACCCAAGTTGATAATATTATTACATTTCTCCAATTGAAGCTCAGGAAGAATAGTACTCCGTTTGCGAGAGCCTAATTAGAGATTTTGGCTTCTTTCCATTTCCCTCTAGCTCTTCTCTTCCCTTTTTTTTTTATCATCTTAGCTTTTTATATCAGTCGGACATATTAGGAAGAGTGGTCTTAGCTGGCTTTCGTACTACAATTGTATGGTTTTTGTACTGTGAATACGTGCAGGCCAATCACCACGGCTCTGTGTTAACTTAAACTAAATAGGGAAAACTTCTTTTGGCCGTTTGTTGTGATGGCCATGTTAGAAATTAGGTGTCGAGAGTCCCACGGTTTCGAGTCTGGCACTCTGGCCTGGCGTGCTCTGATGGGTGGGTCTGGAGGGGGAGGGGGAGAGAGAGAGAGAGATATTGGTGGGGACACATGGCTCGGTGGCCTTGCATTGGAAAAATAATGTTGGCATGGGTCAAGTTGAATGGAGCAGAAAAAGCACCTACTTTGAGGTTTCAACTATTTGTTGAAATCTTCTTAAGCTTGTCACTACCTGTCATGACCCGAGGCCGAAATAAGATTTTGCAGGATTAATCCCATGTCACGAGTACATCATACTTACTCCCATAAATTCCGAATTAACAGAAGTGAAGACGGAATCCACAAGGGGTCAATCATAGGAACCTGTCAATATATATTTCTGCGGAACATATATATATATACACATTGACAAAACAACTACTGAATAATTACCTTTACATCAAAAGTAAAGTGCAATATACACCATCCATTCCTATCAAAGTCGACAATTACATATTCAAATACAATGCCGGTGACATCTACATACTATGCAAAATACATATACAAAATTCTCTCAAAATATTTCCAAAGGACTCTATCCATTAGCACTCCGGTTTAAGTTCATTCGATTAGACCTCCTGGAGGTATCGGATGGGCTTCCTCCGCTGGCGACACGGCCGCTGCATTATCGGCACGGGCAACTGGGCCTGTAACGTCATCAATAACACCGTGAACACGACGGTTTAATAATGTATATACAGATCTATGATAATACATGCTATATTTATCAATTTATCAATCCAACAGTTCTAGACAATCAAATTTATAACAGTGTCATGTACAATGGAATCAAGCAATAACAATTACTAATTTGGCAACTACCATAGCATTGGTTTCATTCAGTTCTTCCTGACGGAAGCAGTAATTCATTTTATATTCATTCATTGATTACATTAAGCACTTAATAGGTGGCTTATCAAGTGGGACTCTTCAATCCAATATGTGGCTTATCAATTCAGTGATTTTTCAGTCTATATAGTGTGAGATCTACCAGTGTCTTGATCAGAGATCACTAGCATCACCACGGAGTTCCGGAACACCCTAGTCAATCTACTGTAGTAGGATTGTTCATTATTTCAGTGTTATATTTAGTAACTATTCATTATGCAATAATTCATTATGTATTCAATTCAGCTCAATTACAAGTTTAAGAGACCACTATCTAGTGCCAGACTCAAGAAATCAAATCCATCTATCATTTAATTCAGACTTCTAAACCAAACAATGGGTGAAGCACTCGTTATCCAACGTACGTGCTATTATCGATGAACATCACTTTAATTAGTAATTTGTACGTTTGATAACCTTAGCTAACACCTATGAAGGTTTAGATACCACTAACACTAGTATTAGTGATTAGGCTTTCATCTCAGAAAAATCAAAAGTCAATCTCAAACTTTCCTCAAATTCGGTCACCTTGGCGGTTACTTGTCGGCTAACCGAATTACATTCGGTCAGCTTTCCAGAACCTTGCAGTTTCTGATGCATTTCTCAATTCGGTCGCTACCTCGATCACCTACTCGGCTAGCCGAATAATTCTCGGCTACCTTACGGTTAGCTTTCTAGAAGCTTGTCTTCTGATGGAAATTCCTGACCCAATTTCGGTCACTTGGCAGTCAACACTCGGTTAGCCGAATTCACAAATTCGGCTAACCGAAAATTTGTTGGCCAGCTCACGGTCAACTTTCCAGAGGCTGACATTTTCTACGAATCTCGACCCAGGTGGGTCAGTCATCTGGCGGTCAGCCGAACTGCTGCCAGAATCATTCCAAAGCTTTAGAATTTCTAAAGCAAAATATGGAAATTAAACTCCTTGAGTTGCTAGAAATGTATATACTTTCCTTAATTGAAGATCAAATCGACAAAATCCCTTTGCTTAGCTTGGGTTTGAGATGGAAACTTCTCAACTTGAAGTCTCTTTTCAGCCTAAAATCAAGAGCAATCACAAATAGAATTCTTATGAGCTATTTATGCTAGAAATCATGCCTAAGCACTTACTAGAACTTGAAAACTCTACAAAGAGATCAACTACTTACTCGTAGTCTTTGTGGAGAGAAATTTGAACTTTCTCTCAAGCTTTATCTCCAAGAAAACTCAAGAAGAAGATGATGAAGATGAAGCCTATTCACTTGAATCACTCCAAACTCACGCTTGATGAAAAAATGAAAGAAGAAGAGAAAAAGGGAGTCTAGGGTTTGATCTCCACTTCACCTGGGTTGGAAATGAGTTGAATGAACTCATTTGAGTTCATTTCAATCCTTTATAAGGTATCTCTTTGCAATTAGGCCCTCCACCTCTCTTCTATTCACAATTCAAGTAAAATGAAGGGTCATTTGATCCGTTTCTCTTCGAACGACTTCGAGTCTTTCATGAAAGTTAACATACTCTTCGAGATATACATTTTGGTATCAAGGGTTTCCGTATTCGACAAAATACGCAGAAATTCATATTTACGAAAAAATCCTTATTCTTTGAGCTTAAGTCTAAAGCTCATTCAATTCATTCAATCTCCTTGATTATCATTTCATTAAGCCTAAAGTATTCAATTTAGGTTAATTCATTTCCATTTAGCCATAAACCATCATTAGCATAGTTAATTAGCCTTAATTCTCAATCAATTGGAATTAATTTCGATTAACTCGGGACGGGGTCTAACAGTACCAATCCGACCTCACTGGTGAATAGTATACCCACATTAGGATGCCCCAAGATCCCATTTGCTCCCTTCTTGGGTAACAAACATGTCAAAATGGACAGGTGGAAATATAAACCTGATGTGTCTACATCTCACTTGATGATTAAATGATGGTAAATTTTTAGGTTTAAAAGTCTTTTATACAAGTTGATGGACTCGCAAAAAAAAAAAAAGACTAAAGAAGATATGAATGGAAATGCTTAAGTTCGATACGAAGAAGTGTGACCTATTCAAGGATTTGACTCACAAGATGGATAAGAACTAAGAAACAAAGTTCGTGCAATCAATCTCAACATAATTGAGCCAAAGTTTTGTTGATGATGACCGAATTCCTTGCTTCATCTTGCCTCACATTCCAAAATAGCTAGGGCACCTATGGGGATTGAAGAGTTGTTAAGGAACATTCAAATCTACAAATGTTTGTTTTGTCGACAGTTCAAACTTAGGGTATTTCCATACGGTCAAAAAAATATGCATGGGTATTTGTATATGGGTGAGTCTTTGCGAGCTGATTCAGTACATTAAACTAGCTAGTTGTACAAAACAAATTAAAATAGTAAATGTGCTTAAGAACTTTGAGAAAGATCATAACATAAATAGGGCCCACCAAATATTGTATGGTTTGCATGTGATACAACAATGACCATTGGCACGTACGTTGCTGAATACATCCAATTTGATATTTTGCAACTCAAATGAAGCATTGGTTCAACCACAATCTAATTAGAGGCGACAAGACAAGTCTTTCAAGAAATGAAGGGCATGCAAAGCGAGAAATTTTCATTGAAGGGCCACTATATAAAAAATAATGATTTTAAGGGGGGCGTATATATATAAAAGATTTGGGGGCCATAACCACACCTTGTCCCCATGATTACACACCCCTATTTTCTTGACCTTAGATGCGTAAATTCTCTCACGCGAGGCTCACAAAAAAGGATGAAAAGCCCTAGGTATTATTTGTTTTTCAAGAGCTAAAGTGAAATTTGTGAGAAAGTAATTTTAGTGGTTGGAGATTTTAGCTTAACCATTACTTTTTTTCATTGCTTTAACATTTAATTTAAATTATTTTCTAAATGATTATTCAAATATGTCCCTGTCGATTGTTTTTAATGAGAATCAAGGTGCGTTTTTTCCCCAAAGATAACAACTGAACATCATCTTTATTATTACTCTTTATTGCTTTTATGTAGTCCTGTGAGAATCAAGGTGCTTTTTTTTCCCAAAGATAACAAATGAACATCATCTTTATTATTACTTTTTATTGCTTTTATGTGGTCCTCATGTGGCCCAATTAGATACATGTCTATGAGCAGGACATGCCCCACTTGATGCATTATCTATCAGTTGGATAGAGGCAGACGGAAAGGACTCCCTATGGACAAGGGAAAGCAAAAAAGGGAAAAAAAAATCAGCACCATCGCATTATCCTAACCCTAAATTTAACCATCTTAAAGTTTAATGACTTTTTTTCTAGGGGTTTGAGGCCCCGGAGAGCCTAGTGGCATACCCTCAGCAGATTGGTTATATGCATGTACTTGCCAACCAAATGAGCAATCTCTTGTTATTAGTTTAATGGTTTTTTAGCTCTCCATCAAACTATGAATGTAGGTTCAATGAGTGTAATATTAGGCTTAGGTTCAATGAGTGTAATATTAGGCTTCCTGCCAAATCATGAGATACAAGATTATCAAAGAAAATGCTGATAAATGATGGGCCTAAGTGGGCCCCATATTGTAGTCGAATATTTCCCCATGCATATACATAGTTTAGAGGGCTCGTGAGGTGAAAATAAATCATAATGTTCCTTGTAAAATGTAAATAACCAGTGTGTTCCTTTTCATGTTCCACATAGAAGCATTTTTACTTGTCCGGATCCCATGGAAAACAGAGATTAAACTTTTCGTCTTTTGCAAGTGGAGTTCTCTTCTCCTATGCTTTGGTTCCAAGCCAAACTAGGAAACATTTGGTTTTCCTTTTTCGTACTTGGCTTCTCTCTCTCTCCCCCCTCCATCCCACTCTTCATATCAAGAAAAAGTTCTCAGAAAAGAAAAGGGAAGTGAAAAAAAAAAAAAAATGGAGGATCATGACGTGTGATTTGCAACCCTTTGGACATCATTCAAGTGTCCTTGATCCTTTCTCTTCCTTTTCTTTTTTACATAAAACCTCCACCAACCAACCCTCAGATGGAATGTTGATGGCCGAGTTTTCTTGAGAAAACAGTCTGATTGATAACAGAATGGTATCTTTACAAGAATTCCTCATGAACCCATGAATCATTTTCCTTTTCTTTCCCTGAAAATTTTGAGTCCACTGAGTGTGCATTAGATTCTCACTCAAGTACTCTCTCATCTCTGATTGCATCACATATTCACATGCCTTGGAAAAGTTTTATTGGGGCCTTTGAAAAATGAGATGTGAACCCTTTGTTTACGGCATAACAAGCGGGTGGTTCTGATTTAGAATTTTTCATTGGATGTTAATGGCTTCTTTGATGAATGATGAGACTTTTCTTGTTTTTAAACTCTTGTCTGTTCTTTCTTTTCTTTTTAGGCTACCTTCTATTATTTGGTTTTTCAAACAAGATGAGCTGGAGCTTGTCTGGAAGCCACCCAACAAGAAACATCTACGACCGAATTACTACTTTGTCACTCGCCCTTCCTTCCTCTTTTCTAGATGTATTGCCTTTTGGAGTGATTAATGACACATAAGATAGTATTAATTATATTATAAATGATATGTTCAATCTCGTAGTGGGACCGAATCATTTTGAAATAGGATTTAAGGATATCTCATAAACAAGGCAGGAATTCATTTTCAAGTACTAGTTGATCGAGTCTTTATTATGTGGGGCTTGCTTTGGTTCTACTCCTTCCACTCATGAGAAGCGCGTGGGGGACGCCCAGGGATCCAAACTCTAGTTCGAAGTCCACGTTGATCGGCATGGATCCTATGAGACTTGTACTCACTAGGCATTAGTAATTGCTCGGTTCTTAAAAATTTTAAGTCAATCCACTTATATCTCAGCTAGTGAGGCACCTTCATTCCACATAAACATATGAGATCAATCAGTGGGTATAGTGTGTTGGTGGGCGACTTGGGGTGAGCGCGTGTGAGTACTTACCTTACAATAAATATAATAAATTTATTCATGTTACATGGGACCTAACAAATTTCACTACATTGGGAGTTAAGCTAAGTACCAAATTAGAAAGCCCCTTAAATAAGAGAGGATGCTTTTAGTTTGAGTGATTTAGACTTTTGAAAATTTTGTTAAAGTGAGCTATTCATTCCTTCATTTTCATTTATTACATAGTGCCTTTTGAAAGCAAAATTTCCTGGGCCACTAAATGAGGGGGGGAAACAGTGACTGGGATATGGACCATTGAGATTCCTTTTATGGTACCCACGTACAATGACTAGAGGGTGGCCCACTCATACCGATCAGTGGCAAATATCTACTTTCACAACATGATTGGTACCAAAGCAATTGTCTTTTTGGGTAGCTTCTGGTTGGAAAAATCATTGTCATCCTTGGGCTGGGAGCTTCTCGTCCGGTTCTAGGTTTAAGGAAATACAAGCAAAAAGATGACTAACATGGCTGTAGTATGCATTGGCCCTGTGATCCATTTCTAGACTTTTGTCATTTATTGAAACTTGGAAATTTTATTTTATGGGTAACAAAGATCTCATTAAAAGAAAATAGGATACTATAGCAAATCTAAAAAGGAAGAATAAGAAGAAGAAAGGGCTCAAAAAACTTAATTGTCATAGAAAATGAATGATTAAAAGAGAAGATCTGTTCACCTCTTGTTAAAGAGTGGGCTCTACCCAAGGGAGAGTATGAATATGATTAGCTAAAGAAACTTAATATCATATCAGTCCCAATTGGTTATGAGTTTGAATTCCGGAATGAGCAATTCAACGTGAAAGTGTGCGTATCGCCAAAAGTCTGCCATCCGAGTTCCACTTGAGGGGGGGTGAGGTGTGGACTCCACTTGAAGAAGAGTATTGAAAATTATTTATATTGCCTTAACTAACGCGTCAAAATTTTATTAGTAGGAATGTTTAGCTAAAGAAATTTAATACCCCTTGCTTAGTTAACAAATCCATAAACATATATGCCTACAATCCAGTTGCATATGAGTAACCAATGACTTAATTTCATTAATGTAAAACTGAGTCCTCCATGAAACTGAAGGAGACAGCACCCAATGGATCCGGCAAGTCACTTTTTACTAAAATCTCATATTATCACTACATAGAGAGATCAAATGGATTGGGATTTGGAGCTTCTCCTTATGGAAGGCATATGCGCCATCTAATTAATGTGGTGGCCTAAATCAAGGATATGGTTGTTTTGAGCATTATGGATGCTATTTTTCCCTCTTCCCTAGGGCTCCCCTTAAACAATCTTTGAGGATATGGTTGTTTTGAGCACTATGGATGCTATTTTTCCCTCTCTTCCCTGGGGCTTCCCTTAAACAATGTTTGAGGATAACTGATAAGCCTCAGAAAATCTGAATTCAAGTTGTCCAAGCTTTTAAATTAACACCCCTATGGCTATGACTGTATGATTGTGGTCATCATATGATAGGAATATTCAAGTCACGAGCAATGTATCCAATCACTTTTCCACCTAATCATTTATCTAACATGCAAGTGGGTGAATTTTTTTTTTTAGTAAAACTCAATGGAAGCTGTCATCTCTTTTAAAGTTCATTAAGCAAGTGGATGAAGGCCGCCGTATGGATGACCCAAACCATCCAACAAATAAACCACCTATCGGATGGTGTGGTGATGTTATTTCATCTTGTTCTGATGGTCCACACCACATAACTAGGGTGGAATTTGATGGTTAGATGGATATTGAATCCCCCCAACTACATGTTTCAGTGGGGAGAATAGCTCTTTAATTACCCAAGTGATAAGGAATGGCAGTTCTCACCTGGCTGTCCAAAGTTTGAATCCTGAGTACACTACCTCTTCCCGCGTGTATGGGTTTTCCTTCCTACTTTTGTGGGCTATCAAAGATGAAAGTACAAAAGGGCCTGCAATCATCAAAGGTGTGCGCAAGTGGGACCCACAGCTGGACTGCTCATGTTGCTGAGACCAGGACAGAAATTTTCATATTTCAGGTACCGAGGGGATTTTGGCAACATCAATGGCTGCTATTCCGAAAAAGAAAACAACCACAATAGCACCAAAGGTGGTGGGGTTGGGCCTGGGCCCATGACAGCAAACACATCCGTCCAACAGAAACGATGCCGGGCCCCACTTTTCCACCTGATGTTCACGTGCCATTTCGTAAGAGATGACTCATCAGGGGCCCACCATCTCAGTGCCATCCAGAGAGTGAAGATTTCTGCTTCTTAGTATTTATAGGGTCCTGGGTCTTAGGATAATCATGGCCCAGATCCTGTCGGTCTAAGGGTTAGTTGTGCTGAGGCCCACAGGAAGTCTGTTTAAAAAAATAAAATAAAAAATCTCTTCTTTGACCAGTTGTGTGGATCATGGATAAATGGACCCCACAGAAATTCTGTGGATCATGGATAAATGCCCACAGGAAGTCTGTTTAAAAAAATTTTTAAAAAATCTCTTCTTTGCCCAGTTGTGTGGATCATGGATAAATGGACCCCACAGAAATTCTGTGGATCATGGATAAATGGACCTCTCTCTCTCTCTCTCTCTCTCTCTCTCTCTCTCTCTCTCTCTCTCTCTCTCTCTCTCTCTCAAATACTTCACAGATACTCTTTTCAGATTCTTTTCAATTAGTTAAAGTTATGGGACTAATAAAGCTGTATAAAGGTAGAAAGGGATTGAAATTACATGATGAGGAGATCATGGTCAGGAAGTTAGTGGGTATGTTATAATTTCAAAAAGTCATTTTTGTACAACCTTGCAACCACTAGTTGTTTTGATTTTGAAGACCAGCAAATTAAAACATTTTAATGATAACTACAATGAAGAGTTAATTGAGCCAAATTACAAGTGTAACAACTGATATTATTAACAATTACACAACTAGTAAATCAATCCATTCTAAACCAACCATTTGTATCAAAACCTCCGTCATAATCCTAACTCTATTTGGTTGTGCCCATGAAAATAACTTTAGCTTTGACAGGCAGGGTACTCAAATTTGAGTGTAGTTGGAGCATTGGGAAGTCTTCCAGTAATAATTGATAATTTTCTCTGGCGGTCATGGGCTCTGCTGTCCATTTGGAATGGTGCTATCCTAATAAAGGAACTTGGTGAAATTAGAGAGGGGAGAGGGGTTTCCCCGGTAAGAGGGGGGTGCGAGAAAATTTTTCTTTAAATATATAGGATAGATTAAGACGGGCAAATGGGGATAACAAAAAGAAATTTATTGTGGTAATCTAATATCATCCATGAATCACTTGAATCATAGTGATGATTTGGTTCTAAGACCAATTAGGTTGAACATGTTTAACCTAAGGTTGTTAAGAAAATTAAGAAAGGTGGGTCTCCATCCTTGAAGATATACTAAAATGATATGAAAAAGTATGAAGCTCATAAACATCCCACTACAACTACGGATTCCCATTGGATTCCGAGCTCTTATATGATTAGTGAGGCCAAGTGATAGAGGCCTACAAGGCAAAGGCCCCACCAATCAATCACTTGACATCGATATTCAATGTTCCACATCATTTGGTTTACATCCCAATAGTAATTAAAATAAGAAAAGCAGGCCTTTCAAGAGGAGTGAACAATGAAAATTCTATTTACTCATTCCAATCTAAGGTCCTGCTTATCTTGTGAAGTGAAATCTCCACTATCTCATCCCATTGGGCAAATCATTTCCCTCCAGTGGCAATGACATTATCCTATCAAGTGGGCCTGAGAAAAGATCAGTCCCACATCCATGGATGTGTTTGAACTTGACCATCTAATAAGCCAAAACTAAAAAAGACCAGATTATGGGATAGAACCTGTCTTTCCTTTTCCTTTTGGGTAAAGGATTGAGCTTATCTTTACTCAACTGAAACAGTTATTGACAGGAGCTACCCATTGGAATGGTGGTGGATTTCCATGTGGATGGATTAAGGCTATGCTTTGGATGGGACTAGAACTTTATTGGGCCTGGTCCACAATGCCAAATCTTAATCCCAATATCTCCCACTTGGCCACTTCTTTTAAAATGAAGAGGGTCACACATGTTGATCCGACCCTTTAAAGTATTGGACCCCATGATGTCGTATATAGAATTAGCCAAAAGATGGGTTATATGTATGCAAATTGTTTGGCCATTTTATTATGTCAACTGTCTGATCAATGACTGGTAATGTTGGTAGGGAAAGTTAATTTGGTCATAAGCCCCTTGATGGTGATCGGTGAATCTTCTCCTTCCATGTCTTGTGCCAGAATCCTAAATAAAGGTAGAGGTTCTCATGGGCCGGGACAGTCCAGCCCGATCTGTGCCATCCTACTTTGCGGGGTTGGATATATAATCTAGGCTCATTTAATATTTGGGTGGGGTTTGGATCAAGTGATATAAAATCCATAGCTTGGACTAGCCCGATTGATTAAATGGGCGAGCATGGCTTGACTTTATGGCCCGTGTCTGGCTTGGGCAGTTCTCAGCTCAGGCTGGGCTTTAAAATGCCTTAACCTAACCTTACTTAGGCCATGAATACCCCCTAGATATAGGACATATGACAATGACAGTAACCTTAGTAGACAAGGCAGAACCATGTTCATAGACTCGGTCCCAAATCCAGATCCAAAGCAGAGCCTATGTGTTGTATTTGCATCCAACATCAACTTAAAGATTTGATCTTATCTCAAATCTAGTTCCAAAATAAGATGTGGAGTGCATCATATAATTGAATGAAAGGGTTCAAGATATTTTTTTTTAATAAATATACAAATGGTGCTGTGAAATGGTAAATAAGTAAAGCTAAATAGATCCTCGAACACCACTATTCATCAAGCTACATAAGGCTCTTAAAACTTATATATTTTTATCAAGTGGATGTAACCATCTTGGATTCAGATTCTCAGTTTGGAACATACAAGGATCAGGATCTGAATTCCGAATGTTCCCATTAGGCATTGATTAGAATTTAATGGTCTATTAAATTTATGAAATCTAAGATAATGAAATGGACAAAAAGTTACAAAATCTTTTCAAACCTTTGTGTCCTAAAAACCCATTTGTTTAAACAGTAGGCAATGAATTTCACTTCACCAGTTGTTTGTGACTCTGTTCCAACAAACCGCCTTTTTTTCCCTGCCAGCAGAACTCATGAAAAATAAGAATCATATAATAAGACTAGAAGGTAAGCATGATTGGTCTCAAAGAAGTTTTAGGACTCCAAAAAGAATTTGTCTGCTTTGGTCAGGTGGGGTCTTGATTTCCAAGGAAAAACAGAAGTTTGATTTTTTTACCCTGAGCAGAGTGATAGAAAGACAAAACCATTCATGAGTCATGACTATTTATACCCAATTGTGAGTTGTAACCATTAATCTGACGACCTTTACCTATGGAAAGATAGATGTGACCTTTCCTTTTCTTAATTAGTCGGTAGAGACTACTTTGATTAGGAGTGCAGTTATTTAAAATGTAAAGTACAGGGGACATCATTGGTTGCCTGGTGGGAAAATAATTTATGGCCTATCAAATGAGAGTCAAATCTTTTCAAAGAATCATGGGTTGGTAATCACATGGTTTTACAAACCCAATGAAAGCAAGGGATGAAAAGACATGAGCTTTACAGTAATATTAATCAAGATACAAGGAAAAGGTTATGTTGTTTTAGCTATAATCTCTGTATTCAATATTCCTCTCTCTCTCTGTGGAAAATATGAAAGAATTAGTTAAGGAGGAATTATAGACATGTTTGAATGAGGGGAAAAGAATGGAGACTCTGCTAAGTATAGGAATGAGGAAGAATGGAGAATCTTTTGAGGATAATCATCAGATTAGACTAAACATTAATTCTCCACCTAGTTTAAGATTTGAAATAAGTGAAAGTTAACAGAAGAAAATCACTTTAAAAATGTTTGTAAATAAAATTCAATTATTAAATACTTAAAATCTCATTTGTTTATTGGTAAAAAATTTAATTTCACAAGAGAAAAATGGTGTTTTTTCCTCTATCCACTTGAGAAAATACCCCCTTCTCCATTACTTTGCAAAAGATAGTCAATAGGAGAAATAATTTTCTCCTCTAACGGTGGATCCAAGCACGGGGGGATTGACAACGCGCTAGAGAAAAGCTTTTCTCCCTCTATTTTCTTTTTTCTTTTTGATTTGACACACTCAATTTTATTTCATTTAACGCTGCCCTACAAACAAACATGCCGAATGGATATAAGTTGATATCCTTTATAAGCCCCAAGAAAAGGCCTATTCATTTAAAGGACATGACTTTCAAGCCGGGAATCACAGGGTGTCACTATGGATAGCGCACTCGCCTCTAACAACTCCTTCCAGGATTTGATTCCTGGCCACTAGGCCAACCAAGAAAAAAAAAATTCAAGCCCCAAACCTTCACATAGGCCTGAGTGTGCTCCAGCTTGATACATACTTGTCCTTACTGTGAGACCAGACAAGGTATGAGGTTCATTCCACACTTGTTCAAGATTGTGCATGCTAGTTAAATTGATCTGAATTGGCCCAACCTGAAAATTTGAATAGGCCCGTCCTATCTATCAGCCCGGCCCGACCAGTTCAAAATCTGGGCTTGAAAGAACTCAGGCCTGAGGGTAGGAGTCAGCCCTGAAGTTAAGGTCCAATTTCTTATCTCCACAGACCACAGCCCATAGGGTATAGGTAGCCATTGGCTCCCATGGAACTAATGAGAATATGAGCATGAATGTCCACACAATAGATGTATGGTCTGACTTCATGATTTCTACTACCTACTGTGTGGTTAGTGGTCACAACAGGCCCAAATGTGCAAGTTCCATTCACCAGCTTTGATATACCTTATATATAGGGTTCTCATGGGCCAGGGTAGTGAGAGCTTGACTTGACTTGGGTTGATTATGGGCTATGTTTTTAGGCCTGTGGCCTAATTCTGGCTCGATCTTTAAGCGGGCTGTGTGCCTGGATCTATATATGGTTCAAGGCTCAGCCCAGCCCATATCACAAAGGGTGTATATAGCAAATAAAATGGGCCTAGATGATTTTCAAGATTGTAGGATGGATCCAGGCCCAGAATCAGGCATGATAACTGAATGGGTTGGATTTGGACCAGCTTCAGCCCTGTCCAACCCGATTAGAAGCACCCTTCCTTAGACATTGAATCATCTGTCACTTTCTTCAGGATAAGAGTGGATGCATGTTTTTTGGACTAAGACAGTCTCCATGACTAGATTCATCTTCTTTGAAGCAAAAGTTTGTGGCATTTCTTATGCAATCCTTGCCTTTAAAACTATGGGGGCCCATTTTTTTTACATAAGGTAGACGGGTAGATAGGGTTGCAAATGGGACGGTTCCGGATCGGAACCATAGTGGACCCGGACCCGTTCCAAATTACGATTCCAGTTCTGCATCCGGTTTTGAATCGGACTCTGTTTTGTTAATTCCGAACTTGCTTTCGATAAGAAAACCTGGATCCGGTTCCGGAGCTGAATCCACCTAGAGGACTTGAATTTAGATCCAAAATTAATTCTATTTTCTCTTTATTCTTCATTTTTTCTTGAATACAAGTATATCATTCAACTTATAGCAGTGCATCAAGTCTACAACATCCACTATTATGCATAAGAATGTCAAAAAAGAGTTGGTTTTAAAGTACAAATTGCAATATCAAAAACTCATATGCTGGGTCCTAGGTCGGAATCTATATGGACTCGGAACCGGACCTGTTTATGAATCGGAACCAAAAATAGGTTTCGGACCTAGCCTTTTGTTAGTCGGAATTTCCGACTAATCAGATAATCGGATACCTATTTGCAACTCTACTAGTAGAGCATATGGTAACAGTCATGCTCTTTGGATAATTGTGACCTTTGAGTTTAGCTTCAAACAGGCTCTTGGGTTTTCTTCCTAATGCATTATTTCTTGCATGGAAAGCATGTTGTGAAATCTTGGAATTCCTCAAACCCAACAGTGACCTAAACAACCAGGTGTGGGTTTAGATTTGGGTTGGCGGGTCAGGTCAGGAACTGCCACCCCAGCTCAGGTCATCACACTTGGGCTAACCCATAACATTAAACATGACCAGGATCAAGATCAAGATGGCATTCATGGTGATGGTCATGGTGGTCATGGTCATGGTCATGGTCATCTCAATCAATGAGGCATCCCAATTGCCCAAACAGTTACATATTGGTTACTGTAGTGTAAACACAAGTCAGCAAGTCTTCCCAAACGTCCTTGCGGACACAAGTCACAGTAGGCACCACTCACAAAGACAACATGGTAAAAGACCACGAGTCCGGACTGCCCGAGTCGCTGAAGCGGTGTTCGCCACGTCATGCTGAGTTGGATGGTCTTCATCCTCTCACGAACTTTCCCCGGAAGAAATAATGCAACAGGAGAGGGTGCTTTTTACAAATATCAATATTTTATGGTTGGAAAACTCATTGACTCGGATTTGACGCATCCGAAAATTGATTCTGATGATGCACAAATCGGCTTCGCACACCACCGGTCAAGTGATCAGTAATTAATGCTGTGATTAAGAAGAGAGAGAAGACAAGAAGTATAGTGGTTCGGTCAGTATAACCTACGTCCACTTCTGAATGGTTGAGTAGCCGAATATTTTATTATCTCAAGTGTGCAGGAAGAGCAGAGAGTACAAGTTTTGAGAGGAAGAGGAAAGTTGTGCTCAAGTGTCCGTCTCATGCCCCTCAAGTGTTGGTGGGGCTTACAATTTATAGTCGCTCCCTAACAGATTGGGGCGACTTATTAGTAAGTAGTTGGCTAGTCTATTGGATCTGGCGAGCTCTTCTCAACGAGCGAGGCAGTTATGTGCTCTCCATGAGATTCGGTCAAAGGATGAGGTGGGGTGTTGATCATCTCCAAGGCGGCGAGGATGAGGCTTCCGGTTGCCTTCTCAAGGATGTGGCCAGGCCTTATGGGTTTGGGCTTGGACCTCATTGAGCTAACCGGGTCTCTTAAGTCTTGGGTCAATATGGATTGGGTCACTTGGGCCTGACCCATCATTTGCCCCCCAATGCCCCGCGCCGAAGGAAACTGTGGGGGGGGCATTTTTAGATTCCCGGGCTCCTTTTCCACTCCTAAAGTATGTCGCCCTCCTGCACACCTTTAGTCCTTTCTCATTCCCATTGGAAAGAGGGAGATAGGACCTGAAGTCTTCGGGGTGATGGAGCATCCGAAAAAACAAGGTGCAGCAGACGATGCCGCCCGCGTAGTGGTCAAACAGCCCACGAAGGAGACGCACAGCGTAGGCCTGGGCGCTGCCAGCCCAGGCATTGCCGCCGCTGCTGGCCTGGACGTCATTGGCGTGGGTGCCAAGGGGCTGGGCGCCGCCAGCCCAGGGGCTGCTGGCCTGGGCGCTGATGTAGTTCTCTTGTTTTTTTTTTTTTGTTTTTTTTTTTTTTTGAAACTTCGGGGGCCTAAAACACTTGTTTCTGGGCCTTTTTTAGACATTTTCTGCATGGCTCATTGCTTGCAATGAGTTTTTCTCCCCTCATCGAGAGCTTCGATTTGATATATAATAAGCCCCTGTTTGGAGTTACAGACCGTGCATGCCGGGCGGCCCTACTGCGCAGCGTGCAGTGGTGGGTGCTAGAGCGGGGTGCGGCTGGGGCGTGGCTGCGGGCGCGGGTGCGGGAGCAAGGCGTGCAACGGGCGCGGGCGCGGCAACAGGCGAGGTAGCGGGCTCGGGCGCGGTTGCGGGAGCGGCAGCGGGCACGGGCGCCCAGCGGGTGAGGTAGCAGGCGTGGGCGCCGCAACGGGCTCGGGCTCCGTAGCAGGGGAGGTAGCGGGCTCGGGCGCTGCTGCGGGAGCAACAGCGAGCGCGCGCGCCGCAGCGGGCGAGGTAGCAGTGGCGACGGGCGAGCTGACTGTGGAGGTGGTTGCGCCTTTGGAGGCCTTGGGCGAGCTGCCCTTGTGCACAGAGGAGGCGGGCAGCCAGGGCACGCAGTAGCTGGGGTGAAGGAGGCGCGCGCTGGTCCCAAGGTTGCTGTGGCCGGGGCTGAGGCATCTTTTGCGGAGCTGCTAGGCAAGGAGGAGAGCAGCAGGGTGTCGCTTGAGCGAGCAGGAGGTGCTAGACGCCTGGTGGGTTTGGGCGCCTGAGAGGTGTTTGGGTGCCTGTTCTAAACGCCTGAGGGGTGCTGTTAGGACTACGCTACTCAGGTTGAGCGCCAGGAGGGGCATTAGTACCTAGGAGCAGGTGCCAGATGGATGAGGCCCGATTGTTGACATTCAATCTAATGTAGTCCCGCGGGTTGTAGAGGGCCTGAATTTCAAAAGCGTGCCTGGCAAAAACAATGTTATTCCAACATCTGTTGAGGAGTGGGAGCAAGAGCATTTGGGGCAGGATTCGTAGGTGGAGGATCCTTCTCGCCTTCACGCGAGGGATTATTCTCCGGTCGTCTTGCAGATCTAGTGGTGATCACCATAATTTTGAAAAGAGAAAAGATGCTGAAGTGAGAGCTTTAGTCGATTCCCACAAACAGTGCCAAACTGATGATGCACAAATTGGCTTCGCACACCACCGGTCAAGTGATCAGTAATTAATGCTGTGATTAAGAAGAAAGAGAAGACAAGAAGTATAGTGGTTCGGTTAGTATAACGTACGTCCACTTCTGAATGGCTGAGTAGCCGGATATTTTATTATCTCAAGTGTGGAGGGAGAGCAGAGAGTACAAGTTTTGAGAGGGAGAGGAGAGTTGTGCTCAGGTGTTCGTCTCATCCACCCCAAGTGTTAGTGGGGCTTACAATTTATAGTCACTCCCTAACAGATTTGGGCGACTTATTAGTAAGTAGTTGGCTAGTCTGTTGGATCTGGCGAGCTCTTTTCAACGTGCGAGGCAGTTATGTGCTCTCCATGAGATTCTGTCAAAGGATGAGGTGGGGTGTTGACCATCTCTAAGGCGGCGAGGATGAGGCTTCCGGTTGCCTTCTCGAGGATGTGGCCAGGCCTTATGGGTTTGGGCTTGGACCTCATTGAGTTAACCGGGTCTCTTAAGTCTTGGGTCAATATGGATTGGGCCACTTGGGCCTGACCCATCAGATTCGAATAGAGTCATTTTTTTTTTTCAAAAATATTTAATATACATATATTTACATGCATTCATGATAATAAATTCAAATCAATAAATTTATATATATATATGTAAAAAGTGTATAAGAATAAAGAGAATAGATAATTTTACCTAAAAAAGGACCCTAGATGACCACTAACCAGAAGAGGTACCAATAGTTTATATGGCATGGAAGTGGAATTCCCGCTGGATTTTTTTTTTTTTTTTTTTTTGCCTTTTTTCAACAAGCGACGACGTCATTGTATAATTACACATTTTTTTCCACTAGTTTCTGTTAAGCAACGACGTCGTTGTACAGTCACACACAATTTTTTACACCGGCTTCTGTAAAGCAACGATGTGGTCACTGACAATTGCAATCGAAAAAAATTAATGTTTGTATTATTTTGATATACGAAAGCACTACAAGATCCAGATGAATTACAAGCTTCTATCTTACCATAAATTTCCATAACATGTGAAGGGAAGAAGGCCATAGGACAAAAAGAATAAAAAATACAATGGCTTTGGATATAAAAGAAACAAGCCCAAACAAATGGCAAAAAAAAAAAAAGCTAAACTGTTTTCAATACTTTGAATAGAAAGAGAGCGCTGCAAAACAAAACACCCAAAACTAAAAGGAACAAAGAACGAGAGCAGCTACACAACCAACTGACATTTTTAAGAAAGAACTCCACAACACCTGTTGTCCAGAAAAAACTCATAACAGTGGAACTAAGAATACCAACAGCAACGAGAAAGGCAAAGCAAGGCCTTTCAACCACAAAATTGCATAAGACAAAAAGGAAGAAGAAGAAGCAACAAGGCCGCTGCTCAAAAAGCCACTACAGATGCAGAAATAGCGAATTAATCACCCCAACCAAAGGCTCTCAATATAGGGCAAAATATATACTTTACAATCGCCTAATAAATCACTAGAAAGCTTGATGCTATAATCCAAAAGATTGGAAAACGACCTTTGGGATCACCTTGACTACCTTTTGAGGAAGGTAGAGACGAATCTACCAGGGGAAAAGGAAAAGGCGATGGAGGAAGAAGGGGAAAATGAGGAAGTGGGGTTTAAACCGCTAGAAAGCTTGATGTTGTAATCCAATAGGTTGGAAAATGACTTTTGGGACTACCTTAACTGTCTTTTAAGGAAGGAGGAGATGAAACAGCCAAGGGAAATGAGAAAGCGATTGAGGAAGAAGGGGAAAATGGGAAAGTGGGGTTTCAGGGGAGTTTTATGGGTTGAATGTGCGATGACGTCGTCGCACCTTTCAATCATTAATAAAAAAAAATGGAAGTGGTCCTCGTGCTATATATACTATTGGTACCTCTTCTGATTAGTGGCCATGTATGGTCTCTTTTACGTAAAATTCTCAAAAGAATAAAAGAAAAGATAATGCATAGTACATGATTTTTTGGTCAAAATATTGAATATAAGAGATTAAATATAAATTTTAAATTACATTTTAGTCATCATTTTTAAATTATTGACTCCAAACATCATGTATAATTACTTATAAATCAACTTTAATTATTTAAAATTAGATCTACCTATTGCATGATTCAAAATGCAAACAACTTATTGAAATGAGATGATTCGGCCGAGTTTTTCCTATATTTGACTAGGTCCTTTATTAAAATGAGATAACTCGAGAGAGTCAATTGTCAACTCAAAGAATTCTCCACCCATGTTGTGACGGTAAATTAATTATTTTTTCTACGATAAAAAGGCATGTTCTCTTCTCGAGAGAGTAACCTTTTCAACTTCTTTTTTTTATATATAAAAAGAAATGCTTTTAAAATTTAGTACTTTTAAATTTAATCTCATTTATTTTTTATATATTGAATTGATCATTCACATCACTTCACTTCTTGGATTGACATGATTTTTTTTTTCTATTTTATTGAGAGGATTTTCTCATGAGATGAGATCTTGGATATTTATAAAACACACCTCACTTTACAAGGCTATTTCCTAGGAAAGACACAATGGAAATCCAAAGCTGAGCTGGCATTTAGTGTGTGGACAGAACAGGTGTTCTGTTTTTCCATTGGCAGACAAGTTATATATATCCTCAGACAATCCGGGCCCGTAAGACCCCGAAAGACCCCACTCTCCTCCATTTCTTCTGCTCCCTTGTTTCCTCCTCGTCATTTGAGGGAAAGCAAGAGCCAAACAAAACCCAAGGTAAGATTCCACGATCTTCTTCATCCTGCATTAGTCTTATGGATTTCAATTCCTTCAATCTCATTCCTCTTTCTTCTTTGATCGGTGCGTTCTTTTGGTGATTATCAATCGCGATTGCTTGCTTCTTGATTTCTCTCGGAAATTGGGGGAATGATTGGATTCTGAATGAATGAATGTCTATGCTTTCCGATCTAACCCAATATCAAGATTCCGGTTTTCGATTTCGATTTCTTTTGTTTTCGCTGGTTCTTTTTAAACATTCGGGCTTGTTTTGATGCCAGTAGATAGGTTTGATATTTAGGTGGAAACCCTTGGACTTGAATAGTTGCAGTATCTGTTTGTTTTTTCTTCTTGATCTGATTTGTGACATTTCTAGCCAGAAATGCATTGTGGAGTTATAATTTGGCTTTAGGTGGTGCCATTTGTCTGAACTTGAATTTCATAGGAGATCATGAGAAGGGATGATTTTTATCTGTCCATTTTGTAATGATGGGGGTTAGGGGTTGATGCTAAGGGTGGAGATCTATGGGGGACATTTGTTTCCTAGGGTTTTATTTACTAGGTTTAAGGGTGGCAATCCATTTCTATCAAACGGTTATATATTGATGATGGTCTCCTGTATCTCTCTCCACCTCCATCTTTTAATTCTTACTTGCCGTACATTTTGTAGGAAATACTAGGAATTTGATATGTATGGAACAAATAGGCTCTTGGGATTTTGATTCATGTGGAAAGATATGATTGTAGTTACCTCTGCCCAAGCCTATGGACTGTATTTGTTCCTTTTTTTTTTTTTTTTTTTCTTAATATTTATTGTTAAAGATGAATTTATTATATAGGAAAACGGAGTGCTAAAAGCATGGTGAAAAACCTGCAAATTGTATTTGTATTTCTCTCCTTCAAAAACATGTGAGACCACAAAATAGAAGAGAAAGAGAAAAAACCAGGCCTGAGAGTTTAGCAATTTAAAGAATTTTTTTCAGACATTTTTATTAACCCAAGAATTGCAATTCCCCATCACATTTATGCCAATAAATTCTTTTTCTATCTAACACCTACAGCATGAAGTTAATTTGAATTGTCTTAAATCACCTATAATGGTTTTGACACCCCCCTCAAGGGTGGCTTCTTCCATTCCAAAGTACCCAACTAACTGTGAAAGATGGTAATCTTTATCAAATCCTTCCTTTCCAAGAAAAGGGTATCATCCTCTAGAGCAATTGCTGATTGATCTTTGCATCACCGATGGAATTCCAAAAATCTTCATGAGACTAATCCAAATACTAGATGCCATCTTGCAATGGAGATGGCAATTCCTGTTTTCCTCTTCCTTATGGCACGAGAAACACATCCTTGGTAACTTGGATCATCAGCTTTTAAGATGGTAAATGTTAGGATATTGTTTGCTGTTGCAATTCAACATAATCCTTTTGCCTTTGGTGGTGCACCTTTTTATTCTCTGATTATAAGGTTTGTGGTGCACCATGGCCTTAAAACATCTGCACATTGATGTGCGAAATCAGCCACCTGATACAAGAAGCTTTAAGAGAGCAACCTTTTTGTAATAACAGCACCATTAGAGGTCATCTCCAAATTTTTGAATCCTTCTTCAAACACAAAAATTGTTCATGATAGGAATCTCAAAATTGGATGGTCCTCTTCCACATTGATGTTCCACACCTCCTTAGCACCAAGGATATCATAACTTTCTTTGATAAATTTTTTTCCCTTGTATATACCATGGGGAAATCCTCATCATCCAAAAAAAAAAAAAAGATTTTTCCCTTGTGACCTATGATAGCCGGATACTTGCACATGCCTAGCATATCTATTTCTGACCAATACGACACTCTTGTCCATACTCGAAATAGCACTGATGCTTCTAGGGTACAAGTTTAACATATCCTACTTACTAAGTCCTTTATTTCATAGAGTTCTTTTAGTGTTCTTACTTTTCAACATCAAAGTGTTAGAAAGAAATGCAAACAATGATAATTGATTGTTTTCATAAATTCAGAAATGTTCTAAAGAAAAAAGAACTAGGACAGCAGTATCCATATTTGTGTCCTAAAAGCACAGAGTTGTATCCTCGAATGCCATATCCGCATATGGGCATCATAACTTGTGATAAATATTGTAAAGCCTTGCAGGTGGCTTCAATAAGAGGAAAACCAAGTGAAATGGCCTCCCAAAATTTAACTGGGTTCCTTCCATCTACCTGGAACTGGCTGGAAGTGTATGTGACCCTTGACTAAGGCATTAACCAATCTTGTGTGTGGATTCTCCAATTTTCCAGATGCCCTCCTACACATATTTTTATCCCAATGTCATTTCTCCATTAGCGTGGGTGTCTAGCCACTTCCCACTGTTTCACCTTGTTTGTGTTCACCATCTATGTATTGTGCATAATGTATATCCTTTCTCTTTCTGTGAGGGTTGTTACCTGCCTCTAGGAATGTTTCTGCTCTCTACCTTTTTCTTTTTTTCCCCTTATAAATGTGTCTGTCTACTCTTTATAAAATAATAATTTTTAATGGTCTTTATAAAATAATCATCATGGCATGTGTCTGCTTTTTCTCCTTTGTTTTTTTTCTTTTTTTCCCCTTATGCTCTTTATAAAATAATCATTATCTTTGGAATGAAAAGTGTAGCTGATTATGTCATCTTCTATGTCATAGTAAATGGTCCCAAAGGCTGTCCATAACTCTTGTTGCTTTTGCTTTCCTCTTTTGCCTTTTGTTCATTTTAAGTACATAATCCTTTTATTTTAGTTTGATCTCCAATTGATTTGTTTGTTTTGCCAATCACCTTCACTAAAACAGTTTCCTTCCTGATCAACGTTCAGGTTTACAATCTTCAGTGAACTTCTCTTTACTTTGAAGGCTTCAAAAGAAAAAAAGATGGTGAAACTGACAATGATAGCTCGTGTTACTGATGGCCTTCCATTAGCAGAAGGACTTGATGATGGCCGTGATCAGAATGATTCTGAATACTACAAGCAGCAGGCTAAGGCTGTGTTCAAGAACCTTTCAAAGGGCCATAATGAGGCTTCAAGAATGTCGATTGAAACTGGTCCTTATGTTTTCCAGTATCCTTTAATTCATGTCATCTGGCATTCCCATGTTGTTTTTAAACAAAGCCTGCAACTTGCTTTTTCTGTGTATGGAGCCGATAGATATCTGCACTCATTTCTCTTATCATCACTCTGAATAAGTCTATGGACTATCTAAATCACTCTCCAATTTTAGCTTCTCACAACTAGTAAAAATAAATAAATACATAAATAATGCATTACATCATTGCCCCACTCCCCACTATTTGTAAATTCTTGAAATGACATGGTCATCTAACACACACAGGATTGTGGAATTCTACAAAATGCCCCTTTTTAAAATGTCATTTTTTTTCCAGCCCCATTTTCTGAGGGCATGGAGCCCACCCTCATTGAAATCCTTTCACACACACCAATACCCATGGATTGGCACAAGTGCGTAGGATCAATTGATTGGGCTGATTCTCATATTCCCCCATTTGCATCCAAATCTTTTCATCACCGGCCTCCTTTGATTGTCATCAATCCAGGTGGGCTTTCACTTTGATAGGAAGTGGAACCACCTTTAGATTGATTGTGTCAGCAAGACGCATGATTTTTTTTTTTTTGTAATATTTTTGGAGCCCATCTATTTAAAACCTAAACTACTTAAAAGAATGCTCCTCTTGTATGAGCCGCCCTCACCAAATTTCACTATGTTTGGATATGGGCCTGCCATTAGATTGAACATGAATAAAATTAATAGTTTTCATAATATATTTATTCAAGTGTATTTATGCATCATCAGCTTACGACGATTTCAAACAATGTTGAAGTGAAAGACCTCCATATCATATACAAGAGAGCAAGGATGAAAATAGCGGTAGCGCCGGGCATAGCGGTCCGCCGCCAAAACACTACGTAGCGGCGTAGCGGTGCGATTTGAAAAAATCATCAAGAAAATCTGAGGAATTTGTAGAAAATCTAGAATAATGAAAAATAATAGAAAATGCTTTTTCTTTTTTTGCAAAAGTAACTAAGAGAAGAGGGCGTAGCGGTCCCGTCATTGTATGAGATCTTGTATTGCTATATAAATAGAAAATAATAGTAATAATCATTTTTTTCACATGTATTCATGTTGCTTAGTTATGCTAACTTAGAAACTAATGAAAGGCTCATTAAAAAAAAAAAAAAAAAAAAAACAAACAAACAAACAAACAATGTCATGAAATCATGACTTAAGACTAAAGAGTACCTAGAGAAAAGAATGCCTCTACCAAATGAGGTGTCTAATAGGATGTACCTAGAGAAGAACTCTTTGTATCGACTGTAATTCTGTGAGAACATGTGTTTTTTTAGTGTTCTTTTAAACATAGAAGGGTAGAAGAGTTGCGTAGAAATGTTATTTGGAGAGAAAAAAAGAAATAAGTTTTATTATGCATTTAAAAAAAAAATTAAAAGTAGAAATCTGTCTCACTCCATAGCGGCCCCGTAGTGAGCGTAGCAGCCGCTATGGTTGTTAGCGGTGCTAAATTCTATTTAGCGGAGTTGTCTTCATCGCTACGCCTGATATAGACCGCTATGCCCGATATAGCGACCGCTATGTAGCTTAGTAGCCACTATTTTTATCCATGTAAGAGAGAGGAATTTAGTATGAACGGTTCAGATTTCGCATCCCAACATAGTTGGGAAAAAAAGTAGTGAAGGAAGAAGCAAAATGGACAGGGTTATAGGCGGAAATTGAGATTTGGTTTATTATAATGGCGCCCCCCTTCCCCCTTTCTCTTCCTTCCTCCTTTTATTATATTTTATTCTAATACCGTTTGTCATGCCTGTAGCCCCCTTGTAGAACAGCGTTGGGTCCAGCGAGCATCTGTCTTGAAAGAGAGAGAGAGAGGGCGGTGTACTTGAAACTTCCCAAAAAGGGGGTGTCCCTCACCACAATGGTGAGGGATGGATGCACTTAAATATTCTCCATATATATATATATATATATATATATAGGGAAATGTTCATATGCATCTATCCCTCACCATTTTTGGTGAGGGACACCCCTTTTGGGAGTGTTTCAAGTACAAAAGTGAGGAAGTACACCTTTTTACTTCCTCACTTTTGTACTTGAAACTTCCCCTTTTGGGGTGTCCCTCACCAAAAATGGTGAGGGATGGATGCATATGAAGACCCCCCATATATATATATATATATATATATATAGAGAGAGAGAGAGAGAGAGAGAGAATGCTCCTATGAGAGTAGCGTGGGGACCCTCATATATAGGCTGTTGGCATTGGATATGGATCCAATGGCTCCCCCCTTGCTCTCATAGTAGTGTGATAGTTACTCTCACGGGAGCATTTTCTATATATATATATATATATATATGGAAGTGCTCCTATGAGAGACACTCTCACCAACTTTATGAGAGATGGGTGGGGGCCCTCACTTCCATATCCACTCTCACCAACTTAAATGCAAGGACCCCCAACTTAAATGTGAGGGCCCCCACCTATCTCTCACCAAGTTGGTGAGAGTGTCTCTCATAGGAGCACTTCCCATATATATATATATATATATATATATATATATATATATAGAGAGAGAGAGAGAGAGATAGACACGCTCGCGCTACAAAACTCCTCAAGCATTCGTAGCAAAAAACGCCCTTGTTGTGTGGAGGAATGAATGAGTTATTCTCCTTACGGGGTTATTTATATCTTGCACGAATTTTTAGGAAGAGGAGTTAAAGCATTAAACACCCACTTCCGCACTTGACAAGCAACGATTCATTTCCCTATTTTTTAGCAGATTTCAAGGCAAAGCCAATCTAGTCATTTAGATTGCTTTCCATATGGGTGATTTGGCAGGCATCAATGGTGGGGCCTACTTATGAAAAATCCAAACTGATCATAATAGAGGGCCCCCATCCATTATCTATTGTCACCGAATTTAAGTCAAATATTTGTTGGGCCTGCCATCAGATTAAACATCATAAAAATTTGTAATTTCCTTAATTTAACAGTGGGAACGACTCCTATTGGAGTGAAACTTGGTGAGGCCTACTAGTGTCATTTAATGTGGATGGTTTGGATTAATCGTATGTGGGCCTCATTGAGAGGCTTCGCTAATCTCTTGCAAGTTTTCAAACAAATAATTGTTTTTTTCTCAATTTTGAGGGAAGGAGAGAAATTCGGTCATTAACTCTTATAATGGTTCACGTGTTTCTTCTATATTTGTAGCAAATTTGAAGGTATCAATATCTATCGAATCATATAACTTGTGAGGTGGCATTATTTAAATGAACAAGTAAAAAGGGGTGTTTATGCCCCCTTTGACAAGCGGAGTTTTTGAGAATTCCTCTATATATGTTCTTATTGTTCCTTTTCCTCTTGACATGGTTGCAATTGAGCTGTTCTGCTGTTGCATTGATGAGGACTTGAAAAATCTAGTGCTGCAGATGAGTAATATTTGCCTCTTCTGGAAGGTTTTTTTTTTTTTTTGGGTAGGGTCATGATTTGAAAATTGTATCACTAGGAACCCTTTATGTTTGACTTCTTGAAGGAAAAATCCTTTATGTTTGGTTGGATAGGGCTATGATGACCGTGATGTAAATGTTGCTCCCTGGATGAAGAATTGACAAATCCAAGGGTAATGAATGCTTAAGAAAAACTAGAAAGAGATGATAAACACCATATCGTTTTTGTATTTTTAGGGATTATGTGCTGTAGAACGTTAGAGATTCTTGGAGGGCTACCTTCATTTATTTGTTTTTCTCCATTGATTTACTTACATTCCTTTCAACATTGTACCAAAAAGTTTCATAATGCCATCACACAAATACACACATCACACCCACCCACTTTAATGCACCAAAGTGATGAAGGTAAATTATCCATAGCTTATAATTGAGTTTGAAAAATATAACTCATGAAGGTAAACTGCATGAGACTATGATGATGTTTCTGTTTTAATATTTTGAGAAGTAAGCTGATCTATATTATATAAATGGGTTGGAGACCTCTACCAAGGAAATGTGCTGTCATGAATTGTGTGCATCAATTTAATTATGAACCATATGCAGAAATGGCTACTTAAGGATGCTCGTGAAAGAAAAAGGTTAATTGTGGACAGAACATGGATGATCTAATTGTGGACAGAACATAGATGATCTGGCTTCTTTCTTTTTATTTAAAGAGTACATTCTAGTAACAATTGGAAAAAAAAAAAAGGAGTACCCTCCATTGATAATTTTATTTTTATTTTTCTAAAAATATATCTTAAAATACTAAAATATTCTTATAAAGTCCATGTAATTCAAGTTTCATTGTTGTTATAAAAAGATTCAAGTTTCATTGTTGCCTTGACCAAAGTCCATAGCTACATCATTGAAGGACGTGTTTGTTATTTGACAATGTGTGATCGTTCTTATCCGAAGAAACTTGCTTTTCAGTATCTAGAAGACCTCAAAAATGAATTTGAGAGAGTGAATGGGAATCAAATTGAAACTGCTGCAAGGCCCTATGCTTTTATTAAATTTGGTATGTCTTCTGCCTATATTGTTCTCTGCCCTTCATCTTTATGATTGTACCTTGATGTTACAAGAAGGCTGTTTCTTATCAGTCTCTGTTTTGGTGCTTCTGTTACAAAGATACATTTATACAGAAAACCAAGAAGCTGTACATGGACACCCGTACCCAGAGGAACATTGCAAAGCTAAATGATGAGCTTTATGAAGTCCACCAAATCATGACTCGGAATTTGCAAGAAGTTCTTGGTGCTGGTGAAAAGTTGGACCGTAAGTTCACCTTGATCTTTCCTTTTGCAAGGGTTTGTTTCGTTATGTAATCACTTCCTCAAGAGAGAATTTGGTGCTGAAAGATAAGATTGCCAAACCCACAAATTCTTGTGCTTTGTGGCAGACACAAGAAATTAGTCACGATAAGCCTGCCTAACCAGATTAGTTAAATCTAAATGCATACGTTGAATATTAATCACAAAGTTCATGTATATACACAAAATGTTATACAAAAAAATATGTATTTAATTGCATTTTGAATATATTCTTACCAAAAGGTGTTTCAAAATGGAAATGAAAATACTTGCTGGTTGTTCTTAGTGCTGGTGGAGACAGTGAAACAAATGAGGCATTAGCTTTTGGCAATTAAAGTATGCAAAAGTTAATTTTTTTGGTCCCTTTGATTAGAATCACATTTGGCTAATGCCATCTGTTTTAATGATATATCTGTACTGTCATCATGACAAGTTAAGATTGATGATTTCTCTCTATTTGGGACTATCGTCTGGAATGGACTATCTATAAGGATCTAATGGACTGCCAATTTAGATATGTAAGGAGATAAGATATGATAATAAGGTAGAAAAGAGCCAATTTAATAAAAATTATAATATTAAGATCTCGCACATGTTACAAATTGCAAGCATTCATCAAGTTATGCTAGAGGACCATTTCACTAATTTTATTGAGGAAGTTGAATATGTCAGGACACACGTTCCAATGAAACTACCTTGCAGCAGAGTTTGATTTTGTTGATAGGCCACTTGAGAGCGTGGATTATTGATAATATCACCAATTGATGAAATTTTTACTGATGGAAAAACCAAATCATACCAATAAAAAGTCTAATAAATAGTGTCATCCATTTTCCATGCATGTTTGTTTTTCAGTGCTTAATCTACATTAACATTGCATTGTTTTTATTGCAGAATTTACTTAATAAGAATGTATTGCTCTTCATGCTCTTAGAAAACTGACAGCGGGCTTTACTTCATTGCAATTGCATGCTCTTTTAGTCTCTCTTTTACTTTTTTTCTTTTACAGTTACCTCACATCCATTCATAGTAGTTTATTGGTTTTCAAATTTGTAGAGGTCAGTCAAATGTCAAGCCGGTTGACTTCTGAATCACGCATCTATGCTGATAAGGCAAAAGATCTAAATCGACAGGTAAGCATGTACACGTTCCCCCACACCCCACCCCCCCCCACAAAAAAAAAAAAAAAAAAAACAGCTTTCTTTTCTGTTTTGTCTGTTCACCCTTTTTCTTAGACAATAGCTGTGTGTGTGTGTCATTATTTGTTTGTCTGGAGTGGCATTCTACACATGCAGACAGATGCATACATTCATGGAAGTTTTCTAATTTTTAGATGCTGTTTTATTGTTTTACTTTCAATTTTTATGAAGCCCATTTCGTTTATAAGATTTAGTTGTCTTGCTTCTATTTTTGTTTCCTGCATAACATGGACATCTTTTCAAAATTTTCATAAGATTTATAATATTAATATTATGTTTTTCCATACAACATTTTATTGCTTAATTTGGAAATGACTATTAAACATTGTTAATTGCTTTGTATAACCTTCGGAATCCTGTGGAACTTCAACTCCTTAAATTGAAGTCAATAAGCTGACTTGATAATTGATATATTCATTAGACCAAAATTGTGCCACAATATATAAAATGTGCCATATTGAATATCATAGGAGTGAAACACGTGATTTTAAAACTCAGTACAATTTCCAAGAATTTGTAGTCTTTATGAGTTTTTGGGCTTTGTTTTTGAATTTTTTTATCCTTAAAGGTGACATTGATACAGGCCAATATGTGATACGTATTGTCTCTTGGCTGATAAGGGTTGTCTTTTGGATGCACGCAGAAGTAGTGGACCATGCTTAATAAATCTGATATCCTTATTCCCGTGTGGTTGCCACCCTGGTTGACATGCTCCTACCTGAAAATTCAGAGCAGTTTTGGCATGGGAACCAGTGGGTGGTACCAACACCTTGGCATTATTTTTCCATATATGATATATTGAGTTTTAGGGTTTTTCGCTCTTGTTGTGCAAAAATTATAAACTGAGCATCTCACAGTGCTTTGTTTATGGTTTTTTTGGGATGTAACCTGTCACGTTCAGTTTCAAATATTTGGTCAAAATGGATGCTTTTCACTCTGCTGTCCTTTTGGGGTGGCAAAACTGGTGAAGTTAATCACATTTTTCATAAGAAAATTAAAATTTCCTTACAATGGGGCCCAAAATAATTTAAGCTTTCAATTCTATACTCCCTCCAGGTACAACCCAAATTTCAAGTAAATAGGAGTAACATTGATTGTAGGATTGACATGTGAAATGTTCCTAATTGTGTTTGTCCAGTCCATTGGTGGATGTCATGCCAATTGGACTGTAATTTCCTATTGGTGTGGAGGATTCAGCTGATGGACAGTTCAGAGTATAAAATGTGGGCCTCTTCAGGTGCAAAAATTAAATGTATTAGCAAGTCCTTATTACTTGGGCTGTGTTTGGTTGCACTTATCAAAAGCACTGTACGGGCTTTATGGCTTTTGAGAAGTCCAAAATTCTCATAAAGTAAGTTTGTTTAACAAACTTTTGAAAGTACTTCATGGAAAGCAATAAGGACACTTTTAGGGTAGCAAGTTACACCCACTCCTTAGAAAAGCTCTTTTTTTAGCTCATTAGCATGTTATTATATCTGACGCATCTGCATGTAGAGTGTGGAAATAGTAAGGGATGGTACACCATAGAAAAACAATATTGTTGTTTTCGGTAGCATGCTATCAGAAACTCTCTTGTTTTCGTCCAGCATATACCTCTTTTTCCCTTCATTCTGCTGCTTAAATAGTCTCTTTCAAGCTTCTTTAAATCATAACGAGAAAAGAGTCCCACATTGCTAACGTTGTTTTTTGATCTGTCACTGATTGCAGGCTTTAATTCGGAAATGGGCTCCCGTTGCTGTTGTGCTTGGAGTTGTTTTTCTTCTCTTTTGGGTAAAAAAGAAGATCTGGTGATTTCATTTCCCCGATAGCACTGTTTCTGCAGAGTATCTGTTAACTAACATGTTACCCAATCACTGTGAAATGGGTTGCATCCATATCATTACTTCAGTGATGTGCTGGGCTACATAAGTTTTTATTTTTTGGGTGGGGATTCCGGCAAGAGGTTGATTGAGTGGATATGACCCTGTGCTAGTTACATTTACAAGGAGGAAAGCAAACTTCAAAAGTCTAGATTCAGTCGATTCTTTAAGATTTAGTTAGAATACATCAATGTGACAGAGTAGCGTGTATTTTTAACCATCTGGATTTTGGTTGTTGGTCTGTGGCCAATCTGCTAAGCTGGAAATGTTCTCTTGGTTTGAGTCACAAGAATGTTGGCATCTTTAAAAATACTATGAATTTGAGCAGTGAAAATAATTGTGTTCAATTAGTTAATAAAACGAAAAGTCTTCAAAATCTTCAATGGACTTGACCAATGAAAAACTTGGTACCATGTGTTTTTTTGGAGCTGGCTTGACCTGACCAAGACTTAACTAAGACGAAGCTATGTTTCACTCTACGTGCATGAAAATGTTAGTACCAGGTCCATTTTTCCTTCTGACTTGGTCAAGACTCTTCTAGTATTCAAGTTACCGACTTCGGGTTTGGGATTGGACAAACCTCGGGTCAAGGTTATTTGATTAAAGTGTGTGCATGGAATAGATTTGCATGATAAAGGAATGGAATCGCCTTCTATGACTACAGAGGAAGATTTTCCACCTATGAGCTGACTGCATAATGTGTTTGGCAGCCCAGCTCATGGGGCCCACTTGAATGCATTACGGATGAGGGTCAAATAAAAAATCAGCTCCATTAGGTTATCATAGTACTCAATGTAACAACTCTAAAGTTTAATGGTCTTGTTAATCATTTAGTTTTTTTGAGATTCAGTCCAATGGACCATAGTGCTTTCCACATGCAGAACAAATTCCATGACTTCAAAATTCTAATGGGGCTGTATGTGGGTTTTTGGATCTCATGATGTATGGTTTTTGGTTGGAATTGCCATTTTCAGAATTTTGTAGGTACCAATGGAGTGCTTTTATTTGTGTAATTTTCATAATCAGTTTGATGGTGATGGATGATTTTCTCCATTGATCGGTCACATTATGAACTCCTTATCTACCATCTCAAATCAATTTTGGATTCATGTGATAGCAACAGATCTACCCTGGCCTGTAAAGAGTTATGTCAGGGAGACCCAATCTCCCCTTACATGTATGTTCTGGTGAGGTTGTAACTCCGTCATGTAAATCATTTAGGGTCAATGGAGACGGATGCTATATCCCCAATTAGCTCTTCATGGGGAATCTATCCAGGCTTTATAGGCAGTTATTGATGCCTATGAAAGAGAAGCAAGTCAATGAGGACCATGGCATACTTGAATAATCTCAAGTGTTGAAGCAAGTCCAAAAGCGGATGGTGAGCTGGAAAGGCTAGCAAATTTCTTTTTTGATCCAATCTGTTTGCTCATTATAATCCAGTTTTATTGTCTCTCGAATCAGAGCCTTACGGCCTGCTGGGTTCACTGCTCAGACATGAGATATGAGATCTGTTGGTCACGGGAAGAGGCCCTACTCAACCCCACATATTGTCACCCATAATCATTGTCGCAAATATCAGTGATATTTTGAAAGTATTATTTTGAATATACCAATATTATAATATATATACCTAAAGCCGTACTCATCTGCCAACAGGTTCTCCATATCATACGCATGCCCATAGATCGACCCCTAGTTCTTCAAGTTTGAAATGTCATGCCCAATCAGCAGCGCAACTTAGCCAAATAATAAAAATAATAAGTTTACTTAGCCAGCAATATCATAATTTTCCAAAATATATATATATATTACTAAATGAAATTTTTATAAGGAAATCACGAAAAGATCAGAATAAATGAGAAAATAGGATAAATTTATAAATAATACATGTTGTTATTTATTTATTTATTATTGAGAAATCATTTCATCTGTCGGAGAATGTTTTTTTATTATGTCCCCCCACCCCCCCCCCAAAAAAAAAAAAAAAAGTATAATTGAAAATATCTAGACATTTCTCTGGAATGATAACACCCCTACTTAATAATAACAATTTCATTAGAAACGCTCTTAGGAGCCACATAAAAAATGTATTAAAAGGACCCCAACAACAACAACCATAAATTATGTATTATAAATAGATGGATAGGATTTAGTAAACCAAAATTACCGGAATCAAATAAATGACAAGTCTCTCTACCATCCGATCGATCAATGCTTCAAAATCCAACAACCAGAATCATGCCTTTGCGGCTTCTTCGCCTACAAGATCGGCAGTAAGTATGCTTCCCCAATGTTTTGTCCATTTTTTTGTTGGGCTTAGTCAGGTCTGGGTCCTTACAATATGTAAGGCAAAGACTTGTATAATTTTAAGAAAAAGTCTATTTGTCCTGAATGGGACGTCCCGATTTTGGGACTGATCCCATGTGGAAGACCATCATCGGACCATCTTTGAATCTCCTCCACTTTGAAAAAGTGGAAAAGCACTTTTTTATATCCTCCACGTGGATTCGGTCCCAATTTCAGGACACTCATTCGGGACAAATAGCAGGGCTGTAATTTTAAAGTAGGTTGGGCCTGCAGATAAATTTTACACTCATGGGCTGGAACCAAGCCCTAAATATAAGACCCATGGGCTGTTCACGGACAAGCTTTGGATGGTACAACTCGGGCCATTAATACCGTCAGTTTTTAATGCATACCCATTACCTCACAAAGGTCATGGATCTATATTATGCATACTTTTAAGCCTTATTATAAACCTGACAATGTCTTAGATTTTTTTTTGCAATTGTTCAAACATTCTAATGTTATGAAATTATAAGGGCCACTTTAAAATCAATCTAAATCATTAAACAATACGTAGCCTCTAATTAATATATTTTAGGTCTAGGTTTTTCAAAAATAAGCTATATTGAGTACTTCATCTAGACAATTGGGAAATCAAGAGAGTAAATAATTGCTAATTTTTTTTCTATACCTTTTTGAACTGATCTTCATTTAAATGACTTGCATAAATATTTATCTTATTTCTTATTATACTTTTTATTTGGAACTAAATTTAATAGTTATTATTTTACATTTGCTTAATCTAATTCAGTGATTCTATTTCATTGCATCAATGTCTCTTCCTCTCACTAGATGCATTAAATAATAAGGCAAAATCTTAAAGACTCATTTCTTCTTTATAAGTTTGCTTTTCTTTGAGATTTATTTTCTTTTTTATAATACTCATCTTGCAAATCTTAATATATTTAATATATTTTTATTTTGATGCTTGGGGTTAACATAGGCCTTTGTTGATAGTTTTATGTTAGAGGAGAATGAAAGGTTTGTTTCCAAAGGAGACGTCGGTTTGCAGGGGTAAAAAAGGTCGAATTTACAACTTTTCCTCCTCTCTGAGAGGAGGAAAACTTGCAGAGATGTCTTCACAACTTTTCCTCCACTCTAAGAGGAGGAAATCTTGCAAATAATAGCCTACCCACTTTGCATAGGAAGCATTTGCAAGTTTTCCTCCACTCTTAGAGGAGGAAAACTTGCATTTTCCACTCTACAGTTTCTACATGTCGGGGTTAGTTTGTAATCATTTTCCCTTCTTCACATTTGGGTTGGGTTACGAGCTGGGATCAAGGGATGGGCATGAATGAATGATTAACGTTTAAATGCAATAATACTAAATCACAATAAGTACAATAAATCGCTTGTTTGGTAAATTTACTTTACCGATGAAATGAAGTAAATGGTTAATACAATAGACAACAGAGGTAAATGTTTTGTAGGATCAAAAGGTGAAAGAGTACCTTTTCAAAATTCTCTTTTAAAAGAAAAGTATTTTTTGTAAGGGTGCGCATGGATCTGGCTTGTCCCACTTTGGGTTGAAAATGGGGTTTAGGTTATAATAGATGGGTTGTGGTCAAATTTTATTTGTTTGGACTTGGTGGTTAAGAGCTGGAATCCCCGTTCGGCCCAAATATACAAATAATTATAAAGGAGGGAGTAGTAATGGGGGAACTCAAACCAATGCCCTCTCTCAGAAGGTGATATGACCATATCAATTGAGCCGGCCTAGTACTGGGTAAGAAACTCATTTTTTTTCTACAAGTCTACTAGTACTGGGTCAATCTCAGGCTTGATCGTTTCCATGCGGACTAGGTTCAATCCAGCAACTTCAAGCCTGACTCGTACTTGGGTCAGGCTTAGGCTTATAGTACTTATAATTTGTTTGAGTGATCGCTCATTCTATAACTCATGCCATTATGTGTTTTTACTAGCAACAAAGGCCCGGGCTTAATAAAAACATATTAAGATTTAAGAGTTTTTTGAAACATTATTAAGACAAGATAAATCTAAGATATTTTTTAATTATTTTTGAATATTAAAATTTATTATCTTTGAATAACAAGTACGAATTGCTTATCTAAAGGTGGACAGCCATCCTATCTCTCCAATGATGCAAAATAAAAATGGAAATCAACTAAGATCTAATATGTATTCTTGATACATTCAAGAATTACAAGTCCCAACCAAGGAAAAAGAAAAAAAATAGCAAAGATAGATTCACTTAGCTCGGCCCATGAACACCCCTAGTCTTTGAGAGGCTAAGGGCCCACATAGTCCACTTGTTGACCTAGTTAGGCCTACCAAATTCAAGGCCACCCTTGGTGACCCAATGAGTTGGGTTGATTCATGGGTTTGGCACATTTCTCGGTAAGAAAAAACTAAAAGCTTCTGGTCCAAGAATTAGAATTAGCAGTTGTTTTTTTTTATTCATCTTAATACATGCGAGGCACCGTGCCATTGTCCTCGAGTCTAGGGTTGTCAAACGGGTCGGGTTAAAGAATTCGGGTTGCGGGTCAAACGAATTCGGGTTAGAATCACCTCAACCCGAACACGACCCATTAAGAAAACGGGTCAAAAAACTAAACACGAACCCAATTCGTTTATTTAACGGGTCACCCGAACACGACCCGTTAACCCGTTAATTTTGAAAAAAAAATTCATTAAACTTAAAACTGTAGGTTCAGCTAACATAAACCCGTTAATTTACCAGAAGACCCCTCGTGCAGTCATACATTTTTATAATTTAAATAATGATATTATTTTTTTCGTGTTGTAACGGGTCATAATGGGTTACTGAGTTTATTCGTTAACGACCCATTAATTTAACGGGTTAACGGGTCCGACCCATTAACGACCCAAACCCATTAAGGGGTCACCCAAACCCGTTAATATCGTGTGGGTTCGTGTCGTGTTATCGGGTCGTGTGACATTTTGACAGCCCTACTCTAGTCCTTATAAAACCATAAGAAACTTACGAGAAAATAGAGGATTGGATTTTTACCCCCATTGGACAGTGGGCCCAATTAAAAGGGGCATTCTTCTTCTGAAAAAAAAAAAAAAAACTGTAAAGTTATTATTATTTTAGGGCTCAAGAGCGGTATCTTAATTACCCCAATGATTAGACGTGCACTTCTTAATGGGGGAGGTCATGGTTTCAGCCCTGGCAGTGGCAGTGGCACCCCACCTCTCCTTGCACATGCGAGTTTCTTCTCCTCGCATTCGCATGTGCGATTTCATGTGATCCTCGCGTGTGCGAGTCTCTCAGCCGCTTGTAGTAGCATGTAGCTTGGCTTAGAAATGAAAAACTGCTTCTAGGGCTCAATCTCAGGGGTTTTTGCTTTATCTTCCCTCCAAAATCAAAACCCTATCTTCTCCCTTCCCCCAAACCAGAATCCTCCCCATCAATCCATACCTAAAACCCTAATCGAACCAACCCCCCAAAACCCTAATCCACAGACACAGAGAGAGAGAGAGAGATGACGAAGGTTTACGGAACCGGCGCCTACGACTTCAAGCGCCACCACGTCGCCGAATACCCAGTCGAATTAGCCCGCGAGATCCCCGAAAAGTCCCCCGAGCAACGCCCCTCCTCTACCCTCTCCAGCTCCATCACCCTCCTCGAGATCCAGCGCGACCGCCTCACCAAGATCGCCGCAGCCAATTGGTCCAGAACCGCCCCCGATCCCGCCGCCAAGCAACCCTTCGATCCCGACCTCGTCAAGAAGATATACGACACTGAGCTTCTCGTTACTGATGGCCGGAAGCCCGTCCCGTTGCAGCGCGTCATGATCTTGGAGGTCAGCCAGTATCTGGAGAACTACTTGTGGCCGAATTTTGACCCGGAGAAGGCCACATTCGAGCATGTCATGTCTATGATCCTCATGGTCAATGAGAAGGTGTTGCATTCTTCCTCTGTAGAGATTTCTTTAATTTCGGTTTTTGGGAATTGAAAGTTTATGATTTCAATTAGTTTGTGGAATTGCATTATTGGGGTGCTAAAATTTTAAGTGAAATGAATTCCTAGCAAAATAATTTTTTTTTTTTTTTTTTTGGATGGGTTCAAACTCACCAGGATAGATTTATAATTTCAATTGGTTCCGAGAGAATTGCATTATTGGGGTGCTAAAATTTCAAGTGGAATGCTTTCATCAGGATGGATTTGGGGATTGGAAGTTAATAATTTCAATTGGTTAGTTGAATTGCATTATTGGGGGTGCTAAAATTTCAATTGAGACTCACCACCATAGATAGTTAGTTAGTAGAATGCTGTATACATAAGACACCCTAATTTGTCCCTATATGTATGGAAGCTCATGGACTTTTGCATCACAGTTCCGAGAGAATGTTGCGGCCTGGATTTGTTTTTATGATAAGAAGGATGTGTTCAAAGCGTTTTTAGGGAGTGTTCTTCGGCTGAAGGAGGAGGTTGGTATCATTTTTTCACCATTATTTGCTTTTGTTGGATCTTATTTTAATTTTACATGGATGCTTAGTGATTGATTTAAGTTTCTGTTTCTAAGTCTCTATCAACACATTATTGTTCCCTTGGTTTTCATTTGTGGCTGTAGGGAAGAGCCTTAAATATTGCAGAGAAGACCAATTACCTTCTTTTCATGATTAATGCTTTTCAGGTATTCAACTGTGCTATGTTTTACTTTTATTTATTTTAACTTTATATGTATGTTGTGCGGCCAATGTATCAAGTTTTTGTAGTCAATTGTTTGATTGCTTCTGCTCTATCAGAACTTATATATATATATATATATATATATCCATCTAGTTTTTGAATATTCCGCACAACTTCCCATGACTGTATTCTATACAAATTTTATTCTGAGTTCCTGAAAAACCGTCACTTTTTTTTTTTTTAATTTTTTAATTTTTAATTTTTTAAATGAGTGTAACCTAGCACGGTTGATAAACCAGCAACTGATTTTTACTGCAATGTATAATTCATTATAAAACCACTGTGGAGTTAAAGCGGTTTTGCTTTCTGTCGAAACTGGCTCTAAAGCAGACCATGCTGTGTTTTCCCTTATCCCATGCAGTTTAAAGTGACGTGGTTCATATGCTATAGAGCTCTGTGGAATGGCGCTGCATTAAATATATGGCTTCAGATCTCAATAACCTGCATAGGTGATATAGGAGACATATACCACTCAAACAACTGATAAGTATGGAAGAGATGCAAACAAAATTTAAAGAAACTACAGCATGAGCCCTGCATACAACTCTTTCCTATGTGCTCCATTTTTTGTTAAAATATCTGCAACTTCATTAGCTCCCCTCAAGGTATACTGGAGTTTTGCCTCCATGGAACCACTCAGCTCTCTAATCTCATTGAATAGAAAGTTCCTGCCCCTCCCCTCAAGATATTCTTGTATGACATCTGAGGTGATCATCTTCAAAAATCCAATACAATGCTTCTTGCCCGCCATATCGAGCAGTCACATTATATACTTGCATTCTGCTCACTAACTCTTCTTACTTGATTGGTGGCATTTTCTTCCGTTGCAATGGGTTTTATTACTTGGTCTTTAGTTGTTTATGTTTTCAACAGCATTATGGCTGTATTTTGCTTTTATTATTTCTATACTTTTGTGAGATCTCAAGCAGATTGCATTAAAGAAATTGAGGTGGCATCTATATTTTCACATTTAAAATGAACACCTATCATGCTTTCTTGCAGAGTTTGGAAGATGAGATTGTCAGTGAGACTGTCTTGAAATTAATTAGCTTGAAGTTGTGGTTTAGTCTTTCTTATGGTCGATTCCAGGTAACACTTTTTCTCCCCTCCTCCCTTCCTCTCGATCTATTTGTATTATTACCCCATAAGTCTCAGTGGTTTCCTTTCCCTTTGTCACCTCCAGATGGAGCTTTGCCTGAATCCACATTTAATTAAGAAATGGAAAAAAATGACAATGAAAGAAGCCAAGGAAGCCAAGAAAAGAGGAGAGCCTTTAGCCCCAGCAAATGCTTTGGAAGTGAGGTTCTTAAGAAATCTAATTGAAGAATTTTTGGAGGTACCTTCTTCCTTTTTTTGAAAATTTTGAACTACTGGTACCTTTTAACCATAGATGCCATTGAAATCTCAAGAGTTGTTTGAAATTTGATTATTTACTCAGTGGTTTGTAACTTTGCATTCTAGATACTTGATTCAGAGGTTATATTGCAAAAACTGTGCAATCACGAAAATTCCCATCTTGGTGATTCTGAAAGTTACAAAAAAGTAGATGATGCTTGTCTTCTGTATTGTGAGAGGTTTATGGAGTTTCTGATTGATCTACTAAGCCAGCTGCCAACAAGGAGGTACTTAAAGAAATCTTCTATTGTTATTATTTTGACTGCTCTTCTTTTTCTTTTCTTCTGGTTAAAATTGATACATGGTCAAAATTGAAATTTGGAGGGTCAAAATAGATGTCTATAGTTGTTTGCCAACTCCACTGAATGAGGAAAAAAAAATCTCATATGTCTTGATCCCACCCCATCCAGTCCAACTACTTTTGACAGTTTTTCAAACAAATCTTTATATAAAACTTTATGTAGTGCAATGGTTAGAGTAGCTTTTCAAAAGCTCTTAGAAGTGAGAGGTTGGGAATTCAAATCTTGATAACTTGTATAAAGTAACTTTTTACCAGCACGGGTATCGTAGGTAGTAACTCGGTTTTGGTTTTTGGCTGAATTTATATGTACTTAAAAAAAGAAAAAGGAAAGGAAATCTTTGCTATGACTCCTATATGTGATGCAATTTGCAAGATAGAACTTGCTAAAAACTTTTGGTGGTGGCATGATACATTTCATTCTTACTCTATTGCATCAAACTAATGTTTCCTCACATTTGAGATATTGTGGCTTCTGATTTTGTTTTCACCAGGTTCCTTACATTTTTTTCTTAAATGATGATTCTATGCCCTTTATACAATGAAGAATGGCCAAGAAGAAATATCAGGATTAATTCATATGATTTATTTTTGTTCCCTTTTTTGATGTCTCACAGGTATTTGAAAGTCGTCGTTGCTGATGTTGCGGTTGTTGCCAAGTGTCACTTGAGTGCTCTTTATACTCATGAGAAAGGGCGCCTTTTTGCACAGCTAGTGGACCTTCTGCAATTTTATGAAGGTTTTGAGATTGATGATCATGATGGGACACAGCTAAGCGATGATAATGTGCTTCTTGCTCATTACTCTCGCCTGCAAGCTTTTCAGTTATTAGCATTTAATAAAATCCCCAAGGTTTGTTCATAAGTGGTCTTCTGTATGAAGTGGCGGTCACTCATAACAACACCTGTTTATCTATTAGAACACATGTTTATTATCATATGCTGTTTCTATCTATTGTTTATCCTCTGTTTCATTCTCAATAAAATATTGGCTATTGTAGCTGCGGGACTTTGCATTGTCAAACATCGGTTCAATTCATAAACGTGCTGATCTCTCGAAGAAAATGTCGGTATTATCTAATGAGGAGCTGCAAGACTTAGTCTGTAATAAGGTCAGTACAATTTAGTTCTTTTCTTATTGTTCATCACAGACAGCTCCAGTGAAGTTTACTTTCTTTTTTTTCCCAAGTTCGTTGTCTTCTAATCTTTATGTCAATATAAAATGTATTGTGCTAGTGCAGGACTCATGATGTATTGTTTTAGTGTTGGGTATTCTTATGCTTCAAAAATTTTTTTCCGTATCATCTTATGTGCCCAAGGATCTATGCAAATTTTTTTTTTTTGAGGGGTGAATTAGTTTATAAAGTTTTGCATATGTCATAATCGTGTCATGAGTCTGTGACATTTCTTGAGCATCTGCTTTGCCATGTTTAGTCAGTCTGGCTGCTAAAAAGTTGTGGTTATGCAGTGTCTATTTAGCATGAATTCTTCTCTTAATGGTAAAACTATTTTTTTTCCTTACAGCTCAAACTGCTATCCAGCAATGACCCATGGGTCAAACGGGTCGATTTCCTTATTGAAGCCATGGTATCCTTTTTTGAAAAACGTCAGTCCCAAAAAGAAGCCATAAATGCTCTTCCTCTCTACCCAAATGAACAGATTATGTGGGATGAGAGTCTTGTACCAAGTATCAACTATTCAGGGGAAGGTTGCCTGGCTCTCCCAAAATTGAATCTGCAATTTCTGACGCTTCATGATTATCTTTTGAGAAATTTTAATCTTTTTCGGCTAGAATCAACATATGAAATTCGTGAAGATATTCAGGAAGCTATACCGCACCTTCTTGCATGCATCAATAATGAGGGGGAGACTGCCTTTCGTGGTTGGTCAAGGATGGCAGTGCCAATTAAGGAGTTTAAGATTTCTGAGGTAAAGCAACCAAATATCGGAGAAGTAAAGCCGGCATCTGTTACAGCGAAGGTTACATTCAGCATTTCCAGTTATAAATCACATATCAGATCGGAGTGGAATTCCCTTAAGGAGCATGATGTATTATTTTTACTTTCTATTCGTCCATCAGTTAAGCCTTTGAGTGTAGAGGAAGATGCAAAGTTGACTGTACCGGAAAGACTTGGCCTTCAATATGTCCGAGGATGTGAAATAATTGAGATTTGTGATGAGGAGGGAAACCTTATGAATGACTTCACAGGGCGTGTGAAGAGGGATGAGTGGAAACCACCTAAAGGCGAACTGCGCACAGTGACTGTCGCCCTCGATACAGCCCAATACCACATGGATCTTACTGATATTGCAAGAAAAGATGCAGAAGATGTATATGGGACATTCAACATTTTAATGAGAAGGAAACCTAAGGAAAACAATTTCAAAGCTATTTTAGAGTCTATACGAGACCTTATGAATGAATATTGTATCGTTCCTGACTGGTTGCATAATATATTTTTGGGTTATGGAAATCCTTCTGCTGCACAATGGACAAACATGCCTGATCTCCTTGAAGTAGTAGACTTCAAGGACACTTTTCTTGATGCAAACCATTTGAGGGAGAGTTTTCCCGAGTATCAGGTATGTCTTGTTACACTCTAAGCTTTGTTGCTGTAACACCATTGATGACATATTATTTTCTTTTTGTCATGCATTATGCTTCGTCCGTAGTTCTTAATATTCTGAACATACTTATATGGATGGTTTTTCTTTTTCTCTCTTAGGTTTGTTTTATGAACCCAGATGGCACAGATAACTTAAATCCAGAACCCCCTTTTCGGATAAGGCTCCCCAAGACACTGAAGAGTGACACACATGCACTCCCAGGGGATCAGAAGTCAAGCAGTGCAACTACAATGAATGATACTACTATTGACGGGAGGCCTGAAAAAGAAAAACTCATTGTTGAGCCGTATGTCCCTGCTGATCCAGGGCCTTATCCCCAAGATCAGCCGAAACAGAACTCTGTTGGATTTACTCCCACTCAGGTACTTAGCAATTCTTCTTATCTGTTTCCTTTTCCAAAATTATCAGATTTGATCTGTCATATCTTGTTCTTTTGTTCTCAATGTGTATTCTTGAACTCATTATATTGCATTCCATATGTTAGAATGTGGTGTTTTTGTTTTAAAGCATTTGATAACATAGAAATTATTTAAAATTTCTCTACGTTTATTGTGTATTCAGCCTTTTTTAGTAGTTTTATGATACAAAGAGACATAATTACAAACGAACTTCATGAACCTATGCGATCATGAGTCAGAACATGCATGCTGTTCCTACTAGTTCGTCTGCGAGAAATTGCTTCCATGTGTTTGTCTTCCTAAGTTTCAAGCTATAGAGTAGTGTGGCCATCTTAGGTTCTGAATTTTTAAATTGTGGTATGTCCATAAAATCCTAACTTGATCATTGGAAATTATTGCCACCTACTTCGCCGAACGTGGCTTGTGTTTAGAGTGGATGAAGAAGCTGTACACCAGCTTCTTTGGTACTCCTTCCTGTGCACTTTGGTATACACCGGTTTCTTTGGTACTCCTTGTCCGCTTTCGTATTTTTTTTCCTGTCCTGAAAATCAATCTCTCTTGGGTCATTCATCTATCATTTTGATTCCTCTTCCTAAAGGTGGGTGGTCAGCACGGTTCATGTAGAAAGGCCAGACACTTTTTTTTCCCCTTGAATAATAATGAGTAAATTTTGTTAAATAAAAAGGAACATACAAGCCATTAAAAAAAAAGGGAACATACAAGCCTAAGAAGCACGGATACGGACACGGGACACGAACACGACATGACACGGACTCGCCGACACGGCATTTCTCGAAAAAGTAGGACACGGACACGGACACGTCGGGGACACGTTAATAATTAATAATAATAATAATATATCTAATCATATACTAAAAGATACTATTTCCACAACCAAATAATATTTCCCCCTCCTTCATTAATTTTCTCAAACTTGGTTACATATTTCCGCAGAGGCTTATTTATATCTTCTTCATTGGAGGGGTGTAAACTCATATTCCTAAATTCCAAATTGTCATGCAGAGGTGAAGAAGCAGAGCTGATAAATAAAAAAAATTATTTGATATAAAGAACAGATTTGATATATAAACAGCAAAAACAGATTTTCTAGATTCATGTAAATAGTAAAAACCCATCGCCCAGCCTCCTCAGGGCAGCGGAAGGATGGCCCCTTTGCTTTTAAGTTATGAACTTTTACAAAAAGCCCCCTTTGCTATTCTTTTTTTTTTTTTTACTCTATTTTTTTTTCCAATTAAAAGAGGCAAACGTGTCCGGAACGTGTCCCCAGCATGTCCGAAATATCAAACATTAAAAAATAAACAAGACAATCTTTTTTGCGTGTCCGACATGTGTCGGAACGTGTCCGAAGTGTGTCCGTGTCCGACATGTGTCGGACACTTACACTCCGGCCCCGGAGAGGTGTCCGTGCTTCCCAGATACAAGCAAACCAAAGGAAAGTAAAGATACACTACGAAAGTCACCTTGCAAGGTGAAGACCCATTACGCCCGCCCTGTTTAGCCAAAAAATCCGCCAGCCCATTAGTTGACCTGAGCACGTGATGAAACTCCACCTGAAGACGACGAACCAACACCCTGATTTCATTGAAACAGAACTGAAACGTCTATGATTTGGGCGCATCTTGAGAGACCTGGCCTCTCTCTCTCTCTCTCTCTCTCTCAGAGGCCTATTTCATAAATTGCATCTGTTATTTTTCTCTCATTATCATCGATGTCATCTTTATCACAAATCATCACTATCATCTTTAGCGTGCATATTCTTATATTTCCAACCATTGTTCTGAACTAAAACAGTTGAAAGTTTTAGAAAAGAAAAGGAGAAAAAAGAAGGAAAAAAAGCTGAATTTGATAGTTTTCTCACAGCACGATATCAACATGATCGGTTTCCTGATATTATTTTGTCGATTCTCTTAAATGTTTAGTTCTCAAGTATTAGGTGGTGTTTGGGTACAAGCAGAATAAAATATATGTAGATTTAAATATTGACATATTCTTTTTGCATATATTACAATATTGATATATTATAATACTTTTGCTACTTTTGTTGTTTGGTAGTTTTTGCATATTTTAACATAGGGAGATGCTCCTATGAGAGATATCTCTCATCTTACTATAAGAGCTATGAGAGATAAGGTGGGCCCCTCATATTTAAGTTGTTGGCATTGGATATGGATGTGAGGGCCCTCACCTTATCTCTCATAATAAGGTGAGACATCTCTCATAGGAGCATCTCCCTTTAACATATTATTACTTTTAGTGTTGGGAATTGTAGAATCATTCAGGATATTCTAGATTTATGTGTTTGACTATTCATAAATATTTAAAAAAATGATAAAAACAAAATGAAGCGATAATTTGATATGAAATTTTATAAATATTATTTATTTTGCTCAATATAAATCACCAATAGTTAAGTTACAATTATTTTCAAAGATTTTTAATTTGATGGCAATGGTCTTCCCACATCGAATTTGCAATTTGTTTTCGTATTACATTTCCCATCAGTCGTCGTTGTTCGGCATTTTGATAATCAGCTTTTGAACTAGAATCATCATCATCTTGAACAAATTCATTCGCAGGTTGACGGTCATATTCCTCGTATATCCAATCTTCACCACCTTTTTCAAGAGAAATAAATATACTTCAAGAAACATTTAAAACATCTATTATAGACATTGACCATTCAAAAAAAAAAAAATCTATTATAGACATTGATTAAAGTAATGAAATAAACATTTGAATTCTGCAATATGAAGAATAACCCATTGAATGAATGGGTAAAGAAGCGCACCACTCCTACCCTTTAAAAGGACAATGCCCTTTCTTTTCTATTTATTCACCCAGTCAAACAACCCTCATCCCACAAGTCTCCAAACAAACACCCTTGCCAAACACAAGACCAAAAGAATAAAAAGAAACAATGTAACACTAGACCTGCAAAATCTGAAGAAATTTTTTGAGTTAGGAATGGTTATAGACAATCAGCATATTGGAGAACCGGGAGTGATCTTAGATCCATTATCTGTCTGTAGAGACAAGTGGGTTGATGAGGGTTTTGTTGGTTTGCCTCTTAATTCACATGGGGAGCTCATCCAGTTGCATTCAAGTGGTAAAGTAGGGTATAGTCACCTCTTCAAAAAGCAGAATAGGTCAGCTGCTTCTGTTAGCACCCTCCCAATGTATTACAACCTTGCTGGTACTAGGAGTCAAATGGATCACCCAAACAAGAAAGAAAGGCATCGTTTTGTGACAGAATTACCCAGTTTAAGATGGTTTCCCCGAGCAGAACCACTTGAAAGAGAATCCTGCTGCTTCTGTGTCATCTAGACCAGGTTTTACCAAATTACAAACTGTTGTAACAGAGATCCATGTCCATGATATAATGAGAGAAACAAATCATTTTTCACATGAGTTGGGTTCTGATTTGGACCTGGTGAATATTCCCTCTCATGGGCACAGAGAATATGAGCGACCTCACAATCATGCTGCAAGTGCAAAGGAAATGACTTGCGTGAATTCAGATTATGCATTTCTGCATACTCAACCAACCATGCGGATGATTATCCCAAAATCTTTCAATTGAAATCCAACCCTTCACTTTAATTTCTACTAAAGAAAACCTAGTTGCAGGGAAACCTAGTAGAAACCCTGCAACTTTGGCCCCCAGTAAGTCTTATTCAAAAAGAACAATTGAGATGTTTAAACCCTAGCCAGAATCGATCAACTCCAGCCTTTATACTCAGCCCATAGTACAGTCTATAAAAAGCCCAAACTAATCCCATACCAGCACCTTAAGCAATCCCACGAACAGCCCATATTCTACACCAATTCAACCCAAGTATCAGCCGAAACCTAATTCCAAATCAGCACCGTAAGAAATTCCTTGAACTGCCTATGTTCTACACCAATTCAACCAAGAAATCTAACAAAGCCCCAACTGGATCTAGCCTCTCTCAAACTATCTGAACCCTCAAATTACAGCGCAATTTGGTAGTACCAAAATTTATCCAAATCCCACTGTTTGGTCATCAATCTAACAAATTTCTACCAAAGGACAAGATGAAAATGTCAGTTTCTTTAGGTTTCTGTGAAGTGGGCAATTTCAATGGGGTTTTTTCTGGTTATGTTTCTAGTTGTAGCAATGTTTTCAAAGGAGAACCCAGTTTAAGATGGTTTCCCCGAGCAGAACCACTTGAAAGAGAATCCTGCTGCTTCTGTGTCATCTAGACCAGGTTTAACCAAATTGCAAACTGTTGTAACAGAGATCCATGTCCATGATAAAATGAGAGAAACAAATCATTTTTCACATGAGTTGGGTTCTGATTTGGACCTGGTGAATATCCCTTCTCATGGGCACAGAGAATATGAGCAACCTCACAATCATGCTGCAAGTGCAAAGGAAATGACATGCTGCAAGTGCAAAGGAAATGACAAGCGTGAATTCAGATTATGCATTTCTGCCTACTCAACCAACTATGCGGATGATTATCCCAAAAGCTGGCCTCTCTCAAACTAACTGAACCCTCAAATTTCAGCGCAATTTGGTAGTACCAAAATTTATCCAAATCCCACTGTTTGGTCATCAATCTAACAAATTTCTACCAAAGGACAAGATGAAAGTGTCAGTTTCTTTAGGTTTCTGTGAAGTGGGCAATTTCAATGGGTTTTTTTCCTGGTTATGTTTTTAGTTGTTGCAATGTTTTCGAAGGAGAACCAAACAAAAAAAGGAGAGAAGGAGATGAACATGTAAGGCTTATCAAACATAGGAAAAGAAGAAGATGCATTGACATGAGAGAGAGAGAGAGAGAGAGAGAGAGAGAGAGAGAGAGAGAGAGAGAGAGAGAGAGAGAGAGAGAGAGAGAGAGCTTCAGTATGATGGTATGGGGGAGACTTGTTGTCATATAACAAGAGAGAGAGAGCTTCAGTATGACGGTATGGGGGAGACTTATTGTCATATAACAAGGAAGGAACGTAAGTGGGTAGACCGGGAAAGCGAAAAAATCGCCCCTCCTCTGGTTTGAGAGATTGTTTTATTTTAGAATCTACAATATTCACCCCTCCCCTAAAGAAAGCAATATCCAGAATTTCTAAAAAAAACTCCATATTGTAACTTATAATCTACACTTTCCAAACATTGCAAAATAAAACTGGAAGATTTTTATCTACTACATCAAAAAATATCTTAAAATCTTTAGTTTCCAAACACCCCCTTAGTTTGCTTCCGTTTCAGTTAAAATGTTTGTACTTGTTAAAGCCAAACCCTTTACATCAAAATCAATTTCTTGCATCCAACATATGAAAAAAGTAATTTACATGTTTCATAAATTGCTATTGGAATTAACTTGATTCATCTGATTTTACAAAGTTAAGACGGTCCATTTTTTGTGTGCATATTATAGAGCATGAATTTTTATCTTTTGTTTTTTATCTGATCTTGTAGATTGGAGCAATCATATCAGGTATCCAACCGGGGCTCACAATGGTTGTGGGTCCTCCTGGTACAGGAAAGACAGATACAGCTGTACAGATCCTGAATGTTCTTTATCATAACTGTCCTTCACAGAGAACCTTAATAATCACTCACTCCAATCAGGCGTTGAATGATCTATTTGAGAAGATAATGGAGGTATCCTTCTATTTTTGAGCTTGATAATATGCTATACCGTGTGCTTTTCTTGGAGGCTCAGTTATTTGTGGATTTTTTTTTTCCAATTTTCATACTCGAGGTTATATCAGCTTATTTGAGCCCTTTCTTTGAGAATCATATTTACTTACTTTTCATGTTAAAAGACTTCAATTTATTGGACTTTATGACATTTACATGATTCATGGCTCATGATGTTATGTTTGATTTGACTTACATGATTATATTTGGGGATCTGTCCTGTTTGCTGGTATGCAGAACTTGGTATTTTTAGTGACTCTGCTGTTGCTGGCTTTTGTCACCTTTTTTTTTTTTTTTTTGCCCTTTACAGGGTTTTTCATTTTCTAGTTGATTTTTGTTATATTCTCTTCATTGTTTGCCTACTTTCCGGACGGTACCATTATTTCATTTGGATTCAATCATTCTATTGTGAGTTCACTTATTCTTTCGAGATGGCTTCAATTGATAAATTTTAATTACTGCTGGTTACACTTGATATAAAGAAGTACTTTCTCTAGGAATTGTTTGAACAGGAAAATAGCTTTTGTGGATTGATTGATAAGACTGATAACTAACCTGTAGATAAAAGTTCTATTGAAGCGAAAATTGGAAAGTTAATAATGCCAAAGTAATTAGGTGGATACTAAGCTTATTGAACCAATCATTGTACCTCATATAAACTGCAGTGGCAGTGAAGAGTCATTGTCCATCTATATAATTGGAAAGTGATGCAAGGAGGTTTCAACTCGAATTTGAAATATCCGAGTATTAACAAAGAGATCAATTAGTACTGTCTACTCTGGTTTTATAGCCTTATGATGAAAGTGCAGTACTGCTGTATCTTTTTTTTCTCTTTAATGAAATATTCTTGTTACCGATTGAAAAAACAAAAAAAGTACAGTACTGTCTGCAAGCTTCGATGATGGAGAAAGAATGAGTGCTCACCTTCGAGTTTTCACACAGAAACTGATAGAAAGCATTTCACTCAGATAGAAACTCAAACATATGTCCTCTCCAAGTTGTCAATATTTATTCTCAACGGAAAACAGATTTGAGCGCAAGCCTTGTGATATTATTTATCTACTTCCATGTGTATATACCCTATCTTTAAGCACACCCTTTTTTTAGAAGTCTCTATAATAAAAACATAATCTTAGCCACTCTCTTTTGTTGACTTAATGACAAGTCCTTATCCCAACTATGTTGTCAATCATCATCGTCATCATGATGGGGTTGGCTACATCAAAGCCTTATCCCAACTATGTTGGGGGCTATATGAATTCTGTTTCTTCATTCCAATTTATCCTAAGCCATATCCTCGGATAGGTTGCACTTCTTCAGATCAATTTTTACTATTTCCATCCATGTCCTCTTTGGACTACCTCTTCCCTTGGGTGGGCCATCAACCTACATAGTATGTTTGGGGTGTAACAAAATTTTATGCTGGCTGTCCTATATCAAAGTAAGAAAGAACTTCAAAAATGGATTTTGGATAAAATGGGAAACAAAATAAAGATATCTCGGGTTTTAAGGGGGATGGGTGTCGGAGCATACCTTTTCCTTCTTCTTTTGATAACATGTTTTACACTTTCTTTTGAACTCTCTCTCTCTCTCTCTCTCTCTCATATGTGTCCATCCGTTATCAGAGGGATGTTCCTGCTCGGTACCTTCTCCGGCTGGGTCAAGGTGAACAGGAATTAGCAACTGACCTCGATTTCAGCCGTCAGGGTCGTGTAAATGCTATGCTTGTCCGACGTCTAGAACTGCTTGAAGAAGTTGAAAGGCTTGCAAGATCCCTTCAGTTGCCAGAAGATGTTGGGTATACTTGTGAAACTGCTGGTTACTTTTGGCTGCTGCATGTCTACTCACGTTGGGAGCAATTTCTCGCTGCCTGTGCTCAAAATCAGGATAAACCAACATTTGTTAAAGACCGGTTCCCCTTTCAGGAATTCTTCTCTAACACACCTCAGCCAGTATTTGCTGGAGAGTCATTTGAAAAAGACATGAGAGCAGCAAAAGGGTGCTTCCGTCATCTCAAAACCATGTTTCAAGAGCTGGAGGAATGTCGGGCATTTGAATTGCTCAAATCAACAGCGGATCGAGCAAATTATCTGATGACTAAGCAAGCAAAGATTGTGGCCATGACTTGCACTCATGCTGCTCTGAAAAGGAAGGATTTTATTCAATTGGGCTTTAAATATGACAATTTGCTTATGGAGGAAAGTGCACAGATTTTGGAGATTGAGACGTTCATACCCATGTTACTTCAGAGACAGGAAGATGGTTATGCAAGGCTTAAGCGATGCATTCTGATTGGGGATCATCATCAGTTGCCACCAGTTGTGAAAAACATGGCTTTTCAAAAGTACAGCCACATGGATCAAAGTCTCTTTACAAGGTTTGTCCGCCTGGGTATTCCTTATATTGAGCTCAATGCCCAAGGTAGGGCGAGACCGTCCATAGCTAAGCTTTATAACTGGAGATATCGAGATCTGGGTGACCTACCTTATGTACGTGAAGAAGTCATCTTCCATAAAGCTAATTCTGGATTCTCTTATGAATATCAGCTGGTAGATGTTCCTGATTACCATGGAAGAGGTGAGAGTGCCCCTTCTCCTTGGTTCTATCAAAACGAAGGGGAGGCCGAATATATTGTTAGTGTTTATATGTACATGCGATTGCTTGGGTACGCTGCCAATAAGATTTCTATCTTGACCACTTACAATGGTCAGAAACTTCTAATCAGGGATGTTATCAACCGACGGTGCATGTCTTGTGGCATTGGCGCACCTAGTAAGGTAAGTCATGAGAGGGGCTTGGTATTCTTATCTGCTATTCAGAATTTTCAGATGTATGGGCCTTAATCAAGTTTGTTAATTCATACTTACATTTACGTGCATGTGTTTGTTTAAAAAATGCCATGCCCTAGCTTGAATTTGTTTGTTCACATGAAACAGGTCACAACAGTTGACAAGTTTCAAGGACAGCAGAATGACTTCATTTTACTTTCTCTAGTCCGCACACGTTTTGTGGGCCACCTTCGTGATGTTAGAAGATTGGTTGTTGCCATGTCTCGAGCGCGATTGGGATTATATGTTTTCTGCCGACGATCTTTATTTGAACAGTGCTATGAACTACAGCCAACATTCCAGCTTCTTCTTCAGAGACCAGATCGCCTTGCTTTAAATCCCGATGAGATTACTCCATATACAGAACGTCTTGTGGGGGACACTGGGAGGATTCATTTTGTCAATGACATTGAGGAGATGAAAAGTTTTGTTGATTTTAAAATGCATCAGCTCTACCAGGTAACTTGCTCTACTCATAGATCAGCCTTTTTATTGTGCCGTTTTACAAGGAAAGTAAACTCAATCCTCAGTCACTTCTAACAGGAAAGGACACTTAAATTGGTTGTGCATGGTCCAGTAAATTTGCTATAAATGAAAAACTAGAGCCTTTGAGCTTTCATGGATACTTGGATTCCTCAGATACTTAAAATATCTGTATCACGTCTTATCCGATTTTTACGTAAAACCTGTGTTCTTTTGTTATCCGTGCTGTGTTCCTGCATATCCATTCCATATGTGGGCATCATACCCATCAAGTTGCTCAAATACTTGTCATCTCTCTCAAGGGCTTTGTGAGGCTCTAATCCAAGTGACATAGAGTTCGGCAATCTTTCTTGAGTTTTTCCATCTTTTTCCACTTCATTTTCTCCTCTCTTTTGGGGCTACGTTAATCTCGTCTTGGCCTCTGTTATTTTTGAATTTTTTCCATTACTTATTTTTTTAAACCTTGGATAAGGAAATCTCGCATTCTCATATGATACCAGATCCAAACCACTTTAATGTTGAATGCTAGACCTTCTACTCATCTAGAATATAGAGTGAATCATGCCATCGTATGGGCTACTAGTTACTGTTGGTGAAGCTTGAGCACGATATAACTTTTTTCTGATTTATCTTGCATTTACCCATCTGGGAGGATTTAAAGCATCACTCTTCCACAAGATCCCTCACTCTTAATTGTTGCCGAGTTCAATAGTCAATTCTCGTGCATGTGCTTAAATAAGATACTGTTAGATGGATGCATCCCGCATGTACAGGCATATTTGGGTTGATTTCACTCAGTACTGCATGTCATCCTTGGATGCATGCTGCACCCATATCCATGTGTTAAATCTTGACACAGTTTTATTTTAGTGTGGTGCTATACAGATCATCTTTTTATAAGTAACCGAAGATCATTTCCGGAAGAAAAATTAAAGATCTTTTATTTTGGCATGTTAGTTCCTTTAGGCTCTTGGTCACAAGCTTTTCAAAGAAGCATGCTATATCTCTAAAGGTGCTCAACTGGAGGGCTTCAATTCAATCAAATCAAGACAAATAAAAGGTCACATATGTTGGATAAAGCCTGAATCCCTGAGGATGTATATACTTCTTAACCTGCTTATATATGCAATGTATTCTTGGTTCTTGAACTATGGTTTAGTTATTCCAATTTTTTTTTGGAGATAATAGTGAAGTCTTATTAAAATAATCTTTAAACCGTACAGTAGATCAATCAAGGAGATAGATCAACAAATCTTCCTGTAATGAATTGCAACTAGGCAACACCCCCTTTTGCCAAGGAATCTGCCCCTCCAGTTCAATCCTTTGGAATTATTGATTAAGTCAATCTCTTGATCTCTTTAACACAAGGATCTCCTTGTGCCCGTTTAATGGCATTGATTGCATCTGCCACCATTAATAGATCTTGAAAAAAAACATTCCTTGAAAAGTTTCAGACCTTTTATTACAGCAGTTTCAGCTTTTTTTGAGTCACAAGTGGCACATGGTCTGAAAAGGCTAACCAATCCCTTTGGTTGTTCTAAATGGTCCCTCCATTGCCTGTTCCTTAGAAGGGATCTCTTCTTGATTGCAAGGAGCTTTCTCAAGCTAGTTCTTTTGAACTCGTTCTCTTTTTGGAAAATCCAAGCTTTAATTGCCAGTGAGAGCCCTTATAAAAGAGCATTTGCATTCAAAAGGTTATATTGCTCCTCTTTTTTTTTTTCTTTCCACACCTCCCATGCAATAGTTAAGACTTTCCATATAATTTGGTCTTTTATTGGAAATGGACCCCCAGACCAACCTTCTATAAGGTCACGAAATAAATGAGAAAAATGAAATACTCTAAACATAGAGTGAAAGAGCGCTGAATGATTCGAGCGACAATACAATGAACAAATAATTGATTAACGGACTTCTCTGTAGCCCAACACAAGAGAAACAAATCTCAGAAGGAAATTTAGGGCACTTGAGATTATGAAGAGTTATGATCCTGTTAGATGCTGCCTGCTGTCCAACAGAAGACTTTAAATCTAGGAGGGAATAAGGAACACCAAACATTTATTAAAGGAAAAGATGCCAAACAATTAAAGGTAGTAGAAGAAACAAGCTAATAACTGAAATACTCCAAGGGATTTTGGCTTCCAGATCTTTCTACCTTCTCCCACAACCTTGACTCTTTTTTTTCAGATCTTTCATTTAGAGTTTCCAACAACTTTGACTCCTTTTCCACTTCAAAATTTCTAAGATTCCATCTAAGTGAAATCATCTCAATGTTTCCCCATCTTCTATAAAACAACCTTTGATTTAGATTTTCTTTACATCTGGATATTCTTGCAAGTCCCGTGAATTTTGAGGGAGTAAAATTGTCCACCCACACATCTTCTCAAAAGGTGATCCTACTCCCATCTCCTCCTAGGAAAATGGAATTTTACTTCATTATTTTTGCCACTGTGTCATCCTCATGTACCAATTTCATTATATCCTTCGAGCCTACCCTATTGTTACTCCCTATTTGGATATTCCAACTTCTATTTTTCTGCCGATATCTTGAGGCAACAACCCCCATCCACATTGCTTCCCGAAATGATGTGCGTTCATCTATGTCAAACCTATGCATGGATGGATGGCCCATTATCAAGCCACATGTCCATGATAAGCCATGTGGCAGCCTTGTATTTGCTTTTAGATTTCCTTAAATGCCCAGGCGGTCATTTGTTATAGGGTTATTTTGTAATTATGTAGTTAGCTATTGAGGCATGTGTGGGTAGCAATGAGTTAATGAAAACGAGCGTTGGTTTTCTTGTCTTGCCAAATTAAGTGGCTTTTCGTTCTTCTTTTCACTATCGATCCATTGGAATGAGAGTACAGTGACGTCTACTGGCATGAGTGTTTCTGACCTTGTTTCTGGCATTGGGTGATTCTACTCTCAAAAACTTTGCCTGAGCGAGTCCTCAACTCCGAGATCTCTGGTTTCCAAATCTCTTTGTTGTTGTTCTTCAGCAACCTGACTCACCATTGCACTACCTTCGTCATGGGCCTTTGGCTGCATCAGTAATTTACTGCTTTTGTTTTTGAGGTGTAACAGATAATTAATGCTATTCAGAAAACTTAACCCGATTGGTGATGGTTTCTATTTTCTTGATATCTATCAGGCACAGTATTTGAACCATGTATATGCTCAGAATTCTATCCATCCGGAGACCACAGCTGATGGAATGGATGCTGATGAGAAGCATCAGAACTTGCCTGCTGAGCCCCATATGGAGGACACTAATATGCTCCCCGCAGATGGTGAGAATGTTGATGTATCAAATGTCAGTTCAAAGGATGGTGAGACTTCAATGGAGGAGTAAATAGGGGCTGACACTCGGCATGAATCTGCATTGCAAAAGGCTTCATTCCTACAATGGAGGCGAGAGATCACTGGTCTGCAGATATTGCTCTGAGCTGACCGACCGTTTATTGTGATTGATGCATTTGAAGCTTGCCTTGGTATGAGTTTCGCTCGTCATTTTTGGGGTGATGTTAATGAGGTGAGAAAACCAAGTACCCATTTGGATATGTGCAGAATAGAATGCTCATAGATATTAAAATAAGATAGAACGGAATATTGTAAAATTTTCTGCTGTTTGGCAGTTTTTGAAGAATTCAGCAGATTTTGAAGTTAAGCTATTTGAAAGTTGTTTGAAAAAATGTTTCAAGATAACAACATTTATAAAAACACTTATAATTAACACTCAGTGTGTAATTCGTCGCTTTAGATGCATCAATGGGCGCACCATAAAAACAAAAACTACTCAATTCACCTTCGCTCTTGTTACTATCATTTGTCTGAACTCCTTTAATTTTTAACCAGAGTTGGGGTCTTATGTTGTCCGAACTTTGTGATCCGCCATTAATTTGTGTGAACGGCCATGACTTGGGCTCACCAGGATACAAACAAGCCTTGTAGCTCAATTACTTGGACCACCAAATGACAAGCAATGGATTATTGCATTGAAACACTTGAGCTGTTTCTAGAGGACAGGGTTTCTGGTGTTTTATTTGGATGTGCCATTGTGTACGAGGGTCCCAATCTCTCTTAAGTCGCAACCGTTTGATTCATGTGGCCATAGGTCAAAATAAGATTGAAATGATGGCATTGCCACATACGGAGGACCCAAAGATATTATATATATTGGCAATAGAAGACTCAATTGTGTTCCATTTTATATATTGGTTGTATGGGCTTGCACCAACCAAGACTTGCCTGGCCAGCCCTGTGAAATGTCTTAAGGGCTCTTTTTTCAACTCCGATTACTCTTCTAAGTCGATATGGACCTTGGCCCTGCTTAGCATGGTTGGCAACAATGTTGAAGTCTTCAAGAAGGTTCAACTTGGATCGAGCTATCAACGAACCACATTGACTTGCTTAACTAGCGGTCTTGATCATATTCGGACCATGACCTGCACCGTTCTTCCTTCCTTTCCTTTTTTTTTTCCTCGTTGATTTTAGAGGATTTAACCAGAAAAAATACTTCGCACGTGTGATGCAATCAAACATTTTAGAAGGTGGTGCACCAATTAGAGCAATTGGGGTGAATTTTCATTTTTTTTTTACCTATTTGGCACGTCGTCAGCGCCGACCTTATTTACACTGCATAAGGTCTGTGCTGACCCTGTCCGTGAACCCTATTAGGGCTCGAAACCCTGTTTCTTCTCATTCTTTTCTTTTCTCTTCCCGCAAACCGCTGAGACCGACCTTGGACGAGTGCTTCTGCGTGATAGCTGCCATTTCCACTTGCACCAGGCTTCAAACTTCCTCCTCAATTGCATCTCTTTTCTCTCGATCGATTTTTCCATCGTTTGTTTTTTCCATCTTGACTGCAGAGGTATCTATCTCCTTCCATTTTTGAATCTTTCTCTATGTTTTTGTATTTTCCTTCCTTTTGGTTCTCCAGCCATCTCGCATATGATATCGAAGTGCATGGTACATGGGCTTCAACGTTGTTGTGAGATTTGTAGATTGTTCATTTGAATGGAGTAGGGTTCGTAGGATTCCGAATTTGGGGTTTTTTGAGTTGAGAAGGACGATAGTTCCGGAGCAGTTATCGTCTTTGGCAGTTAGAATGAATTTGTTCTTCTTGCTCATTTCTCTTTTTGGTTAAATGGATTGAATTGATTTTGGTCCCAAAACTTTGAGACGACAGATTTATTCTGTTTTTTGGTGTTCAGTTGGATCTGTAATTAAATTAAGATTATGGTTTGATTAATTTCCGTTTATTTGATTGGTTTTTTTTGTTTGTTGCCAAAACCTGCCTCATTGATGCAGCCCAAATGCATGAGATCCATATGGAAAATATGTCTTAGTAAAGGGACCCAAAACTAGGCTATTTCGTGTTCCAAAAATTGTCACTAGTTTCTTTATGAAACCACATTTTAGTTGAACCAGGTCTGAAAATGTTATTTGGGAACCACCATTGGATCAATAATGGAACCATTTTTCATCGGACTATTTATCAAAGGAATGGTTCATATACAAAGATGAAGATTATAAAATAAAATTATTAGGATAATTTAACTAGAATGATATTGGTCTCGTACTTTACTAACAGAGAAAAATCCATGCCGAGCACGGGCAAGCAACCAACTAAATTTGTAATACGAATATTGTAAAGAATAAAAATTGGAGATTTGCCAATTTTTTAGTGAATATTTTTTTATACAATGCAATTAATAAATAAAATTAACAATATTAACAAATGTAGTTGGTTGCAAATAACCGATAATACATCCTATACTTCTTTGCGAAATCAACAATTTACCCTTCATGAACTTTAATTATTGTGGTGTTAGACAAAGTTGTTTATCTCTTACTTCAAGTGGGCGTAATCTACCTCTAATATTGGATTGTTATGAAATGTACAATTTTTAGTGTTCACTATTCCATATAAGCATGAAATACTTCAGTTTTCATTATTTCCGTCTTATGAACATTTTTTATGTATGCTTGCCTTTTTATATATGTTTGCCTTCATTACATTCCATGTTATCAAGTTTAATTTGGATGTACACAGATGTCTAAAGAGAATAGAAGCAAGAACGAATTGCCCCGCAACGAGGCTAGTACCTCAAATGCACAACCAGCTCAACTTTTGTGCTAGCAAGAGCATCACATTTCCGCCGCTATCGAACGCGGTTTGGTATACTATCTTCCACACAACCACTAATCAATTGAACTTCCTTTTGATCTATGGTTAACGTTATTTAGACTGTCATTTTTCGCAGGGGTGGTTATATTTGAATGCTTTATCCTAACATCCATCCACTTCCGATCTTGCCGCTTGACTTGCAGTGAATCTCCCCCTACATATGTTGTGCTATATGTGCTCATGGATATTGATCCTAATGTAACTTGTAATTGAAGTGGTTATGTTGTGGATGTTGTCAATTTGTATCTTTAAACTTAAGAGATGTGCAGGCAATTTAAATATATGTATATGGGATGTTGATGGATTAATTGAATGTCAATTAAATGTATGAAATGTTTTTGTTTGTATTTAAATTCATAAATGTTGTATTTGAAGCACATATGGGGCTTTTGATGTAAATGTATTGGTCTCTTCCTTAGGATTTTTTTTTCAAATTTATATAACATCATCACCGGCGCTGCTGTATGATTAATTTTAGATTGCTAGGATCATCACCGACCCTGACTTAGAATTTTTTCCAACGAATGCCTAAAAAAAGTGGTAAAAAAAATATATATATGAAACCTGCGTCGGTAATGACCTTATTTTACACTCGGTTATCACCAACCCTGACTTAGAACTTTTTCCCGAAAACGCTTAGAAAAGTTACAACGTTTGGTCAAAAAAATAGGGAAGTCTGCGTCGGTGATGACCTTATTTTACACTGTCAGGGTTATCACCGACCCTGACTTAGAATTTTTTCCCCGAGAATGCCTGGAAAAGTTACAACTTTTAATGTAAATAAGGTCGACGCCGACCATGTGCCAAATAGGTAAAAAAATTGAAAATTCAACCTAATTGCTCTAATTGGTGCACCACCATCTAAAGTGTTTGATTGCGTCACACATGTACATTAAGTGTTTTTTCCGATTAAATCCTCTTGATTCTATTAAAATCCCAAAAAAGAGTGTCTCCTGCCACAATAGTGAGGGATGAATGTACTTGAGTATTTGATGAGGAATGGATGCATATATATATATATATATATATATATATATATATATATATATAGGGGCCAGCTCTCCTAAGCTGAAGCTTAGGATAAGGTAAGCTGAAATAAGCTCAATTGTGTGGTGGAGCCCACTTAGGGACCCATATGGGGATGGGGGGTGGGGGGGAATTTCAAGGACTCCCTAGGACCCTCCTTCCTATAAAAAATCAGCCACAACCGTGGTTTCTATCATCTCCATCTAAGCCCCAAAAGCTTAATGGTCAATGGTCTATTCGGATCGGTGCATAGTCAATCCAACGGTCTAGTAAATTTGGATCTGACCAAAAGTGGGTGGGCATGTGCAATTTAGGGGGGTTGTGTGTTTGGTCCATTTGGATGGACCAAGGATGGGCCCCAAAAGCGTTAGCTTACGGAATCTTATCCTAAGCTTAAGCTTAGGAGAGCCTTGCTCATATATATATATATATATATATATATATATATATATGAAAGTCTCTCGTGCTCCTGTCTACTACCAGATTGAGGGTCCCCCTCTGCCCCCTCACCTTATCAATCTAATAATATTCTGTCTATAGATCCAACCCCAAACTCCCTCTCTTTCTCCACTCCACCACCCCCCATCCACAAAAACTCCCAAAACCCAAAGATCAGAGGAAAAAAAAAGAAGTATGAAATCCATCCTCCTATTCTTCTCCCTCCTACTACTCTCCCCAGCCCTTCTCACCCAAATCCAATCATCTGCGGTAGGTAATCAATTTATATATATATAGATTCTTCATCTTCTTTCACTCTTTCTTGATCTTGACCGTCTATTCTATTGTCAATTTTTTTTGTTAGGTGGGTGGTGATGATTACAGCTGCGTTTACACGGTGTACATAAGAACTGGGTCCATCTTCAAAGGTGGGACAGACTCCATCATCAGCCTCACACTCAACGACGACAGAGGAGGGGCGGTCCAGATCTCCAATCTGGAGGCATGGGGAGGCCTCATGGGCGCCGGCCACGACTACTTCGAGAGGGGCAATCTCGACATTTTCAGCGGCCGTGTACCTTGCCTGGGTGCACCCATCTGCGCCGTGAACCTGACCTCGGACGGGTCCGGTCCGCACCATGGCTGGTACTGCAACTACGTCGAGGTCACCACCACGGGTCCGCACGTGCCGTGCAGGCAGCAGCTCTTCACAGTGGAGCAGTGGCTCGCACGCGACGCACCTCCCTATAAGCTCACTGCCATCCGAGACAAGTGTGGTGTTGCTGGTGTTCAAGATCACCAACAAAAGAATGCCTATGATTCCACCATCTGAATCTCATCTGGGTAAAAATTACTATCTATATGTATCTAATGCATGTTAGAGAGAGAGAGAGAGAGACTTTTATGTGTGGGTGTGGAACTGTGGATGAATAATTATGTGGTGGGGGTACATGAGCCACTGATTTTTATTTTATATATATCTATGTGAGTATGTTAGTGAGTCATTTTGGGGTCATGGTTTTGTGATTATTTGGGGATGAGAGATGGGGTTTTGCAATGGCAGAAGTGAGAACCTCTTTTGGTTTGACTGGGGATTGAAACAAAAAGATACAATGGCCTGGGGCTGCTGGCAAGTGGTCGGCAGGGGTTGGTTGTCTTTATCCTCATGAATGGTCATAAAGTCCATTTAATGACCCATAGTCAATTTACTTGCCTACCCCTGCCCCTGGCATTGACTTCTGTAAAATAATAATAATATTATTATTATTATAATCATCATCATCATCATCATCATCATCATCATGTTGATGTTGTTTAGTAATCTTAGTTTGATGGTGCTATAATTGTGATTAGGAGTTTTGGAGAATGAGATGGGTGGAGTCTGTAAAAGTGGTTTTAACCTCATGATTAAATTAATAGATGACATGATTACTTACCGGAGACTCTGCATTACATATATTGGATACTGCCAGTGGGTCATGTGGAAAATTGCAAACCCATGATGGATTTATGTGGTTCAATGGTGGGACTACATTTAGGGATGAAGAAAAGTCTCTTTGGGTTCACTCTTAGATTTGGGGCATGTTTTTGTATACGTGGTTTTCCCTGAAATAAGTAAGTGTAAAAAGTAAAAATTGTTTTTCATGCTATAGTAAATTTCGTTTTCGGTTTAGCTGCTTTTTTTGCCCTTTGGAAAAGGAAAAAGATCAGAGCTGTCTGTGATTCACGGAAAACTGGTTCCTGTTGGGGGGTGGAATTTGACTTGGTGTTTTCCTCAGAGCCAGGAGCATTCAGAAGTTGGATGACCCTGATTAATTTCAAAATACCATAATCCAAAACTTGGTCCCTGGCGCCACTGGACGAATCCGATTAACCCAAATCACATGACAAATCCAACGGCTTACATTTACTGTATATCCATCTAATGGTGGACACCAATACAGTGGTGTGGAAAATCTATTAGAACATTGAATTGTAAGCATAAACACTACAGTCAGTTACCATGCATCTACACCCCAAGATTCTGCTGCATATTGTGATAATAGAGCCAGATCTGTTGTTGAATAATCTCCCTCGTTCACGAGGCCGTAATCAACTTTGCTATCACGAAGCCATTGGTTGTGAATGGGTTCAAAAGATAAAAGTATATGCTGATGGAATATCTTATGGGCATCTTTTCTTGTCCCCTAAGTTCAATCACTAATTTTTTTTTTTTTTTCTGTGTTGTTGCTCTATGCAATGAAGAAATATGCCAAAAACAACTTTCTTTAATAGGGTTAGATCAAGAAATCTACATGAAACAATTTCTGTTGCTTTGATTGGAGTTTGGAGGACTGATCAAGAGTAGGTATTGTTTGGTTATAAATTCATCTAGGTGGGGGGATGCTGTCATGGAAACAGAACCTCTGTTGCTTTGACACTGTTGAAACTGGAGTATATGGCCTGATGTTGATGTTGTGACAATCAATCCGGTACATTAGACCTGGGTTTTATGATTATAAAGTTGTGGTTATTAAGGGAGCAACTTGGGTTGGCCAATTTTTGATAATCAGGTCCGAGTTCAAGTCCATTTGGGTATATTCCTGAATATCCATGTGCTTGACTGATATGTATTATCATAACATTTATTTAGCACCTGGCTAGCTTGATCTTCTACCCCTGCTAATATTGACTACACTAATATTACCAACAAAAGTATGAGGTGCCTTCCACATGAGAGAAAACAAGGACAAGATTTTTCATTAAAAATTGTATTTTCAATTTTCTGATCCTGGTCAAACATGGCTGGGAAATGCTTTTATTTTATTTTATAAGGCTTTCCTCTCCCTATTGCCCTGTCTGCAAACATCTACCAGACAACTATAGTCCTGCTATTTTCTTTTTTAGACTTCTAGTCCATTGTTAGTTTGTTAAAGTCATAAATAAATATAACAGGAGAGATATATGGATCAAAACAAGTTCATGTGGTGGTGATGTACAGTATAGAAATATAGGAGGTAAACACACTACATACATACTTAAGTACATACATTAATAATGCAAAAAAAAAAAAAAAAAAAAAAGGTCCTATGATATCTCTCTGTCATTTCTTTAATGCCACTACTAAGATCTTTTCTGTATATCTAGCAAGTAATGTTAGACCACAAATGAATGGTCATGCTTTCATTTGGAAAGGAAGAAATTCACATATTTTGCTCTTACGTTTCTCTGCAATTTGTGTGGGATGAATTAGCCTTCCAATTTTCTTCTGATGCCTAGGTACTGAAATATTTGACTGAGGTCTCTAGCAAATCCTGATTTGTGCAGTCAATGATATCGCGGACTCTTGAACCATTCTTGTAGATCTTGAAAGCTGGCACCACGCTTACACCCTCCGACTTTACCACATAGGGGTTGTCTTCAATGTCCACCTAGATACAGAAAAATCATTAGATAATTAAATACTCATTTAGTAAATAAATAGTGCTTAGGTTCACCAGTGATTATTAATCATTCGTCTAATACACTGCAGGTTAACTAAATCAGTCAGTAACATGATACTAAAATGTAAGGGGAGACAAGAAAATCTTAAATAAAGGATTGAGGTGTTTGATGATAGATTTTAGAGGTACATGAGTTCATGTGTTGAACTCAGAAAGCAAGACTCCAAGTATTGTGGTGTGGTGAGAGAGAGAGAGAGAGAGAGAGAGAGAGAGAGAGAGAGAGATGGGTTTAAGCCACTACCTGGGATGAGATGATTAAGAAGAAGAAGAAGATGAAGAAGAAAACTCAGCCAAGTTGGGTATGAACTGAATTCATCATGTTTAAAACACTGCAGATGGGATTTGACTTTCATAACAATGATGCTAAAATGTGAGTGGTAATCTGGGAAATGCCACCCTGTTAAGTCATAGGTTCAACCTTATATTGATTACTGATGACTATAGAGGCTGCATATGATATGAACAAATATCTTTATCACTGCTTAATGCTCCTAACTTCAGAGAAGTTTGTTCCTGGGACATTTCCCAGATCCATACCAACCAATTGGAGGACCTTCATGATCCACTAAGTTCACCAAAATCACATCAACTAGGTGTTAAATTAAGTAACTTTGTCGTTGCTTTTCATGGTCATTTTGGTTGAAACAGGGGCCATCTCATATTAATAAATGGTTTAATATTACCAATTCATTTACTTAATTAAATAAACAGATGCATTCCTTTTAACAGAAAACCATTTCTTCAAAGCAGCTTTTGTTACCCTATGATTAAAATAGCAAATAACTCTACCTTTTCTTTCCTTGGTTTGAGTTTGTCTCCTAATTTAGGTACATGTATGTGTGTGTCTTTAAACATAACACTACATGCAGTGGTATGAAAAACCATGCATAAGCTACGGTTACAAATATGGTTGAAATCTCGAAGGGTCTCCTTGTTTTATGTAATTGAATTACTAGAGTTCTAAGAATTAGTCTTTCTATGAGTGGTTAAAAATGAAGAATTAAATGTGAATATTCGTAAAATGACCATCCAATAACCCTTCTTTTAATGGAAATTAAATTTTAAATCAAGGATGAGAAATGAATAATCAGCCAAGTAATTCAAGTTCTAGAAAAGTTAAGATTAAGATCTCATCTACATCGCTATCTTATATCTTTCACTCTCTACCTCATATTTTTCACTGCTCACCTCTTTAATAATCCATGGTGAAGCTCATTTGGCCATGAATTTTTATGTATTTAGTTTCCTATGCATGCTAAGCAAACAAACATGCCCTAACTACAATCTTAGTGATGCAAACCTTGAGGAAATTGATAGAGGGGTATCTCTTGCTGAGTTGCTGGGTAAAAGACAATATGTGCTTTGTAACATCACTCCACTTGTTGCAGAACAGAACCACCGTCATCCCTGTGAGAGACCCATCACAAAATTTCATATGTTACAAGAGAAGGGAAAAGAGGAGTCTTGCTCACAGAACAACAATAGCAGCCACAACAACAACAATAATGTGGGCCTACTTTCTAATTTTCTGTTAAAATATTTTGAGCGGTTCGGATTTCCGATAGAGGAGTAAAACATAAAGTTGTACTCTTTTTCCACAGATTTCTTCAAGTCAAACATGAGAGGATCCAAACTAAGAATAAAAAGAAATAAAGTTACCTGGGGCTGTTACAAAATGTCTGAATCGGTCGTTGCTGGTAACAATGACTACATCACCCCCAAACTTCATGTCCTTGACGTCTTCCCCTAATTGCTTCTTGAGCTGGACCTGGGCTTCGAACAAGGACCGGCCCACTTCTTCATCCCCTGGTGTTTCTCTTATCAAGGCCTCGTAGTCCTGTATTGAAGCCTCCCACCTTTCCAACTGTTCACAAAAACATGCAACAAATGACATATTTACTTTACTACTGACTGTCTTCCTATCTTTCTTTTTCTTTCTTACTGGTATGGGCCTTCTAAAGTACAAATGTAAATGACTCTTCTTTCCTTCCTACTACCTTGGCATTGCAATGGGCTGTCCGTAGGCGGGCCTTGCTGTAAGATGGCCGGACATTGAGAGCAGAGGTGCAGTCTTCAATGGCCTTTTCCCATTGGCCCAGCTTGGATCTGCAGGCTGCTCGGTTGCACAGAAGCACCGAGTTCTGTGGGTCGTGCTGTAGGCCTTCTCCATAAGCGGCGCATGCCTCTCTGAACTTGGAGGCCTTGAAGAGCTCGTTTCCATTGGACCGGGCCAAGGCCACTCCTCGACACCTCCTCACCACTACCCCCATCTCTTTGTTGCTTGGATCGAGCCGGGCCGCTTGCTGGGCCTCTGCTACAGCATCGTCAAACCTTTCAAATCAATATCACCAAAATAGACAGATCATCAGTGTTCGGCTCGGCCCAACAAAAGACGGGTCATATTGAGAATACAGCAGTATATAGGAATGGGATTAGTTAGTCTTTGGCATAATATAGCATAATGCTGATGCGACATAAAATTTTACTAATATTAACCTGCCAGCAGCTACATCCACCTGGGCTCGGATGAGCAGTTGATAGGCATGTCTAGCCACACCAAAGAACTTGGTAGATGCGTCAGCGTCGAATGCAGGTGCACCGGATAAAGCTGCGTCAGCCTCTTGGTGCCTATGGAGCTTCAGAAGAGCCTCTGCTTGCAGAGCAAACACCTTTCCAAGTCCCCAAAAACCAAACAAAACACCAAGTAAGAGAACAAGAAGATCATTATTTCCATGATCAAAATGTTGGACCTTATTCCAGAGCATGGCCCACATGACCACACACAAAATTTGTGTGCTCTACTTGGCTACCAACTCAATTTAAGCTTTCCATATTAGATTAGATCTCTCATGTATAAAGAAAGAGTTTTCAAGAATTACACTCCTCTGAAATCGGTGATTATCCCATTGTTTGATCACGCATGAAGGATAAGAGGAGTATAGTAAATATTAAATTCTCTCCGCTAATCAAAACTTTGAGGTATTAGTAAAGGCGGTGAAAATACTTTTAAACACTCCCCTTCAGGTGGAAACCGATCAGCGTACTTTTGACAACACACAAATTTCGGTGTCGAGTAATTCCTCCTCGGATTCAAACTCACAACAGGATACTAACCAATCCTACAAGGACCGAGGCAGCGGAAATACTTTTGAACAGTAAATCCCCAATGAGAAGATAGCTGATTGGTCGAGGGATTTACGGAGTTTAAGAATTCGTGGTGGAACCAGGTACACAAAATATGAGAGGAGAGCAGACCTGTGGAGCGGAGTCAGCACCGGCAGAAACAGCGCACCTGGCTTCTTTGAGCATGGTGTGCCAGTCTCTGAGCTTCCGTGCTTCATTGCATTTACAGAGATGAGTTTGAACAACACGCACTTTCTCGATCTCTTTGACGTTGGCTTCGTCTCCTGATAGTTTGTAGTGTTTTTGTGCTTTCTCTGCATCTCCCAGTCTGAAGATTTTGAATTTAGACCAAACAGGATTTCATATTAATTCGAAAGAAACATTGTTGTTTTTTTTTTCTCTTTTGACAAAGTCAAGTTGAAATAGCCTATTCAGTTGATGAACAAACAGAATACAATGAAACCAGCTAAAGTTAAAAAGAAGATTTCTTTATAATTTTTTTTTTTTAACTCATGGGATTATAGAGATTCAGTGAAACAGAGATCATCTACAGACTACATATGTAGTAAAAAGCAATGATAGAAAAAAAGAAAGTAAAAAGGAGTCCTTCTGTTTTAATGTTAAAAGAAAACAAAAATGAGATTTCAATTGGATTCTGTTGAACAGCTTATTAAATGTTTATCTGTTGAACAATTGAACAGATGATCAATGAGTTTTCATTTTATAGAATCTTCCTCAATATGAAAAATACATATCTATGGTTGAAACAGATGTATGCTAAGAACAGAGAAATGTTCTACCAAAAAAAGGAACAGAGAAATGAAAGAAAGATCAGATAGATTCTCATAGTACAATCATCAATGAAGTACTAAAACAAGCTTCTCCTAAATCCAAAATCCAGGAAAAGTAGTATACTTTCTTCTCATAAAAAAATGTATGGCTCTGAGGATCACATACAAAACAAAAACTAAGAAAATAGCACTTGGGTTTTTCACATTCTTTCTTCCCTTACCTGTGATAAAGACTACCCAACCGATGGTGAGCCCTGGTGTAAGAAGGCTCAAGTCTAACAGCCTCACTGCACTCTTCTATTGCCTCCAAAAGCCGACCCAACCCTGTAAGCGCAGCGCTCTTGTTACTCCTATATGATGCTTTATCTGGGTCCATTGCTATTGCTCGATCATACAATGCCAATGCCTCTGCAAACCTCCCCTTTTTATACTCCTCATTGCCCATCACTTTCAACTCCTCTGGTTCCAATCTCTTGGACAGAGCCCGACACAACACCCCTGCTCCTGCTTCTTTCTCAACTGGCTTCCTCACTATATTCCCCATCACCCCATTACGGTTAACCCCTTTCGCATTCTCCTTCTCCCTTGCAGTCATTGGGAGATGATCAACATTGTTTGAATTGGGTTGGTTTCCGGGTTGGCGTATGTTACCCAAATGGCCAAAAACCATCATGTTACTGGAAGTTGCTCGAACCAGAGTCCCATTCACCTTGGAACGATAATCTGGAATGTAACTATCTAGCTCTCCAGAGAATGTAATTTCCTTTTGCACCCGCCCTGTTGCAGTCTTCGTTTGGCCACCCACGTTTGATGCAGGGACTATGGCATTGGAAGGTCTTCTCCCTACTACTCTGTTTTGGACATGAGCAGGGGCTGTTGTAGAGTATTTGATGTTGGATTTTTCAGTTTGTTTCGTCGTCGTCGCCGTTGTCCCTGTCAGAGGTTCTTCTGATGAATTTGTAGATTTGAGGAAACCGGCCTTATCAATATTTTTACCTATTCTTCTTCTTGAGTTGGAGGAGGTGTCTTTGAGGCTTTCATTGGGATCAATGGAGGGGATTGAACCAGAAGAAGCTGTTCTTCTAAACCAGAAGTTTCGATGTCGAAAGACACCATTGTAGAACCCCAACACCCCACAATTTGTTGGCTTCTTCGGAGACTCGCATCCCTCCATTTCAATTCTCTTATCAACAAACAGAACACTCCTCTGTTATATCAAATTGAAAGAGGAAGAAAAACAGGGTCTTCTTCCATGCAAAGACATGAACAGAAAACATTAGGACAGAGCATAAAAGATGGAAGTAAAGCCCATGAATCTGGTCTCTCTATCCATTGGAAGATTCAGGATGGTGGGTGGAAGACTAACAAGTAGAGAAAAAGACCCGTCTTTCTAATAAATAAAAAGGAAAGGAGAAGGTGTGGTTTGCTTGTATGGGAAGATGGATTACAGGCCTAATACCCAGGAGAAAGTGTCTTCTTTTTCTATTATTATTATGTCACAGTCACATCCTCCTCCTAGAGTGGCTGCCAAGAAACCATCTTTTTCCTCTACCCTTCTTTTTCTTGCTCCTTTGAAGGAGTTGCAATGGAGAGAGAGAGAGAGAGAGGGGTTCTCTGCTTCTTTCTCTGTTTATGTTTATTTTTGGTTTTGTTAAGAGAAGAGAAACGGGAGATCCGGGAATGGAGAAACTTTGGAGAATTCTTGATCTCTTAAAATTTAGAAAGAAGTTTTTGTATATATCCCCTTTTAAGGCTTATAGAACTTGTAAATAGCCACATATCGATTAAGTATTTACTAAATAAATCCATTCTTTTTCATTTTAATATCTTCCGTGTCTTTAAACTCGGTAGTCCTAATAAAAATAGGCAATCAATATAAGGTTTCTGTTGAGACTTTATAAAAATGATGACCTGCCCTTAATACAATTATTTTATCCTAAGTCCGGACGGTGTCTCTCTCAATATCTCTTTCATGCACATGAAGTCAAATCATAATATCATATATTTTAAGACTTTTATCAATCCAATGGTGGGTCGTTCAAGGATTGGGTCAATTTTAAGCAAAAATGCTAATTGTCATTATAATTGGTTTGGATTTAAGAAATGAGCTTCTATTAACTAAAAAAGGAATTTATGTAGCGCCACTCTCTCTCACTAAATGGATTGTAGTAACCATTAGTATTATAGGTTTTAGAGAACTCTTGCAAGGTTATTGATTTGGAGAATGAAGGTATATTAAAATGAAAAAGAAAAAAGAGAAAAAAAAAACAGAGTTGTATCACTAAATACTGAAAACACAGGGTCCCATTTATAAATCATAGAAACGATAGCGTGGTAAAAAAAAAAAAAAAAAAACCTCAATTAGAAAATGGGTCTTTTGTCTTTTCATTTTCCCTTTTGTTCTGGTCATTTTCATCCCTAGATTTTTTTTTTTGTGTGTTGGGTTGCTGATTTGGGCATTTGTGGCTCTATTTTGATTTTGTCTATTGACAGCTAATTGAGGTATGGGGGTGTGCGATTGTCTCGTAGGTCCGATCGTCTTCCCATGTAAAAGATCCAGCTGGAGAGATTCTTAGGTCTTTTGATTTTTTAATTTCTTCTTTCCCTTTTCAGTTGAGCATGTTATAGTTGATTGAGAAATAACTCAAAAAAAAGAGTCAGTTGTCACTTTTTTTTTTACATTTCATGATGAGTGGGCAAGGATTGGAAGATGTGGAGATGGGCCCCACACGATTTTCCAGATCAGAAGTCAGATGAAGATGATTTCCACACAACAACTTCTAGAACTTTTAAACTTTGTTAGACTAGGTTGGTGAATGTTACCAAGTCGAGTAAGTGACTCTTCTGATCTAGACACAACAGCCTGTTTAGACTTGCTCTGTTTAGTCATGTGAACAAGCTTTTAAGTCAGTCAAGATTAGTTATAAATGCTGCCAGAGGTTGGGAATATGACCCATTGTTTTTTCAACCCTTCTATATGGACAAACTTTTTGGCATGAATTTGTGACAAACTCCCATGTGGCACAATCCTAGAGGTGCTTTTTCCCCCTCTCTCAAAAGTTGCACCTCTAAGATTGTGCTACATGAGAGTTTGTCACAAATTCATGCCAAAAAGTTTGTCCATTTAGACTTTTTGTTGTTTTTTTCATTTTATTTTTTCATTTTATGAAGTGGTATATGTAACATCGAGCAAACCCATGCCTTACGTGACTCCACCGATTCCTAGATGGGTCATTGACTTATTATTCCATGTTATCATAATTTTCTTGGTTGTTTTTGGTGATGATTCATCGCGTCGACGTCTGATTCCAAGCAATCCCTATCCATTGAATGAGTTAAAATTGAAGGGGTAAAGTTGAGAGTGATAGGCTGATCAAGTTAGACCGGATTATATGAGGTCGGATCTCATGAAAAACCCCATTAGGACCCTCATCAGGCCCACTTAATAGAACATGGACTGCCAAAATAATGCAGCCTAGCTAGTAGCTATACTTTCTCTTGTCAAATTTCATTCACTAGTTGTTAGATTGATGACATGAAAAAAAATTCATACTGAGAATAAACTAGTTGTTAGATTGATAACATGATTGAATAGTGGTTCAAATTCCAGTAGTTTGAGGATCTCATTAACATTTTCACCTTATAACCTTCACTTGAAAGTGCTAATCTCCCTTGTGAAATATAAGGAATTCAATTCAAAGTAGGCAACCAGGGTTAATAGAAAGATTTCACAATGACTGACTGATTACCTAGGTTCATCTATGCAATCAATAATCTACATCAATAGAAATTATTAAAGTACTTCACAAAAATGCCATTTGAGAAATGTAACACATATAGCAGGAAATCCATTGGCAGAAGGCATTACTGAACACATTAAGGTTCCAACAGCTTGATCTATCACGATTAGGGTGTTCAACTCCTCTGATTTCTAACAAAAATAAAAAATCATCTTATTATTTTAAGGTCAACCAAGTCATTAAGTCAAAAGCTTAACACCTTGCTGTCCGGGGTTCAAATCCTGGGTATGCCACCTCTTCCCACGTGTGCGAGTTCCTTCCTACTTGTGTAGACCTTCTTCCCGTGTGTGTGCGGACGACTCTCTTGGGTGGAACAAAAAAGGGCCAAAAACCTAACTATCTGGTCAAGTTGTAGCCTCTAAATTCATAAATATGAAGTTTCTACAAGAACGAACCCCTTAAATACTTGCATTGGTTAGAACAACTGAATAAGTTCCTGATTCGAAATTTAAGAAGACGCAATTGAATCAAGGCTTCTAACTAGGATGATCTGCTAGGTCAAAACTCATCACCAAGTGCGGTCCTGTTGAAGCATGGTCTTGCAAAGTGGCCGCTCCCAGGTTTCAAGCCCACGTTACCACGCATGACACCGGAGACTTTTGCTGGTGCACTAAATCAATTACCCTTATGATCAACTGGGTATAAACATAAAAAGGCCGAGATTCTAAGAACCAGTCCCCTACATGTTTGGATTAAAAAAAAAAAAAAAAGAGTGAAAATGGAAAATAAAAGTTTACTAGAAGAACTGATATAAAGACTCGACCTAGCTTCCATGACTTGGTCATTCGACTGGGTCGAATCTACTCTGATGAGTTCATAGTTGACTAGCTGGGTTTTCAAATCGTGCCAAAATAAGTTGCAAAAACAAACAGGTGAGATTTGCCATTGAGTTGAAAAAGAAAATGGGTCCTATTATCAATGGATTCTTTCTTTTAAAACCAGCTTGTTATTACTATAGTTTGTGAAGTTTGAAAAGTCAGGATTTGTTGGTCTTTGAGAATCTGATTTCCTCCCACCATATCAAGCAAATTTATTAGTTGTAGTAGCCCACTTATGCTGTGACATGGGACCCACAATCCCATCAGACTTGCTAATATGCAACATGTGAGCCTCACCTTGCATGTGGTTATACCCTACAACAACTGAATAGCTGGACTCTCTTTTTGTACAAGTAAAATGAAAGAAAAGGAAGATCTTTCCTTATCTCTGCAGCTTCAACTTGATTGGATTTCAAGGCTTCATTCATCATCAATCAAAAGGAAGAAAAAAGAAAAATAAATAAATAAATAAAAAGCCCCATGTAAGGAACCATCCAATTCAAAACCAAAAAAAAACAGAGAGAGCAAATGGGCTTAGGCATATCTAGGCTTGTCATGTCAAAGGCCCATATCGGACCCAAGCTCGCCCGTTTAGTCAACTGGGCCGGCCTTTATATCGATTGTTTGGGCTTTCTAATTACTTGTTTGGATAAATAGTCACTAAATTGTATGTATTAATTATTCGGGTCACGCCGGGCTTCGGGCTTTCTATCATTCGACCCAAGCTCGGCCCTTGAGCCCCCCTACAAGCTAGGATCCAAAAGAGCAAGCACTGCAAGTGCTCTCTACGTAAAGTGGAAAAAGGCAGTCACGTGATCCAATGCTGAGTAACTTTGGGAGCACACGTGCACCTATCATCTCCTCCTTATGTGGAAATTCTATCTTCTTCTTCTTCTTCTAAGTTGTAAACAATATGATATGATATGATATGAAGTGGGAAATGATTATAGGGTTTTTATATAACTTGCAATGTGAGTTAGGTGTAGCCAAAGTCATGGAGCAGTTCCCCATGTGCTGGACCCACCTCATTGTGAAGTGGCCCCACATGCACTCAACCATCTGACCCGGAAGGAAAAGATTGCACCTTTATCGTCTGATGAAGAAAAGTCTAGTTTTAGATGATTCATTGTGGGCAAACTGAAGTGGACTTGTGGTATTAAGTGGTAAATGATTAAAGCTAAATTGATCCTCAAATATTCATAATACTCAAGCAATGTAGTAAGCCTTTAAAGTTAGACAAGTTTTAAATATATGGATGTAATTGGATTTGGATCCTTGGATCAAAACATACAAGGGTCCGGATCTGGATTTGAATCTCTCCCGGAACTGAAAAAGATTTTGTACATGCTTTATTTGGAATTAGAGACTTCGGATACTCTGATAATTCGATATCAACTTGTATTATCTGCCTTCATATGCTTTAAAATGAACCCCTAATTACATCCAACTAGGATCCACAACTCTCCATGGGTGTGCTCCTCAAGTCCCTTTCCATGTACGGGCAGTCGGTCACATACAGACCATAAATAGGGATTGACTTATATATTGAACCACTCCAGGCAATCCATTAGGTTGGAAGCTGGGCTGGGTGATCCATGGCTGTACAATCCAAGCATATTTGATTTCTGGGCTTAGTATTGATGGGTTAGACAAAGTAAGGCATGGAGAAAATTCAGGACCTGTCCATGCCCAGTAAGTTCGGTCATTGGGCCTAACATCGAGAGCTACTTTGATGCCCAGCCCATTTACATATTGGCCGAGCCCAGTTTTGTATTAGAGCATCTACTCATCGGGCTGATGCATGATGCACCACAAATAATATGCTTCATCACTTGTGATGTTAACTCGAGTTCTCAAATATTATAGCTGGTGCCTAAAAGGGCGGTGTTCTTAGCAACTTAGACCAGGTGAAGGACTGAATTCTCAATGGGCCTTGTCACTAAGAATCTGATCCCCAGGTCCAACACTTAACTGGGCCAAGAAAATGTCTCAAACCAAAATTTACGAGTTGGGTCCATCAATAATTGGTTAATGGGCCGATTAACGCTATTTCATTATTCGGGTATAAAAGAAAGGCTCAACACCCCAATCTTGTATTGAGCACAAGACTGATTGCAGACACAATAGACATGATCACATCCGTTACTGTGAAATTGAAAGAGGACCAGATTTTTACTCTGCCCCAACATCAGGGCCCATGCCTCAACTTTCCTATATATTGGGACCTCCAAGTAGGTAATTGGGTAAATGAGGACCATTGAAATTCTTTAACCAGGCCCCAGCCAATATTTTACTGAATATTATTGAAGCTGGGTTAGTCCTACAGAACTTGGACCAGAGCCCAGTCCATTCTGCATCTCTAGCACTACCATGTTATATGGTACAGCCAGAACTGGAATAAGCTGAGATTTTGTTTTAGCAAAGCTTGTTATAGGCCACCTGTTTAGCTATCAGCCTATCAGATAAAAAACTGAGACCCAGCTAGCGCGAGGAATGGGCTTCACCTCTCAGCCCAAATTACATCGGTCTCGGCCTGAATGCTAAGACCTTTGTTACATTACATGAGTGGTACAGTATGTAGGCCTAACCTAGGTACCCGGGATCGACCCCCTGTCGTCTGTGAGAACTGAAATGCCTATACCACTGAGCTATTATGTGTTAACCCCTGCTCTCCTAATTAGAGAAGCTTGATGATCGATTAGGCCTTATTCCAACAAATGGGCATAAGATCTAAGCTAGCTCGAGTATAAGTGAGTCTCTCATGGATCAATTCTGTATCCACATTTTAGTCCCATGAACAATGTTTCTCATGAATAAACTCTCTCTGTGTGTGTAAAATGATAAATAAGTAATAAATAAATAATGCACTAAGCCTGAATAACATCAGCAGGATATTTGATATTTGTGGGACAAGCTTTTAATTTTGACACTGTAAGTCTTGCAGCCGGTTAAGGATATAATAGTGTGCGTGAGTGCGTGAGTTAGAAGCTCGATGCAAGGGAAAAACACCTTTTTTTTTTCTAATAAGATCAGTTCTTTGTACTTTTTTTTTTTTTTTGGGTAAGATCAGTTCTATGAACCTGTGGCTCAATTCTTACCTCAATGGTGATGGGAAAAACCTTCTCGTGAATCTTATGAATCTCACGGTACATCTGAAACGGAAGCTTATGCACATCATCTGGCTTATCCAACATTTCTAAGGAGAGAAAGAGCATATACCATAACCCATCAAACAAAGCAGAATTTTTCTTGATGAATCAGTTATCGTGAGACCCCAGCCAAGGAGGTTGGGCCCCATGAGAGAGCCCGCACATGCGGAAAAAGGTGGCATATCCAAGATTCAAACCCTGAATAGCGACGTGAAAATGACGCTCCTTATCACTTGTGTAAAGAGCCGGTCTCACAAGACTATCATATTTAAAATGCAAATACCACACTTTTTTCTCGACCTAGAAGTCAATCTTTCGAAAGGACAAAATCATGTTTTTGGATCATTATCAAGTAGAAATCGTTGATTTAAACGTTTTGTAATATATGTGTGTAAAAAGAGGAAGGGTTTGGTCCAAGGTATTTCACATGCTCTGACTTTTTGATAAAACATTTTAAGTGGGGGGCATACCCTCACCACTGTCTGGTCTTTTGATGAAATACAAGTCCTTGTTATAGATGACTGGTGCTACTGTCAACAACGCCTGGCACATTAGTGGTCCATAAAATATAAAGATTGCAAGTTGCAAGCATAGAATTAATTTTCACATAAGAAACTGTTCTTGTATGGTTTTCTCTGCAAAGAAAGTACAATTTTTTATTCACCTAAGAAGATACCTCTCCGAGATTGACTCAAAGATAGAGAATTTAGGAAGGTAATTATTGTAAATCAGTTCTTCCTAATCAACATCAACATATAAATGAGATACTCCCTGAAAAGAGTGTACGGCAATTTTCATGCCAACTTTCGAACTGCCTCTCTACGCTCCCACCCATTAAACACATTTTCGATTGTTGTTTGTGATGTGCATTGAATTCAAGAACTTCGCTTTCGTTTTCGAGTTTTTGGAGCCTCAAAGATAACGACTAACAATGATTTACTTGTGCTAATTTTTTGAGCTTCTCTAATCTCTAATAAATGTACAGTTCTTCCCATTTTCCCTCCACTCATCTTTGGCAAGAATGTCCCTTTAAGAACTAGTTCCTTGGTCAAGAAAACTTTACCGACAATTAAAAACATACTACTGCTAATTCTCTCAAAGAGAATCTTCCTCCCCTTCATTTAATGGTTTGGGTTCTGATGCATTAATTCTCATGATGAAGAGCATAATACCCATCAAATTGTCGTTCGATCCAAATGCTGTATCACAGATAAGTGGTGAATTAAGGCTTCATTGGATATTGATTATTGGCTGTGCTGCACTCAATTTATCCATAGAACTCAAATCACATATAACTTAGGTTACTTGTCTTCGATTATGAAAAAAGGAAGTTTAATCAAATAACTGTCACTTGTGGACAATTCAAGTAATCTTACATAGATCAAACCATTCAAGTTATCTTACATAAATCAACCATCATATTCATGCGTAAATCAAGCTACTTGAAAATTAAGAAAAAAAGTATACTGTCAAGCCATAAAGTCCACCACATCAATCATGACTCAATATCCATTAAAGCGCGACTAATCTTTCGGCTTAAATGGTTAAACATGGGCATGAACTCTCTGCTGCTCAATTCAACATTTCCGGCTGTCGCTCCGGCGAAAAAACGTTTTTGAATTGATTCAGACTAGGCAACAACAGGGAGGGAGGGAGGAAATCCAACAACAGTATCAACAACTTCAATTGAATAAGATTTCAATTGGGTGGTAAGTTAGGTAAGCAAGGATTAAGAATTTTCAACATTGATCGTTACCTGTGCTGGCCCACATTGGCGCATGATCACCACTCCAACAAGAAAATGTGCTATTTCATGGACAGGAATCAGTGGAGAAGCTTATCTCCTTTTCATTAATTAAAACTTAGATGTTTCTGGTAGCGTGTTCTTTCAACTTGGGAACTAACTAGATAACCCACCCAGGATTCATAACCCAAATAAATGAATATCTTTTCCAAGTGTGACATGTATCACACGTATTAATTTGGGCAAAATACACTTACAAGCAATAGGACTCCCTCCCTCAATATTCATTGTTTCCACACTTTTTGATTTGATGTGTACTATTATCCTCAACAACACTTGAAGACACAGACAAGGTAAAGAAAGGAATCAGTTTAAATTCCAAAGTAAAATTTCAGGCTTTATTGAAGATAACGTTCCTTTCGGTGCTTTATTAACTTTTATAATCTCATACATTTTTTATGCTCATGGCATTTTGATCATGCTGTTAATTAGCCACAACCCATTTTATATGTATCATGTGCAACTTCACTTGTAGTGTGTGTTTTTTTTTTTTTTTTGAAGTTTATCAAGTGGGCTTGTTGTGTAGTTAGGCCCACTTCTTATCAGCCCAGAGATTTCTTCTGGTGGCTCCACTGAAGATGGCTGAGATGAACCAATACCATCTCTTGTGATAATTTTGTAATATTATATGAGTTGGAAAAATAAAGTATGCAAGGTTCAATATTTGAACCCATTCTCAATTTGGGTCTGGTTTTTGATCCACAGGTTGGTTTTGACCAGTTGATGAAATCCACAATTATAATGTAAAAGGGTCAGAATTCTGTTATATTTGTTAAATTATATTGAGGGGTTAACTGTAAATAAATCAACTCAGATTTGATGGCCGCAATTTATATTGAGTGGAGTTCATGAATTGATGCAAAATCATCCATTGATGGAGAGTCAAGGTGGTTGATCAAGATGTTTAGATTAATGGAGGTGGTTATTGTTAGAGAGAAGGTGGTTATTTGTACCTGTCAAAAAATAAAAGTAGTTATGTGTAAATTCCTCCTTACATATATAAAGTATATTAAGTAAGTATATAAGTTTTTGGGTCATGCTTTGAACCTAGGTCCAAATTAAGCAAGTTCTATAAATTAAATCTGGGCAAAGTCTTGGACCTTGTAACATGTATCCCTAATCGGGTTAGGGTTTAATCTACATCAGGACCCATATCTTGGTTTGGGTTCACATACGTACCCATAGTAAAATGCAACATAATATATATAGGGAAGTGCTCTTATGAGAGACACTCTCACCAACTTTATGAAAGATGGGTGAGGGCCCTTACTTCCATATCCACTCTCACCAACTTAAATGCAAGGATCTCAACTTAAATGTGAGGGTCCCCACCCATCTCTCATAAAGTTGGTGAGAGTATCTTTTATACGAGCACTTCCTATATATATATATATATATATCATTATTAAAAATGGAGATGCTCCTATAAAAGATATCTCTTACCTTATATGAGAGATAGGGTAGGGGCTCTCACATCCATATCCAATATATATATATATATATATATATATGGGAAGTGCTCCTATGAGAGACACTCTCACCAACTTTATGAGAGATGGGTGAGGGCTCTCACTTCCATATCCACTCTGACCAATTTAAATGCAAGGACTCCCAACTTAAATGTGAGGGCCGCCACCCATCTCTCACAAAGCTATATATATATATATATATATATATATATATATATATATTAAAAAGGGCCTCTAAATGTTCTCCTACAAGCAACCAACCAAAAGAGCAGTCCAACACTGTGGGTCAGCTTGGACCCACCCTTTATCAGTATAGTCCCTTCGAAACTCTCTTCATCTCGCGATTCCGCCCTTGGTTGGATTGAATCTAGGGTTGTAAACGGGTCGGTTCCGGTCCAGGTCCATGGTGGACCCGAAACCAAAATCGTTAAGGAGAAGGTGGAACTGGACCCGGAACCATTTTAGAACATATTTCTTAGCTCTAGAACCAAAACCAGAACCATATATGGGGCGGGTCTGGATCTAGGTCCGGATCTAGGTAGAGAATTATATTTAAAAAATATGGTTTTTAGGAGTGATTTTTGAAAATTGAGGTTATATGTCGAATCTCGGGTCTATGAGTTTGAACCAAGGTGGAATTAGATCTGGACCAATTTACTTACCAGGGCCTAAAAAATGATCCAGACCCGGTTTTTAATGGGTCATAATCTTCATGTAATTGGAGAATCGGGGACCCATTTACATCCCTAATTGAATCCCAAGAAAGCCTATGGTTAAAATGCAATTAAGCTTTAAAGCTGTTAAATCAAAAGCTATGAAAAATCGAATGGGGCTGAGTGCTGACCTTTTGGATTGGCCATGTTGTTAAGAAAACCTCTCCATTTGCGCCTCTTCTCATCAATAAACTTACATCTAGGTGGACTCCACGGGGTACATGTATTCTGCTCATAGGAGAACATTTTCCATTAAAAAGTAGGTATAAAAAGACGCGTTTTTGTTACTAATATGGTCTTTCCTTTATTCCTAATCTTGTACCCTGGGCCCCAATAGTGTCTGGGGTCTAGATTCGTGTCTTCTTAATGGCAATTCAGACCCACTCCAGGTTAAAGAATGGACGGACCTGATCTGTTATCTACTATACTAGCAAGTTGGTCCTGTTAGTGCCTGGTGGAATCAATTCCATTTCACAAAATAGTAGGCGCATTTATACAAAATTACATGTTCTTGTGCGCTAGCCTGTGAATTCGGTTGGTATCGTATCAAACAAAGAGGTAAAAGTGGCCTCCTGGTTACATCCACAAGGTAAATTACCAACTACAACTTTTACAGGGTCCAGTCCATAAAAGTGCTGATCTCGAATGACATAATTTATTTCTAGAAGGTAGCAATGGGTCCCTTCAGTGGATTCCATTTATAATCCATTTTTCTACATGTAACAAGTCAAGTGGGCTATATATAAATTTTGACTGCTTGAGATTCAAAATAGAAACTAGGTGAGTGATTTGGATCAACCAAAGGTCGGTATATAGAATATTTTATCTAACTAACATAACCAACATATTGGTGCTACATTTTTCACCCAACTAGTGAGGGTTGGGCCTTAGGGCATGTTTGTTTATGAATTTTAGATATTTGGACTTTTCAGAGATGATGTGACATCATGTCATTGCATTTACAAATTAGGTGTTTCTAGTCTAGCATACAGGAATTTCAACCACATAAAAGGTTTCAAATGACTTTTTGGATTTGAGGAACTCCACCCTCTCTGTATTTTGGTAGAATTCTTAAATGCTCAAGTCTAAATAAGCATGAAGAACTCCAATATATCCGAAAATTCAGGAAGTCCTTCAATTTTCTCCGGGCATGAGCAAGTTTCTTCCCACGTAAACGATGAGATCTTTCAATGGTCTCGTCCCCTTTGGCCAGGTTAAAAAAAGACACCCATTTTCATCATCAAGTAGGGGCCAGGGGGGTAAATCTCTAGTTAGACGGCCTAGGTGGGATGGGAATCATGCTAGAGTGCTCTCCCCCATGACCCTATTCAAGCAATAATTAAGGTATGGCATGGCACAATATATATATTTTTTATTAGAGAGTCAAATGGTATTTGTTGGATGTCAGTCTTGCAAGGCAGTAACTGTGATTCGAGGGAATAAAAAAGGACAACACCACATGGAAATCTAGATACAAGTGACCCGTTGTGATGGTCAACATGGTTATATTATAAGGGAGTGTTATAAAGGGATCGGCCACCTATGTTTGAACATTCCTGTAAGCGTATGACCAGAAAAGATGGACAAATTTTTTTAATCAGTAATGTGCATAACCCAAACAAATATATGTTTGAATCCTATATAATAAACCAACCAACCACAAATGTAATGAACCTATGTGTATATATATATACATAGATTATATTTTGATGTTAAAGATCGTTGCATCAAACATAGTTATCGTTCAACCAATATGACCATTTTCTATCTTTTAATAGGTAATGATCCATTCATAGATGGATTAAAAAGCTAATTAGGGTAACATATTGTTTAATTGGAAAGAAAAGCTTAGTTTATTATTCTGGATTCTAAGAAGTTTTGACTTGGTCAAAGAGGTGAGAAGGTTCTCTTGCCAGGGAAATTCTTGACCATGCAAAAAATTTGAGGCACCCCCGTGATGTGATCCAAGCCATACATTCCTAGCTAGCCTTAACAAGTCAATCTTGGATACTGTTTACCAAACCAGTCTTCGGCATCATGAGCCTATAATGGCCCAGGAACTCTTTCTTTTTTTTTTTTTTTTATCGTACCTGGAGTTTATGATGTCTGGCCTTTTAGATTAATCATCCCTACAATTAGTGTGAAACTCGGCTAAAGGTGTATTTGATTTATAGTAATGTTTCATGACTCGATCCTAGTTGAACCAGAATCTCTAAACTGTTGCAGTTTGAGTATAACTTATCCTAACCAAGAGTGCATTGGTCCATTGCAGTAAGCTTAGTACAAGACTAATCTAAATTACCCATATACATTTGATGGGGTTGATTGATATTCACATGGGCACGCATGTTTCTTCTTCTACTTTTTTTTTTCTCCTTTCGTTAATATCAAGTGATGCAACTTGAAGCCACAGTTGCAACAGTGAGGAGTGAGGACCCTTTTCTTCTTTTCTTTTTTTTCCTTTAACTTCATTAGTGGGTGACTTGATTTGAAATCACAAATATAATTCATAACGATGAGCATCTTCCAGTGTGCCACGGGTGCTTATCTTATGAGGCGAGAAACTGTAAAGATGTTTGTTTGAAAAATACTAAAACAGGCAAGTGGTTCCATGTGAATGTTGTAAATTTCTGTTTGAATAATTGGCCAAATGGGATTGGCTCTTGACTATTCAAAATACAGACATGCATGGAGCAAAATATACTTGGGTGAGTGAATTCTTTCCATCTCCTCAGCATTGGAAGTGGGCCCATAATCTATGGAATGGTAGAAGTTAGAGCCAAGTCCAAGTCTGCTTCCATCACCATTGCCAAAAACCTGTCTAATCAAGATCAGAGAGGGACGGAAGTGGGCCCCCTAAAACACTCAAAATGGCCGGTCTGAAGTGGGGGCCACTTATCCTCAACTCCCCTTACGATGGTACAAGAAGATAGACAAGACTCACCGTACCAAACTCTCACAGGGAGGAGAAAATGATGGCCCTCTTACAAAAGAAAGAGAAAACAAAACATAAAATGGTAATTTCGAGAGAGAATTATACGGTCCTGAAGCATGTACCATTCAATAATCATTATCAGTATATAAAGCAAAAAAAAAAAAAAAAAAAAAAAACCTGTTCATAGGGTCCATGAATTAGTAAACTGACTGGTGATTTTGGCGAATAAGGATAGAGAATTTTCTTTCTTTTTTATAAGCGTCAAGAGTAAGCCGGCTAAAATTTTTTTTCCCCCAATGTGGCGTTGAACCCACAACTTTTGGATACATGATTTTAGGCCAACTGAACTACTCCTTAAAATTTAATAAAAGTTGAAAATGATTTTTAGAAAGACGAATGTGAGACATTTCTACGATCAATCCAATCCCTTGCATCCACCAATCTAAAATTTCACAAGCTACGTATTTGAAACTCATCTGATAAATTGAAATTGAAATCCTTATAAAGGGGCATGGTCAATGAGAATAAATTAAACGTATTCAAGTTTTGGCAATGTTGATGAATCCAACTCCCTCACGCTAGCATAATAGTAGTTTTCTTTGCAAACCCCCCCACCCCCGCATTATGATCAATTGAGCTTTTTAGCACCCATACCCACTAAAATGGTTTTCTAGGTGCAACTATGTGAACTTATAATTTTGCACTAGTCATATTTGGATCTTTTGATCTCCTACCTCCCCATGATTTCTATGGCCTCAAGTGGGCTCATCGCATGGGGATCGATAGTAGATCATGGCCCCATCTATAAATGGTTTTCAGTCCAATTGGGGCCCACCAATTAAGGGTGTGGATCACCAAAACATGATGATCCTCTTGCAAAGAAAAGGAGAAATTCAGGATATATGACGACATAAATCCTAATAATAAGGAAGAGAGAGAAAGGGAGGGATTTTGAATGGTGGAGGGGGTGGTGGTGGTGGCTGTCCCTTCCAACTTTTCTACATTACTTCAACAACCTTCTTAACCCTAATTTGGTTGCCTGCCCACCTCATTCCTCCTCTCCTTTTCTACTTTTATTCTCTACAAACCTTAGTTTTAAACCCCCTCTCATCTGCTTTTCTTCCTTTCACACACATATCCTCCTCTCTCTCCTACCATCAACCATCCATCAGCTGCAAAATCCAAAACCCTTTTAAATGTAAACGTGAGAAGAAGAAGAACACCTTTCTTTGCAAACCCACCACTCAGAAGACAAGAACATGTCTTAATTCTCCTTCCTCCATCCTCTTCTCTATACAACAAAAGCAGATCTGCAGGTTTTTATTGTCTCTCTTCTCAACACTACCCTCCCTTTTGTACAAAGCCAAAAAAAAGCTAGCAAAGAAAGCAGAGAGAGAGAGAGAGAGAGAGCTGTTATCATGCGCAGATCAGAGCTTTAAAGACATGGGGTACTTTCTTCCTGCCTTCTTTCTAGAACATCACCCCATTTACTATATGGGTCATCTCTAGTTAGCCAAAAGCTCTATCACTATCTTCTTCTTCGTCGCCTTCTTCTTCTTCTTCTTCCTTTCTGTTCATCTCTAGTTAGCCATGGATTCCGGCAACAGTGGAAGCATGCAGTCATCAAGCGGCGGAGAGGAGGAGTATGACTCCCGCTCCGATTCGATCTCAGCCTTCATCAACTCTTCCACTACACCCTCTTCTCAAACCCACAACCCGTCTTTGTTCGACCCTCTGTCGAATTTCCTCGACTCCTTCCCTCGATCTCCGGCGCCTCCCGCCATGAATTCAGTTCTCAATCTCGACACTGCTTGGAATAGAGGCACCGACATGGGTCGTGGACTGATGGGGTCATCTTCTTCTACCACACCCATCTCCGTCTCCGATCGCAGCTCCTTTCCAATCATCAACAACAACAATATGAACCCATCGATGCAAGTGCCATTAGGATCTGAAAACGGGGGTCGTCTCCAGGCATCTACAGATCAGCAGAACCTCGGTCGTAACCCGAAGAAGAGATCTAGAGCTTCAAGGAGAGCACCCACCACAGTTCTGACGACGGATACGTCGAATTTCAGAGCCATGGTGCAGGAATTTACTGGCATTCCTGCACCGCCCTTCTCGTCGTCGGCCTTCCCCAGAGCTCGGCTTGATCTGTTCAACACTGCCTCCTCGATGAGGTCTGCACTCTCCAATCCTCCTCTCCCCCCTTATCTTCTTCGCCCTTTCGCGCAAAAGCTCCAACATCAGCAGCAGCAGCAGCAGCTTTCCTCCTCCATTTTTGGTTCTCTTCCTCTTACCACTTCTTCAATTCCTTCTACTATGGTGGATGCTGTGAATTCTACCGGTAATGCTGCTAACACTGCCAATATCAATACTAGTAATGTTTCTAGTACTGGTACTTCCGCTACAGCTACTACAAGTACCAACAACTACCAATTGGCTGGTGATCTAGGCCTGCTTAAACAGCATCCAAATCTACTAAATCCAAGTTTTACTTTTCAATCTCCAGCACCCAAGTATCCCTTCTCTTCCTCTACTTTGCCTGGTTTCGGTGCGAAATCGCAAGGTGCACAGGCGATTCCGTCTCCGGGTTCTCATCTTAGAATGGGACTGTTGCCTTTGGATGAGATTGCTGTGAATCATGGACATGTTAACACGCAGCTTGGTACGCTTACGGGTCTTGTCGGTTCTGATGCAATATCATTGAGGGGGAATGACCCTGCAAGCTGGGGAGATGGGGTGGGATCGAATTACAGCAATTTGCAGCGTGTTAGTAGCTGCAAGATGAACTACAGCACGGGTCCTTCGACGGATTTCCATGCGGAGAAGGGAGCTGAGAACGTTTCGGCAAGAGGAGAAGGTATGGTTGATTCATGGATTTGTTCTACAGATTAGAATTAGCAAGGCATCATGGAGACTAATTCAAAGAAAGAAAGAAAGAATGGGAGGTGGGTATAATTGCAGCAGGAGTAAAAGTAGCAAGGAGAAGTGAAGTGGGTCTGATCCATCTTTCACTACCATGACCAACAAACATCACACAACACTTTGGTTTACTTTGTTTGTGGATATAGTCTCTTTTGTTTCATTTCATTTTGATTATAGTCATACAACCAGATAGACATGTTCATGAAAAATATCTGGTTTTCCAGCTTCTCTCTTTACTTTTCTATATAACATATCGAATTGCATTTCTCATGTTTTCCTTTGTGTTTTGCTTCACTGCCCATGAATTCTCACTGAATCAAAAGGACATTGCTTGACAGCCCATGATTCTTACTCGTCCCTGTTCCAATAATCTAAGTATAAAACAGGAGTTGAATACTTTGCAGATTACTGGATAAAAATGCAGGATATATATATTCCTGGATTTTGGTTTGGCCTCTTCTTCCCCATATATATACTTTTGTTTTTGTCAGCTGATGCAAAGGAGTGATCGTTGGCGGGATTTGGGGAAGCTTTAGTCGACCTTATCTTAAATCCAAATTCACATAAATCACTATGCATATCATGTTTAAAAAGGAGATACCCACCTCCAAGGAAATCTTCAAAGCTCATCAGTAGATTGACATTAATATCTTTAATATTAACAATTAGAACAGCAATAAAAAAGGAATCAGAAGAACGTATTAACAAACCAGGTAGTAAACTAGACTGGTTTAATTGATCATTCCCTCATTATCATTAATTAAGAAGAAAGTTGGATAATTCAGAGAATGGGTTAGTTTGTAATATTCCGTAGTTCACATCCACCAAGGTATTCAATGAACGCTGAAGTTGCAAATTTGTATGATTTCCTACTTCTTTTGAGTGGGTTCTTTGGATGGCATTCACCTTTTTCTTTATTGTTCAATTATACATATTAGTTATGAGAAAGTGAGCTGCTTTTTCATTATTATTTAATGATCTTACAAAAGGGAGATGATCAACCATGATACTTTGGGAAATTGGAGGGAAAAGTGGAAGATAGCTTTAACATTTAATTATTTTCTCCTCTTTATTTTGAATGACAATGCAAAAGGAGAGATGATTAAACCATGGCAGTTTGCAAGGTAGGGGCTGTGAAGTGTGACACAGCCCTGTCTCTTTTTCTTTTTTTTCTTTGTTTTTCTTTTTCATGTTTTTTGAATCATGGTGGCCCATGCCAGTGAATGATCTATTCTTTTTTCCGGCAATGATGGCATCTCTTGTCTTGAGAGGTCATGTGAAGGAGATGGAGAGGAAAGCTCTAAAAGGGCTTTCAACCTCTGAAAAGCTCTACAGTTTCGACACAATCCAAAAGACATGAAGCTTTTCGTATCTCTTGCAGAAAGCTGGCACCCATGAGACCCTGCCTCTCTCTATGTTGAAGTCTTTTCTTAAGCCCACTTCTTAATGTTCATTAATAATTAATTAATAGCTTCTTCTTTGACATTTCTGTAAGCAACCCAGCATTAGTTTATATTAAACCTATGGTTTGAAGCTAAACTCTAGAAATGTGTGAAAAGAGTTGGTGAGAACAGTAGTTAGAATAATATAAACAATTGTATTTGAATGAAGTTTGAAATCTCTGGGATCCTTTTTATAAATAAACATATGCTTTATATCTTACAGGGCTTTGCAAAAGGATCCTTCTCTGATGTTTCTCAATGATTTTCATATGTTATTTGATAAATATTATATTGACGCTTGTGGGGACGTATGTGATATTATATTCCAGTGTTGGGTCTCCTTGTCAACTTGTGCAGTTGAATCTCTTCCCTGTTCACACTTTCCCTTCCATTTGCTATTTTACTTTGTATGTATAATTCTTCTGTAGATATACTAAGCAGAGTAGGCGAAATCGCATGTCTGCTAATCAATCCAAACCACAGAAATGGTGGGTCTCACAGTGGATAGATTATAGATTGAAATTCAGGTCGATTTTTCATAATCCTAACCCTCTGATTCACGGCCATCAAGCAGGCATTTAAATGAAAGACATGACAAAGAAACAAGAAGAAGTTGTACATATGGAGCCTGTAGTCTCATCACTCAAAATCTTGATTTGATGCACTTAGATTGTAAAATATTCGGATTCTAATTAATCACTTTACTTCTTGTTGGATGTGGGCCACATGTTGAGTCAATTCCACTCCAAAGACCACTAGTTGGGGGAGTTTAGTTTTCCAATTTTGATTCTGGGCTGGGCCCAGTTGATTAAGGATACGTCCATGCCACCACTAACCGCATACAAAAGTACAAGTGGGAAAAATTCAAACTACATGACTTGTACGCCTAACTGCAGAGAAACGTGACTCACAATATATTGATTTTAGTTTCTAGCAGTTTGAACTCATTTATTGAACTTGCAGAAAAAAGTGCCTCGCATCACCCATTCGTTTGATTTGTTGCAGCAAATTGAGAGTTTGGAAAACCTTTTTACTAAGATTTTCTAGTATTGTTTCATTTGTTTTATTTTTTTTAGTTTTTTTCTTCTTAAAGAGAAAATTAGATTTTATAAAAGCAACAATATTTACTAATTAAGCGCATATTCCTACTCGTAGGGAGCGTTCATTCGGACCATCAGGAGTCCCCTAAATTTCACCAGGTCCCACGTGACGAACCGCATTGATGCGGAGAGTGCAGGGAGAAAATCATCCCACCTTGCCCTATGCTAGTATGTTTCTTGTAGTGATTAATCCATATGCAGTCATCGTTTCCCCCTTGTTTCCTCAATTGAAAAACAGTGTGAAACTCACATGGTATGCATTGAACAAATACCATATTTTAACTAATGTCTTACGTGAGGGATGATGAAAGCATATGACCAGCTGATAGGGTGTAAATTGCCTTGTGCCAATTTACAAAGATGCAAACCTGTACATCATTGTTGTTGTAGATGCAAACCTAACAATCTTACTTGAGAAAAAAAAGGCAAACCAATACATCATTGTTGTCGAGATTTACAAAGATGCAAGCTGCTTGTCCTCAACTGTAGCATGTAGGGAGAGTCTTGTAAGGGATATGGGTGTATGAGAGAGAGTGCATGCATTTATTATGTACTTAATTAACGAGAAAAAGAATAAAAAAAAGCATCATGTAGATAGTCCAATTCCCCCCGCGCACGTCATGTGAAAATTATAGGAAAAAAAAAAAAATTCCCACATTGGGACTTAGACTTGCCTTGGTTTATAATTTTGCAGCTCAAAACTTCATTTTGATTTCACTTTGGGTATCCACTTACCATTAAATAGAAGTGATGTTCTAATTTCATAGGTCAAATGAACCATTCATAGTATTTAACAATAGTACTGCAAATTATTTCCCGCATTAGATTAGATAACATGCCAACGTACAACTAATATAAATTTTTTTAGATGCAACAGGACTAGTGACACAAAAAAAAAAAAAAAAAAAACTGTGCCCTGCTTGTGAGTAGGCCTTACCACTGTGACAGTAGTAGGTTAAGTGGCAATTTTGATCTCTCTGTCTTCTTCTTCTCTATAAGGGCCATTGAAAAAGACCAAATGCTGCAGCATCTACTAACAACTTGTTCGTAATATCATTTCCTGTTTAGGGGACAGGAGTGATTTTCATGAGCCCACATGCTCTCCACTACTGAGCTGTTTCAAATTGAGTATGATCTGTAATATCCCGTAGGTCAAGCATTTGAATATATATATATATAAAGTTTCTACAGTGAACTAAACATATTTAGAGCCGGTTTGTTTTGATCAGAATTCACTAGAGGATCGCGAGTGTTGGAGATTCTGAGTTGGTTTCACGTCATGTCTTTAGAGCATTTGAAATTCTCCATTTTTAGCGCTGGAGTTTCGACAACGAACTGCCTGAAAAGCTACTTTTCGCTTTTGAAATTCTTTAAAGAATTTAAAAGATTGTACTTTGAGCATTTTGGAGGACTGCTTTTGAACAATGTACAGATGAAGAACTCATAATTCTCACTGTATAAGAATTCTAACAATCGTTCTATCCTTAGAAGGGTTACATCCTTTATCTCATGGCAAATGGTTATTGACTGAATGTTCGAATTATGAAGGGAATTGTTTAAGATTGTGATTATGACACACCAATTTTGGTACCTGAAGCACCACAAATGGCTGTTCTAATCATAAGAGCATTTTTAACCATAAGACCCTTTCACTTTCTAAGTTGCTAGATCCTACGATTGGTTAAACCTTAGCATTATCATGATCACTCTTTCAAAACTCAAATGGTAATTAATTTGGAGGAGAGAAGAGTGCACGAGACAAAAAGAGGTAATAAAATTTACTTGACATCATTGGGGAGATCTTACCTTACCATGGGATCCAAAGCATTTCCTTAAATAGTACTATCCACAAGCACTTCAAGCGGGCATGCACACACTTAAATGATGCACACATGCTTTCCGTGAAGTTGCATTGTTTCAAATCATGAACAATCAGTGTAATCAATTGATCTTTTGCTGATTTCTCTCTCACATGAGCTCAATCCCTGAATCTATGCTAAGCAAAAGTCGCACCACAGATGGGACAAAAACCACACCATTGGGAGCTGTGTGAGGGGAGCTGGAGGGCCATCCATGTGCACCCCTCCCTCTCACATGGGTTCCATACCCAAGATTTACTGAGATTGAATCATTCAAGTACAGAAGGTGATGTTTTAGTGGGACCCACCACAGGATGGTATGGCAAAACAAAAAAAATGGAGGACTAAATAATTGGGTGGGCCACATTGCATTTAACAAAAGGATAGTAGATATTACTCAATCTAAAAATCTTTATATTGCCAGTTGCCTTTTTTTCTTTTTTATTCCGATTTAGGGCTTGTTGGGTTGAGAGCATTTTTTACAAAATCTTTATCTGACGAAAATTTTTGACTAGAATGCCCGGTCTGCCTTTCGAAATTTCCAAGTTTGATAAAGTTTAAATGGTGAGAATTTATTTACTTGGAACGTGAAACAGTCATTTTTAGTGGTGAAATATCCTCAGGATTCTGGATTTCAAAATGCCACCCAAATGCTTCCAACCATATAGCCTTTTGCATGTGGAATTACCTACTCGCCCAAGAATCAATCCTCTCGCAGCCATGTGAGATGAGATGCCATTTTTCACAGGTTATGCATTGAATTTAGGTTGTCCTTACTTTTAATATACTTATTACAACGTATAAAAAGCTCGGCTATAGTTGAGTCATATATGAGGCCAGACATCAAAGTCTCGGCCATCTCCACTCACCACTATGTATTTTGGAGTTACCTTTAAATTTAATGGGTTGACTGAGAAATAGAAAAATGTTTAGAACTTACATTCAATGTCTATTTTCAACAGCTTTATAGTATATTTTATAGTTTTATTCATATCTAAAACAGTACTTCTTAGGCAATTAAAAATGAGAACTCAAACTTTTCTCTGTTTTCAATATCTTTATGAAATATATTTTTGGGTGAAAAAACAGTGAAGAGTACCATGCTTCTGCCCTCCCATGAGTCTTGGCTAGAATGGTTTTGCATTCATAGGTTGTAATTTGGACCAATAGTGATGATTCATTTGTTTGATTTCATGAATTCTAAAAGAGACTATATAAAAAAAAAGGGTATCATCGTTGTCAAGAATTCTCAACTTAGGAAGTTTCATGTGAAATTCCTTCAAGTGAAGGGTCCCATAGGATCTACAAAATGTAACAAAGCTGTTGCCACCTGTTTGACATATGGCACCGGCTACATATCCTGGAGCCATTCCAGGAGTGTGGTGGGATAATGATAGCAATGAATGTAAAGCAGTTTCAGGGATAGGAGGTTTGCAGCTAAAGTTGTATGCATAGTCACTTCCAACACCAAAAGCCAATCAAATCAATCAACTGATGGAGGGCACCTTCTCAGTTAACAGATCAAGACAATCATGTGAACATATAGATATGAGAATCAAGACAATCATGTGATTATGGAGATAGATTTCAGTATCAGGACAATCAAATGATGGATTCTTCAATTTGATCTCTTCTTCCTTTCCCGCCAGTGGTTCTTTCACGCACGCACTGCTGGCTAGTTGCAGCACTTCAATCATCCTTTCCCTTTTTTTATCTTTTTCTCCAACTGCTATCCACTGAGGTGGAGTTTTTGAACCTTCCAATTCTTGAAGCATCTATAAATACTCGAGGAGGTTGGAATTTAGAATTTTATAAAAACGAAACATTATATTTAGAAATGCTAAGGAGACAATTATTACGCTGTTTAGAAATCCCAAACATCACAAATTTTTATCAGGAAAGGAGTCTTAATTTATGTGGGGGCAAATAACTTTAGATCAATTGGTGTTTTGATTTGACACGAATAGGAAGATTCATGGCATTTGTGTGGGGGCAAATGATTTTAGTTGTGGCTTGGTAGCATCTGGAGACCACTCAGACAGTCTTGATGCCTACAGTTAGTTAACAGTACTGCAGCAATATGGATTTGCAAATAAACTACCTTGGAAATGCCAACTTCAAAGTGATGCCTATCTTCAACTGAACGATTGTAATACCATTTTTGATGATTGATTGAGGATGATTGTGATATGCCAACTCCTGGTTGTGTCAAATCTCATTAAAAATGGACATTTCATAGACTTAAGATCTAAGAAACCTTGATGCCATTAAGGATGCAAGCTCCCACTTCCGTTAACCATGATAAAAATGGGAGATGAATCATTTGGTGATGAGCAACAGCTAGAAACTATGACTTTAATTAAGCATTACATATCGCTGTCAAAGGGTCGGCTCCAGGACTATCAAGCCTAATTTTCAAAAAATGTGGGCTGAGCCTATGGCATGCCAAAGCCTTCAGACAGCCTACGCTAACTAGATACTCATTCACCCTCATGCGCTAGTGCCAGTGTTAGGGCATGAAAAGAAGAAGATCATTATATATATATATATATATATATATAGGGGTCAGTTCTCTTAAGCTGCAGTTTAGCTTATCCTAATCTGAAACAGGGCTGGTCCCATAAAATCAAAGTCGATTATGCTGTTTTTTGGATGATTATCATCTCCAAAATCAAGATAAATCCAATCAGAATTGGATTTTTCAGTTCTATTATGCAAAAAACAGATATAATCAAGTTTAATTTGTGAGACCAGCCATATTCCAGCTTACGATAAGCTAAGTTGTAGCTTAAGAGAGCCCTGTTCATATATATATATATATATATATATATATTTATTTATTTTTACCTTGAGGCATCAAATGTAAACTTGATGTTAACCCTCCTTCAAAGAGCTTGGAACTATTAGTACATCCCTTAACTCAATTCATTGGATTGAATTCTCAGGAATTAATTATGAAATGAACAAATAGAACCTATATGGAACAAAAGAAAAAGAAATTGTCTCGTAGTTTCTTCTACAACAAGCCATATGAAAATTTTAGCAGTTTGTTAATCAAGTTATCTTCCATTCAAGGGGCCAGCCGCGGATCTGAACTGGATAATGGTTAAACATTAGACCTAATAAATAAAGGGAAGTAATCTTATATAAGAATCATGATCAAATACATCTACATATTCTGCAATTGCATGTAGATAAGCCATTGAATAAAGGAAAAGAAATATATAGTAACCATACATGGCTTATTTACATAAAAATTATGTGAGAATCACAGGATAATTGCATAAGAATTATATAAAAATTTAACGTTAGAATCATTTTAAAACGCACATGAGAACTACTTGAAAATCAAATAAGAACCATGCTAAAATAAATCCATGTATATGCTCAAATAAATTTACTTGTAAGACTGGTCCTCAAATTGTTGGGGAACAAAAAATTGTCCATATTCAATCTATTACTTTTTAAGAAAAAACAAAGCCCTCATTTCATGGGACTGAATCAAGCCATATACCATCATTGAAGGGCTCGATTAAGAGCCCCAATACTCCATAAACTCAACGTCAGACAATCAAAGGTGTAATATAATTTGTCCCTAACTGTTAAATAATCCTGCATTCTTCTCATGCCTCTCTGAAGGGAGCAGATGGGAGCAAGACTTCATCAATCCAAGAACCTTTTCATGAGCTGCTGGTTAACCTCGAGGACCAAATGTGAAAAGAGATCATGAATTTATATCTTTGACAAGTAAGATGCTAAGCGACTCATATAAACTATAAACTATGTATGTCACACTCAATGTTCTTGTTGTTGTTGTTGATGGGCTTTATTGCTTTATTGGTTTTGGATGAGCTATCTAAAAAAAATCTATAAATTGCAAAGTCATTACCTCAAGGCATTATTGACTGGTGATGGTTTTCTAGCTTATAGATTTACCTAATTCACATGTAGGGTTGCAATCGGGTCGAGTGCGGGTGAAATCCTAGGGGCCCGTTTGGTAACTCTACCAATTGAGTCAAGTGAAGTAAAGTTGATTTTGAAGAAAGAATAAAATATAAGTGGGTTATGATGGTATTTTATTTTTAGTTGTTGATTATGAAATCTTTTTGACTTTTTATGGAAAAGTTGAGTATTTTTGTCTATTTGGGAGTAAAGGTAGTTGCTTTTTGACCTTTTTAGAAAAAGACGGAGAGAATTTTGGTAAAAGGTGCTTTTGATGGGATATTTAAATTCACTTAACTTTACTTAACTTTATAAGTAAAATTACCAGACGGGCCCTAGGGGAACCTAGAATCAAAACCAGTTGGCTTTGGCTAAACCATTTTATTTCGAAGCTGATTTCAATTTGAAACTAAACATATAAGTTTTTGAAGCAGTTTCAACTCTAGAGACCGGGTTGAGTTCCCACTTAGAGGTCTAATTTCAGCTAAAGCCCTAGTTACAATTGAATGCCATATATGGAATGGAGTCTAGATCCTCCGCCATAATTATTACTCAAAAACTATATGATAATTTTTTGGAACTCCAATCCAAGGCCTACATAGAGATCATTCGGACCGCTCGAGATAAAATTCGTACTAACCAATGGTGTTTCTTGAAGTGATTTTGTTTAAAAGGAATGGGTCCCACCTTTTTCACCACAGTGCCTTAATCTGATAGTGGGCCCGCTGCTTTTCTGCTAAAACTTGTGAATCGTTTGATGGGAAAGGGTTGGGGATTCATTGGAGAGACGCATGGATTCTTTACATATCTCGAAAAAATACCCCTCTGTTCGTGGCACACATGGCCACAGGGACTGACGTACGTCAGTGCGCACGCCATGCTTACAGAGGGCGCACGTCAGAGCGGGGCCCACAGAAGTCCGTGAATCACGGCCGCCAATAGCAGATGTAGTGCAGGCAATGATGATGGATGGATGGATGGATGGATGGTGGAGAAAATGAGAGCTCTTTTTTTTTGTGTGGTGATGATGATGAGAGCGACAAGGAGCTGTCCACGTCGGATGCTCACTTTTGCCTCCTCAGGAGACCTTCATCTACCGTACGATTGCTAGACTCCAAAATTACTGACGCTGACATGGACGGTTGAGATTGAGACAGATGGCCTGTAACTGCCACTTCCGTATGGTTATAATCTCCTCTCCCCACCGCCTGGTCTTTTTATGTTCCAATGTGCGTCTCCTACACGAGTTCGCTTGATGAATGCTGTGTTACACTTTTACATGGATCGTTTTCCATGGAATTCTCATCTATGGAAGAATTCGACCCACGTTTTCTATCCATCTTGATACGTCTGTTAAACACCTTTTTACATTCCACGCGTGCACCGAGTAGTTGTCCATATCGTTTTGGGTCTACCCTCCAAAAATGAAATGTTTTGGATGATTTAAAATTTCAGCAAGAATTTTCCAAAGTACATTTTTAGGAGAAACGTAACTTAACATATATGCATTTTGGCAGAAACTCAAATTGAAAAGTTTAAATTGAAATCTCGTTTCGCCTACATCACCGAGATAAAAGATTTCGGCCATTTCGGCTGTAACGGCATGAAATTAATAACTATGGTACATGGCAAACGACTAATGGGGGCTTGGACCATGGATCCCATAGTTTAGAGTTGGAGCCTGTTTGTTTTTGTAGGGATTTTGGGGATTTTAATTTACTAGGATTTTATGAATCCCCCGTTTGAGGTCCTACACCTAATTTCACAATTGCCAAGTATAACGGAGCATTTTTGTAAAGACTAAACATGGTATTTCACAGTGTTGGGTCTATGAGTTCTCATCCTCTAAAAATTAACTTTTTTATTTCTAAATGTATAGAAGTAGTCATTGCTGCCATAGAAACTTTTGACTAGAGGGATTTATGCCCCTAAAAAACACCTCTGAACCATGTTTTATTTCTATCGTGTGCTTGGAGTACTATATTCTCATTGAGTCCTGCAAGGCAATCATTTATTAGGAAATGGCTAACGTAATGTTCTAACGTAAAGTTGAATATCTCATGTTGAAGATGAGTTTGTATTTTGAAGGAATAGTTCAAAGTTTTGAGAAATCTGGTAGATTTGAGCAAAATCAGTGAGGAATGTAGTGGAGAGAATCAAATCAATCAATGCGGATTTACTTCTGGACAGTGTATTAATTCCAAGGGATAGCTTAGTAGGCATAGGATCATGGTTTGCACCCGAAGGTTGTGGGTTAGAAACTACACTACCGCACTGGGGCTACAGGGAAATTTTACTTGACTTTCTCTCCTGAACCTGTTGGAATTTTTCTGGTCCAAAAGATTGAAACACCCTGCGTTATAAAAAGAAAAGAAAAAAAAAACTAAATATAAGCCAACAGAAAACCAAAGGTTAAGAAAATAATGAATACAAAATTCTATAGTTCTCACAGGCAAGTGAGTGTCAAATCGGATCCCTGACTCACACATATACACATGAGGAGAATATTGTCTCTTATCTACTTGGATAAATTAGTTTTATTAGTAGAGTGTTAGCAAATCATGTTGGAGGGGATGCAGCAATATTATAGTACATTAAATTGCATGGTGTTCCCCTTGCTCAATTACAATTTCTAGTGGGTGGGATGCATAGCCATGCAGGGACCACATGAATGGATTTTTTGGATGAAGCCTTATCTTTAAAGAATCCTCTAAAGATATGATCCTGAGAGCCTTGAAGTAGGTAAATTAAAAGGAGTATAACTCTACAGTTGGGTCCAATTATTAAAAATTCTACACCTTCAAAGTAGATACTCTTTTCTTGAAAAACATGCCGTTTTTTTCTTTTTATTAAAGGCCAAATCTCATGGAGGGACCAACTCCTATTGGGTAAATTTTGAGAATGCACCATCTACAAAGAGAGTATCTCCTTTGAGTGGTTCGAATTTTTAATAGGTGGGCTCTACTATGAAGATTCATTTCTTTAACTCAAGTTTTCACTATCTATTTGTTTGTATGGGTAGCAATTGAAAACATAGGATTCATACCATAAATGGCTAAAATGAAAATCAAAGACGAATTCGAGAAATGAGCATCAAATAACATGTCATTTTAGGAAATATAGTCAAAAAGAGGATGCGAAACGAATTACTATGGTGATCACTGGTTTATTTATTTCTCATTTTCTTTTGATTTTATTTTCTTACAAAGAAGGTTATTTAATGCTTATTTTTTAAAACTAACATTTGATCTTCTTTATTACATATACTTATGATATGAATCTTATGTATTCAATTCATGTGTTATAATGCAAACAAACAACCCCTACAAGTGAAAGACTCATTCCACATGGGCTCGTGAGTTGGATGATGACTGAATTGGAGACATTACATTAAAGACAAGCCTAAAACTGTACACAATCCATAACTTGCAGCTCCACCTACAGTGAAATGACCGTTCCCCCTGGGAAGTTGTTGTTGAAGTAGGGCTGTCAATTGTATCGTGTTAATAAATTCGGGTTGTGGATTAATAAATTCATGTCAGAATCACCTCAACCCATACACGACCCATTAAATAAACGGGTCAAAAAATCTAACACTAACACAACCTATTTATTTAACGGGTTACACGACACGACCCGTTGACCCGTTAAATAATTTTGTCTATTTTGGACCATATCAATTAACACACACTCTTGAAAGGAGAATGAAGGAGTTAGAAAATGATCTTTTATATGTGGGTTTTAGGGTTTCACTTCAACATTTTCAAACTGACCAAAATGCCTCTCACGCATTTTATAATTTATATCATTTATCATTTGACGGGTTGTACCGGGTTGTTAATGGGTTACCCCTTTTTTTTTGTTGACGACCCGCTAATTTAATGAGTTAACGGGTTTGACCTATTATCGACACGAACCCGTTAAGAGGCCACTCGAATCCATTAATATCGTATGAGTCCTTGTCACACGGGGTTTTGACAGCCATATGTTGAAGTAAATCAAGAGAGGTGGAGATAAGCTAGAGCTGAAAACACTGCACATTGGGAGACCCAATTTGGCTATGGCTAGGGGTCCCTGTCCCAAGATTAGGGTGTGACAGTGAATTTACACTTGCCGTCCATGTGGGACACCCTACGCACACCCCTCCTACGTACCAATATGATTTCGCAGTTGCCCAAGACCCGGATTAGCCCAACAAAAGCCATCCCCAATATCACTACACTGTCACACTAGATAGATGGAGACTAGTTTTTGTCCCTAGTTTGTTCACATGACAGGCTGCCGGAATGAATGGAAGATGAAGCTGTCTGCAAATATTGACCAAAGGGGGGGCCGGGGGCAGATGCACTTTGCCCATTAAAGGTATTATTAGTCACTGGGACTTCTATTTTCCACAGTTATTCATATGACAGGTTGCTGAGTGGAAATGCAGATACACACAATCACATGCACTTTTCCAATGGAAAAAGTCTACATGGACCGAATGAGGTCCTGAATTTGGAACCAAATCACCACGTGATATTGATGTGAACAATGAGAGCGGGAGAGAGAAAAAGCATGAGTATACAGTTCGGTCCCAAATTCGGACCGAATTCTGTCCATATAGACACTCTCTTTCCAATGACATGATCACTTGTTTCTAATGGGCTGGGCCGAATATTTCCATTCCAGTTAACTCCTGGCCCAAGATGCACCCCTATATATAATAATAATAGAGAAGACCCTGTTAAGTTAAGATACAAAGGGTCATGTTATATTACACGATCTGATCAGGACTTTGGAAGAAGACTAGCTTATGTTCTTCAATGGGTCATGTCCTATACCATCCGATGAGGCCTGTCGATGGAGATTATCTTATGTTCTTTACTGGGTCATATGTCATACCATCTGATTAGATTAGGCCTTTTGGATAGTGAGTAGGTTGTGCTCATCTACTTCCACACCTTCGATCACAAAACACACACCAAAAAAGAAGGAAGGGGGCGCTAATGCTCAGCTCATTTAGACGTAGTCTGGTCAGAATGAAGGTCCAGTTCTTGTCCAAAAGTGCAACAAATAGATCATCTAACATAACATCTACCACAAAGGACACACTTGGGCCAGATGTAGACTCGACAAAGTTGCCAATGCTTTTCAGGGTGGAAGACTAAAACCAGGCCCGGCCCAACATAGTTTTCTATCCAAAGGGGGCCCCGTTTGTTTCAAGTACTGGTTGAGTTCCTAAGAATTATAATACTTGTATTTCTTTAGATGGTTAAAATAGAAGCAAAGGTGAATATTTAAAAATGACCAATCAAATAATGTCTTCTTTAATTAAAAAAAAAAGAATAAGGGGAGACGCAAAATGAATATTGCCCAACCATCCCCCGAGTTATTCAAATAGTAGGAAAGTTAAGGTCGCATTTACATCTCTACCTTCCATCATGCACCACTCACCTGTTTAATAGTCATTTGGTGGAGCCCATTTGGTAATGAGTTCCAGGGTATTCAATTCCATTTTGACAAACAGACCTTAAATAAATTAATGGCACGCAATCAAATGAATGAATGTTGTCACGTGAGCTTGTTTTAATTGTGGATGAATTATGGAGACCACATGCTGAAATTTTCTGAAATGAGCCAATTGTATACAAACAAGGAATTATTTAGCTGTCAAGCCCTAGAGTTCCATTCCTCTATCCCTCATTACAGGAATTTGTGAGGTTTATCAATTGGATTCAATTAACTAAATCTACTCCTCTTGCTTGGGCCTCGACAAAATTTCACTCTTAACATGTATTTGGCTCGAGAACGAGGAGTTGCTTGGTTGGTTGGTAATCCCGCACATCACTCGGCTATCCAGGGTCTGGGTATGCCACTCTTCCCTCGTGTGTGTGGGCTTTCCTTCCTATATTGTTGGCTTTCTCTTCTGATTTGTGCGGACTCGCTTTGGTCCAGTCCCCTAGGCTGGGGTAAAAAAAACACACACACAAAACATGTGTTGAGCCCATCCTCAGACAGATTGAATTAGTATGAAATGAAGTGTGATTGATCCATGCATGCGGATGCCTCTATCGAATGCAATGAAGAGCTTGAGGCATTTTCTATTTTTTTATGGAACAAGAGAGATGTTTTAATTTGAGAAGGAAATAGAAGTGCTCACATAAAGAAGACTTTTATATCTTTCAAAGATTTCCTTCCTATTTCCACACAACTTTATTGCCAAAATTTGAAATTGTCACTATATTGTCTCTGACCGATATTAATTTCCCTATAAGATATTTGCCACATTGCATTTAGGGTGATTTTTAACAATGGACACTGACATTAACAGACAATCCATGGTGAATCAAACGACCTCCGGTTCACCAACCTTACTATCATCTCTCCAGGAAGGATTACTGAAGTCCCACCATGCACAATTATTGATGATCCGAGCCATTCATAAGAGGCCAGCTATGATTAACAACAGAAAAAAAAACCTCACTAGTGTGATGACCATATGTCACGACCCGGGCCCGAGACCGAACTAATAGGGGCCTAATTCCCGGGTCGCGATGTCATCATACTTACTCCCGCAAATCTCGAATTAACCGAAGTTAAGACGAAGACTCACAAGGGATCTAACATACATACCTGTCAAATGTACATTTTTGCAGAAACATATACGTACATTGACAATAATTGACTTTACATTACAAGTAAAGTTCTCATATACAAAATATAATCCAATGAAGTTCACCACTGCATATTTACAATACAATGCAGGGGACATCTAATTACATCTCAAAATAATATACAAAATATCTATCAAATGATTCGCAAAATAATCTCCAAAACATTAATAATCAACGCCCTCCGAACTATGCCCACTCCGCTAAACCTCCTGGAGGTATCGGATGGGCCTCCTCAGCATGCGGCGATGCCTCTGCAAGACCGGGAGGGGCAACTGGGCCTGTAATGCCATCAATAACACTATGAACATGACGGTTCAACAATGTATAAACACATTTACGATAACACATGCTAAACTTGTCCATTATCAATATAACAACTCTAGACAATTACATCTAGGTTAATGCAATATCATGTACAGTGTAGCCCATTGATACTCAATGGCTAAATTTTCAATTACAATAGTGTTACTATCATTCAGTTCAATGGCTTCCCAAAGGAAGCATTAATTCATTTCATTTATTTCATGTCATTTCGTTTCATTTCGTGTCTTCCAACGGAAAAAACTTAAGCACAAGGCGGAAGGGCAAACCGTTCATGGCCTGGTTTTATTTTACTTTCGTTTAATTAATTTAATTAAGCACAAGGCGGAAGGGCGAACCATTCATGGCCGAGGCTTCAATATTGTTTCAGTTTCCTTCATGGCTTATCAATTCATTAACTTTTCAGTCTATATGTGGGATCTACTAGTGTCTTGATTAGAGATCACTGGCATCACCACGGAGCTCCGGAACACTCCAATCATCTACTGCAGCAGGATTATTCATTATTCATTGCATTTATTCATTTTGTTCATTATTCAATGGTTCATTACATTTATTCAGTATTCAGTGGTTCATTGTATGCAGTCATTATAGACTCAATGGGATTAGATGAATCTTTAATCATTCACGGTCCTACTTGTCTCTATCCCAAATTTAGACAATTTATAGGTGTAATTATTAGTAACTAAATGCACGTGTTATTTACGATGGACATCACATTTTCATTTAATATGTGCATTTAGTCCCCAAAAATTTTCCACCCTCAATATCAAAATCCACTGGACTCGATCGGACCGTTAGGTCCGATCGATTGGTCAAATTTTTGCTTACAATTTCATGTTTGGGCCAGTATCAGGTTCGCTCGAGCGGACCCAAACAGAACATTCATCGCACGAGCGCACATAATGTTCGCTCGTGCGGACACTTTTCGCATCAGACAGTAACTTGTTCGCTCGAGCGAACTGTCCAGAACTCCATTTCTGGAACTCCGAACATTCACTCTTCATTCATTCATTTCAACCACCATTTGCAAACACATTTAAGGATCTCCTATCATCTCCCCATTCATCATTTAATACACAAATGGCACTTCCATTCCATCATTAATACAACATAAAATCCATATAAATCACATTCAACTTATTCTCCATTTCATAAGAAAGAAGGGGTTTTGAGAACCCATCTCTAATAGCTCAAGAGAACTTGAAGATTAGCATATTTGATCATAAGAAAGTATTTATACTTACCTCTTAAAGCCTATTAGCAAGAAATCCCTTGATAGCTTGACTTTAAGGCAAAAACCCCCAAATGAAACCCTCTTCAAGCCTATTTCCATGGAAACATCAAAAACACAAACCCTATGAGCTAAATGGCTAGAAACCACATCTAATCACTCATTATAACTTGGAAATCCTTTGAAAGCCCTAAGTACTTACTTGTGATGTTAGTAGGGAGCTCTTGAGCTTCTCTTTCAAGTTCCAAATACTCCACAATGGAAGACAAGCTAAGGAAGAAGATGAGGAAAGAGGAAACCTCTTCAAATCCACTTGAATCTCTTTACAATCCACTCTTGATGAAGAAGAAGGAAGAAGGAGAAATGGGGGAAGGGAAGTGCCTAGGGTTTCTCTCTACAATGGAATGAGGAAAGAAAGAAATAAAAAGGGCTTCATTCCTCTTATATAAACATCCTTTTGCATTTAAGTCCATTCCACTAAGGTTATTTACGTTCTGAGTCAACTGAAGGGTCACTTGACGAAATCCTCGTCAAACGGCTTCGAGTCTATTATGAAAGTTAACGTACTCGTCAAGATACACGTGTTGGTATCAAGAGTTTCCGTATTCGACAAAATACGTATAAATCCGTATTTACAGAAAAAGGCCTTGTTCTCTTAGTTTGAGTCTAAAATCTCATTCAATTCATTCAATCTCCTTCATTATCATTTCATTAAGCTTAATTTAATCATTTGAGACTAATCTCATCGAGCTTAGTCATTAGTCATCATTAGCCTCATTAAACGTGATTAATTAGCATTAACTTCAATTAATTAGAGTTAATCTTGATTAACTCGGGGTGGGGTCTTACACCATAACCATCCAATTGGTGCAAAGGAATGTGGACCTATTGTTGGTAAGGAATACTCACAAACTTCATTGATTAGATGATTTTCCACCAATATTTTAGATGGGCATCAAGGATAAGGTGGGGGTCCCCTTGGTCATCCTGATTCACAGTCAATAATCCATTATGAATATGGCCCACTGTTTGGATAGTATGATTTTTCTTTTGATTGTATGAACTGATATATAGAAATGATACATATAGAAGATGAGCTGCCATGAATTTTTGCATTGTGGGGGACTCCCATTCCAATCCTCATAGTTGTTATGAGTAAATGAAAATCCAAGCTGGAGCATTTGGCTTTACAGCTATAATTAAGCATAGTTTTGGCACCAATGGTGGTGTATTACACATGGTTTGATGTATTTGAGCTGTGGAGGCCAGAAAGGCAGAGGAGATTAACATGTGAAGCACCCCTTTCCCACCAACGTGTTGGGCACAATTTCACCTCCACACTGGTCCCCCTCAACTTCATTTAGTGATTATAGAAGGCTCAAAATCACAACTGAATCCTTTTTAGATTGATCATATCTCTTATACAATGAAAAGTAGCAGCCATCTAGATCCCCAAAGGGATCATATCTTTCTAAAGTTCTGAAAAGGAGAGATCATGCCGAGGTCCATATCTATTTTGAGTTATCTTATGTTGGGGCATTGTTCATGCACTTGGACAAGACTATGTTGTCCTTAGTTTTTCATGAAATGACACTAGAGAATATTAGTAAACCTAGTATTTAATATTTTTAGGGAATATGAGATCATTTCTTTCGGACGATAATCGTCATTGTCATCGTCATCATTAACTTTTCTTTGTTTAGTTCCAGCAAATTGTGGTGTTTAAGGACTTTTTTTTAGTAGATTGGAACACTAATTAGGAGTGGTACTTCCAATGTCATGAGAACTATGGATTTATCCCTGGTTAGTGCTATGAGAGAGAAGTGCCTTTCCACTTAGCTATTAGTGGTTTGGCGAGTTTAAAGATTTTTATAATACAAACTTGTCAGACATCCTAGTCTTACCACACCATTACCTTAATTACTGCTCTTAAAAATGGATTTGATTCTTGTACATATAAACTTGTTTTCCATCACTTATTGTATATACATGAAAACAAGATTGAGTGGAAGTAGAACTAACAACTCCAAAACTAGATATATGGAATATAGCATAGGTGATTTTAGAGATTGGCCAAAATGATTGTCCTAAAATACATTCAAAATGATTCAATTATCATCAAAGCCCTATTCCAACTATGTTGGGTCAAGTTTGTTTGGACATGTTTAATCCATCTCGAACAAATCTCTCTTAATTTATTATCTAATTGATGCTACCCTTAAATACTCATAAATGCACATATTTCTATTTTTCCTTGTTTACACACATTTAAAATGATTGTGCTATAGTAAAGACCTCAAATCATAGAACTCTAAACCCTTTTTGAAGAGAAAGAGAGAGAGAGAGAGAGAGAGAGAGAGAGAGAGAGAGAGAATTCATAAAATTCTAGCATGATAATCTAAGCAACACTGTCTGGTATAAAGGTTCTTTTGAGAGTAGGTCCTGGTCAAACAAAATGCACTAATCTACCTGCTTTGACTTGACTATGAACAGGTAACTCACACCTAACAAAATTTCCATGCTACACTTGTTTTCATGCTACAAGTAAGATATAAGATCCTAGGGAATCCTTTGGTTAAGGGCTGATTAGTCATCATCCATCTAACCCAGAATAAATCTCCACCTTCACACCTTTATATACCAAGATATGGATGCTGATCTTTTTTCCAATTGTTTACTCATGTAAGCTGGTTCCTTGCAATGCATCAAGAAGAAAAACAAAAACGAAGATTAAAAAAAACAATGGAAAGCAACAACCATTGACACCTATATATGCATGAACCAATACCTCCTTCACTCATCCATTTTTGTTCACTACAAACCAACCTTTATTCTTCCTCTCAAACCATGGCTCACAACCTTCATTCTTCTCTCAAATGTGAACTGAAGATCATAAAAGCAAAAAACCTTGAATTTGTACCGACGGGCAATCTCTTTGTTAGATACTACCTAGTTGATGGAAAGGGGAGTAGAATCAAACTAAACAGTAGAGAAGTCGCATCAACATGCGATCCGCTGTGGAACGAGCACATCTGCTTAGTGTGTCAAGGTGCAACTGACACTGTTGGGGGGCTTGGAGATCAGAGAGTTGTGTTTGAGCTTAGGTGGAGGAGCAGTGCACCAGTTATAGGTAGAATTGTGAGATCAAAGCTCTTGGGCAGGGCTGAGATGGCTTGGAAAGATGTGTTAGAATCGATGGACTTGTCGATAGAGAAATGGGTCACACTTGACATCGGCCATGGTGCTGTTGTTGGCCTCAAATCACCTGCTCTGCGACTTGGAATGAAGGTAGGAGTTGTGGAGGAGAAGAGTAGAGTTGTTGGGTCTAATAGATGGAAGGAATGCAGCTGCAGACACTGCGCCAATGGGAGAGACGAGGAGATTTTTGCGATTGCAGCTGCGTTCGCAGTGATATAGCTAGAATCAAAGGGATTTGCTTGATCAGCCGCTTTAGTTTACTTCATACAGACCATTTGGCTTTGGGGAGTTTCTGTTTTTCCTTTTTTTTTTTTTTCACCTCTTGCGGTGTAGTATTGGATTATTGGTTTGTTCTTTGGAATATGAAAAATTACTTACGGTGATAAAATTCAATCTCTCTCCCTCTTCCTCAATGGCAATATTGTGTAATTTAGTGATAAATTGTGTTGCACTTCCAAAGGAAGATTAAGTGTTAAGGCTACTGAATTTCAATGGTGTATGAAAGTTCAGAAATTAAAGAAATGGTAAAGGTGAGGTCGACCCAACCCATGAGTCGGATTGTCCACTATGGGTATTTGAATATGAATCCAGGGCTGAAAATTTGAAAATCCAACTCAAAGTTATAAAGGGTCAACTTGAACCCTAAGTTAACAGGTCGGCTTCAAGCCAGTGCAATGAGTATAGTCGGGTTGAGTTTCGCATTTGTTTCAAGTTGTTTTGCATGGACCTAACCTTTCCTGCTCTTTCACTAACTTGAAAATGAATAGGATCAACTTGGAACTTGAATGACTAGAGTTAGTCAGGAAATGACACCCCTAGGTTCAAGATAGGCTGCTTGAAACACCCAGAGAATACATGTAGATCAGCAGATGGTTGGGACTTGGAATCGCTCAAACAGACTAACAGAGTGAATCTTGGGCTATACCCTTCCCCGCAGTGGCCCAATGGATCAATGGCTGTTGTATCGCGTTTCAGTACAATTTGATTGTGCTAGGGTTGAATGGAGAAATTGGGAGGGATTTGATTTGTATAGGTTTCTTGAAATACTTGGGTCACATGGTCTCACCTGATAAATGTCATAGATTTTATCCCCTTAACAACTAACAAATAGTTTGAAACATGACACTCCCTGAAAAGAGTTGTGAAATGGATCAGGTCTGATGCTTTACCAGGCTAGGGCCCACATTCGAGCTAAGACCAACCCACTATGATCTATCGGCCGTCTTGGACTCTATTATTTCTTTCTTGGAAAGCAAGGAAACAGTTCCTTGCTGTGGATCCCATGTATATCTCATATACAATAATGATGGTTCATAGTTTGGATAATCTTGTCACCTTAAGCCACATGTTTTTATCATAATCAGGTCTATGTAACATAAGAACAGAGCAAACTGCCACCCAAACACAGCCCATGGAAATATCTGTGAGTGTTGGATGTTCAGTTGGTATAGGATCATCATGCAGATTGTTACACAGCTTAAGCCCTTTGATCAATCACTAATTTTAAATTTTCAACTTTTTAATTGGTAGACCAGCTTCAAGTTTCTCAAAGTAAGAAAGGATCATCATTTTAACTACCAAACAATCAATATATCCAAGGAAAACCATGAGAAAAGAAAAACCAAATCACTATAAATCAAGAGGAGATTAGATTCCTAGAAGAACTCCTTTTAGCCAAATACTATCATTATATGCAAGTGTAGCCATCATGTACTCTCATTTTGTAAACAAAGTCACCACAACTACGACTCCATCATCCAACTCACTGCACCACCAGCTAAAAAGAACATATCTAATGGTAGGTTTTCTTCTATCTTGATCTCCTTCAACACCAAACATTTACACACCCTACCAATTCTGACGTTTGGCTATCTATACAAAAATAGCCAAATTGGAAGTATGTATTAATCGCGATTCCAGAGCGGAAGTATGTATTGAAAATTGGAGCCGGTCAAAATAATCGCTTTCACTGTTTACAGGATATCCTCAAATATTGCCCCCAAAAAGATTGATCATGTGATTAATTAAGAACTTGATGAATGCATAAGATTGTCCCAATTAAGTTCCTAATCATATGCTCAATATTTCATTAGAATCAACTCCTAATGGAATAATATTCAAATATATTAGGTAAACAGAAAAGGCGATCATTTTAGGTAGCTCAATTTATGAGTAGGTGGATCCCACTATAGAGTTCAACACCTTTCACTCACCCAACAGTGAGAGGGTGTGTTTGAAAAGGAAAATGACTCCTTAATTTGGCAAGAGTCAACAGAAAGGCCATTCTCAAATCATTTATAGTATTTAGTTTACAATAAATTACAGCGAAGGCCCGTCTAGCTCAGTTGGTAGAGCGCAAGGCTCTTAACCTTGTGGTCGTGGGTTCGAGCCCCACGGTGGGCGAACAATTTTTTGTTTGCTGACCCTTTTTTTTTTTTTTTTTTCTTGCCTTTTTAACTATAGACATTGATATGCATCCATATTGAGTTATCCACATGAATCAGTAGAATAGGTTGGATTCCATGAGTTGTCCACATAAATCATTTCATTTTACTCCATCATACTAATTCCTCAACCTAGCCAATGCTTTCAGCCTGAGGCAATTTTGGACACAAATCTTATTTGCATAGAGGGATTTTTGAGATTTTAATAGTTGACCTTACTTGCTGTGCTGCCATGACTTTTAATCTGCTTATATTTTGGAAACCCTCCATTGTCAAGATTTTTAAAATACCAAGTTTGAAATCATCATGTTGATTGATTATTGCACATATGCAATAATGATAATTATCAAGCCCATCACCAAGTTGATCATTTCAAGATTAAAATATTAAAAACCTATAAATATCAGACTTTTGTTTGTGGGTTCCATCTTAACCACCCACCAACACAAATGTACAAGGCCCCTCATCTATTAGCTTTCAGAAATATTTACAATCTCTTATCCTCTCTATCTGTGGGGTTTCCATTGGATGTGGTGTTTCTCTCTGTCTTTTCAAATTGATTGGTACAAGTGCCCTATGAGTTTTCGTCCAAGACTCCCGTACCTAATTTGAGACTGATATGGACTCCAGATCCTAAGCATCCAATGCTTGATCTTCACTTTAAATGCTAAGATATTGGCTTTGTAAGGTTAATCCAGTCCACTTCACTCTGTCATATCACCATCCAAGTTCACCTGACTCTCCTAAACCAGGGAGTTAATACGTTTATTAAATGAAAGATTTTCTACCTACACACCACATATTGTGCTCATGTAGTCTTAGGGTCGCAATTGATTTCATTGCTATAATAGGGTTAGGATAGAAGGAAAGTTATGTTTATGGATAACGGTCATTCAGAAAATCAGCTCCATTAGAGTCATTGGTCTAACGGCCTTTAAAAGCTTATAAAGGCTCGATGAATATAAAATTGGACATGCTACTTCATCATGTTCGATGATAATGCAAAATTTGCTGCAGTGATGAAAGGTGGGCCCAAGTGGGCCCCATAGGGATGGACGGTGGTGCTCCTAGGATACCATTATCCATAAAAAAAGAAAAAAAAAAGCATTTTCTTGGATGATAATAGTAGTATATAGAACTTAGGACATGATGAGAAGCATTGGAAAGGAACAGTTGAAATTGTTCTTCTAAGGAATCTCATTTTGGGTAAGTTGCAAGTTAGTTTGCACGTGCAAACCCATTGTCCCGAGCCACGGTGGCCTGATTCCCTTTTAAGATTCGGACTCTTTTAAAATCTGCTCCCTCCGTCCTCACCCACAACATAATAATGATAAACCCCACGGGGCCGGATCCTCCCACTTTAAGTTAAAGAATTTAAACTCCACACGTATTGAAAAAATTCAAGCAAGCATCAATCCCGCGATAAAAATTGATTGTGTTGATAAAAGAAACCGTGATTAATGAATAATATATAAAATAGTATTATCATGTTTAAATGATCAATACTTTAGTAAGACTAAGGTAACTCGAACACCCGACCACTTGTAAGGATCTTCCACCCCATTCAGCTACCACTTATTTCAAAACCAATATAAGAAACGACAAAAAAATAATTTTATGATGAGGGCGAGGGTTCGACCACTATTATGACTGCTCAGAGGCGAGAGGGTGAATGTTAAACTCAACATCTAATTTTGAAAAAAATGAAAAAAGGACTTGAAACTAAATTTTAGTTACGATAAAAGAAACCATTATAATATATTAAGGTAGGAGGTTTTGGCTTCGTTTTTAACCATCGATTATAATTCTGACCCCTGGTTATGTAAGTACTCATGTAACTACCCACACATTTTCTCATGAAACCACTTATGTTTCGGTTTTCCTATATATTTATACCATCTTTCTATTTTATCTAATTTGTTTTATGGAAAGAGGTCATTATTTTTACTATGTAATTATTTATTTTATTGTGCAGGGAGATACCATGCTGAGCACAAGGTGATTAAACTAATTACGCTTAGAGGAGCTAATTTTGGATTTGATTAAAAAACAAATTAGACTCTGGACAGAAAAGAAAAAAAAAGCACCACGTGTCATCAGAGACTGTTTTTTATGCGTGAAGAGAGAGATACCAGAAATTCAAAGAAATTTGAAAAAGCAAAAGCAAACGAGCTCTTTCGAGTCCGCATCCTCCGCAACCTCTGTCCGAGCTATTACAGGCTTTCCCTGTGACATGTCTCTATATCACCACTATAGGGGCCCCTGTAACAATAATTTGACCCATTCAAAATGAATTTCATCCCTTCCAATGATTTATTTTCAAATCCCCCATTAGATCGAACCACTTTACTAAAATGTGATGGGCCCCCATATCATGTCCGTGTCTGGTCACATTTTTTATAATAATGTTAAATTTATGGTGGGATCGGCTCCTATTAAATCAAGATTTATAAAACCATCATAGGAAAGGATTAAATTCATTTTGGACGGTTCAGATTATCATTATATGGGCCCCACCATCGATTTTTTTGGAGCCTGATGCACGAAAAGAGTGTAATAGCTGCCGCAGAGGATCCAGACTCAGCTCTCTGTGCTCCCTATAAAAACACTCAAAAATCTCAGACGGTCTTGTCTCTTTTCTCTGTGTCTGCTCCTTCTTCTTCTTCTTCTCAAATCTTCCCGCTCGAAAACCCAAAAAAAGCCAGATGGAGAGGAGCACGCCCGTTCGAAAGCCTCACACTTCCACTGCAGATCTCCTCACCTGGTCGGAAAATCCGCCGCCGGGATCCTCCCTCGACTCCGCCGCTCGTCCGGCGACCCGTACGCACAAGGTAGCTCTTTTCCGGTCGAAATTGACGATCGTTTTCCACGCTTTTCTGCATTTCCCTGTCACTTAGGGTTTCCTTTTTTGGGAAATTTCAGCCGGCGGACGGGATCGGTAAGGTGGTTTTCGGAGGACAGGTGACCGACGAGGAGATTGAAAGCCTGCTGAAAAGGTCAGATCTGGTCTCTGATTTAGGGTTTTAGTAGTAAATGCAGCTTTGTGAGGATCTGATGCTGAGATTCCGACTTCATTGCTAGGATTTTGAGGTTTTGTTCGGGTTCTTTTTTTTTTTTTTTTTTGTGTGTGTTTGATACTTCCAATTCGTCTTGGATTCGTTCAATTTCATCCATGAAATCTGATCTGTTTGTTCTGTGATTTGATATGAGAAAAATAGAGTTGGAGCACTGAACTTGCTGACGGATTTTGGTATTTGGTATTCTGTCATTCGTTCCATTTTCCATGAAACCTGTCATTGATCTGTTTCTTCTGTGATTTGATTTGGAAGAAATAAAGGTGAAGGCATTGATCTTGCTGACACATTACACGGAGATTCTTATCTTTCTGTTTCTTGTATGGAATCAGAGGATCTGGTGTGTTTTTGTTATTTCTGAACTTGCCAAAACAAGATGATTGATACTCTACTTCTCTCCTATGTAGTTTTGAAAACTCAATTCAACTAAAATTCTATAGGTGTGTATTTGAATTTGTCTCCTCTTTGCCATTTAGATTCTGGACCGAAGTCCATGTAGTTCTATGATGTATTTCATTCCTCTCAAGATGTCATAACTTGTTCTTGAATTTTTTTATATTCAGGAAACCATGTTCAGGTTCTAAATTGAAGGAGATGACTGGTAGTGGTATATTTGCAGAGGACGGTGAAAATGGTGGACCTGAATCAAGCAGTGCCATGTCTACTCCTAATGGCAAAACAGGGCTACGAATTTACCAGGTACCTTGTCACTGCCGAATAATGAGTGATTTGCTAACATAAACGAGATTGCGGTTGGAAGTGCTTCTTCTTTGCTTATGGTTATTTTCTATCAGTTAATTGGCTTTTACTAGCCAATTTTAGTAGTATTCAATAGATATTAGTGTGGGCACAAAATACTACTGACTACTGAGCACATTTACAAATCTTTTGGAATCATACTTGATCTGTTCATGCTTGCAAATGTCGGCAGGCGGCCAGTGCAATCAGTCAGATCTCATTCAGTGCCGATGAGAGTGTTTATCCTAAGAAGCCTGTCTCATTGACAGAGGTGGCAAAGCAGCGAGAGCTAAGTGGGACTCTGGAGAGTGAGACAGAGGCAAAGATGAAGAAGCAACTATCAGATGCAAAGACCCGGGAGCTTAGTGGGCACGATATCTTTGCTCCTCCTCCTGAAATTCTACCCAGGCCTTTTGCACCCCACTCCTTTGAGTCAAATGATGGCAAAGACATCAGGGAACCTGCACCAGGAAATGTATGGATATTTATGAATGTTTCTAACATGTTTTGATGTTCATGTCAACCAATTTCTTAATTTTATTCTAAATGATGCTTTGTTTTTTCTCATGTTGAAAGTTTCCTTACTCCTTAGTTTTTCACCCTTTCCTTTGGTCTTTCTCAAGTGTTAAAACTCTTTTGTTAAAATTCTCAATTGTTTTTCTTCCAAAAATAATCAAACCAATCTGATTTTCCAGTCTCCTTTTAAATTGACAAATTAATGATCGGGCCCTATCTTCTCCAATAGCTTAATTTTTTCACCCTTTCCTTTGTTCTTTCTCAAGTGTTAAAACTCTCCAGTGTTTATCTTCCAAAACTAATCAAACCCACAAATTAATGATCTGGCCCTATCTTCTCCAATAGCTTAACTTGCTTTATATCTTCTTCAGTGTGACCTCTATTTCCATTTTACCATTTACTTATTTATTGCCGATACCTTCAGTTCTCTGCATTCTTTAATTTCTAGTGCTTTGCCAATTTTTATGCGCCTGCCTTTTTTGTTAAGTCAACAGAAATATTATTGGTTAGTATTATTATTATTATTATTATTTCAATAAGCAATGTGAACAACAAAAATATTATCACGAATCATACTAATGCATGGTGTTCAAGTTTGCAAATTTTAATGCACTAAAGAGCTAGCTACTCATGATCTTAATTTCCTTATGACTGCTGATTTGGTTTCTTCTGACAGTGTTCAAGGTTTCTACAGGAGATCTTGGAGATTTTAATTCTAAATGATTAGAGATGAAAAGAAAAAAAAAAAAAAATTAAAGATGAGCTATAAGGTAGAGATTCTTTGAACCATTGGATAGAGTTGGTAACTGTTGGATTGGGCAGGGACCCTAAGAGTTCAAAGGAAAAGATCTGATTTGGGGTAGACTTGAGTGTCAGTCTTCCACTGCCAACTTCATGGAGAGTCATCCACTATACATTGGTCATATGGCGGGCCAATCCATGTTGAAACTGTTGGCTTAATTGTGGATGGAAAATGGCCAAAACTTTTTTTTTTTTTTTTCATGAATGATCACAACCATCTATTTTATTCGGTGAATTTGGATGGTTGACCTTTACTAGTGTCGACCATTTAAATGGTGAAGATAGTTTCATCTTTACAAGTTCCATGATGTACTATGGTCCATCAACAATAGGGCCCCACATTGTGGATGGTAATAATAGGTGTGTTCCTCTACAATATTTATGTGGATGAGTCACCACAGTTTTGCCACCTGGAGACTGAAATCAGTATTTTACTTTGAAAAAGTTTCACACGATTTTTCTTTTTTTAAAATACCATGAAGTAGGGTGGCATTATGTTGTGATTTTGCATGCACCATTTATGAATCCATGGAAACCACTGCAGGGTAAGTGTTGGGTTGTTCGACAATCATATTAGCAATTAATTTACCCCCCATAAAAATCATATTAGTACTTATAGTGGATGGAGAAAACTATGCCTATGTCTCTGGTATGTATAGCCTAGCTGTCCCTTTGGTGGTAAACACATTAGGTCAATGGCACAATCATGAATGTCTAGCTACCGTTTGGTGGCAAACACATTAGGCCAATTTCATAATCATTTAGCTAATGTTATCCATTAGTTATGATTTTGACGCTTCATCAATGATGGAGCCTATGTTTTGAATTGGTTCAGAGCTTGGACTTATGTACCGTTGATGAGTTACAGTTATTTTAATCGATAGCTGTGCCCTACCTTATGATTTTGTGTGAAGTCAGGTGATCTTGCTACCAGTTTATTTCTTTTGTTTTTCTCTAGGCCTGTGCATGTGTTTACTTCATGAGCACAAATGCTGCATGTCAGCCTGCCTCCATGACTTTATAATCAAAGAACTTACAGAGAGAGTTGCTTTTTGGTTTCTGATTTTTCAGCATCCGGGAGGTCTGAGTAATTTCTTGTTTAGCGAGGAGCCTGTGGTCAAAACCGCAAAGAAGATCTACAACCAGAAGTTTGCAGAACTAACAGGCAATGACATTTTTAAAGGAGACGCACCACCTGGATCAGCAGAGAAGCCGCTGAGTGTAGCAAAATTGAGGGAGATGAGTGGCAGTGATATTTTTGCTGATGGAAAGGCAGCCTCTAGAGATTACCTGGGTGGTGTCCGCAAGCCCCCTGGTGGCGAGAGCAGTATTGCACTGGTTTGACTATGCTGATGCTGTTATTTTCATTATGATTTATCTTTTTTTTCCTCTTTTCTAATTGTAGTGGAGTAGTTGTTGTATCATTTTCATTGCTTGCCATACCTGCATGACGTAATGACCTTAGTGTTGCAGGGCATGGCCAGATGGGAAATTGGGCATATCCATATTTAACATTCAAACCGGGACAAGGATTTCCACCTAATTGATCTTCAAAGTATCTTGCTTGTGTTCATATATTATTTTTTTTTTGGTAGAAGCTGGTGTTGATACTTGAGTGTGATTCTGGATGAATTTTAATAGTCAATTTGTTTTTATTATTCTAGCTTGATGATGGGTTTTCTGAGAAATGGTAGGTTCTTAATGAAGAGGATGGAAGGCTTGGCTCAGGGTAAGGCAAACAGTATCTCAGTTAGGTGAGCTATACTTGCATCAGCCGCCTACTGTGAAGCAAACCAGATAGTTCGCCTAATGGGCCCTGAGATGGTTGGTGATGCCCCAAAAACCAACCTCTGGTAGTTCAAACAGCCATTCCCATCCTTAAATACTTCTGGGCAGGTGCTGGTTCGTTCACAATGTAAAGTCGTCCAATCAGATCCTTGTACTGTTTGATGTGTTTGATGGGGATTTTGCCCATCTACCAACCATGGTGGAGCCATCCTTATCCACCACCTTGCCCTCTTGCTATTGGTTCTTCAAAGTTGTGGCAATGACTTGGGCGACAGGCAAGAACATTGCTCATACGACTTTAGTCAGGAAATCAGTGGGGGTGGAAATGGAGGACGGTGGTCATGGGCTGCACCAAGGCTGCCTGGGGTGTGTTCGAGCCCAGAATGTTTGCAGTTGGATCTCAAAATCAGACCTGGCTTGGCCAGAGGGGCATGCATGTCATTGTCAAGTCCAACCCCAGTCTGGGCCTGGGTGTTTGAGATTTAATAATGAGTTGGTGAATCCTAATTATCAACCCATAATAGTCCTAGATGGGCTTATGTGTCTTAACATGGAACTCTGGGTCTTGCTCTTTTTTTTTTTTTAATTTCTATCGGATGTGCTTTCTTTTAGGGCCTTTTCTTGCTTGTGGGCCTTTGGAACCAATCCAATTGGGCCAGGCTTAAGAGGTCCAATTGGCCACCTTCCCCGTTGAGGAAATCTCTAATCTCATATTCTTTTACTAAAGCAACCTATGTATACATTGGAATTTATTTATTGTTGGGTAATCCTAATCTTCCCTCCTAGACTCCAACTGGGCAGGCAATATTATCATTCAAATCTGGGCTCTAACCTTGCTACCCCATTTAGGGTACCCTGCTGTCCTCATGTTCTTAACCACCACACATCTCTCTTCTGTTTCAGTGTGGGCACTTCAACGAGGACAATTTGAGGGAGATTAGTAACCAATAGGCCTAAAACTCCAGGATTGATGGAACGCATCAAATCAAAGTCTTGTAATAATTTAGGACTGTAACGAATGAAAAATAGCACTGGTAATGAAACATAGCATGTCCTCCTAATTCCAATGATTCCAAAGAATTAGGCTTCTCTCGACGTGCCAGGCGTGAATGATCAAAGTTGGGAGGCTTACAGCAGAACATTAAATTACCATCTAAAAAAATTGTTGTGGATCATCCAAAGTGGCCCTAAAATGTCCGAACTGGTTGTCGTTCACAATTAATGATTCAGGTTTTTCAGAGATGTGCGTCGACAGAAGTTCAGACAAGTTCAATGCACAAAAACAAAAGTCTAATTGGGAATAACACTGGTTCTGTGGATGCTGATATCCACTTATGGATCGATCCGTAGGTGGGGCAGGTTTACTTATCATCGCTTGGCCACTAGGCCAACTGAAAAAAAAAAAAAAAAAAAATAGTACGCATGATTTTTAGTTTAGGAACTGGGTTATCTTGAGGTATCATGTAAAACTAGGTACAGTAGTAACCCATGAAAACTAACCCTCTACCATAATTTATAATAATAAGAATTGGACCACTACTCTACTTGAACTTGAGCAGCACTACTTTGACCTTTAAGTCCCGAGTTTCTTTTGTTTTCTTCTTTTATTGAGAATTTCTTTTACCAAAATAAATAAATAAAAAAAATCAGTGATACATGGATGGAGCCCCTTGCCCCATGTAAACCACATGTTGTGTTTTGGTTGGTAGCTTTTCCACCCTCTATGTTTACATGACTATCGTTAAGCACTTCATCGAATTTCACGAAGTGACAGTACTTAAACCATCTCGCCTCGTAGCCTAGGTTCATATAGGGAATTCATATAGAGAACTGTCAGCATCTTCCAGAGGAGGTAATCCAGACTCCCTATCCAGTTTACATCAAAGACCCAAATCCGTGCTAACCAGAATGTTGCTGGAAAATATGAGTAAAGAGGAAAACCTTAAATCACAATATCACGACCAACGAACACTTGGTTTAAGTTTTAAAAAAAGAAAGATATGTAATCCTTGTTTGGCAAAAATTCATAACCTTATAATTAATTTGTTTCTCCCAATTTACATATATAAACATCCCACATGTGAAAGAGATTCATATCATTTATGTTTGTTTACAACATTTACACACTAGTTGTGTAAATCACATGTGCTTTTGCTGTGTACAGTGTGTGCAAAAGAGGCAGCACATTTTCACACTTGATGAGGTGTGAAACGTTTACATACCAGCCTAGTTTTGGCGGAGCTACAGTGGCCACACAACCAGAACGCCTTTTTCATTTTTTTGACTAATCTGGCATCCAACTTTGTGATCCAAACCGTTGATCGTGTTAGGGGAGCTAAAAACGGCTACTATACCAAAAATCAACCGTTGGATCATTATAGATTGTGAGATATTGATGAAAACGTACAGACCGTTAGATCATCATTTCTGAACATTTGTGGGCCCTATTTTTGCAATCCAAATTGTTAGTCCTCTTCAAAAGGTCATTTCTAGTTATAAGTCCAAACCCCAAATCTTGAATCAATATGGATCATGAAATATATTTGAAATAAATATCAATTGTTGGATTAATGCACTGTTACTACAGTGCGCAATAGTGTATTAACGAGTTAAGACAGGCAGTCCATTTTTTCTAGATTTCTGAATAATCTGGGTCACTAATGAAAGATCTGGACCGTAGACCCTCTTTATATGGCCAATAACGTCTAGTGGATCAAATTTCAACCGTTGATCATTCATGTATTGTGAGATATTGACAAAAAGGCCCAGAGCAACAATGGTTCAATTCTGATTTTTGTGGGCCACTTTTTCCCGATCTAAACCATTAATCCTCTTTAGAAGGTCAACAATAATTATCTTGTCAAATCTTATCACTTAATTCATCATGGATTTTTCAAAATTTGTGTATAGGTGTGAAAGACATGTGAACTGTTAGATGCAATCAGATTCTGATTTGAAAAGGTGTGAAAATGACAAATGATAAATTATGTTTCACATGCAACTCATTTACATGTGTAAATGACTCACATGTGAGTTATTTACATATGTAAAGCATTTTCACATCACATATGAAATTAATAAACGACCTCTTATGATTAATTTTCATTTGGAGGGACTATTTATTTTTTTTAGTAAAATTTCCAAAAATGTAAATATGTTTAAAAATACTTGATTAGGGGTACACATGGGCGATTCAGATCAGTTTAGCGGGAAAACCATCAACCATACCGATAGGAACCGAACCCATCGGTTTTCTATTTTTCAAATGGAAACCGAATCCATCAGTTTTTTATTTTTCCAAATCGAATCGAACCGCCCATGTGCTCAAACCGAACCGAATGGAACCCATTCGGTTCGGTTACAGTTTTTTTATTTTTTTTCACAAAAAAATGACAACTCAATTGGTGAGAGAAATCATCAAAATATTTGCAAATAGTAATAGCACAAGTACTTACTAAGTCTTAACCAAACATAATTATTTAAAGTTATCACATCTCAAAGCAAATCCAACATAAAACATAATAAATATTTAAAGTCATTACATATCTTAAATCAAATTAAAGCAGATAACCAAAGAAGCATCAACTTTACTCCAAACTACCAGCACTCCAGCAGCAACTCCGTAAGCCATAATAGTTCAAATGGACTTCATGTGAGTTCTAAGAAGGCAGAACCGATAACCCTGAAAGTAAAATCGCAATATTGAGTTCATATGAGTTGTTGAATGAAAGTATGAAACCATGAAAGTATGAAATCCTAAGGCTAAAATAGTCAAAACTCAATACTGAAATTAATACATTAAGTCGGTTTGGTTTAGGCGGTTGACCGCTCGGTTTGGTCCGATTTTACGGTGATGCTGGATTTGTTGTGCAACCTTAGATAGCAAGTAACGTGACTTCTTTTGTCTTGTGGGCACCATTGTAATTTGTGAAACTATCCCAAACTCTCCATATTCTTCCTAAAACCAAAAGGGGAAAAAAAAAATCCACTGCAACCCCAAGGCCCAAACTATGTTAAATCTTTTTTTGATTTTTCTCTTGTCCTCTTCTCAACCTTCCATTTCCACAATCAGGTCCTTGCACTTCCAAAATAAAAGATCCATTGAAAGGTTGTGGGTCCCACTAATTGCAGCTCTTGGCGCTCTGTACAGTGTGATATATATACATTTACATACCCCCTCTGCTTTCTCTCTAATCTTATATAATCTTTATATGGATGTATACAAATCCCACTCTCTCTGCTCTCTCTCTCTCTCTCTCTCTCGCCTGATTAACGTCCGCAGGAGAAAATCTCTCAAGATAACAAAAACCCTATTCATCTCTCTCTTGTTTCCTTCTCCTTCTTTGCATGTTTTAACGACTCCTATCAAAAGGAGCTCCAGACCCAAACGAAATGCAATTCAGTTTCGGTAAATCTCTTCTGGGTTTTTCGTTTTCAGCCTATTTCCATTGATTTCTGGTGTGGGTCTGTGGTTTTCTTTCATATTTATATCTTAAATCTTGCCTTTTCTCTCTTTGGTTTTTGTCTTTGATTGGTGGTGCTCCTTGAAAATTAAAGAACAAAAGATGAAACTAGAGAAAGAAGATAATGGGTTTGAGATGCTGTTGGGTGAGATTCCTAATGCAACATCTCTCCCTCAACATCTCCCTCAACAACAGGATAACCATGGTAATGGTTATAGTCCTGGAAAGGCCATTTTTGGGATGTTTGAAGATGACCCATCATGTCATAGGCATGTATCTTTGTGGTCTGAGGGCTCTACGTCGAGCTCTCTCTCCCAAGATGGCCAATCTCATCTTAGAGGCGGTTTTCCGGTATATAAAACCCATTACCCAAATGGGTTTCGCTTTTCAATGGACCCCGAAATGCCTGATTCTCCTGTGAGAAATAAGATTGATGGAAGCTTGATAAATGCATTCGGTGTGTATGAGAAGTTTGGAGGAATTAGTATTAGAGATGAGGAAGAAGATGCAGTCAAATTGAGTAGGCAGTTGCCACTGGAACAATCTGGGAATCCATATGGGTTTTGGTTTGATGAACATCATTCAGTTGGGTCTAACTATGGCAATGTTGTAATGAAGAGTCCATTTGAAGATTGTAGGAATGGTTTTTCTAATGGTTATGGAGATTCTAGGAATGGTTTTTCCAATGATTATGGAGAATGTTGGAATGGTTTTTCAAATGGTCATGGAGGTTTTCGAGATTCGGGTCTGCCTAGTTCTGCAATTCTTGATGAGGAGAAGAGGCTGTTGATGTTAGGATTGCAGAAATATCATACAGGTAACTTATCTGTGCCGTGTGTCTCTTCACATAGATTGAATGCTCCTTCTCTCCATCGGGCTAACCTTATTGACTTCAGGAATGTTCAATGGAAACAAGCTATGGAACAACATCTAAGTGATGAAGCTTTGCATAATTTACAGCTTCACCCTGAAGCTTCTCTTGGTAGCAACTGTAATTATGGGGGGATTCAGGTTCCAAATACTGCCAATGTCATGAACAGGGCATCCATCACTGATGCGTGTTTTTGCTCACAACGAAATGGAAGCAATTCTAATGGAGATTATAAACCACTTTATAGCTCTCCAATGTTCAATGGTAGTGCGGCAGCGACTCCCAATGGTCGGGCTCCTCAATCTCCTCCCTCGACATGTGATGCATCGAGTGTTGAGGCTTTTAGTTGTGAGGACAGTCTCATCATACAAGGTAAGGGTCTGAATTTTGTGAGAAATGATGGATATAATCGTTTGAGAGATCACCAAAGGAGTTCTTACAATGCCACAGGCAGGGGAAACTCAAGCAAAAAAGATCTTGACTTGGCTGAATATGGGCATGGTCCAAGGATGAATTACCCTTCACTTGTGCCATCAAAATATAGCTCATTGCAGGAGGTTAAAGGGTGTATTTACTCTCTTGCTAAAGATCAACAAGGTTGTCGGTTCTTGCAACAGAAATTTGATGAGGGAACTCCCAAAGATGTGCAGATGATATTTAGTGAAATCATCGGTCACGTGGTTGAACTTATGATGAATTCATTTGGAAATTATCTGATTCAGAAGCTGTTGGATGTGTGCACTGAAGAACAGAGAATGCAGGTCCTCCTAGTTGCGACAGCAGAACCTGGCCAGCTTGTTAAAATCTCTCTGAACATACATGGGTACCCAAGTGTCATTTAACATTATTTTCTTGTTCATTTATTTACTTCCTTTTTTTTTTTTTTTTTTTTGGTATGACGTATTTGGAATTTATTGAGGATGATTACATACCAAGTTTTTCATTGATGCTGAACTACATTGCTTTCATTGTTTCAGCACACGTGTGGTGCAGAAGTTGATAGAGACTCTGAAAACCAGAGAACAGATTTATCTTGCTGTCTCAGCCCTTGAACCAGGCTTCCTTCATCTCAGTCAAGATTTGAATGGCAATCATGTGGTCTTAAGTTGCCTGCGAAGCCTCAGCAATGAAGATAATAAGGTATGTATTCTTATTCTTGTGATGTAGATAAAGCTTGTTATTAGAGCTTGTGTTTTTGGTTATGGTTTCCATTTCTGTTCATTAATTCATAATACATTATTCCTGAAAAAACTATAACTTCACTCCTGGGAACAGTGATTAGGCACAGGTATGTTGTATTCATGCCTGGTGTTTGGGCCTTTTTTTCATATTTGTTGTTTCTTTCTTTGCATTATTTTGCCTTTCAACTAGTTGTTTTAGGCATTGCTTCTTCTTTCTTCTGGCTTTATGTTGTTTTGGCCATGCCCTACGTTGTGTACAACAAAGGCTGATATGTAAGGACTCAAAGCATACCCTTGTTTCCCAACTCCAACTAGTACCTTAGACTAGTAACTGCCCCTTCTAAAATGCCTAAGGGCCTCCGTTGCTTACCTTTTGACATGAAAATCAGGCCCAAACTCATCCTGTTGTCCTAAACTGAAGCCTGATAGCAGCCAAGCTAGTGAAGGTTTGTCAACTCACTTAATTCATTGGCAGCAGTTACCCGGAGCAAATTGTATACTTCCAATGAAAATAAATGCACTTTTGGGTGTTTAGAATGAAAGACAAATGCTTAGTTCTTCCTTTTTTGCATTAGTAAATTAGAATACTGCGTGAAACTTGCCAGAGGCAAAACAAATATTTTTCATATTCACAAATGCAATTCCAATATTTTTTTTTTTGTTTTTTGTTCTTTTTTCTATGAGAAGAGTTGTTATTCATTCATTGGTTTTCTTGCTGCCACAATATTTTAATAATTTCCTCACCCATTTGCATGTTTCTGTTACACTAGTGTCAAACAATATAGTCCTTCTACGACTGCACGTTCCATGGTGACTTCTTTCTTCAGTTGTACAAGGTTTGTTTCAGTTACTTTGTGGCAATGAGCCTGAGTCCATAATATCGTTAATGCAGCACTCTGAAATCCAACATTCTAACCTGCGTTAGATATGCGTAGAAATCAATCCGAGGGAAACCATTGGAATCATCACCAATGGTGGCTTGGGTTTTGATGTCATTCTCTTCTTCTTTTTTTTTTTTTGAACAGTAACGATAAATTATATTAGAAGAGAAAGCCAGATACAAAAAACCACAGGAACAAACAAAAAGAGCACAATGGTATAAAAGAATTATACCAAGAAAAGGAAAAGCAAAAGACAAAGAAACATCACTCAATGAAAGCCACCAAATTAGAAGACCTATCCACCCCTTGCTTAGCTAACGAATTAGCAAAACCATTAGCCGACCTCCCAACGTGTTGAAACTTTACTTGAAACGAGGATGCTAAAGCTCTAATCTCATTAAGGTAAAATTGAAATCTCCAAGGAATGACAACCCAAGAGGACACCCATGAAATAGCATTGAGAGAATCGCTTTCCACCTCTAACCTTGAATTAAATGAGGAAGGGGCAAAAATTCGAACAACTTCTAGGATAGCTAACACTTCCGCTTCATTAGACTCCATAGTCCCAACATGCTTGGAAAACATTACCAACACAAGCCCTCCACTATCGTGAAGCACCCCACCAATACCCGCTGGCCCAGGTTTTCCTTTAGCTGCCCCATCTACATTAAACTTCAACAACCCTACATTGGGAGGAGCCCAATGCATCACCTTTTTCACCTTCTTCACCCCACAATACAAGGAAGCCTCCTAATTATGCAACACACCAAAAACTTTTAAAGCGTCAAACTCCTTCTTGAAGGAAGTCCATTTTGCGATTTTTTATGTCATTCTCTGTCTCATATGTACTCTTTATAGAGAGACTGGGATTGCCATGTCTAGGATAAAATCCTAGTTATGATGAGAATTTCTTCCAAATCCACTCTCTAAATAGAATACAACTACAACTTAATTTATTTGACTAAAATATATTGCACTTATAACCTTCTATTAAATATAAATGACAACTAGAACCCTTCCACTAATTGTAACAGTTATTTAACAGCTTGGACACTTTCATATGACCCCTAACTAATGGGAAATAAAATTAACCAAAAAATTTAGTCGACCAAGGTTTTCTATGCACAAAAGAACTCATTTTGTCTTCATGTGACCTTTTGGTCCCATTTTTATTTGGAATCCTCCAATTGTATGACTGCATTGCTATTGGCTGCTTGTTATGATTATTACACTACATCCTCCAACATACCTGCAAATTGCAGTCTCAAGTTCTTTCTGATTAATCTAATTGAGAAGTCTAAATTCCTCTCGGGACAGTGACCATTTATTTGGTTCCCACGGACACCTTGAAGTTTTATTTTTTATGATGAAAATTAATTTAGCAGTGATATGAATGGCAGCTCAAAGCTCAAGGAAACATTCTTAATCTTTTCTACCAATTGTGAAATGCTAACTGCTAATGCAATGTCAGTCTAAATAAGCCACAGTCCAAACTATATTTCAAAGAGCAGTTTTTTTATTCAAAGGTTAAACTTCTGTTCTAGGTACTTTCTGTAATTCATTGTGTAGATATATGTTTCATCATAGATATTTTATCACTAAATAGAACCTGTTAAGCTGACCTCAAATTGGTGGGTGAAAGCTAAGAACATAATGATGATGATGATAAATCTAGTTCACTGAATGGTTGAAAAGCTTTCAGGAATATCTCCTTTTCAAAAAATGTTGAAATTATGTATTGTAAATTTTTTTTTTATTTCATTTCAAACGCGGCCTTCAGTTAATTTATATGCCTTTTTTTAAATATAACTTGCTCTATTTGTAGATTAAAAATTGTAACATTTTCGTACTTCTTGTCAACAGTTCATTTTTAATTCTGCTGCAAAGTATTGTGAGGACATTGCTACTCATCGATATGGATGTTGTTTTTTGCAACGCTGCATAGATCGTTCAACCGGTGAAGATCGAGAAAATTTGGTTGCAGAGATCTCTTCCAATGGACTTCTCCTTGCTCAAGATGCTTTTGGGTAATCATTTGAAAGAACCAATCTAGTGTATTTTTGCACTAAGAACTTGCCAACATGTGAAAACTAATCCCTAAACCCTAACGTTTTACTTTGGATATTCAGTTGGCTGTGTTCGAAATATAGCTCTAGAAATTGAGTTGTTAAAGCCTTGGTCATGTGATCCTCTCAATTCCATTCAGTTGAGTTTTTAGTGGGTTCCGTTCTATAGGCCTTATCCAGTCTAAATGGGGAAAACATGTTCATGTTTGAAAGTCTTGTGAACAAAGTCTTGTGAACAAAGCATTTTTGTGTTATTTGGGATTTGAAGCAACATTTAAATGCATTGTCAGTTGTGTGGGTTTAGGGGGATTAGTCCTATTGGGTTAAAGACCTCAGGGATACCCATGTCATCAAAAGAAATATATTATTTGATCACCTAGTCAACTCTTCTAAGTCATTATGCACTGTGCACCAAGACTTGTGCTGACCTGACCCTCAGCTGGGCATATGTTAGCTGGCTTTGTAGGTTTTAAGCCATGGTGAAAAGTCTTTTATTTGGTTGGGCAAGTCCATCATCGCAAAGATGCACGGCACTCGGCTTTTTGCCTGACCAATGATCACTAGTTGATTCTTTCCATTGTCTTTTTAGTTCATGCATCTGACATTTTCAAGTCTCATGAACCACCTAGTATATCCTTGTATCACTGCACAAAGTCTTTAGGCTTTATTTGTTTGCTTAGAATGAATTCATGGTCAAACGAGCTCCATGGAAGGATTATTAAAGATGTGAGGGGTGAAGGATATAAGATAGCGATATAGATGGGACCTTGTCGTTCCTAGGATTTGAATTACTAGAGTGATGGCTTGGAATTCATTTCCTATCTTCCCTTGATTCAATTTCCATTAAAGGGGAGGTTATTTGATTGTCGTTTTTGGATATTCACCTTTTATTCTTCATTTTTAACCACTTATAGAAATAAGAATTCTTATAATTCCTAGGAATTCAATTACATGAAACAAACAAGCCTCCAATGTTGATTTGACTGACACATTAACTGGTTTTTGAGCCATAGCGAAGAGCGTCTTATTCGGTCATGTATATGGACCTTGATGAAGATACATGCAAGACACTCACCTTCTGGCCTGAATTCTTGTCGATGACCTTCTATCATCTTTCTAATTCTCAAATCTTATGTACCATGTTTTTGTTATTTTGTCAACTAAGGGTTGACAATTGCTATAAGGTTTGTTATTTTTAGACTCTCAAGTTTATTGACTCTGTTTTTGCTTCAGGAATTACGTTATTCAGCACATCTTGGAGTTAAGGATCCCTTTAGCAATCAGAAGATTAATATCTCAATTTGAAGGAAATTATGTTCACCTCTCGACTCAGAAATTTAGCAGCAATGTAGTCGAAAAATGTCTCATTGTGTTTGGAGAAGAGAGCCGCTCAAGGATCATCCACGAATTACTTGCGTCATCTCGGTTTGAGCAGTTACTGCAAGATCAATTTGCCAACTATGTTATTAAATCTGCTCTCATAGTTTCCAAGGTTTCATCACCTAATCTTACTTTATCATACAGTAGGAATTATTAGTAGTCTTCTGATGCAAACCAGATGTCAAATGGGTTCCATAATATGATGATCCAGACCACTGAACTACTGGGCTCCATTTGGCTCAAAACTTTTCTAGAGCATCTTAATCATCAAATAGTTGGGTTTTTCTTGGAAAGGCATTGTTCTTTTTTGAGTGAAAGCCCATCTATTTCTAGCCCATGAGTTGACTGTCAGTATTTTCATTCTAGGAATCCCTCACATATGTTGGGGCCTGTCTGAATATCACATCAGAGGGCCTCATTTCCACATACTGGGTGCATTAGGACACTACATTCCTCATGAAATTCTATATTTTGTTAGTTGGTGCAAATTTTCTAATAATCTTTTTCTAAATACTACAAAACTAGGGTCATCTCCATGCTTCATTGGTCAAAGCCATCCGACCCTTTGCAGCAATCCTTCGGACAAGTCCATATTGCAAGCGCATTTTCTCACACGTACCATGTTGAAGAAGTGATGTACATTGACAATGAGAAGGAGCTCATGCTATCTTTGAAGATAATAGCTATTATTTTAGACCTCAGGCTTTAGAATTTCAACAAGAGTATGTCTCTATGTTGCTAGAGAACTTAGTGACTGATGTTGCATGGAGATGGCAAGACTGTACTGTAAAAGTAAGCAAATTTGCTTCCATGTCGCATTTTAAGTAACTATGTCAATGTGACAATGGTGTGTTTCTGCCATCCCTGTATGTGATTTGTTAGTGTAGTACTATTCTGATTCCCATTGCTTTTATGCAAATGGCTGTGAATGTTACGAATATGTTATATTTCTAATAATCTTACTATTATATTCTGCAATTCGTTCTGCTTCTAACAGTAATGTTGATGGTTGTTCTACAGAAATGTCATGGTGAATCTGTATCAGGCTTCAAATGACTGTGCTATTAGTATTTTGAATATCCTATTGTTGTTATTGTCCTCCTGCAGTTTCTCAGGGTATTTGTATTGGTTTTAGAGCCTGTCATTGTAGTGAACCCTGTCATTGCAGTTTGTCATTTTATCGCGGGTGATAGAAAATTCAGGCCTTCAGCTTCAACTAATTTAAAAGTCAAGCAGTGGAACAATTCACTGGCAATGAACTTGATTTCTGTGTTTTGGCCTTGATTGTGTTTCTTGAAACATTCTCTGGATCAAAATTCCATAATGCCCTCAATTGCTATGAGTTTCAGTTCCGTGCACCCCTTCCCTCTATGTAAACCAGTTTTGCCCGTGAAGTTTTAGAGAAGAGTATTCAACATATTGTATTTGTCAATCTTTTGATTAGGTCAAACAGTGGTCATAGTTCAGACCAGTAGTTGAACTGGCTCAAACAAAACCAGTTCCTTCACCAATTTGCTTTCTGGTCCAATTTTAAATTTAATACCTCAAATTCTTGACAGTTTACAAGTGTAGTATATTGTATTTTTGGGACTAATAGTAAATAATGGCAGAATTAGTGTCAAATTCAAGTGAATGAATATCCATATATAGGCAATGAGAGGATTTCATGCTTCATGGATTTCTACTTCCATGGGCAAGAGGAATCCTATCCTACTCTTTTGTAGCAAATTGAAATCCTCTATCAACGAAAATCAATTCATTTTTCCCGTTTTCATAAGAAAAATGTGTCACACCAAACAATGGGACGGTGCAGTTTCCTCTCGTCACACAAGTACACCCTGACAATATAAAATTGATCTAGATGTAGATGCTCGTCGGAATTATGGCTTCTGTTAAATGAGTTATCCACACACCCCAAGCATCAGCGGCACCTATAAGAACACCATATAAGAGCATAGGTCGTGAATTACCCGGTTTCCAACGTCTTTGAGCTTTGATTTCTTCTCTACAGCCTGAACGGGGCCATCAAAATGAAGCCTTTGTCATGTGCATGGGTGTCTCACAAAATGGCAGAAAAGTTGAGCCTGTGGAACAGGCACTTGCTTGTAGAATGTTGAATTTTGGACATGTCACCTCAGCTTCTTTCTATGGAGGGCCAAGTTCTATTTTCAAACCTCCCCTTTAGAATGATAATTCCACTAAATAGTGTAAAACTACACCAATCCATTTTCAAGATTCATTTGCCTTTCAATTCTTGGAAACGCTTCAAATCGCTGAAACCTCTGTTTGTAAATTTTTTTTTTCTTTTCCATTTTCACAGTGTACAAAACTGAGTCCTTACTGTTTGGTCAAGTCCAACCATTAACATCTTACATCGTGTGTGGATAGTGGATAGACCCATTTTGTGCAAATCAACAAGTACATCTCAGATTTGTATTGCTTTTAGGGCTGGAACCAGCACCCAAGCTTGTGTGGAAAAGTTTTTCTATCCAAATTGATGACTCACTAAAGGGATAGGCAGAAGAGGACGCATGGATGGGAGTAGTAACAATAGATCTTAAGAAGTGCGACCTATCGGAGGATTTGGCTTAAAATATATTGGAATGGAGAAATAAATTTCATGTTGCCGACCCTAATATAATTGGGATGAGGCTTTGATGATGGTGATGATGATTGGACCAGAACCAGAACCAGCGTGGTTGTTTAATGCAAGATTTGACCATAGTGGGGCCCATAGAAAAGGACATCACATTATCGTGATTTAGTTTGTGTTTAGAGGTGGTGGTGGTGGTGATGATGAGGGCGATAATAAGTTGTGTCTAGTGGGGTAAATGAGCCAAGCTGAGCTGAGGTACCTAACTCAAGCTTGGCTTGAAAATAGGAGGAGCCAGACCTGACACCATAAACTCCACTTCAGTAGCTTGGTTGCAATGCGTAATAAGCCTAAGCTCGACTCGAATTCGGGGGTCATATACCTAATCATCACTTATGTAAGCACCGTTAGAGCATATCACACTTTGACCGCCATTCAAAGGGAATGATGGGGAGGCCAATGTATGAATAGGGTTGGTTTGGATATTAGAAGGGCAAGCCCACATAGGTCAAATCTGGTGTTTGGGCTTCAACAAGGAGTGATCAAGAGATGTTCATTTCTCATCTTACCATACCCCATTTAACTAGTACTTGGTTTTAAATAAACTTTTGTAATGAACATATATCTAGTATTTTATCAAAATGATTAGCCTGAAATGTATTACGACGTTTCCGGTCAATCTCATCGCAGCTAGGGGGTTTGCATTGCTTTCAATCATCATCATCTTAGCCTTGTCCCGTTGTTAAATTGAAATTTGGCTATTAACAAAATGTTAAGTTCTAATTTAAGAATTCAAGATAAGTCTTCAAAAAGGATGATATTCCTTTAGTAAAAAAAAAAAAAAAAAGTTAATTAAATGTTCTGCAGAATAAATATGTTCTCATAATTATGTATAATTATTATATAATACATCAATCTTAAACTTTTTTTTCTTTTTTTTTTAATATCCAAACTCAAACTCAAGCCTAATTGTCAGGCCAACTTGCATGCACAATAACCATCCAGGATCAGTCATGATCTAGAACTCACAAGTCCAGATGATCGCGGATAACAATGTTTGCGTACAGGACAAGATCAATCCCCTTCTCATATGATATGAGAAAAGCAGTTTCAGAGGCTTTCCTTTTTCTTGAATGTGTTGAAGCTGAGGGAACTTGGAAAGGAGCTTACTGCAGTATGGAAAGCTTTTCAAAGCCTAGAAAACACTAATATAGCAAAATAGAAGCCACTTATGAATTAAAGAACAGTTTTCTACAATTGAACTAAGGAAACTAATGAAAGGTCAAAACCTTATTATATTAGAGAGAAGAAAAAGTGAAAACATGAGAAATTTTATTCTACCGAATCCAACTGGGACAAAAACGACTAATGCTAAAGTAACCTGATAGAATATGATGGATACACCCATGTGCTCTGCTTGCTATAGAGTGGAGAAATGGATAGATTTCAAATATAAAGCAGTGGATGTAGCCGTGGGGGGTGGGTGATGAGGAGGAAGCTCATGCGCTCTCATGTCCGATCAAGGCAAGAAGGAAGTCTTCATAATCCCCAGTTGTGTCCTTCACAATGGCGCTATCCAGAGGAACACTGTTGCGTTGCTGGTACTCATCTTTTATTGCTTTCATATCCACCTCAGCCCGCGTGGTGATGACTCTGGTCAGAGCTCCCTCATCTGTTCCCATCTTATTGATCGCCAACCGAATGACCTTCTCGAAGTATTTTTCGGGGCAATTCATGCACCGAATTATGGCTCTCAGCGCTGATAGGAAATCGTCTTTAGGATCAGACTTCAGATCCTGAAAGAAAACAATCTTCAAAAGTTCACTAACAAGCTAAAATGACACTGGCACATTTGGTTGTTTTGCCTGAACCACAAGAGGCTTGAATGCCATGGGTTTATAGAAATCCAAAACCCAACCAAAAATTGCATTCAATTCCTGCTAGAATATTCATACCATTTGTGATTTGGGGGTGCACATCCGAACACCATTTTCTCATCATTTCAGCATGAATCTTACGCAACAAAAAAAGAACAGTATTACTAAAATGTTCAGTTGGAACAAACCTTGTTGATTGCAGTCCCAAATTCATTGTTGTAATGATTGAATGTTGCATTCAGCTGTGCTTTGCTCCTTGTAGTTAGAATCCTGATTAGTTCCTCATGTTTATAGATGTTTCCCTTGATCTTTTCATTCAGTATCTGCGCTTCTGATTTTGCTAGACTCATGTCCACCTCTGGTCCCTCATATCGGTGTGAGCTTACAAGAGCTACCAAAAGCTGGACTAGGGAGTGAAGTAACAATTATAAGATAGCAAGTAGAGTTTACACTATTTGAATTCTATTTGAATGAGATTAGAGCTCTATTGTCTTCTATTCAAGTGAGCTTTATTCATGTTGGGAGGACAGCAAATGGCTTTGCGGACTCTTTAGCTAAGCAAGGGGTTGATAGGTCTTCTAACTTTTTAGCTTTCACTATGTAACCTTGTGGTATAATGCTTTTATACCATAGTGCCCTTTGGTCGGGCCTCTTTGTATCACCTTTTCCTTTATTAATATATTTTCTTCGTTGCCTATCAAAAAAAAAAAGTAGAGTTTACACTATGCAAGGTAAATGAATATTCCAAAAGTCTGATTGTCCCTTCCTATCAAAAAGTGGCATTTTCACAATATATATTGGAACAAATTGCATGAAAAAAAGATCAGAACAAGTTAAATGATACTCAACAAAACAAATGGTGTGCCACCTTGTTTCCAAGTCTAAGGTAAGGCCCATACCTTACGGAAGTCGCCCTCAGTATGAGCTGCAACATCTTCCTCAAGAGATTTCTTATAACGAACATGATACGCTTGCCTTACCAGAAACAGTTCATGGGAAGATCTTGCACATGCTATTTCTATGAGAAAACGGTTGCCAGAATTCCACTTCCTTGCAGCATCATTTGCCAATAACGCAAGACGGTCATAAGGATCCAACGACCAAAGCAAAACTGCTCTCTGATCAAAGAAATATATATATGAAACTATGAACACTCTCAGATTATAAGCACAGGCAGAATAAAAAAAAAATACAATTAGCTTGCCAACTTATCTCTTGAATATTGTAGCAGACCCTGTTCTAATGAAGCTTCCATACATTCAATTTTCAGACGGTAAAAGAAAAACAAAGAAAATGAACATTAAAAAAAAGATCTTTCTATTATTATTTAGTTACTGTAAAATTGAATTTGATTTTAGGGAGTCTGAAAATTTCCATCAATGGCTAAATATACATTGGATTTGAAGGCATATATATAAAGTATATGAGTGCTGCTAAATAACATGCTTTAAGCATGGGTACCGGGAAACTCATTCTCCCTCAACCACAACATTTCCTGCTTCCTGTTTAATACATCCATTTCTACATCAATGTAATCCACAAAGCATGCAAAATGAGTTGATTCATTTTCTTTCTAATGTTCATTTCTCAGTCTAGCAACTAACTAAAGATTGCAGCAGCTTTCCTACCGCTCTTGTTAATGTATGGGACACTTGTGTCAAATTACATCTCAAAATAAAATCAACATACTGAAAAAAGGAACCTGTATTAAGGATTTAGAACTGATTCATTGTGGGAGCCCACTTTAAGAAGGAAAGGCCTTGTTAAACCTATGTTTTTCAAATGTCTAAATGTCATAGTGTTAGAGAGAATATCATCTGACTTTCTGCATGCATTTTTCAGTCATGATTTCAGGACCTTTGGCAACTGTTGTCAACAACTCAGATGTACTTCTCTGTAGTCGAAGTGTCGAACTTCATCAATCAAATGACAATTTGGTTATATTGTGGCCTTGTAGTTAGTTTTGAGTAATGGAAGAAAAAAAAGAATAAACTGACCTCAAAATCACTGGTAAGTTCTTTCTCTAGTGATTTGAGGAGATCTTCACTGTATGTTTCAAAGTAGGTTTGACGGATACACTTGCGCTGTGCTGCATTCCTATGAGCCAATATGGATATGATCAACCCTTCATTTGTTCCCCATCCTGCATGAATCGATCAAAATAACATACCATTATTCCAATCCAAACATGAAGTATGTATTTCAACAAAAAATGCTAGTGTTGCAAGAAAGATTTGGGATCAAATACTATAGTATATGTAATGTTAAAAATATTCATCTCAGATAATAGCATCTTAATTAATGTGCAAGATCCAATTGAAAGTGGTATTCCCAAAAGAGGGTAGATCTATTTCCTATTTCAGACAGAGTTTTACTCCAAATACTTCTGACTGTAGAACTTCAATGAAGCTACTACTGCTATTTGAGAAGAGAGTTGGACATGCGTGCACTTTTTTGGGGTCCCATCTAGGACAACCACCAATTATGTGAGGAATCAGAGCATACATTAGATTGCTTATGGCTGAGATATCAACCTAATTGTTGATTGAAGCCTCAAAATGAATGGTCTAAAAACTGAAAAATTAATCTAGTGGCTATGAAATTCCAATCAGAGTGGTGTTTTACATATAAAAATCCAAGATCAGCCTTCTATGTTCCTTTTCCCTTTATGGATGATGGTGAGACTAGAGGAGGCCCACTATGCAGCTGATAGGCCATTGTGGATGCAATGTGATTATGAGTGTGATCATACCTCATCAATCTTACATGAGAAAAATAATTATTTTTAACATGATTAAAATTAATAACTTCATCTTTATCATTTTTATTGTTGTTGCTAGAGGAGCTGATCATACTCTCCAGTCAGGTCAACTCATATATGTAATTCTGTATACATGGGACCCCTGTAGCAGAGATCTTGATTGTTTGAAAGAACATCCATCTAGCCACTTTCAATTATATGGGCTTGAAATTCACCTGGCAATCACTATCAGATTGGATAGACCATCAAACAACTTGATCATGAAAACCCATGATGGATGAAATATTTTTTTTTTAAATAAATTATAATTTTGTACAATGGGGCCCATTCTTTATACAAATGGGTGAGCAGCCAACCTATACATATAAGGTGCAAATCTTCATGACCATCGTCAAAACCTTATGCCAACTATATTGAGTTAGCTACATCAATTCTATTTCACCATTTCAATCAATCATAAGCCAAGTCCTCGGGTATACAAAAACAAAAGATGCAGAAAGATTTATAAAATAAAACTAAACCAAATGAAAATAACAATCAAATTAAGAGGAAACAAAAGTAGATGTGGAGAAGAGAAACCTTGAACTGCTTTTCGCAGCTGCTCGCAGTCCTCAGCCGGAGAAGGAACAGAACTTGGAATGATCAAAGTCGACATGGTTGGCCTCTCTCTCTCTCTCTCTCTCTCTTCTTCTTCTTCTAATGTTATAATGAGATGATATGCATATATAGAAGAAAAAAGAGAATGTTATAATGAGATGGTATGCATATATAGAAGAAAAAAGAGAGGGAGATCTGACACTGAAAGGCAGAGATATCTATTTATGGGGTGGTGGAGATCTACTTTCATGCAAATTTCCGCAATTAATGGCTACAAGATCGATGTTATTATGGAAAATTTCCAAATAGAGTATTCAAAACTAATGATTTTTTTTTTTTTGTTTTTGTTTTTGTGTGAAGAATATAAAAAAATTATATTTCAAAACTATAAATTCGACTCTGCTGGGGATCGAACCCAGAATCTCTGGTTCCGTAGACCAGCGCCTTATCCATTGGGCCACAGAGTCCATTCGTGAACTCTAAATGTATGTTATTTAGATAAATGAATATAGTTTCAATGCAATCTTGAGATTTTACTAGGGATTTCAACTGGCAGTCATTCATTTTATTGTGTAGGGATGGATGATAAGAGTCGAGAGAGAAGTGATCCCCCGCCAAGGATGATAAAGGGCAGGTTTATTATGGGTTGGGGTAAAATCCAAACCCAAACCCAAACCCAAACCCGCCTTGTTTTCAGTTTATCTCATTCAAACCTAACATGTCCCTTTGGCTGGGGTCAAGTCGAATTTAAAGAACATGCTGCCTTCTTTTTTCATATGCATTAAGTTAATGTGAAATACCACTTAAATCCCATATGAGTTTTATTTATAAATTTAATAAGAAATAAATATATATTATATATATGGGGCAAGGCAGGTATATAGGGGTGTTCATGGGCCGGGCTATGGAATACACAGGCCTAACCCGGTTTTAGAAACACTAGCCTAGGGCTTGCTCAAACCCTACACGGGCCGTGAAATTCAGATCCGAACCTATCCATTTAATCAATTGGGCCGAGCTATGGAATATACAGGCCTAGCCCGGTTTTAGAAACACTAGCCTAGGCCTTGCCCAAACCCTACACGGGCCGTGAAATTCAGATCCGAACCTATCCATTTAATCAATTCGGCCGAGCTATGGAATATACAGGCCTAGCCCTGTTTTAGAAACACTAGCCTAGGCCTTGCCCAAACCCTACACGGGCCGTGAAATTCAGACCCGAACCTATCCATTTAATCAATTGGGCCGAGCCGAACCAGGCCTTTTATCACTTTTGTGGGCATTTGAACAATTGTTTGGATTAATTAAATTATATTAAATGCATTCCTTACACGGGGCGGGCTGGGCTTTGGGCTTTCTATCACTTAATCCAAGCCCGGGTCAATTATTAAACAGGCCCTAATGACATGTCCAAGCCCGGCCTACAGCATGTTGTGCCCAGGTCAGGATTGGGCTGGCCTGGCCGGTGAGTACCCCTACGAGTATAGCAACAGAATCCAAACCCGCCCCATACCAAGAAAACCACTACCGAACCCGTCGCTAATAAGAGGAGTTTGGGGCGGGTCCCCATTTAAACTTGACCCATTACCATCCCTATCCTTCGGTCTCATAAAAGCTTAGGAGTCATTTGCCTGTTACACATTATAGGAAAAACTAAAGGCAGTTGATGGTCCCTACAAGAATGCAATCACCATTTAAGACACTAAAGATACTGCACTTCCTTTTAAAAGAGCAGTGAAAGTGAATTCCACACCTATTTAAGTGTGAAAGTTTAGGTGTGTAAATGACCTTAATTTATACACCATTTTCGCACCTCATTTATGCATCACATGTATAAATGAATGTAAAGAGATATGATGATCTTTAACCATTACATATGTAAATCATTAACATAGGTAAATGATTACAAACAAACAACCCCTTAATATAGAAGAGAGAAGTGCATTTGGAATTCTAGCATCCTCCATGAATATGATGATCTGTAACCATTATGCATGCAAACAATTTACGTGTGTAATCGACCCCTTAACATGGAAGATACAATAGGAGTGCATTTGGAATTCCGGCGTTCTCCTTGAACTGTACACGCTGAGAACGTACATTTTGAGAGGCTTGGTTTTTCAATAGGTGAACTCCAACTCAGGAATTCTCTAACTCTGAGGATCCGTACTCATTGCATCAGACATTACGGTAGTCAATGACATGCCTCTATGTTTGGGCACCGCCACCATGATGATACATTTTTATAAAAAAAAATATGCGACATTGTTCTTGTTTCAAGCACACACTAGTACCCGATCCAATGCATTCCTGTTCAATGCATTCCTTGGGGATTGGAAGCTCTTTTATTGATGTTGGAGATTGAACATGAATAGACTTCATTCTTGGCTGTTAGTTTGGTGATATACATAGCTTTTAAAAGAGAGAAAAAAAAAAAAAAAAAACTATGGATCCTTGAGAGCATGAGTGCATGACCCACACTTGAAATGTTCGAAATGGTGGCTATCTCAAAAGAGCAGATGCCTACCAGGTACACTTGCTATGGCAGTGATCTTTAAGAGTGGTGTCTGACTCAGTAATATGCAAAGCAAGTACAACAGTCAAATCTCTCAAAAAGCCTAAAGTTTGAATCATGCTCCCCTTCCTACCAATTATGCATTACATATCTGTTTCTGCAGCATATCCATGCTCCATATTCTTATCATTCAATTCTGCCAACTTCTTGTAAATCATGACAATTAGATTTAGATTGATCTCTGGCAAGGAAAACATGACTGGAGTCATCAAGCCTCAATCATGTTAGAAAAAATGGGTTGTAATTGAAAGTTCAAAGTGTAGTGAACACATGGAACTTGGAATTACACAAATCCATTGAGTATTGAATGAGTAATTTGTCTCCCTAGTTACCCCACTTAAAATGAAATGAGTAAGAAATGAATGAGGGAAAGTATGAAAAACACTTGTCCCACATTGGAAGAAAACCAAAGAGATGTTGAGTATATATATAGAAAGTATGACTATAAGGATTGGGCCCCAAGGGGTACCACTAATTTTCCGTGGAGACGGAACGCAGTCAACCTCAATAAAACACGCGCGCGCCGCCGCCGCCCGTCCGGCCTGGATTCGGGCTCGGGCTGATGTGTGTGGTTTCTTTTTGGAACACAGATTTCTTATTTTTTACAAAGCCCAATCCGAATTGGGTCCATAAGGCTAAGTTAGTTTCTCTTGAAACAGTAAGTGCCTTTTCAAATGCTGAAAGGGTGCAACCTTTTTTGAATCAGTGCATGGGACTGAAGTGGTGCAACCTTTCATGAAGGGTTGTTTCCAACAGATACTATGTAGCTTCAAAGAGGCACCAATCTCCTATAAATAGTGGACGAACTTGAGAGAGAGAAGAATAAGAGATCATACAGATTTCTTCTTTTCTCTTCTCCCTCTGTTCTTGTTCAGGTACTGATCTTGTGTTCGTTGTTCTTTGGAATTGAAGTGCTACTTTCCAGAGAAGGAAATATCCGTTCTATCTTGGGAGACAGTTTCCCATTTAACCTTCAGCACCTTGAGGGGGAAAATCTGTCTTAAGGACATAGTGAATTCACTAGGCTCGGATTATTTGAGACTTGGAATTATAAGTCTGGCTAAAGTAATACAAAGACAAAGACAATAAGAAGGTATGTACTGTTTGATGTATTCTAATTTTAAGTTGTAGATTGCTAACAACTTAAGACAAATTCTCTTGTAACTCCTTCTTATTACTTACGAACAGAATTTGTTTCTGTTTTCTTTTCGTTTCTTGGATTAAATATGTGTGTTACAGAAATGGAATCACCACTGGTTACTCCTGTTGTTCCCCATTCTGTTCCTCATGGGGAGAAGCCTGAAAAATTCAATGGAACTGATTTCAAGCGTTGGCAACAGAAGATGCTCTTTTATTTGACCACCCTTAACTTGGCAAGGTTTCTTTGGGATAAGGCTCCTGAAGTAAACCATGATGAAACTGACAAGGAAAAGGTGTTGGCCAAAGATGCTTGGTTGCATGCTGATTTCTTGTGTAGAAATTATGTCCTCAGTGGATTAGCCGACTCATTATACAATGTGTATAGTGTGTTCCAATCGGCTAAGGATCTTTGGGATTCCTTGGACAAGAAATACAAGACTGAAGATGCTGGCATGAAAAAATTCATAGTTGGCAGATTTCTTGATTTCAAAATGACGGATAGTAAGACCGTCATAAGCCAAGTTCAAGAACTTCAAGTAATCCTACATGATGTCATTATTGAAGGAATGACTTTAGGAGAATCCTTCCAAGTGGCTGCGATGATTGAGAAATTACCACCATCTTGGAAGGATTTTAAGAACTATCTTAAGCATAAACGCAAAGATATGAATCTTGAAGAACTGATTGTCCGTCTAAGGATAGAGGAAGACAACCGTCTATCTGAAAAGAAGGGCAAAGATCCTATGGTGGCAAAGGCCAATGTTGTAGAAGGCCAAAATGCTAAAGAAAAGAAGAAGCGCCACGAGAAACCTCAAGGCGAAAAGAGTGCACCTACCAAATTCAAGGGCAAGTGCTACAACTGTGGAAAGGCTGGACACAGGGCTAGTGACTGTCGCAAGCCAAAGAAGTCCAAGAAGCAAAAGACTGAAGCTAATATGACAATGGATAAGCTTTCTGATGACGTGAATGATATGAACCTATCTGCTGTGGTTTCTGAATGTCTCACGGTTGGAAACGAGAGAGAATGGTGGGTGGACACTGGTGCTACTCACCATATTTGCTCCAACAGGTCTATGTTCACCACCTATCATGCTGTGGAAAAGGAAGAGCAACTCTTCATGGGAAACTCCTCTACATCCAAGGTTGAAGGTAAAGGAAAGGTGGTGATGAGGCTGACTTCTGGGAAGGAACTGATTCTGAATGAGGTGCTCTATGTGCCTGACATTCGCAAGAACTTGGTTTCTGGGTCGCTCCTGAGCAAGAATGGTTTTAAGTTAGTCTTTGTTTCTGATAAATTTGTACTAACTAAGAATGATGTATTCGTGGGTAAGGGCTATCTTCAGGATGGGCTCTTTAAGATGTCATGTTTGACTATTGCGCCGAAGAGCGCTAATAAAGTTCAAACTTCTGTTTACTTGATTGAGTGTTCACATGTATGGCATGGTAGATTAGGACATGTTAATTATGATACCTTGCGTAGATTAATTAATTTGAACTTTATACCAAAGATAAAAATAGACCCACACCAAAAATGTGAAACTTGTGTAGAATCCAAATTGACCAGATCATCCTTTCATTCTGTTGAAAGAAATACCGAACCTCTGGACTTAATACACACAGATATCTGTGATCTTAAGTTTGTGCCTACTAGAGGCGGTAAAAAGTATTTCATTACTTTTATTGACGATAGCACTCGATACTGTTATGTTTACTTGTTGAGAAGTAAAGACGAGGCAATTGAAGTGTTCAAACACTATAAAAATGAAGTTGAAAATCAACTAAGCAAGAAGATTAAGGCTATAAGAAGCGATAGAGGGGGTGAATATGAGTCACCTTTTGAAGGTCTATGTTCTGAACATGGAATCATTCATCAAACTACGGCTCCTTATTCACCTCAATCAAACGGTATTGCTGAGCGCAAAAACCGAACTCTTAAAGAGATGATGAATGCTATGTTGTTAAGTTCTGGTTTACCCCAGAATTTGTGGGGGGAAGCCTTGCTTTCCGCCAATTACATCCTCAACAAGATTCCTAACAAAAAGACGCTTAAAACACCTTACGAATTGTGGAAAGGTCATAAGCCTTCCTACGAATTCTTAAAAGTGTGGGGGTGTCTTGCAAAAGTGGAAGTCCCTAAACCTAAGAAGGTGAAGATAGGACCCAAGACTATTGATTGTGTATTCATTGGATATGCAAACAATAGTAGTGCATATCGTTTTCTGGTTCATAAATCAGAGATTCAAGATATACATGTTAATACGATTATTGAGTCTAGGAATGCTTCATTCTTTGAAAATACGTTTCCATATAACATGTGTATAAAGTCAACTTCATCAAAGAGAACTTTAGATGCTACAACTCGTAACCATCCTACACAAAGCGAATTTGAGGAGGGACCGAGACGTAGTAAACGGTCAAGGACGTCAACGTCTTTTGGACCTGATTTTTTAACATTCATGTTAGAAAATGAACCTCAAACGTTCAAGGAGGCAATGTCAACTCCTGAAGCTACTTATTGGAAAGAAGCAATAAATAGCGAGATTGAATCCATATTACAAAATCATACATGGGAATTAGTGGATTTACCACATGGTTCCAAAACTTTGGGATATAAATGGATATTCACAAAGAAGTTTAAGACTAATGGATCAATTGACAAGTATAAAGCCAGACTTGTGGTCAAAGGCTTTAGACAAAAGGAAGGATTGGATTATTTCGAAACTTATTCTCCAGTTACAAGAATAACGTCCATAAGGATGCTAATTGCTATAGCATCTATACATGGACTTGAGATACATCAAATGGATATAAAGACGGCATTCTTGAATGGTGAGTTAGATGAAGAAATATATATGGAACAACTCGAAGGGTTTATTGCTCCTGGACAAGAAAGGAAAGTATGCAAGCTTGTTAAATCCTTATATGGATTAAAGCAAGCACCAAAGCAATGGCATGAGAAATTTGATAATGCAATGTTGTCCAACGGTTTCAAAATTAACGAGTGTGACAAATGTGTTTATGTCAAAAGCACTCAAAAAGGATGTGTCATTGTTTGTCTCTATGTGGACGATATGCTAATATTGGGTAGTAATATGGAGGTTATAAAATCTACCAAACAAATGTTGTCCAGTAAGTTTGACATGAAAGATTTAGGAGTTGCGGATGTTATCCTAGGAATTAAAATTTCTAGGACGCAAGATGGACTTGTTCTATCACAATCTCATTACATTGAGAAAATTCTTGAAAAATTCAAGGGATATAACATCACTCCAAAAAGGTCACCAGTTGACATAAATCTTCATTTAGCCAAAAATACTGGTATTAGCATATCTCAACTAGAGTACTCTCGTAAACTTGGCAGTTTAATGTATGTCATGAATTGTACAAGACCGGACATAGCATACTCTGTGAGCAAGTTAAGTCGATATACGAGTCATCCTGGCAAAAATCATTGGACTGCCATACTTATAGTTTTGGGATACTTAAAGTATACTCAGAACTATGGTCTGCACTATACCAGATATCCAGCTGTTCCAGAAGGGTATTGCGATGCTAATTGGATATCTGACACTAAAGACTCAAAATCCACAAGTGGATATGTCTTTTTGTTAGGAGGTGCAGCTATTTGTTGGAAATCCTCAAAACAAACGTGCATAGCGCGGTCCACTATGGAATCAGAATTCATAGCATTGGACAAGGCTGGAGAAGAAGCAGAATGGATTCGAAATTTCTTAGAGGATATTCCAAACTGGGCTAAACCTGTGCCAGCAGTGTGTGTACACTGTGATAGCCAATCTGCTATTGGTCGAGCACAAAGTACCATGTATAACGGGAAGTCTCGACACATACGTCGTAGACATAACACCGTTAGACAATTGCTCTCAAATGGAGTTATCTCAATCGACTATGTAAGGTCTAAAGATAACATTGCGGATCCGCTTACAAAAGGTTTATCAAGAGAGCAAGTGGAAAGATTATCAAGGGGAATGGGCTTGAAGCCTTTACGATAATCAACCAAGAGTCCTCATAATGGAAAAACCAACCTAGTTGACTGGAGATCCCAAGATCTAGGTTCAAAGGGCCAACTGAATTATGTCTGTGACTCAGTGAGCACTAGAGACAGTGCATATCTGCCGCGAGATCGAGGATAAGTTAAGCTTTTAATGATTTACTATATCTTGGAAAGTTATGTTATTCAAGTGGAGTATTGCAGGATACTCTTTATAGAAATCACCTATGTTAGTGCGAAGTGGGGCCGCTTCTATGGGAATTTGTTCTCAAAAGCACTATCTGAAACCAAGAAGTGTTCAAGGCCAAAATGAACACAAACGTGAGAACCAACAGTATTCGAGAAGGTATTGCGTGAAGTTGATTGTCTAGGTTTATATTAACGGCTGACAGTTCAAGGACATTAATTGAAGTCTACTGATCGTCCAATTAAATCCGATCATCTTTCACTAAGGCAAGTTCAAGGCCTCCCATGCTACTTGACCTGATGCAGTATCTTTTCATTTGTAATAGAACAGAAATCCATTATTTATGAGTGAAGAGCCTAATTTTCATTTATGTGGGGGATTGTTAGAAAAAATGGGTTGTAATTGAAAGTTCAAAGTGTAGTGAACACATGGAACTTGGAATTACACAAATCCATTGAGTATTGAATGAGTAATTTGTCTCCCTAGTTACCCCACTTGAAATGAAATGAGTAAGAAATGAATGAGGGAAAGTATGAAAAACACTTGTCCCACATTGGAAGAAAACCAAAGAGATGTTGAGTATATATATAGAAAGTATGACTATAAGGATTGGGCCCCAAGGGGTACCACTAATTTTCGGTGGAGACGGAACGCAGTCAACCTCAATAAAACACGCGCGCGCCGCCGCCGCCCGTCCGGCCCGGATTCGGGCTCGGGCTGATGTGTGTGGTTTCTTTTTGGAACACAGATTTCTTATTTTTTACAAAGCCCAATCCGAATTGGGTCCATAAGGCTAAGTTAGTTTCTCTTGAAACAGTAAGTGCCTTTTCAAATGCTGAAAGGGTGCAACCTTTTTTGAATCAGTGCATGGGACTGAAGTGGTGCAACCTTTCATGAAGGGTTGTTTCCAACAGATACTATGCAGCTTCAAAGAGGCACCAATCTCCTATAAATAGTGGACGAACTTGAGAGAGAGAAGAATAAGAGATCACACAGATTTCTTCTTTTCTCTTCTCCCTCTGTTCTTGTTCAGGTACTGATCTTGTGTTCGTTGTTCTTTGGAATTGAAGTGCTACTTTCCAGAGAAGGAAATATCCGTTCTATCTTGGGAGACAGTTTCCCATTTAACCTTCAGCACCTTGAGGGGGAAAATCTGTCTTAAGGACATAGTGAATTCACTAGGCTCGGATTATTTGAGACTTGGAATTATAAGTCTGGCTAAAGTAATACAAAGATAAAGACAATAAGAAGGTATGTACTGTTTGATGTATTCTAATTTTAAGTTGTAGATTGCTAACAAATCATACTCCACCCGGGTTCCTTTACCAATCCTCTTTCATTTATCAATCCTCTCATCTGTGCTGCCTCCACCCACTTCCCTACAGAGGCATATATATTGGCCATCAATTTATAATTTCCAGCATTTTGTGGCTCCAAATCAAATAGGCGCTTCACCACAAACTCCGCAAGCTGAATCCGGTGATGGGTCCTGCACGCACTCAGCAATGGCACCAAAGCACGGATCTGTGCTTTTATGGGCATATCTTGGATTGTCTTTAAAGCCAAACTTAGGTAACCAGCTCGACCAAGAAGGTCTACTAAGCACGAGTAATGTTCCATGCTCGGTTCAATGTTGAAATCCCTTTTCATGCTAACAAAGTACTTTAATCCATCTTCTACCAAGCCTGAATGGCTACAAGCCAACAAAACACCTGTAAATACAATAGCGTCAGGCACAATCTGCTCTTCTTTTTGCATCTTCTCAAAAAGAGAGAGAGCTTCTTCGCCCTTCCCATGCATGGCGTACCCGTTTATCATGGAGCCCCATGCTGCTAAATCTTTATCTAACACCTTATCAAAAATTTCCTTTGCCTTTTCAATGCATCCGCATTTGCAGTACATGTGAATCAAGGAGGTCTGAACTCGTAAATCGGACTGAAACCCATTAAAGTTTGCATACTCTTCAATCTTCTCTCCCATAGTTAAACTGCCAGAATCAGCACAAGCTGAAAGTGCAATAGCTATGGTTACTTCATTGGGTTTTACAGTTGTTGCCAATAAACTCTGAAACAGAGTCAAGGCTTCATTTGCATGTCCACAATGAACATATCCACCAATCATGGATGTCCATAAGACTACACTCTTCCCATGCATTGATTCAAAAGTTCTACGAGCCGCTACAAGATCACCACATTTCACATACATGCTCACAATAGAATTTGCGATTATCTCTTCATGCTCACAACCGCATTTTATGATGAGAGTGTGAACAGAAGAGCCTAGTGACAATGTTCCTATTTCGGCACACGTATGAATGAGATTTACATATGTAATAGAATCCAAACTGACTTGCTCGCGCCTCATTTGATCAAATAGGCTGAATGCTTCACTAAAATCACGGAGCTTCACATAGCCGCCAATGATTGTTGTCCAAGAAACATTTGATTTTTCGACCATCGAATCAAACAAAGAACGAGCAACAGTCACTACATCAAACCTCACGTACATACTCACTATTGAATTTGAAAGAAGCAAATCTGAATCAAGCCCAAGTTTAATCGCGCAACACTGTACCGACAAGCCTTGTCTAAGAACCCAAGAAGAACCACAACAACCCGACACAACATTCACAAACGTGCTCGAATTCGGCTCAAAACCACGAACCCTCATCTCTTTGAAAAGCCCAAGTGATTCATCAATCTGAAAATGTCTGCTGTAAGTAGAAATCATCGAATTCCAAGAAACCAAGTTTCGCGTAGGCATTTCTTCGAACACTTGGCGGGAAGAAGCCAATTCTGAGCATTTTGAGTACATATCCATCAAAGCTGTTTGAACAAAGACATCCTGTTGGAAACCCAATAAGAATGTGTGGGCATGGATCTTTTTGCCGTCCATTAGCAAATTTAGCTTGGCGCAGGCCTTGGCAACAGAGGGGAAGGTGAAGTTGTCGCCGCGGAGGCCAGCTTTCAGCATGGAAGAGTAGATATCCAGAGATTCTGAGAAGAACCCATTTCTTGTAGAGGTTTGAATCAATGAATTCCAATCAGCCAACAACAGTCTTTTGGTGAGCATATAACTATGCACCTGCATCAGGATGTCATTGACATTTTTTCAAGATAACAGGATGAGGTGGAACAGATGACAAAAGTAAAGTGTATGTTTTGGGAGTTTGGATTTTGTTTTAACAAATCAGGTAAATGCTTAATACTATTTCAATATATACCCGAGCATTACCTATATAAAATGTTAAAGAGCTTACCTTTTCGATTAAAAAAAACAATTAAGGGTGTGCAATTAGCTGAAATTACATTTTATACAAGTGTATTTCAACAATAACTTATCATTGTTCATTCACATTTTAAATAGCGTGTTCAATCGTATGGTGGAACCCACACCTCTATCGAGGTCATGTTACTGCGGTCACGCTGGGACCCGGTGAGATTCAAGGTGGGCCCCACATCAGGTCCGGATTGACATCCCCACGGGGCAACCTGTCTCTACCTTTTTAATTTTTACGGGTCATGTAGAGAACCTGACAATGAGAATGGAGGGGATTCTCTTTCAAACCCTCCGGGCACATTTCGTCGAACAGCTCGAGTTCGAGTCCGACTGCGCAGTATTTCGGCTGTCCGAATTCAAAATCGAGCGTTTGAATCGGATTCCATGGCGGCGGAGGCATTGATCTCTCTGCAGCAGCTATATGGCTCCCTTCACCTTCTTCTTCCTTCTCAATTCCCATCTATCAGCAACTTCCTGGAAGAAGACGAAGAAGAAAAATCTTCTTCTTCTTTTTCTGCCAAATCTGGTCATCAAAAGATGTTCCTTTTCTTCCTCATCCACCGCTTCCGCAGTCCAATACAATCACCAAAACCACTCCATCGCTCGCCCCACTGCCCTCGATTTTCGTCAATGGAACAAGACCATCTCCCATTTGATTCGAAATGGACGCCTCCTTGGCGCCCGGAGGGTGTTCGACGAAATGCCCCAGCGAAATGTCATCACCTGGAACTCTATGATAAGAGGGTATGTTCAGTCCGGTGAGCTTGTCCGAGCACGCGAGTTGTTTGATGAAATGCCCGAGAGAGATGTGGTGTCGTGGAATGTGATGATATCTGGATATGTTTCCTGCAGAGGCAGCATCAGGCATATTGATGAAGGGAGGTACCTGTTTGATCGAATGCCGCGAAGAGATCCTGTTTCTTGGAATACGATGATTAGTGGGTATGCGCGGAGTGGAAGGATGGATGATGCGTTGAGCCTTTTTAACCGAATGCCTGAAAGAAATGTTGTTTCTTGGAATGCCATGATCACTGGGTTTCTTCACAATGGAGATGTTAGGATGGCAATTGAGACATTTGAGAGAATGCCCAATAGAGATTCAGCTTCTCTGAGCGCTCTTGTTTCTGGTCTCATTCAAAATGGGAAGTTGGAAGAGGCAGAGGATGTTTTGGTTAAGACTAGGATGGTGAATGGTGAAGTGAATGTCATCGATGCTTATAACACACTGGTTGCTGGGTATGGTCAGACTGGAAGAGTTGAAAAAGCTCGCAAACTGTTCGACCATATCCCTTTCAGAAAATATCAAGAAGAGGAAGAAGATAGCAAGATGACTGAGAACACTGGTAGTTTTGAAAGAAACATCATTTCATGGAATTCTATGATCATGTGCTATATTAAAGCTGGAGATACCTTGGCTGCACGTCAATTATTTGATGAGATGCCAGAAAGAGATGTAGTTTCTTGGAACACCATGATCAGTGGCTATGTTCATGCCTTGGATATGGAAGGAGCGGAATCACTTTTTGATTTAATGCCAGAGCGCGACACACGGTCATGGAATTCCATGATCTCAGGATATGCACAGAGCGGGGAATTGGAGACTGCACGTGATTTCTTTGAAAGAATGCCACAAAAGAGTCTGGTTTCATGGAATTCGATG